>CM057000.1:24435425-25635425 GCA_029891345.1 Dryococelus australis | reverse complement strand
GGTAAATTGAGCACTTTTGAAGGCCCCGCTTAAGATCTACTTGTATGCACATTGCGAATCCTTCCGTCTTATATAAATTGCCAAGGGCCTCATTACTTTATTTACGCTTCGGTCAAATGAAACCGTGAAATTATTAGAAAAGTAAATACTGTACAAACCTACTCATTTTTACACTTCGATGCATTAAAAAAAACAGTAAGCCAAATAAATAACTTAAGCTATCAAAAATGGTCACCTAACACTTTCTATTTGACGTGAAGATATGGAATTACTTTTCCTTCAATCGTTACCAACATTACTGGGCGTATGTCACACGTTGCACCCGTTAAAATATATGCAGGTAGGCGCAGTGACATTTTTCTAAGGTTGAGTTCTAAAGTTCTCACTGCACCGTGAACGGCCTTTACCAAGTACCTCTTCCACGCCATATATAACAACATAGCGAAAACTGCATGTGTTTTAGCAATCACACCGCGCCCGTTGCGCTTACGTTGTGCGCGCTTCACTGAAGGCCGAGTCTGTGCAATGTTAATATCAATAGCGTCCGAGTCCTTACAAAAACTCTTGCGAGCGGTAAGGTCCGAACTGCCGGCCCTACGCACGACATAGCTAGAGACCTGAAAAATTAGCGGATTCATTTTGGAACAAGTTAGAATTCAAAACACGTGTGGTTATATAACTTTAGCCATTGGTCCACGTGGTGTTTGACACCTCCTGAAGGACGCTTGCCTAATCGTCCCCTTCCACTGTGACAGCAGATAAACCAATGCGCAGCTGATATCGGCGTATTTGTACACAAGACTATGCAGTCTTATCACTCGGGCTCCCGCCCCCGTGGCGGACGGTTTGTTCGTCGGGCTCCTGGGTGGCTCAGTTGGTGATGGCTTCGCGCATCTGCTGAGGGCGGCCCAACGATCAAGGCGGAGGATGTTGGGTGTATCCCGATGTGCTGAAACATGCGAAGTGTGGCGAACCACTCCACTGCTGGAGTCTGCGGGCTGCCAACTGTAGATGCGTGCCGAATGGAATGGAACAGCATCGGACCTCGGACGACCTTCCCCCCCCCCCCCCGAATCAATGACCCATGGGCCAGCTCGCCAGCCCCCAGAGCTGGTTAGCCACTGTAAGCCCTCGCAGGAGGATTGTTTTAAAGATGTAGGGGGATGGCCTCCAGGAGCAATTCTCCTCGCCTTTCACCTGGGCGCACCTGCGGATTCGCCACCCTGGATAGCCCCTGGAAGTCCCACCAGAGGGATGGTTTTAGAGGATGAGGAGAGCTGCCCTCCGTCTTCAACCATGGTAGATGTCGGGCCGAAGAGAGAAGATGGAGCAGGTGCCATGACTGAGCTGCCCGGAGTTCTTGCGCCCTCAGCCGGAAGCTTAAGGACCCTGCCTGAAGTCACTGCTGTCGGTGTTCCTGTGCGGGTAGTCAGGCTGCCCGAGCAGGAACATGGATGGCAGTTCCGCTTCAAGGGCGCATGTGCCTTCAACATGCTGGCCCAGAGCCCCGCCACCTCTTTACTAGATTCTTCACTCCCATATTAAACAGCATGAATTCCACACCTGCTATCTGCTTTAGCATTTTCAGTAGTGCTCCCCCGAATTTAACTCCTTTCTGTCGGTATGGGTTTTACCGTGTCTGTGCTGGTTTTTCCATACCCCTTCTTAATGTAGCTTTAATACACGTACACTTAGGGAGGTAGGCATGGCCCCAAAGCGATGGCCATGCCTACCCATTCCCTCTCGGCCGCGATGCCCGCCTCCTTTGTATTCAATTCCCTCTCCTTTAGGCATAAGGGGCGCAATCCTGAAATGCAATTAGAACCCGACCCTACCTTCGGACTTACACTTAACACTTAGAATAAGGTAGTTTAGAAAAAATTACAATTAAAATAAAAAAATAAAAGTGCAGTCTATTCTGCAGGTCATTGAACTCGCGAATTTTCCAGGTCTCTAGACATAGGTCTTCACAGTGGGCCGTTGCACAAGTACCCTGCAGATGGAATTCGTCGTGGGCTGAGTCAGCGCTGGCGGAGGCCGCGGCGCACCGCGGAGGTATTTCTCCTCGCCATGACGAGCAACTGCACGTCGACGCCCGTCCGTGAGTCACGCCTGGCCGTTGTAACCACCTCGGGCTCACGTCTGTTGACACCACTTGCTGGCCTACAGACACGTCAGCCAATCGACGGCCTTCATCTCCTCGTTTAACCTCTCCCCGCCGTTGGACACAGAGCATTTGAGAATACAGAGGTGTGACCATCCTATGTTCTAGTTGCGCCCTTTTTCTCAACTTCATAAATTGGATACAATCCGCATTTTTTTTTTCCGTCGAGGGGTTTTCACGTGCATGTACCGGTTGACCCCCCCCCCCCCCCCAAAAAAAAACTAATTTATAGGCTATTCACGGTAAAATGAGCACTTTTGAGAGCCCTACTTAAGATCTACTTGTATACACGTTGTGTGTTTTTCCGCCTTATGAAAAATTAACACTGTCATTGGCCTAATCACTTTATTCATGCGTGGGTCGAGTGAAACTGTGAAATTATTAGAAAAGTAAATATTGTACAAATCTGCTCATTTTTACACTTCGATGCATTAAAAAATACAGAAAGCGAGACAAAAAAATTTAAGTTATCACATATGGTTACCTAATAATTTTTGTTCGACATTAATATATGGAACTACTTTCCCCTCCATCGTTACCAACTTCACTGGACACATGTCACTCATTGCGCCCGTAGGCTGTTCACGGTAAAGTGAGCACTTTTGAAGCTGTAGTTACTTTTTCCTTTCAGCCATTTCTTATCCTTGAACCACCATTTTAAATAAATATTGCAAACTAAGTAATAAACACTGTGAATATATTCCACAGTAGCTGGAAGTTAACGTCTAAGGCTATAGTAAAATATACTTATTGACTATTATTCCAAATGAGAAGGCATTCAAAAGTGCTCACTTTAACGTGAAAGCCTATAGAGGCAGTGACTTTATTCTAAGGTTGAATTCAAAAGTGCTCACTTTATTGTGAACAGCATTTAGTTTAGTTTAGGTCAACATGGGAGGTAACCATAACCTCAATATCGGCCATGTTTGCCGAATCCCAGTAAAGCTGCGAGCATGTGTCCTTGTAGTTAGAACCTTCCCTGCATGGCTAGGCGTACGGGGCTCTGCCCTGAGACGCACTTAGGTTCGATCCCTACCCAGGACCTCTGACTCTCCTCTCAGTTAGGATAAAAAATCCCGACGGCCAGAGACTAGTGAAGTCTCGTGGAAGCAGCTACAGGGCACGGATGCGTCTGGCAAGATCTCCGCATCTGTATTTCCTTGTACAGGACGGCCAGAAGTGAGTGACAGCTGGAAAACTTTCTATGCCATGAAAAAATGGTGTGCATATGGAACAATATATACACACATGCATATTATATAATCACCGTTCACATACTTAACGTATGCACAATAGCAGAATGCGTATATCGCATTTAAGGGGGTAGTATACACTCCATCTTCGAATTTTCTTACAAATATTTGTAATGAAAATATATGACTAGAAATAAAAAATCAAAGCTAGACATGATGGACGACTACTTTACGATTTTTTTTTATTTGTAGGGTTTCAAATATACCTGTATTTTCCCATGTGGGACTGAAATTATTAAATAATTACATAATGTTTGATTACGGTTATAGATGTGACATTAATCATGTAAAAAAATAAGTGGGACTTACAAATAACTGTTAAAATGTTCCCTATGTCATGACTAGCATGTTTTTTAAATATTGACTCCGAAAATTAAGTTAATGAGGAAAATACGTAAATCCAAGATAACAAGGATACTTCCCCCTTAAGTGATTAAAGATTTTGCAAAACTTTTATGCAGAGTTAGCGATGGTTTAGTCAAATTGTCATCTGTTAGTTTCTCCAAATGCCGCGTTGCGCCAAGGGACATGATTACCAGAATATTCTTGATCACTCTCCCAAGTCAGAGGCTCCTCGAGAAGGGAGGGGAGGGAGGGACGATGACGCCAGACAGGTCAGCCGTCAATCATTCCTCCGGCTGCCGGACGACGGGACATTGAGAGAGTCTGCTGCACGAGGGGAGGGTCCAGGTTGGTTACTCCCCACAGAGTCAGGGACCACCGCATAACAAAGCGCCCGCACCTGTGTGAGAGTCGGCACCTATCAGTATCTATAGTATCATCTCTATGATGTTATAGAATTATCATCTCTTTAATTTTGTGATTTTATTCCGTGGAGTCACAGCAGTGTCGAGGCGTGAGATTTTAAGAAGACGTAGCAATTTGTGCAAAACAGAAAAAGTACATTTTTGTGAAAATTCTAAAAGCAACTACCATTAGTTATATATGGACAAATTTAACTTGTTGGTTTAAAGATACTGTTCTTAAGTCATACAATAAGACCTCTCGATCATTGTACTTTTGTATTTTAAGCCTACTGGGCGCTTGAAATGTGTTGCAGTGTGTTGGGAAATCCACGTGCGTCCAATGTGCTAATTTACGAAAAGAAAACAAACTTCAGACGATGACGGAATGTCGCTTTCATGACACTACGCATGTTAGAACCACTATTTCCAAGCCCTCCAACATAGCTAAAAACAGCCTTTTCAGACTGCCGTATGTCAAAATGTGTTAACTGGATCTACGTCAAACTCAGATACAATCCTGCATTGAACTTTGCAACAGACTTTTCATCAGTAAAATAATATGGTCACCGCTTAAAGTCCCATGGAAAAAACGGTTCGACGAAAAGCTTGCGTGCTAGTTTAGTGCTACGCGTATAGTGGCGATGAGGCGCTTGATGCTCGTGCCAGTGTCGCCCTTAGCGTTCGCTCGCTCCTGTGCCACGTCGCGTCAGGTAGGCGGTCCCATTAACGCAGCGCTGTTAGACGTGATGCCCTACCGGCCTCCCAATAGGCTGGGGAAAAGAATTGCGTCCCCTCATTGGGAGGGGGCCGTAACAGATTAATGCGACCATTAGCCAGATCCAAAGCCCAAACTTGGCACATCCGCACATCCGCCCCCCCCCCCCCTTCCGACGAGGTTCTGAGACCATCACTCTCAGAAACCAAGCGTGTGGTCTGGCCGGGGTTCTATCCATACCCCTAGTGCCTTTCCAGGGCACAACCGGAGCAGGTTGCCGCTCACCGCCCTGTCAGTCATCGAGAGTGGGAATCTCTCCAGACCTCCTCCAGCACGAGTCCAACCTTACTGATCGGTCATCGGTCATCAGAGAGAACATCTGATGGGGCCAACAGATCGTCCCGTGCTACCGCTGGTATTGATTAAAGTGAGCCCTATTTAAGGTTGAACTTGAAAGTTCCTTCAAGTTTATTTGTAACCTTTAGCTAATATTAGACTACTGAAATGAAATGGAAGCAATGCTCCCTGATTCACAGCTATTCTTCCTGTACAAAGGTTCAGTGTAGAGAAAGGACATATAAAGGCTTTTCACGATAGAGAGCCCGTTTGAAATCAACCTTAGAAAAATGTTACTGCCCCTGCCTGCGTATATTTTAACGGGTGCACTGAATGACATGCGCCCTGTAAAGTTGGTAACGATTAATGGAAAGTAGTTCCACATCTTAACGCTGAATAAGAAGTGTTAGGTAACCAGTTGGGGTTAACTAAAATTATTTCTTTCGCTTTCTGTTTTTTAATGCATTGAAGTGTAAAAATGAGCATATTTGCAAAATAGTTTCTTTTCTATTTCTTTTCTAACAATTTCACTTGACAGACTCATGCATAAATTGAAGAGAACCACGGCAATGCTAATTTTACATAAGGCGGAAGAATACACTATGTACATTCAAGTATAGGCTGTTCACGGTAAAATGAGCACTTTTGGAATCCCTGCTTAAGATATACTTGTATGGACGTTGCGTATTCTTCCGCCTTATGTAAAATTATCACTGGCAAAGGCCTCATCACTTTATCCGTGCGTCGGTCTAGTGAAATTGTGAAATTTAAAAAAAAAAGTAAATAATTCACAAATATGCTCATTTTTAATACTTCGATACATAGAAAAACAAAAAGCGAAAGAAATAATTTAAGTTTTCACAAATGATCACCTAATTCTTTTCATTCGGCGTTAAGATATGGAACTACTTTCCATCCACCGTTACGAACTTTACTGTGCGTATGTTACTAAGTGCGCTCGTTAGAATGTATGCAGGCAGGAGCAGTGACATTTTTCTACTGCTGAGTTCGAAGTGCTCACTTGATCGTGAACAGCCTTTAGATCTCAAGCAGGGCTTTTAAACGTGCTCATTTTACCGTGAACAGCCTATTGTCGTGACAACTCCCCAGGAGAATGGAAACGAGGTATCACTATGTGGTTAAGGAGATGCGGGCAAGGGGAGGTTGGTGAGGGGTGTGGTCACGGGCCCGGAGTCCCGGAGCGCCAAGGTCGGGCGGACCGGCCGCCGGATTGATCCGGGACCCTCCCTGGGTCTCTCCGACGCCCCTCGTCATGGCCCCGTGACACAGAAAGCCTCGGCTGCGTTCCAGTGGCGACGTCTTGTCGCACGGCCCTCCCTTCTCTCTCCGCAACAACCAGGGATGACTCACAAGGCTGTTGTTGCTATAGCCCATTCACGGTCACATCCAACTTTTCTGAAGCCCTGCTAAACTTCTAATTCCACGATATTCCTCCGCCACGTGCAAACAAAGCTTAACCGAGTCTAAAGGCTGTTCACGATAAGGTGAGCACTTTCGAAATCAACCTCAGAAAAAAAATCATTGCCCATGCCTGTATATACTTCAACGGGGGCACTGAGTGACATGGGCCCGGTAAAGTTGATAATGATAGATGAAAAGTAGTTCCATATCTTAACGTCTAAATTATCTATTTCGGTTTCTGTTTTTTAATGGATCAGATGTGTAAAAATTAAAAGATTTATAAAATGTTTACGTTTCTAATAATTTCACAGTTTCACTTGACCGACGCACAAATAAAGTGATGAGGCCCATGGTAATGTTAATGTTACATAAGGCGGTAGAATACACAACGTGCATACAAGTAGATCTTAAGCAGGGCTTTCGAAAGTGCTCGTTTTACCGTGAACGGCCTATAGAATACTACACCACAGGGACAACGCACCGCATTCGTGCGCACTCAGTGTAATAATATGTTGAATAAGAACTATTTCTAGCCAGGCATTACCGACACACCCATTTTCTCGCTGTTTTTACTCATATTAATTTGACAAGAAATATTATAATTTATAAATAAAATATAAGCAAAAGTTCAATTCAACAAAAATTAAGCTACTTTTAAGGTAACAGAAGTATAAAACGCTTGTGATGCAAAAAAGTCATGCATGAAGTGATTTTTCAAAGGTTGGATTCAGACAGTGTGAAGAAACCGTGAATAAACTATATAGAAAAATCATATTAATGAAATTCGCCTTATTTGGGTTTTTCGCATTTGGGAATCGTGCCCGGACGATGCCCTTGGCTGGCGCGTTTTCTCGGGGATCTCTCGTTTACCCCGCCCTTTCATTACGACGCTGTTCCATACTCACCTCAATCGCCTTCATTTGCTCTCAAGACCTCGATGTTAAGAGCCGTCCAAATCTCTGCACTCACTCACTCTCAACTACATATATTTTGAAGGGCACATTGACCGACATGCGCCCAGTAAAGTTGTTAACGACTGAATGGAAGCAGTTCCAGTCTTCAACGTCGAATTTTCTTTAAATGAGTACAAGTGTAAAACTTGTAAGACTTGGAAAATTTGTAAAATATTTACTTTTCTAATTATTTCACTGTTTCACTTGACTGAGACGCGTGGATAAAGTGATCAGGCCCATTGCAATGTTAATTTTACATATGCCTAGTGGAAGGATACACACCATGCGTGCAAGTAGAACTTTCAAAAGTGCGCAGTTCACCGTGAACAGCCTATAAGCAAACTACAGTCATTTCGAACACAAAGCACGAGACACTAGGCGAGTGTCGAAGTTGGCCAGCAAGCCCCATGCCATGTGTTTTGAAACCCGCTTCTAAAGACACATGACGTGCAAAGCGGTCTATTTATACACTTAACTTGGTGTGCGAGTGCTCCTAATGGTATCTTGAGGTCAGTTAAGCGTCACGTAGCGACCAACACGGCGCCGTCTGTCCTAATTTGGCACGCCCACGCGAAGGCACGGATTACCAGGGGGAATGCGCACTCGGTCTGGCCTCAGCTGACGATGCCAGCAGACCTCTGAATGTGGTACAGAGAGTGACGTCACACCTCGAGGGCCACGACCCCCCCCCCCCTTCCAGTTTCCCTAGCTCTCTTGAAGGAAACATCCCTAGAGAATACATAATAAATTCCGTCAGTCATGAAAAAAATTCCTACATCAAGCATTTTAGCTGACCTCCCGTGGCGCAGTCGGTTTGTGCGCCACCGACCTGAGGTGGCTCTGGGCTCGAATCCCGGGCAAGGTATAGGCATTAATTTAAGTTAGGTTATAAGTTAGTCTGCAAGCAACCCCCTGCTAAGCTTTCGAGCATAAAACCGGGGAACGTCAACATTACATCGTCAAGCATTTTACTATTTTTCCCTGATGCTACAGAAAATGGTTAAAGACGACACTCTAAATATCTACGTTTATTGAACCATTAAAAATATCTCCCGTGCTATTAAAACACATTCGCGTATGCTAACAAGCATACAGCTGGGGAGTTTTTAAATGGAGAAACAATGCTGAAGAAATTCGTTCTCAGTGCATAAATTTTATGATAAACGTTTCAAACAAAAAAAAATATTGCATGTGATATTTCTCCATGAACACAGGCACGTTAAGAAATCTAGCCAATTTTCATGAGTAATACATATCTATATATACATATAGATAATTTAACATTAAAAACTCCAATGCACATAAAAATAATGAATTAATAAATTTCTTAACGTGGAATAATTCTCTTAGAAAATTGCGTTGAAAATATTTTTGTCTGAAACGGCTACCTTTAAAATGTATGCAGTGAGAAGGAATTTCTGTTGAAAGTGCCACATCATATTCTAGAGCTATCTCTTCAAGTGATGTCAACGAAAGCTGCCATACGGCGCTGTAAACGCGGCCAGAGCTAGATTGTGTAAGGGGATGGGGAAGACAGCCAAGTTGAGCAAATAGCGTGCATGTTCTTGATGTGCGATCGGTAGGGACATGCGAAATTCGCGTTATTGTTTGGCATCAGGCTGAACTCCACAATACTGTAAGCACTAGGGCCGAAGTCGTTTCTCCATTGGCTGCTGCATATGTGTGAAGTCATTCCGTCTCTTGACTGAACTACACGTGATTGGGGCACACGATTGTGAAGCGTTCCATTGTTAGTGCAGTCACCCAGGGCGTGTTAACGTGTGTTTCAAGTTTAACGTGTCCCCAAATAATAACGCGAATTTTGCAGGTCTCCAGCGATCGGTGTGCGTTAGAACCACAATGACTCGAGGGAACCCACTTAAGACGATGTTATAAAGATAACGAATCAACGGGTAACGTGAACACAGGTTAAGGCGGTAGTTTGGTGAGGCGCTAGGGACGACACCTGCCGGTGTTTGCAAAGCGGTGTCGCCTCTACGTCCAGGCCGCTGAACTAGCGCGCAGCGGTTTCGTCGCGACCTGTAGAACTTCGGAAATTTTAAGGGGTGGCCATATCATTTCATTGGATGCCACTCTGTAGCAAAGTCCAATGCATGCCTCTGTCGTAGCTCCTCGCGTATCTGCTTCGTATATTTTGAGATGCCGCAGTTTGGAGAAGCAGTTTTTAGCTAAGTCGAAGGACCCGAATATAATGTTTCCAATGTGCATAATGTCTTGCAAGTACCATTCCGTCATCGTCTGGAATGTACTTGGTTATCGTATGTAAACTTATTGGGGGCACGTTTGACAGTTTCGTCAATAAAAAACATCAACATAACGTTACAAAACAAAATGTCGTGCGGATCTCACTACTGTGGTAAATTTCACATTAAAAATATGATTTTTTTTTTTTTTTTTTTTTTTACGTGTACAACCTGGTTATCTTGTAACAGAAAGCTAATGAATTGACGAGAATAAATATTCGTGGAAAAATTATTGCTCTAAAATCCAAAAATTCTTCGTTTACAAAGTTACCAAAACAAAATAGCGTACAATTATCAATTATTTGTGATTTCTTCACACTCCATAGCATGTTACTGGCCATTCTAGGATTTGCCGAAAGCCACGCAACACTTGTCGGAAGGGAACTGTTGGCGTATTGTAAACATTGAACAAATTTTGGTGGCGGATATGGTCGGGCTGTAACGTCGTGTCTGACTGTCGGGACGAACTCGTCGTGGCATTGTAAATCCAGCATGAGTGAACATACTTCGGGCAACGTCCAACATGGTACGAAGACGGCACCGCACCAGAAGACTAAAATATCGGCCTGCCCCATCTGTAGTGCATCAAAGCAGGCTTCGCACGATGCAAGATGTGTTTCGCGCAAGATTTTGTAAGGAATTTTTCGTACGAGAATGCCAACTAAATTTTGTGCGAAACGAGTTCACAAGCAGATAAATAAGATGAATACTGCCTCGCATCAAAATTGGTTGATAGCCCTGGTGAGCACCAAACAACCAAGTTATTATAATACAAAATATAAAGTTGTTTACCTCAACAAGGTATTTGTTTCAAAGCTATCTCTCAAAAATATTATTGTTTTCATTTTATTCTCAGCAAACTGTCTGAACTCCAATCCACGCTTTAAAGTTATTTTCCAGCAATGATTTATTTCCTTGTAATCAATCCTATTCGCACACCTCAGATTACGATTTTCTTTTACTCTATGGTTGATGTTACAACAGGTCACATGACCAACATACAAGGACCAATACGATCGCAACTTGCATCGCCTTGCACGAAAAAAAAAAAAAAAAACTGGACCTATCTCCTCATTTCGTGCAAGGCGTGACTTGCACACAAACTTGTGCAAGAAATCCTCGTGCAAGGTCGGCATCTCGCGCAAGTTTGGCACTCATCTTGCATCGCGTGATCCCTGCTTAACGTACGTGTGGCAAGCACTGCGAGAGAGCTCAAGAGCAGCGGAGCAGGTGAACAGCCTTGCGCGGGCGAGTCACGGCAGCGGAACGGCGATGCTTCCTGCTTGCTACCAGCCGAGGTGAGTGCGTCATGCCGTTCTCAAGGGCCGGCTGCCGGAGACTGCTTCCTGTACCGCTCCAGTCACAACCTTACCTCTACCCAGCCACACAGTACATACGAGTAAAGGCTGTTCACGATAAGGTGAGCACTTTAGAAATGAACCTTGGGAAAAAGTCACTGCCCCTGCCTGCACATGTTTTAACGGGCGCACTGAGTGACATTCGCCCAATAAAGTTGGCAACGATGGCTACGAAGTAGTTCCATACCTTAACGTCGAATAAAAAGTGCTAGGTAACCATTTGTGATACATTTAAATTATTTATTTCGCTTTCCATTTTTCCAAATACATCGAAGTGTAAAAACAAGCTGATTTCAAAAGTAATTACATTCTTAAGAATTGCACAGTTTCACTTGACCGACGCATGAGTAAAGTGATGAGGCCCATGGCAATGCTAATTTTACACAAGGCGGAGGAATACACAACGTGCGTACAAGTAGGGCTTTCAAAAGTATTAATTTTGCCGTGAACATCCTATACCAAAATGAAACAGCCACATATTCCGCGAACTCCAGCTAGCGACATGTCCGAGTGCCGCTCGCGCCACCAGCGCCTGGTACTTGCCAGACCCAAAAGCGTAACCTATATGGAAGCTCTCGCAGACGCGGTTGCCAATCAGACACAAAAGTCCGCTCCCGGAGCCTCTAACAACCAATCAGAGCATGGCCACGCCTACATCAAAGGAACCTTAAGAGTGGGATGGAGCTGCACGTCCGAGGTCAAGAAGCGAGGGAGCGATACGGGCGACACTAACACGCACGCCTAACGCCTCATCGCTCCTACGCGCAAGGCGTGCAGTGTTTCTGTCGTAACGCTGTACTGTGCAAATTATATCTTTAACATAGGCATTTTATTACACGAGATGAAAGACCACAAATTAAACTGCGACCGTATCGTTGTACTTTTCTCTTGCCGCTTAAGGAAATTGTATAGGTAAGCTTTAAAAATGCGATATTTAACCATTTTCACGACTTTACTCTCCAAGAACATGCTTAATATGACGAAAGTAAAGAAATGGGGGCATACAGGACTCGCGCACAATGTCGCACAAGTCCTGGGTTTCGTGAGCGCCAGACCCCGCTGAGGATATGACCACTACTGGAATTACGATTACCTATATGGACCTACAAAATTACACCTATACATGAGTTCCTTGTTTACAGTAACTGTCGTATCATCTCTTAAAAGTAGCACTCGACTTCAGTTTATATCCATACTTCTACTTCACAGCCATACGTATTTAAGAGTCCCATGTACTGAAATGTTTTCTGTGAAATCGTTGTTTGCGCGTAAACGCGTGTCTCGGCAAAAGTTCTGGAAATACGACTTGTTCCAGTAATAATTAAAAAAATACTGTCTATATTCCTGTCTTTTTACTTTTATCATATTAAGTGTATTAACAGAGAAAAAAAATTCGTGAAAGTGGTCAAATATAGCATTTTTAAAGCTTGTCCTGGCAGTTTCCTTAAGCGGTAAGAGAAAAGTGTCGCCCGTATCGCTCCCTCGTTTCTTGACCTTGGATGAGGTGGGTATCCCAAGACGGTGCAGGCTGTGAGGAGTATACTGCTATGGAAAGCTAAAACATTTTCCAGCTCATCTACAGTCAAAATATAACTCGATGCATTGATTATTATTTTTAATTAACTGTAATGCCCTTCATATATGATTTCACAAGACTTACGTAATATTGAATTAAATTTCTACGTTCAATTTAAAAAATATTATTATTTTGTATATTGATCTACGTCACTTCCGAAGCTAACTTATAAAATCGAACACAGACGTAATGGAGTGCTTGAAAGAGTGTATTATGTATGATCAGCAGCAATAAAATATTAATTACTTACTAAGACTGACTGTATGCGATACAAGTACCATTAGTCTTAACATTAATTACCTTTGGGAATTATTGAAATGATATCGTTTCCTTACAAAATAAAATCTGAAATAAAGGCTTGGCCACCAAAACCCTCTTTGTATTCTAATAGGCATGGGTGTAAAAGTCGACGAGGTAAATAACGAACACATAAAATCACAATACAAGCAAAAAAAAAAAAAAAGATTTGCTCGTATTGTGAAGTGAGATGTAAATCAAAAAGGGCGATAACAGTAGAAACTAGAGTGGAAGAGGAGATGAAGAACGGGATGCCATGGTAGCTTTGCTAAGGCGTTACCTGATACAAATTCCATCGTAGCTGACTTATATAATTAAGAACGAAGTACAGCATTATATAAAACCGTCTGTAATCGGGCAACGATGCTGAATTCGTGCAAACTCACTGGACCAATGACAGACAAGCTACCTAAATAAATATGGAAAACACTATCATCTGCCTAAAATGTGAAGGCTAAGTAAGCACTTGGTAAAAACCACTTGTTCAGTAGACACGGGAACGAATACACGACTTAGGTATGCTACCACACGACGAAATACACTACGAAAGCATGATAGTGCAGACTTGGTGATATTCATCTTACGTGGGGTCGAATTAAATAAATATTTAACAAGATTATAACTACTATAGATGTCATGATATCTATTGTCATGTTCCAGGTAACAACAATTGTGTACAATTATATTATTGGAATAGAGAACATCTAATATGGTTTATAACGTCTAATTAAGTATACTTAGTTTTTCTGTTAAAAGTTTGCTTATCTCATATCAGCTAGCGAGACACTTGTCCTTATTTTTACGACATACAGGCGTAAAAATTGTGATTATGGCACGAGTAGGCAAATCTTTGTTCCTGTAAACTGGGTGCCCGTCTCTCGCTCCAAAATGGCTGTTATACGTTTAGTTGCTAGCTGCCCCTCTCCCCCTCCTTGGCAACCGCAAATTCGCGATGATTGCTGGTTCCACGCAGCGTGAATTAACGGAGTACAGCGAGCGCCTGATCGTCTGAAACAGTTCGTCACAGAACAACCAACCAAACAGAAGCGCGTACCCCGGACTCCAGGCCCACCCATACCAGCAAAATAGCTCAACTATAACCTGGGTTGAGAACGTCTTTAGTTGAGGCCCTGCTACAATTACAGTGTCCCTTGCTTGGTCTTTCGTTACTCTATGTGCGGTCCTATCCGAAGACACCAAGGCTTACATACAAACAGGCTGCCGCAGTTGAGGTGTCCAAAGATGTACCATTCCGTACATTACGAAAAAGACACTCACTTTACCGTAGTAAACGTTGTGCGAATTTCTGAACGTTACCCTGCCTAACATTTTAATATAATTTTTAACTTTTTTCTTATTTGTGGTATCTGAGAGGCAGTTTGAAGTACGCATGTTTAATGTCTGCATACACTTTTGTACGTTAAACTACGTGCTTGGATTCAGTAGGCTAAATTACAGTAAGTTGATACACTTATTAATTTTCAGTAGTGAGTAATAGCACAGTATTTAATTTGAAATACTGGTAGTTCAGGTTAAAAGCCGACTGTTTGTCAGTAGTTATGTCCCTTTCAGTTTCGGATCCGTCAGTAACCTTGTGTTTATGTTTTTCACGCAATTTCTCATTAAAAAAATTACTATATGATGCGACTCACCAAGGATCAAAATGGTGAAAGTTGATTGTAGCCGTGGGGCACGAAAGGACATGCGACAGGTCAATACGATGGCACAAAGATTTGGCAATACTATTCTCATATCCACTATCTGCTTACTAAGTCATTTTTTTCGGCTTACTGAATAGTACTTGATATCATACAGAACGTAAATTAAGCAAATTATATTTTAGGCTTTTAATCTGTCTCCATTAAAACACTAATATCATTTTTAAAATTATTTTAATTCTCGCTGCATCGCAAGTTTTGAGAAGGGCCTAATCAATTTTGAGCATCACGAAATGGCAGTAATGAGCACGTGTCGTAATTAGTGGTTTGTATAGTGGTAACTTTAATGCTGTGGAAAAATAATGCAAAGTAAAAATATATCCGACTTTGTTTTTGCAAAAATATAACAGAATGATAAAATTTCTCCTCAGTCGCATTTTATTCCGTATTTTTCTCCCTCGACAAATCTGTCTTCTTAAAAAGACCTCAATGCGCCCACCATCTTCACTACACTGTCACACACAAGCAGCCACAACATATACGAATACAGTGACCATACAATGAATTATAGAATATCACTTCGCCTCGAAAAAAATGTTACGCGTTAATAAAGGGTCCTATATACTGAAAAGTTTTCTGTGAAATGGGAAAATAAAAAGTTCTGGAAATACAAAGTTTTGCAAGAAAGGATATAAAACTATTGTCTATTTTACTTTTTTACTATTTTACTTTTATCATATTAAGTGTATTAATGGAGAAACAGGTTCGTGAAAGTGGCCAAATATAGCATTTTAAAGATTGCCCGTGCAGTATATTTACGCAGGAAGAGAAATGTATGATTATATGCAGGTAGTTTGATCTGTGGACTTTCATCGCGATGAGGAATTAGTAGTGCGTGTAAGTATCGCCCATATCGCTCCCTCGCTTCTTGACCTTGGACGCGCAGCTACATAGTCCCCTTAAATGTATTTACATAATCGAAAAAAAAAATACAGAGTACAGCAACATCACCCACTTATCGATGCGTGTTGATGAGTTTGTCAGAAGTTGGCCCAATCAACAGGGAAACTTTCACAGCACGCTGAAGGAATGAAGAGATTTGGGCGGCTCTTAACATCGCGGCGAAATGAAAGAGCGGGGTAAACGGGAGATCCCGGAGAAAACCCGCCGATTAATCGTCCGGGCACGATTCCCACCAGTGTGTTGCAAAAGTGCAATATTTTCCTTGTAGTGACACAATAATTGTTCGTAAAACGTACACAATATTTTTTACTGTGTCCGCTGCACTGTGAGGCGTACACGATGAACCATTGCAGAGCAGTGTGTGTGTTACGAGCTGGGGAGTATTTCCAATACCTGTTATCAATTACAGGTATTGAGAAGGAACAGGTATAGCCTGTTCCTAGCTTCTGGAAATACCTGTTACCATCACTCCAGCCTGTTAGTGACACTTGTATCACGAGGCAGGAACAATCATAAGTAGCACTCGCTTGTTACTCGACACTCGTACGATATCATTTCGTGCCTGTTCCTACCGTCTGATATTAGAATCCAATACTGAATACCGTGTGAGAATACTGTAAAATGTTTAACTTCATTTAATTCTCCACCCCCCCCCCCTCGGGTCACCGGGAAACTGCTATCTATTGTCCCTGTCCTACCAGGACAACATGAGACGAGGGTATGCGCTACATAGAGGTAGCGAAAATATCAGCCCAGTACATGGCTAACACAGGTATTCGAGAACCAGGTGAGACAGTGGGTCAACGCCGTCTAGCATACAGCTTACCCATAATTGGTATTCTCAGTAACTGGTACCAGCAACAGGTATGGGCTGTTCCTGAGAAATGCTGGTTTAGGTCATCTCTAGCATGTTAACGGCGAGACGGGGCACAACCTCCGCGGGAAAACTGGCAAAACAAAAGAAGAGAGAACACGTTTGCTGGCATTCAGACAGCTTCGCGGGCGTGCCAGCAGGGCGCAGCAGCGGCATGGCGATGAATTCGGAATTAAGGTCGGTTCTTTCGTTTCCCCGGGATCACATACGTCATTGACAAGGCAGAGGAGCTCCGCCAAGTTTTTGTTCTCTTGCTAGAAATAAAAAAATTAATCACCGAACTGCACCTAAACAAACACGAGTCTTCTTCCAATAAGCCAACTTCGGCCGCGTTCCACTTGGTACTGTACTGACAGCAGCTGAAATTACTGACGAGCGTCTGAGTTGGAGACTATACATCCGGCTGACGCTACTGGCGTGCAGGATGTAAGGCAATCTTAGTAAAAGCAGACGACTCAACACGGCGGCGATGGATAACAAGCAAGTTACGTTGTTATCTGCAGAGGATGCAGATGGAAAGAATGTTTTCACATTCTTCAATCTCATCATCAATTTATGAATCTAAATCAGACGAAGATGAATCGAAAAAAATATCCATCCCTGTTGACAACATTCTAAGGCCTACCATTGCATCACCACGAATAGCAGACACTATTATTCCTGCTGAAAACTCTGCTGACGAATGTTCCACCTGGCTCCACTACTGCGAGCGCTACTCAGTGCAGATTTTTACTAATGACGTTCCTTTTGGTATGCTAAGGGCCTGTCTATAATAGGACTGCTCCAACCTGTGTCTTAGGATAAGGACGCTCTGATTGGGGCACGTAACCCTCTGACGTCATGGCGCTGTCCCAAACTGTCGTGTTCCAAGTCAACATGTGTCTCAAGTTGAAGCAATCGGAAAACTGAACTTTTGTCCCAAGTTGTATCCTAAGCTGATAGAAAAAGAACACGACTTCAAATACTTCCGCGCGCATTCGTGAAATTTTTACGTTATTAATGTAAACAAAGGATGTGCAAGGTGGACATTCTCCAAACAAATACGATGAAATGGTAATAAATAATTAGGGATGTCTTCGTTCCGTCCGGACAATTTTATCTGAAGGCTAAAACTTTTAAAACGTAAGTTAAAAAATAAATTTTGGATGTCAGTTGGCGAACATATTAAAAATAAAACCGTTAAGACGTTTATTATAAATAAATATTCAAATCAACCATTTCGTACACTATAATAAACAATAATACAGCAAATTTAGACATCACTACGCAGCAACAAATAATAGGCCGAATTTAGTGCGATCTAGTGCCAGATTTTGAAAGCTCACTTCGGAAAACGCATTTGTAGCTTTCTGACTGACCCTCCAGCATTAAAAAAAAATCTATCAGCAAGTTGATTCAGTAAGATAGCGACTTCGAATAGAGTAGGCCGTGTTCCATCCAACTGAACATCATGCAGAAGTCATTAAAAATAGTGAACATACTACAAACATTTTTTTAGAAAATTACATTTATGTTGCATATGAAAGAAGAATTCTATCTTTTAAAAGAATATTTTCAATCGAAATATAAGGGTATAAACATTCTAGATGCTTACAAAAAGGCGCATTTTGCAAGAATACCTTCAAGTAGGTCAATCATAATAATAACCATAGTTGATGTAAAAAAATATTACCACAAAAGAAAAAAAAAATATTTTTGATAATTGATCTAATGTATATTAATTTCAGTTGTAAAAACGGGCTGGGATGATATGCATAAAATCAAATATTAAAAATATTTGTAAAAACTATTCCAAAATGTTTAGTACACCCAATCAATATAAGTATGGTCTTACTTGATAAGGATAATTTTGTGTAATGTGTTTTCTAAAGCATACAAAATGGCAATACACTAAAATTCTGACAAAATATAAACTTCTATGAGCTGACTTAAAAAACACATAAATGAGTCAGTTCTGCCAAAAAATTTTGCAATGTTACAAAATATAGGTCTATATATTCTTCTTTCACATGCAAAATTAATCGTTCTTTTCTTAGAAATCTGGTAGGGTGTTTACTACTTCATGAGTTCCGCATGCGTATTGATCATTCAGGTGCAGTTTCCATTAGAAGCCTTCTACCTTACATACGTGGGACATAAATTAAATATGTTAGTTGCAGTCTACAGGTTTTCGTAATCAAGCTTAAAAATAAAGGAAGGACGACAGATGTTTTCTGGTAATTTTCTAAGAAAAAAAATATTTTGCCAGAATGATGAATTTTTTTTCGAATCGAAGTTAGACAGGGCGTGGGTAGGGCGTGGCAATCTTGGTTGTAAGTTTTTGTTAATTCAGCGAGAAACCCCCTCTCTCTCTCCCTTCTAATTAGCTTCCCGGCATAAAAGCTAAGAAGTTAACAAAAACACAAAGAACTAAGAACTTAAATAAGGATGCCTTCCTTCAACTATTTCCCGGGCGTCTTTCTGGGAAGATACTGCGATATTTTACTGGGCCAATCAGAACTAGTTAAGGACGCCGCCTACTCGGAGCTTCTGAGCGTGGTTGAGGCTCGCGAGCGAGCGATAAGGGCGACACTGACATGCTTTCCTAGTGCCCCGTCACTCCTACGCGCGAGGCGCTCAACTGGCGCACTGCCCACGTGTACATAACTGTATGTGAGTAATGATCCTATGCACGGCACAACGTAGGTTACAGTGTATGCGCTAGTGTTCCCGTGTAGGTAGTGTGGGAACGAGGGTTTCGTTTTTTTTTTTTTACCATTTCAGGCCCCTTTAATTTATGGTATCAGGTGTTGCAAACCAAAAAAAAATTATGACACGTGTTGTACTTAGGCCGTGTCCCAATTCGCCGAGAGAGCACTCTTTCGCCCACTCTTGACGTTACAGAGAATCTTCTCTGTTGTCCCAACTGGGAGGAAAGAGCGCGAGAGGGTGAGTGAACGACGATGTTCACTCGCAGCTCACTCTCGCACCCTCTCTGGCAGCCATGTTGTTTTATAATCTAACCTCGAATATACTTTGTCTCTACAGCAGTGTTAAAAATATTTTATTGTCTTAACTTGATCATTACGATTGCGAAATGTGTGATATCGACAATATCTGTATGATGTCAAACACAACAAATTACGAATGTTATATGTTCACGTTTCCTTTAGGTTAATTGCGAGCATAAAATAGTTAATTTTTTTTAACTTCCAATAGAAAGGCAAATTAAAATAAGATGCTATTTCAAATAACAGTATAAATTTATTCGAGGAAAGTGAAAGGCGAGCAATATTTAATTTTTAATTATTTATTTCTCGTACCTTTCCGGTCAGAGAACTAATGCCGAAGGCATACAGAGGACATAAGTCTCAATTCGCTAGAGTGAACCAGAGTGTGCCAGAGTGAGAGTGAGCATACTTCCAAGTTGGGACACGGCCGTAAGTCGACACAACACTTGTTTCGTTGTCACAGCCAATGAGCTGTAGGCTATATGTTCGGCTACATTTATATGAACAAATTAAGGCTTAGACCGGTAATACGGTTTGCAAATAATTTACCCACAGGTAAAAATCATTGGATACTGAGCTTCGCAGTGTGCCGTACAGACCAAAAGTTACCTACACGTGCGTAATGTACACGACTGTGTACACTGGGTCTGAATGAATTAAGGATGTTAGTGATTGGACAAACCTTGTGCACTCGCAGCATTATGGGTGGGAAAATACTCTGTTACAGCCAATAGCTAGTGAAAATTGCTTGCTGCGGGGTAGCAATGCAATCAACACACACGTACCTGTAGACCTAGATCTGATATTAGGCTATCTAGAATATAAATTAATTTCTTTTCCTTTCACAGGTAATTTTCTTCTCTTTTAGAATTAGTGCAACCCGGTTAGTGTTGGCACTGCTGACACTCACCGGCAGCTCACTTTATTTTCAAAGATCTGCTGGTGATTCGGGGGGGGGGGGGGCCTCAGCTGTGCCACTCCCCTCACCAGAGTGATGTACAAGCATCACTCTGGTTACACCAGCGCCAGATAAATTTATTCAAAGAATAAGATGTCCCACCCCCTCTTTACCAACATTTCTCTACCCACTAATAAATAGCATGATTCCTATAGGCTATTCACGGTAGAAATGAGAATTTTTAAGGCCCACCCAGCAGCCAAAAACCACTAACAAATACACTATCGACCAAAAAGTAATTGGGCACCCGTGAAGTTAGGTAATTCAGTACGCCAGTTGACTTGTGTGGCCGTCATATGCTGCAGGTCAGTGTAGAACAGGTTGACAAGGAGATGGCACGAGGTACAGAGCTATCGGACTTCGATAAGGGCGTGATTGTGGGCTGCCATCTCAGTGTGCTGTCTAGCCGGGCGATAATTCGTTCTGTAATTCGTTCTGTAAATTTATTTTTAGTTTTTATATTTTGTTATTTATCCGACAAAATTCCTTGTGGGATTTATTATAAGTTTTATTAATACATTTTGACTACAGCCACTCTTAGCTCGTATATCGTGTTTGTTTCATCTCTCAGACTTGGTTTTCTGTGCCGACATAGTGTAGCAATGGAATATGTTCAAAATATTTCACTTAATCACAATACTTCACACTGAAGAGCACTATTTCTATAACACATACAACACTGTCCTGTTTACTACGGAGAAACTATTTCCTTGACCCGAATTACTCAGAGATGACATACACACTCAACTACGAAAGGCAATAAAAACAAGCAGAGAACGATTGATGGAAAATTGAACTTAACTTGAATAGTGCAGGAAACAACAGTACTCCAGTAATGAACGTCTGGCTCCTAAGACGCGTAACAGTTGAAAACAGCCAATAGCGAAAGTGGCTCTGAGCCCGGGGTGGTTACAAGGGGAGAAGGGCGGGGCTAAGGGGACTTGGGCCCCTCCCTTTGTTGGCGATTTCGCAGGGGACAGAATGAGATTATCCTTGAAACCAAGTAAACTGTGAATAATGCAGTATCAATACATTCAATTGGTATCGGGAACTTGCCAAATGCATTTACTTTGCATATCCGCTAATCACTGCACTCAGAGAACAGCAAACTAAACATTTGTTTATATAGGGCCAGAAAAAAAAAGTGTATAGTCACCCCCAACCAAAAACCAAACACTTTGTTAAGTAAACGAGAAACCTGAAAGCAACAAAATTAATTTTGTTCATCTAACAAAATACTCGCTTGAATAAACAAAACCTGTGTTCGGCCAAAATAAATTAAACTGCAAACAAATTCTCGAGCGTATTCATATTTTATATTATATATATATATATATATATATATATATATATATATATACACTTCTATGTATTCACGTAAGAAGATGAAGATGGAACTTGGTGATCAGATTTGGTTGTAACGGAAATTAGGTGGTACTACTGGCGACATACATATTCTTGGTCATGTGGAATTGTTTTTCAATCCATGATTATGTGTTGTGTATTTTTTATTTTGTAAATAAATGTTTTGTAGGTACGAAATGTACTGCGGCGTTATAATATATATATATATATATATATTATATATAATATATATTTATATATATATGTTTGAAATTTCTTTTCGAGTGTTTTTTTTTTGTTGCAATTTTTGTGACATTTAGGTTCCTAACAATGTTTGTGTCAGTGAATTTATTGATGCTTAATTAATAATGGCATGGTAGACAAACAACTAAAACAAGTTCAATAGGAAACTAGAAAACAAATATGTAAAACTCGAAATACTTATTTGCGCACTTAGTCCAGTATTCTCATTGTATGTATTTGAAATCGTTGTTATTTCATCAGTTTAGCTGAGGTGTGCAAGGCGTAGCGCTTGGGAGCAGGTGATCTAGGTCGAGTCGCTGTCGCACTTCCCCATTTCCTTTCATGTTGTTCTTGTACTTTATTTTCGCGCGCAAACGTCGTAGAGTAATTTTAAAAATGTCTAAAAGAATAACGAAATATTATTTAGTAAATATAGAATATTGAAACGGCGTAAATCAACTAACAATCAGAATATGAAAAAGAGTGCAAAGCGACGTAAATAAACTTACTGACAGAAAACTTACAATGACATCACGTATCTAAACATTTTAACCCACGGATTATGACAATTTAAAAATAAAAACATAATTTAACTCGGCAACGAATAACGAGCCAAAACCATCGACAACTGCGTAAATGCGAAAACTAATTATTTGGTGCGTAGAGTTCAGTGCAATCTGGTGACATATTTTTTTTTTAAATCCTTGTTTCCAACATTACGATTGTGGACAGGTCCATCTCACGTTAAAGTGTTTTGAAATATAACTAATCAGAAATTCTTTTCCGCGAAAATCTGGTGTTACTTAATGCGGGTAATCCAGTCGTTCATGAGGAATAGACGAGAGCCAAGGTCATAAAAATGACACCTCCGAAAGAATTCAGGAGAATAAATAAATATCCTGATATTTGGCGCTGAAAACAAGCACTGGTTTACCCGGAAAAGACCAGTACCGACATAAAGGAGCGAAATCCCCACCACTGCTACCAAAGTGCCGTGCCGCCCAAACAAAAGTGAAAGCAGCGAGGCGGAGCAGACTTCACCAGTACGCCGAAGACGACTCGTGTGGTAGAGGATGTAACTGGCGCCTGAGCACGTAACAACGCCTCATCTCACAACCAATGGCCACTTTCACCGAGCACGAGACTGGTAAAGGAGTTTCTCTCTTCTCGCGCTACGGCTGCTTCTCCGCCCACACCCGCCAATCAAGGGGGAATTAATCAAACTGTCCCTGCGCGGCGCCGTGCACCGTAGTACCGCTGTTTTACGCTTAACTGCGCGCGTTTGAAGCCCGTAATTACATGGCCTACGTCATGTAGTCTTGTTCACAGTCGAATTGGCGCCAAACGTTATCATAAGAAAACTACCGTGTCTTAAGTGAGGAGCCGCGGTGGTGTAGTGGCCAGACTACTCGCCTCCAATCTAGGCGAACCGGGTTCGATTCCCGGCGCGATCGCTCCCGTGGGAATCGTGCCGGTCGGCAGGTTTTCTCGGGAATCTCCCGTTTTACCCCGCCCTTACGCACCGGTACATACTCACCTCGCTTCACCCTCATCGGCTCTCCATAAGTTTACGGTGGACAGGTACCACGTCGACATACATCCGGAGTTTCACCTGGAGTTGTGGAGTTGCGTTGGGATAAACAAGTGAACAAGGAATCACGATGGTCGAAAAGGGAATCGAACGTGCGCCATATAGAGCTGTTCGATATCATAAAAAACATATATAGATATTTCTACAAACAATTTCGCGGTAGTTTCGATATATCGACAGTATCGAAATTATCAATAATGCCAAAATTTTCGATAATAGTTTCGATAGTACCCAAAGTATCAAAACGTTATTTTCTATATCGATAATTATCGATGTATCAAAATATCGAACAGCCGTAGCCCGGAATGCGAACCACGTGTTCTACAACCGCGCCACCTCGCCTAAGTTGTTTATGAACTTGAGGGGGAATCCCTGACAACAACTGTAAACGCTTCAAGGTTACGTCCATCCAAAAGGAAGCACTGCAGCGCCCCCCCCCCCCCCAACACTGCGATACGCATTTCCGGGGCGAATTTCTCGCAAATTAGATAATAGGCACCTTCTTTCATACGCAACATAAATCGTACTTTCCTGACTACTTTGGTTGTGTGTGTAAAGGCTGTTCACGGTAAAATGAGCACTTTTGAAATCAACCTCACAAAAAAGTCACTGCTCCTACCTGCATATATATTTTAAGGGGCGCACTGAGTGACATGCGCGCAGTAAAGTTGGTAACGATAGAGGGAAAATAGTTCCATATCTTAACGGCGAATAAAAAGTGTTGGGTAACCACTTAAATTATTTATTTCACCTTCCGTATTTTTCTAATGCATCGAAGTGTACAAATGAGCAGATTTGAGAAATTTTCCTTTTCTAACAATTTTTCAGTTCCACTTGACCGACGCATGAACAATGTGATGACGACCAAGGGAACGTCCATTTTACATAAGGCCGAAGAATACACAACGTGCATACAAGCAGATCTCATGCAGGGCTTTCAAAAGTGCTCATTTTCCCGTTAAGGGCCTCTAATACTTTGTAATGAGTTCTGCGTGTTGTACAATTGGGTTCAATGCGCCATTGAAAGACACTGACAGACATATTGCTTATATTTCATATAAATATGTAATATAGTGTGTAGGGGGCTGTGAAGAATACACACAAGGCCTCCTCGTTGCGATAGCCAATACGAGATATAATCATATTATATAAAAATATATATGTGCTGTGTATGGTGTAGAATTTGCATACGCGACAATAGGAAAGCACATCTAACACTTGAGTGACCAGGCTGCACAGCTGACTTGCAATAAATCAGTGGGAAAGGATGTGATCTTACCTAGGCTGCCTGTGTATAATTGCCCGGTGCAGTCCTGGGCCGGTAGGGGAACTAGTTTATTACCACTATCATCCTGTAGAAACTAGCGTTTGGCACGTACACCATTTATGTACGTCTGTCACAAATAAGGCAGACAATTGAAAACTCTAGTAAACACATATGTAAAACCCTGGGTAAGAAATAGGTTAACTTGGCACTACTGTAGAGAAAACGACAAAACAGATACGCCCTTTGAATATATTTCATTTATTTTACTTTTCATTTCCTTTAGTATTGTAATTGTTTAAATCAGAAATAATTAAAAACCCTGATGGCAATATGAGAGAAACTATAGACAACACACTATCCTAACAACGCTAAAAGTGGTCATGCCTAGCCTACTCGAACCCTTTTACAGTTACATGACACAGCTTGCCAGAGTCTGAATATACTGGTTTCAAGATCAAATTAATTAAACTGTTATCTGTAGTATATATTACGTTAAAACAAATTGTGTTCTCACTAAACAATCTAGCTCTGGTAGAAACTACTCTTATCACAGGTTTTGCAGTGGGCGTATGTGTGCTGGAAATTTACGTACTTATAAAAGTCAAGATGGCGTCGCTTGTGTACTGATGCTAACGGGCATCGAGCTGTATCAAACTGTAAATAAAATTAGGTCCAGATGAAAATGTCAGATCTTTTTGTAGGACCTATATTTTAATAACCAGGCAGATTGAAGGTAGGATGCTCTTGCAGGAATTGGCGTAGCAGGATTAAGGTGGAGATACGTGGAACTCCGCTCTACACGTACGTAGACGGCGTGTTTAAACTATCTAGCTCCTGACCACTTAACCTCGCGAATGGGCGACCATTGACACAAGCTCCATTGCTGGTTACAAGTTTGCTAAAAAGTTGGTTCAGGGACACGTCTACACAACCTAAAACTAATTTAAAGTCCTACTTCTCCGTCCACTTCAGACGGGAGGTCCTGCCCTACGTCTGAAGTTGTTGGAGGCTGCTAGCGAAGAGAGCGTTAGTCTCTGCAGGCTGACGCTAGCTTAAGGGGGCCTTTAGCGCCAGCCAATCAATAATCAGGATTTAAACCTGCAGGCCAATGGGGATGAAAACTATTCAAACCACCCACATGAACCACTTCTAACGACCTAAATGAAGAAAAACCAAAGAATACGTGATCTCGGAACTGAGACATAATACAATAAAAAGTAGAAAGACTTACAAAATTGGGATCACACCAAACATAAATATTAATTTTATAAAAATAAATACACAATAAAATATGAACTAGCCTATCAAAATTACACATAAATATTATTGCCACCATATATTTAAGTTTTAAAAATCTTATATGTTAAGAAAAATAAAATTAATAAAAATAAATCAAATTTACATAGGCAGTTGAAATCATATAAGTGACATGTGTGAAAAATATTACCTTAACTCTTGCATGACAATACGTGTAGCAATAAGAACAGGAAAAATAATATAAGTTAATTGTATGCATAAGAACCCTATTTTCATAGGTGTTACATGACCTACCTTAACTTAATAACAACATAAGCCTACTTGTGTTTCAGACACCTTTGAAGAGTCTTTTTATCGACGTACGAACACTGTAACTCGTGACCTCGTCTAATTGGCCACAAGAACAGAAACAGCGCGGCTTTCACAGCTACTCAATTATCTGCTAATCGACTGCAGACAAACGCGCGCCTGCCCTAGAAGCCGTTGAACTATTTTTCCCGATCAAGATTTCTCTCGTCTTTCCAGCTGCGTTCGAATTAATTTCCAAGCCAGGCGGCCAGCTCTCACGTTCACGGTAATTAAAATAATACTCGGCACGGTGGGAAGTAAGAGGGTAGTTAAGGGCCATTACGAAAGACCGCCCTCTGAGAAAGGGCCTGAATTTCTCGGTAACTAGTAAGTACGTAGCCGACAGCTCTGGGTAAGCAGCTGCATCGGTGCGGTTACATCCTCTAGAGTTTGATTTTACAAGTACCACTTATCCCTGCATGTTTTATAAAAGTACTAGTTACTTTTAATTGGTTTTCAGTTTTACTTCACTTATGAGATTAAGTAATGTATTCTGTGCTAACTCTTTGGAACGATCTGTTCAGATTTTATTTATACAATAAAATAGTTACGCAGCACTCCGCGCCGTTACGTCCTGTTCAAAATTAAATCAACACGTTTGGAAATCCAACTCAGTTTCTTCTTTCAGCCAGTATCCGAATCCATTTATTTGAAAAGAGAGAGTGAGAGAAAATGAGAATTAAAAAAAAAGGGGGGGGGGAGGGGGGGAGGAAAAAAACTAGGCACATGCAAGAAAAATTATTTCCCTTCCAGGGAAGATAATTTCCGTCCCTGAAATATTTCTTGATGGACGAGACTATTCGTTTCGACGAAGCTTGGTTCAGTCTGTTTCACATGGGAAGTTCTGGCTGGCAAATACACGAGTCAGTGGCATACGCGAGGGGTAGCTGAAGGAACTGCAATACCCCCCCCCCCCCCGGCCCTAAAAAAAAATCAAATTACGTATAAATATTAACAATCTTTGGAAAATTACCTGAAAATAATTAACTTAAAATTAAAATACACAATTGAAAAAAACTTCCCTTGAGCGTGCTCTTGAATTTAAAAAACGTTTTACATTGGGAAAAAAAAGTGTTTACTTTTTTGTGAAAAATCACGGTATGAAATGTTTTCGCAATTTTTGAAAATTGCATAAAACAAGGAAATCTGAGCATATTTTTTATTTGGATTAGTGTTTGATTTGTAGTCAAATAAGTGTTGCTAAGAGTATCTTAAAATTATTCGAGATATGACCATTTGGTAATGCTTAGCAGGAAACAGTTCTATGCAAAATGTTATTACACTGAGTGCGCCCTTTAGGTAATTTTCTAGACTCGGAGGAATATCCTGGAAGTAGAACTTTAGCAGGGCTTCAGAAGCTTAGAAAGTAACCGTGAATGGGCTATATAAGAGTGCATGCAGACTTACAAAATACAACTGTATATCCCTACTATTAAATAAATTATTTAAGTGAACGTAATTTTTATGCAAACCTCAGTTGTAATGTGAAGTCCAAATCGTTGTTCGGCGATTGGGGCCATGACTAAATTCCTAAATGTACCTATAGTTAAAGATGGTAACTAAGAACAGACAGGGGAAAAACCGTCAGAGACAACATAAAAACCCAGTGGACAGGAAATAATTCAAGATTATTCATGCATTAACCAGAAATTCTACGGGAGTGAGAGGTTGGAACTCGTGCTTTATTAGTAGAGATGAAAGACTAGTAGATAGAGGGTGATGTTGGAATTATTCAAGAGATGTTGGCTTCAGTCAGGATGATGCTCAAGACCGTCGCTATTTATATAGCTGATGTCGCCTGGCAAGAAGGTTTTATCGCACCTCGAGTTGCGCTCCCAGGTCGTTGACTCTTCCACCAGGCGGGAGTGACGTCATTCCAGGAGGCGATAAGCTACCCGTGGGGTGGATCGCCTCCCCCCCCCCCTTCAAGGCACAACGTTCTGGGGATGGACAACCGCTATGCGCGCCCAAATGGCGGGGGGGGGGGGGGGAAGTCAGCCGCGCGTAACGATACAATGTAAAATATTTCTGGGGGGGGGGGGGGACAAACTTTCGTATTAGTGCGAGTTTATTGGAAAACCAAAAACGAAGAAACGGTAAATCAATGTTTGCACACATGATTTTGGCAGTTTTGACGGCAATTCTCGAACCGATGTTGGGGTGAAATGCGAAGAAGACGAACATTAATATACTTCATCTTTAGTCTGTGCATAAATTTCACTGCAGGCCTTTTTAGTAGTCCCACAGGTATTATTGCAAAATTCTTTAATATATAACAGTTTAATAAAATTAAGATTCTGTGATTGTATTCAGATCTAATCTCGAGCGTGATTTATTTTCGTATGAAATCAGGCAGCGAATACGTTGAAACGGTTGTATCTGAAGCGGTATCCCAATCATTTTAATGGTGAAGCGATTGTTGGAAAAGTCCAGTTCGTTTTTTTCCTATTCAGTTAGTAGGCAGTGTCTCGGAAATTGCAGGTCGCCAGAATTTTTCGTACCACGCAATATGTTTCGAAAAGTTTTATCGGCGGGGCGTCTGGAATAGATGTTTTCCTCACGAGAAAAGTTTTGCGAGTACTTCTATTGACTCTTTTTGAAAAAGTTTACCTAGAATAGGCTGTAATTCAGCTGGAACGAAAGAAAGACTGGCGCGGGTAGGTGGTGACCCTGCTTGGCGAGTTATCGCTTACCGCGCCACACGACTCAAGGACGAGATATTGCGGAAGTGGAATAAATGATAAGATGATGGAGGGGAACGTAGAAGAGGGGAGAAAGAAAGGTGGCCGATGACGCAGTCTTCTAGCGTTACCATAGACGTAGAAGCCACGGGGATCGTGGGCAGTGGCGATATTTCCAACTATCTTTGACAACAGTGACTGTGACAAAGAAATATCTGCGATTTTTATCTGCTACTAGCTTTTTTTCCGGCGAACGTTGTTCCGCCTCTTTCACGTTCTATATCTTCTCAATGCGTCCTCTCTATTACGTCTGTTACGTCGACATATGTTTGACCGTGGTATCGCTGGCATTTTTCTCTTTTAGATCAACAAACATTTCCTGCGAGTATGAGCAAAATCGGCCCATAAATATATAAGCTAGACTCCAGCGCCACCTATCGGGATGAAGCATAACTAAAAACCTTACTCGCCACCTCAGTAACATATGGTGTGAATATGGTCTCAATTGGCCCAGTGACTTGTCAGTGATGATGCGGTTTAGTCACGCGCAAAGGATTTTACATAGAAAGAAGATATCGTAAATGAGATAGAAAAACGCAAATACTTCGCATGTCTATAAAGAGCACTAGCATTATTAAACTGTTCATTTACAACAAATATACCACGAACAGTATAATAAATTATGTTATGTCCCCATCCTTAATATTTCTACTTATTTGTATGGTATTGTTTGTTAGTTACTGAGACATGGAACACGTAATACTTAGCTCAGAATGTCGAAAGTTTGGTTATATAAACGAGTTAGATTTGTTTTGTTGATTTTTCTTAAACACAAACACACTAACATAAAAGTACAAATATAACAAGACATTGTACTGTGTATTCTATCCACTGCAATGGTTTGTAGACTAAGTATATAATGAAACAGTGTGGGTAAAACGAATATAATAAAAAGTGAAACTAAAGAAATTCAAGTGAAGAGATTTAGTATCGTTTTAAACAGAAACTTTCGTCACTCAATGAATAATATTTTTGTTAAAACCACGCAGTTACCCTACGTTGATAAACACACCTCAGCTGGTTGTGACGCTGTCACAGACAGCTGCTGAAATGAGCTGTAGCAGACGAAGCAGGTATCACAAGCCTCTGAACGTGTTCCCGATATGCGACTTGTCAGCCACAGATATTTCAGTGACTATGTCACAGATACATCCTGTGACAAGGAAATATATGCGAGAGAGTAGCAGGCTGCGATTTCTCGGCCATCTCTAATCTTGGGGGGGGGGGGGGGGTCTGGACCCTCACTCGAATTACGATGACCCTCATAGACCTCCGATTCATATTTATATGGTAGCATCTCGTTTACTGTAACTTTCGTATTTTTAAAGTAGCAATTAGTTTAACTTTAAATTATTATTTCTACCTCAAATTCGAACATATCTTAAGACATGCATTCCGCATGAGGCGAGCATCTCAATGTACCGCAGGGTACGAGTAGTATGCTATCATGAAAAGTTAAAAAATTTTCCTGCCTGTCAATACAATGACAAATGTCGTCTTAATATAAAAAAATAAACGACTATTTTTCTTTTATTTTTGAACAAGAAATATTGAAACACATTTATAAAATATTAACTCAATCGTAATAGGCGTGCTTTTAATAATTAACCGTGTAAAAGCAAGGGTCCATAAATCATTATTACTCCCTAACACTGACTACAGGTTTGATGAATATCTTTGGGAATCAATAAAATGCTTTGTTTGCATTAGGCGGAGGAATATCCTGGAAGTAGAACCGCTAGTGGACTATACGCCATGAACAGTCAGCTGTCAGAATAAAATTATAAAAGGGCGGCTAGCAGCATCCTTCTAGCAAATTCCCTTAATTTTCCCCAACTTTTTCAGATATCCTGTTACATTTCACTGACCAAACTTATGCGGCAAATATTACGTTTTTCCTCAAATAAATCAGAATTTTTTTATGGGTAACAATAACATGGCCTTAATTTATGGATGCTTTCCTATGCAAAAACCAATCTTTATAGAAACCATTTTAAAAATGAACACAGGGACAAAGATGGCAAATGGAAAAAGGTAACAGAGATTAAATGCTAACATTCTCAGAACCTGAAAAAAGTCACAATACAAAGACAAGAGGCAATTTAATTAATTAGTTCACTGAGACCTAATAAATGCATTTAAATGATAATTTTACTAAAATAAAAAATCAGCCAGGAAAATACTATAATAATAGTTACAACTAAAGATACAACAAAATTGTCCCCAGGCTCATAAATATTCCTATGAAAGAGGACTAAACTAAGTAACAGTACAATCCATAAGATGGCATGTAGCAGAAGTGATAGAATCTAATGTTTATTTTCTTATTAAATACATTTCTAAATACTTTATATACATTCCCTGTCTTCATACACATTTACCTGACTTTTCCATGTTATCCCTGATGCTAAGCACCCTGTAAAAACATAATTTATATTTGTTGCCTATTTGTAATACACTTATTCTGAACTAGGTTCAGCAGTGCTGGTTCACATTTCCTTGCGTTCTAGAGCCTTGAAGGCATCACAGGAGGTACGATTCCAGATATTATATGTATGTCTGTACGCACGGCAGGCTGGCACTTATACGTATTTCCTCAGACATTCTGTAGCAAAATGCCGTAGGAACTATTTTCTCGCATTCATACTGTGAACCCACCAGCCAATCAGTGACTTTGACTTTGTCAATGGCAATATTTACCTCTGCTACCACCTTTAAAATGATGGAATTGGTACATTAAACAACAGAGATATACACTAGATATTTAACCTAGATTGGCAAATACTCTCTATTTTAAATATAACTGATGTAGCGTAAACTTTAGAATAGCACAAACACGCATGACTTGTCCGGGATTTGATACGTTGGCCAGAATCACGGGACGAGTTCAAGGCACATTAGCATGTTCAAATTTCTGTGAAGATTGCAGCAGCATTTAGCAACACGCCATTTTTTAAGGCTTAAAATTACATTTCCGCTAACGAATTTTAATATGTCGGTAAGACAGCTGTCCAGCAAAATATGAAGTTTCATTTTAAAACACGTGTTCGAAAATAAGAAATAAAAATCCTCCACGGTTCCCATTTTAGTGAATGGATTTCTGCAGTCACTGGACCGTCGAGTTAGGCTGTTTCTAGCAATTGAAAATGGCCTTGTCAATCTATTAAATGAAGGTCAACGAGATAAAAAATAATGCAAGCCAGTCTAACTTTTTCTTCAAGGCTGTAATAAGTAAGGGACTTAAAAGGCATATGTTCATTAGTTTTTTATACTAATTATCTGAAATTAAGTGTAATCTACTGGCACATGTTTAAGGATCTATTTCCCCATTTTTTTCCCATTAACATAGTTATCGAGCCAAACCATAATGACGGACACTCGGAGAATAAAACGTTGTAGTCGTATTGAATTTTCTCGAGTTGGAAACGTGGCTGACGTTTATAGCGTTTTTTTTTTTGCGGGGTTCTCCCTTTTCCACGCCCTTGCATTAAGCGCCATCTCTCAACAGCTCCTTAGTTATAGGCTGTTCACAGTAAAGTGAACACTTTTGAGGCCCTAGTTACTTTTTTATTTGGGTTTTTTTAATCCTTAAACCAACTTTTTGAAAGGGATATTACCATGCAAGTAATAAACACAGTTGTTAGATTCTACCGCACTCGAAATTGAACGTCTAAGACTAAAATAAAATATATTTTCAGACTGTTATCCCAAATGAGAGGGCTTTCAAAAGTGTTCACTTTACCGTGAATAGCCTATAGTTTTCGGCCAACATCTGACATAATATTCCATCCCCATCACGTCGCTATAAAATAATATTTTTTAGCGTGGTTTAGGTCTACTGCATTCCTTGCTTTTCCTATAGGGAAGCCACTTACGAATTTAAGTTAACATTAAATAATACCAACTAAAAATGTGAACCCACCCATGCCTTAACGAGATTCGAGCTGGTGACCCACAACTCCGCACGATGGTCTACGAACAAACGTCATCATGAAAGTCAGACTACAACAAGTCAACAACTCTACAGAAAATAGAGTTTATTTCCTTAAACGGCACACAGTAGTCACCAATAACGGTGATGGTGAAAGGGGAAATTACAGAAGCACTACTAGAAATCTCACCCCCGTCTCCACAGTTTGTTGTTGTAGATTGATACGCCTTAATGCGCTAAAATAGTACCAGTTATGGTGCTCCCAGTTATTTCTTTAAATGTAAATATTATGCAATTGGATGAGTAATTTTTAGCATTAACGAAAGAAGAATAAACGGAACATATAAGTTACTCTTAACGTGTCATTAACCAAACGATGCCCAGACGATACCATAAACTTTTTTAAAAATTTGCAAATTTAAGAGGTTATACTATATGTACGCGTCCCCAGGGGCCACGGTGGTCGGACTACTCGTCTCCCACCCACTTAAGGGGACCGGATTCGATTTCTGGCGGGGTCGCTCTCGGTTTTAGCACGTGGGAATCGTGACGGACGATGCCGCTCGTCGGCGGGTTTCCTTGGACATCTCCAGTTCCCCCCGCTCTAGCATTACGGCGCTGCTCCACTCATCGGCTCTCAAGACCTCGATGTTAAAGAGCCCTTCAAATCGCTCCGCACCCACCCCCCCACACCCATCCAAACATCCACAACGGCACTGCCGCATTAACACGATAAATCCGCGAAGCAGCGTTACGGGAAATTTTGACGATAGACATGCAGGAAAGTAAACAGGACTTATTTGAAGGCATTTTTTGAAAAGGCATTACTTGTTAAAGTCTCTCCTGGATTTCTGGTTTTATTAGCAGTGTAAGTGTTCATTCTTTATTTAAAGGCTGTTCACGATACAGTGAGCACTTTTGAAATGAACCTTGGAAAAAAAATCACTACCCCTGAACGCACAGGTGTATTTTAATACGCACTGAGTGACATTTTCCCAGAAAAGTTGGTAACGATGGATGGAAAGTAGTTCCATATCTTAATGTAGAACAAAAAGTGTTAGGTAACCATTTGTGATAACTGAAATTATTTCTTTCGCTTTCTGTTTTTTTTTTTTAATGCACCGAAGTGTGAAAATGAGCAGATTTGTATAATATATACTTTCCTAAAAATGTCACAGTTTTACTAGTGCGACGGATGAATAAAATCATGAGGCCCATGGCAATGTTAATTTTAAATAAAGCGGAAAATACATAACGTGCGTACAAGTTGAGCTTAAACAGGGATTTCAAAAGTGATAATTTTATCGTGAACAGCCTATAGAGTTTCTGATGTATCAAAGGATTCAGGGAATAAGTTCTATTTTGTTTAATTAATTCTCTCAGTTTTCTATTCTGATGCATTATGTTAGTGGGCAAAAAAAAGTGTACCCCAAGTACAAAACCCACTTCCGTGTCGTGGACAGCGGGGCGGGGAAAATGTGAGTGCACTCCGGACAGTTATCTGCGAGTCGCGGCGAACATTGGCAACACGCGCGTCACGCAGCTAGTGGACCTGCGAGGGGGAGTGGGGGATGCGAGCGCCGGGCCTCCTGATTGGCCGGCCGCGCCGGGGCGAGCGATGCGCGCGCAGCGGTCGCCAGGGAACCCCGGCCAAGCCGGCTCGCTGAGGCCGTTTCAAATTTAGTCTCTCGCCGAACAGCTATCTGCCTGGACGTGTAACGAACTTCAACCTGCTGTGAGCTTTTTGTAGTGAGTGCCGTTAGGTGAGAGTGCAAGTCCTGTGCTTCCAGCGACGGGAAATAAAAAGTTCCGCTTTGCCCTTACGGATACCGGCAGCCCGAAGCGTTATTTTGGTGAGTTATCAAGAGTTTTATGAAATGTCTTCAGATTGTGTTCAGCCACACACAATTTTTTGAACTTTTTCTACGTATTAACTAAACTGACGTGTGTACTGCTGTCGAAATTCTATAGTGCGATGGATTGGACGTGGACATACCATGTTTCGAATATTCGAATTTGTTACACGTTCGCGCATGCGTGGATTTTCCGTTGCAGCATTGCATTTTTTGACTACACAATCGAACCGTTGGCACCAAAAAGTTTAGATTCTCAAATTACCTGTGTATTTAACTTAGTTTTTTTTTTTTCATTAAAGAAGAATTCATTCGCTTAATCTCGCAAGTACCGATACACTTTGCGTCGGATCACACAGGCATGCCAACCAAACACCAGTTATGTCTCCTTTCGAACGCAAAAAATTTGAAAAACGAATATTTAACTGCAGTACAGTGTAAGGGTTTTTAGTGGACGTATTTTGTTATTGAAGCATTCCTAGTCGAGGTGGGAAACAAAAACCGCGATACAGAAGTAACAAGAAAAAAAAAGTGCTGCAACGACCGCGCATTACAGCTGATCAGGGGCAAAGGAACATAAAACTTTGTAATTGAAATTCCGAGCGTTAACCACGTTGTCTCGCGTACGGAATGACGTGGGTTCGATTCCAATCATTTGCTTGCTGAATCTCTCAGCCTTTGGATGAAGTCAATTTTTGCTATAAAGAACTGTTTTAGTATTGGCGGTCCACTGTAAAGTGAGTACTTTTGAGGCCCTCGTTACTTTTTCTAATAGCCATTTTTTTTTTTTTATCTTTCCACCACTTTTCAAAATAAATATTGCCATGTAAGTAATAAGGACAGTGTATATATTTAACCGGATTCGAAAGTTAACGTATAAGGTTACAATCAAACAAATTTATCTATTATGATTCCAAATGTGAGGTCTTCAAAAAGTTCTGAGTTTACAGTGAATAGGCTATAGTGACGAACACACAACACTGAATTGTACAAGTGCTAATTTTCTTTCTTGGTTACAAAAGTGATCGTGTAGTTTTAGCAGCAAAAATTAATTAAAAATTGGTGATACTGGACTATCATTTTTGTTTTCACAGTTGGTCCAGAGATAAATAGTAAAGCAAATCAGATCTCGTCTAACAAGATCAAGTGTGTGTGTGTTTTTTTTTAGCAACTGGGTTAATTTTAGACATTAAAAGACAAAAAAAAAATCTTAGTGTGTCGGGAATTGTAAGGGGAAACTTCGTCTAATCCGGGTTTCTCTTCCTAATCTCTAAATCTGTCATTCTATTGCGTATCCGTCCTGTTTGGACGTGAGGTATTCTGATAAAGCGCCGAATCAAGTTCACGAGTGTTGCTAGCCGTAACCGAACCCCCGATGGATATACGGGAACACAAAAATGTGTCCTTACTTCCATTAAATCAAAGAGGCATAATTTTTAAAGTTTAATATCTTGACTTTGAGTAACAACATAAATCAATTGCATTAGACGAGGAACTACCTTCCCCCCCCCCCCCCCAATAGAAGAGACAGGAACTAGGGAAGGGCACATGTATGTTCTCCGCGGAGGACTTTGAAACGTATGCCCTGCCTGCATTGTGCCCCCCTTTGTACGTTTCAGTCACGTCTACGGAAAGAAATGTTTTTCTTATGGACAGGTCCAGTCTGGAAGTTTGATGAACATCTTGAAAAATAAAAAACTATTGGAACTTGTCGGTCGGCTTGTCCTTATTTCTGATAGCGCGAAATACTTTCTGATAGTTAAATTACGTCTACTATAATCTAGGAATGTAATTGCGATTCAGTCCGAATGTGGTCTAAAAGTGCGTTGCCCGAAGTGAGCTTCCAGGAATCTGACACGAGGTCGCAGTAACGGCACATTATTTGTTGTTACGTGGTGATGTTAGAATTCACTGAATTATTGGTTATTTAATGTTAACGAAATGGATGATTTTAATATTTATTTATAATAAAAGCCTTAATGGTTTTATTCAAAGTAAGTTCTACTGAATTATTGGTTATTTAATGTTAACGAAATGGATGATTTTAATATTTATTTATAATAAACGCCTTAATGGTTTTATTCAAAATAAGTTCTACTGAATTATTGGTTATTTAATGTTAACAAAATGGATGATTTTAATATTTATTTATAATAAACGCCTTAATGGTTTTATTCAAAATAAGTTCTCCAACTAATATACAAAATTTTATTTTTGAAACTTCCGTTTTAAAAGTTTGTTTTCAAATAATATTTTCAGATCTACGACATCACAAATTGCTTATTAGAATTTCATCATATTTGTTTTGAGAAAGCCCATCTTGCACATCCATTGTTTACATTAATAACTTAAATATTCCACGAATGCGCGCGAAAGTATAATAAGTCTTTTTCTGTTTCTATCAGTTTAGGACACAATTTGAAACAAAAGTTCAGTTTTCCGAATGCTTCAAATTGGGGCACAGGTTAACTTGGGTGGGACACGGCAGCTTGGGACAACGCAATGACGTCAGAGGGTCGCGTACATCAATCAGCGCATCCTTGTCCTAAGGGACAGGTTGGGATAGCGCACTCGTAGACAGGCCTATATACATTTTTGTGAATACTTACGCCAGTGTACCTGTCTTGTTGACAAATGCACAGTGAATGAAATGTAGTAAACGCAATATGCGGTTAAAATCTTGATAACTTCGATAAGATATAGATTATTTTACACTCCATAAATTAATTGCAACTGTTTCCATTACTGCATATGACTAAACAGGTCAGTTTGCTTTCAGTAATTGACTCGGATACAAGAACTTATAGTCCAGAATTCAGAAAAGTATATGCTGTTCACGGTAAAGTGAGCACTATTTAAGGCCCTCCCAACAGGCATTAAGCACTAATAAATATATCTTATTGCAGCCTCAGATGGTGGTGAAATGTATACACTGTGTTTATTGGTTACATCGTGATGTTAATATTAAAAAGCAGCAGGAAGGTGAAAATTGGATGAAAGGAAAAATTTACACGGACCTTAAAAAGTGCTCACTTTACCGTGAACAGCCCATAGCAATGATGAAAGTTGTCACAGGGGTTTCATCGGCCCTACTCGTGCGTGCGAACAGTGTAGTTTTAGTTTGTTTATGAAACGGGAAACCTGACAACCGAGAAATCCTGGTTGTGGGTCTACCTGTATTTTATTTTGTCGTGCGACGGCTGGCTACACTGCGCGGAATTCCCCCGGCTTCTTCATCATCGACTACTTCATTGAAGGAGAGAGCCGCGGACATAAGCGCGATTACGGTCTTTTAACTGGAAACGGATGAATGAGCACGAGGAAGCCCATTTCCTTCCTCGTGAGACCGTTCTATGGCATTCTGTCACGACATAAAAATAAATGCCGTTGATCAGTGGCGTAACAACTATCCGGACGGAGCCAGAATGAGAGTAAATTAGCACCCAAGCCGTTTTCGTTCATCGAGTTGCGCTGATATATTTTATAGATAATCCCTACTGATTTGTTATAAGATCTCAGCTTCTGAGTTAATCAGCGTGTAATTCAGGCTTTGATACTACCACGAACTGGTTTCATCTCTGCGTCGGAAATGCGTCTACGTTCATCGATAACGTGACGCTATGAATACGTTATTGTTACGGCAATACTTACTGTTATGTGTGCGAAAGGAAGAGAAGCCATTTCACTGGCCATCATTTTCAAATTTGTAATTTAAGGTGGCTGCCGAAAGGTGTGCAGAGCTCCAGCAGAAAACGTTTTATTAAAAAGTCAGAGTGAGGTCTGCTAACGAGTAGCATTTAAGAAACGTCACGCTTCTGTATACGTTTTTTAGTTCCCTCCTTTTCTCTGTAAAGTATTTGTTATGATAGTGAAGATGGTCCAAACAGGTGTTTTCACCGTCATTTCCTGGTACCTATGAACTTTCCGGTGCAAAGGATTAAAAGAGGAATAGGGACGTGCATCAAACGTTTATTTTTATTATTACGTCTCCGCTGAAAGTGTCGTCATAGAGGCGCGTTGTCGACAGCGAGACTGCACGCCAGTTCGGCTGATACTTTGCGCGTAGAGGCGATGAGAGAGTTGACGCGCGTGTCTTGGTCGCCTCTAGCGCCCCCACGCTTTTAAGCCTCAGACGTGCAATATTCCTTCAACCAGGCGGCCACCTTAAAACGGTCTGATTCACGACGTGCAGTCGGCACAGTCTTGCGACCAGCGATGGTTCAACTCCATTTCAGAGTGCCGGATGGTCCCACCCATTCAGATGCTGCGCTCGTGCTGCTGCAAACAGGATTGATAACAGCAGATAAAAACACAATTATACCGAAGTTGTCCATACTTGCCTGTCAGATTAGATTATAGTTTCATGTTACCTGCAGCATCTAAAATATATAATTGTGATTATATTGTTTTGTCATTTACGTAATTTAGCTTGTCGACGAAATATATCGGCTCTGCCATTGACGTTGTTGGACTATATAAATCTCGATAGAGGCTGTTCACATTAAGGTGAGCACTTTTAGAATCAACCTTAGGAAAAAATCACTGCCCCTGTATGCATATATTTTAATGGGCACGCTGTGACATTAGCCCAGTAATGTTGGTAACGATGGATGGAAAATAGTTCCATATCTTAACGTAGAATAAAAGGTGTTAGGTGTACATTTGTGATTACTTTAATCATTTATTTCATTTTCTGTTTTTTTAATGCACCGGAGTGTAAAAAATTACCAGATTTGTAAAATACTTACTTTTATAGTAATTTCACAGTTTCACCTGACTTACGCATGAATAAAATGTGATGAGACCCATGGCAATATTAATTTTACATAAGGCGGAAGAAGACATAACGTGCATACAAGTAGATTTTAAGCAGGGCTTTCAAAAGTGCTCATTTTACCGTGAACAACCTATACACACACTACTAGATATACAACGTGGCAGAGTATGGACTGCATGCTGTAAATTTCCATCCGTTTGCCGACGGTGTTTTGTGAATAAGGCTCAAGTCGAATGACAACTAACTTTATTATTCGCCGCAAACGTTGGAGAAATGTATGTCGTTTTCAGTAAAATATATGAAGGGTAGTGATATATATATATTTATTGCAGGGGTTGATTTCAAGAAGTGTTAAATTATCCGTGACGCAGCATCGGCATATGCAAGAAGCTCGAGAAGGGGAGAAAGCAAATTAAGAGCCAGAACTACCCGCCACTTGTACCATCAATCATGTCTTGCCGGCTAGAGAGCGCCGAGCGAATTGCAAATCGATAGCCGTGTTTCCAAAGAGGGCTGAGGCAACACCCTCTGGTGGCTGGGCGAGTCCGGGGTAATGGAAGTGCAAGGGCATTATCTGGCGCGAGGTTTGTCGACTTGAAATCTGTATTTGCCCGCGGCATGGTGAAACTAACCTCCCCCCCCCCCCAATTCACTCCATTGTTTTTGTTGATACACAGGCAGTTTCACATTGTGTAAATATAAAGTTACTATCGTTATCGTTACCAACATTACTGGACGAATGTCACTCAGTGCGCCCATTATAATACATGCATACAGGGCAGTGACTTTTTTCTAAGGTTCAATCCTAAAGTGCTCACTTTATAGTGAATAGCCTTTACTATCGGTTCAGTGATCATTCTCAGAAGGTAGTTTCCCTTTTATTCCACATGGTAAACAAACAAAGGTGCGCCATTTATATTACAGTTCTGCAGTAATTTCAGTGATTTACTACGGTTTGCCAAAAAAAAAAAGTAATTCCAATAACGATTGCTGAACATATTTTATGACGGAAAAACTGATAGAAACCACAAAGATTTCTCCCTCTTCCCTTCAAGCCAAATGGCAGCGAGGATATCACAAGCAGAACGAAAACAATTAGCGTTGTTTCGAACAGTTTTTTGCGTCTATGTTCGAACCAGTTTCGAGGAGATGTTGAAGAGAAGTGGACTGCAGGTAGCTTCGTCCCCGTCGTGTTTTTGTGTGGGTGAAACCGCTTTCCGGACCAGATATGACCAGAAATGTAACTGTCACCCGTTATCTTACAAAAAAAAAAAATTTATGTACTTTTTCCTCGCAGTTTCCAGATGGGATACAGATTTTTTTCTTGCAAGTATTTTCACCCGTCGATTACTTTCACTTCCGTAACGGCTCTCAGCCTTAGCTATGACGACAGCAGACTTAAGTCTTGCGCGTTCGTGAGTGAGGAGATTTGGACGGCTCATAACATCGAGGTGAGGGTGGAGCAGCGCCGGAATGATGGGGCGGGGGAAACGGGGGATCTCCGAGAAAACCCGCCGACTAACGGCGTCGTCCGGCACGGTTCCCACACCCGGCCGTGGATTGAACCCGGATCGCCTTGGTGGAAGGCCAACTGCTCAGCCACCGTGGCCTTCTTGCGCGTTCGTGATTTGAATAGCAAATTACCTATGAATGTAATATCTGGAATGCCCCGTCTTTAACTGCCCTTTGGTAATTCATTTCCAATGACTATTAATGTATTTTTACGCACCAGAAATATTCATCCGACTTTTAATTCTGCGATAAAACCTGGCTAGCAAGTCGTCGTGTGTACGATGTGTCAGGGCAACATTTTGATAAAGGCGGTTCACGATAAAGTGAGCACTTTTGAAATCAACCATAGAAAAAAGTCACTGCCCTTAACTGCATATATTTTAACGGGCGCCCTGGGTGACATGCGCCCTGCAAAGTTGGTAACGATGGATGGGAAGTAGTTACGTATATTATCGTCGAATAACAAGTGTTACGTAACCATTTCTAATAATTTTAATTATTTCTTTCGCATTCCGTCTACTTTTTAATGCATCGAAGTTTGTATATGAGCAGATTTGTTAGTTATTCAGTTTGCAAATAATTCCACAGTTTCACTTGACCGGCGCATGTATAAATTGATGAGGCCCACGACAATGTTAATCGTACATATGGCGGGAGAATACACAAAGTGCATACAAGTAGCTCTTAAGCAGGACTTTCAAAAGTGCTCATTTTACCGTGAGCAGTCTATAGTTGGCAGCACAAAACAAAACATGTCAAGTTCAATCACGCCGAGAGAACGAGAACGATAATCCAGAGCATTCTTCAGATAAACGCACAAATCCTATCCGCCGATGGCCAGGAGCTCAGGAGCGGCGAGTTGACAAAGGGTTATCACGGCAGAATGCCTACATAACCCAAATTGCTGGCACGATTATCACTCGACTGTCATTGTAGCATCACTTAGTGACTGGTCGTCCTGCTGTTACATCGCTACTCTGTCCTTCTTGTCCTGCTCGCGCGGGATGCAAAACAGCGAGCGCGTTAGCAATATTAAAGATTATCAGGAGTATGTACATTTTGCGAGAAAGTTAGCTTTTTGGAAGATTCCAGTCGGAGTTGGATATTCCACACAAAATCCACAGTCATTCAGTCCACAGGAGAATCCGTACAACAGAAATTCCACACGTTTCGTGGAATCTTATACAGTTAGGGCCGGCTATCTGGCCGGGAGGGAGTGGAGTGCCCATGGCTGGGGTTGTGCTACTGCTGATGATTAGTTGAAGAGGGGGGAGTGGGTGGTTGAGGTTGGTCACGGCTGTTGGCTACGGCGGGGCCGGGTAGTATTACCCAGCGCCCCTTGGTAGCGGAGCGTGCCATCCTAGGGTAACGTGACACCAACGCTACGCGCCCCAGAGCTCGAGATCCCTGACGTCCGCTGACACAGAGCAGCCGACTGTACAGAAGCAAATATGTCGTGGATGTCAGTCACAGGACTGCCGTCTAACCTGAGACACCGCAAAATCGTAACCATTTTTTTTTTCGCTAACGTGCCCTCGCACACACCGTAACTTAACAGTTTTAAATAAAGGTTCTATGCACGTCCCTATTACTTTTATTAATGTTTTGTACCGGAATGTTCGTGCCTAAAAATGACCTCGAGAACTCCTGTTTGAGCCATTATCACTAATCCAAAAGCATGCATTGTATTAGATGCTATTCGTAAACAGACCTCACTCAGGCTCGTTGGACGGTTTTTTAATCAAACGTTTTCCGCTGGAGCTCTTCAAACCGTTCGACGGCTTACCCAGGCCTCCTTCCATTGGAGGGGCCCCTCCCATCTCCATCCGGAAAGTTATCCTCACGAAAGCCCACCGTGAACTAAAGTGAGGTTAGACCGGATATTCGTCATCAGCGCATGTACCTGACATTGACCAGTCACATGGTCAACAGTGATGAACGCGTTTGTTTACATGTCATTTTTCAAAAGACATGCAAGTTTATATTAATACAATACTTTTATCAGTTTGGATTTAATTAAACTGCATTACAAATTGGTTAGGTGAAGTATACGTACGTCACAAAGTACTTGCTTACCAATCAGTGTTCTAGCCTAAAATCCAATCAATGCCGGTTTTGGTAGACGAGTTGACAGAAAAGCAGTTCAGTGTTGGGACACGGAGATTGGTTGTGCGTAGCCAGTGGGAATCCTAGGAACATTTCCCGTGATAGCCCTTCGTTTGTGAGAATCGACCAGGGAGGCTGTACAGAGGGAAACGTACAAGGTCTACCTGTACTCTGCGGTGGTGTTGAAATGGCAAACAGACGTATACTGGAGCCCGGTATTTGTCGATCGTGTGGGATGCTGGAGGGGGTCGTGCAGAGCGTGGGTTCCCGTATACTCGCTTCCCAGCGACACTGGACCTCGCACTGGAACCGGGAACGATGTTTGTTTATACCGCGGAGGGAAAAACTGGGTAGAGTTAGCGCCCGAGGTGCGCAGTAGCCGCTCCGTGTCCAAACATTGGACTGCTTTTTCTGCCAATACGACTGTCATAAAAGACAATGATAGGATTTGAAACTAAAACACTGTCGATGCGAAACAGTGTTTTGAGATGTTACACTTCCCCTCTTAACCTATTTGTAATTCAATTAGATTAAATTCAGGTTGGTAAAAGTGTTTTATTAATATAAAAAGACCTTTCTTTTCCAAATTAAGATATGGACAAACACGTTCATCAGCGTTGACACAGTTGTGTTGGTTTGGGGTAGGTCAATGTGAGGTATAGGATATTCACAGTAAAATGAGCACTTTTGAAAACCCTGCTTAAAATCTAATTGTATGCACGTTGTGTATTCCTCCGTCTTATGTGAAATTAACATTGTCTTGGGCCCCATCACTTTATTTATGCGTCGGTCAAATGAAACACTGAAATTATTATAATAGTAAATACTTTACAAATTTGCTCATTTTTACAATTAGATGCATTGAATAAACAGAAAGCGAAATAAATAAATAAAGTTACCAGAAATGGTTACCTAACACATTTTTTTCGACGTTAAGATATGGAGGCACTTCCCATGAATCGTTGCCAACTTTACTGGGCGCTTGTCTGTCATTTCGCCCGATAAAATATATGCAGGTATGGGTAGTGACTTTTTTCTAAGGTTGATTTCAAAAGTGCTCACTTTATCGTGAATAGGCCTAGACTCACCTCATCTTTAGTCTATAGTTTATGCATATCACCTTTTCGTCTGAACTTCCCTCTTCCCCTTACTCTCCTGTCAACCAATTTGTGACCGGTGCCGTATACTAATTGTATATACTGGAAACATCCTTTCAACAGCGAACCTGTTTCATGTTGCATCTGCTGTTACGATGTCCTTGAATTGGAAAACAGCCTTTTTTTTACGTTCTTACTAACGGCAATAACGTAGTCACGACTTAATCTGGAGCGTCACAAGGAAGGAAACACTAAGGATTTGGATATCAATTACATATTTTGCACACTCACATAGCATTAGTAGCTCAACAGATTATTAATAAAATTATGCTCTTTTTTTTGCGGCATAATAGAAAAATGCTACAGACGGATACTAAACATTTCAATCCCCCAAACGTGAATCATAATTCTATAACAACTTCTATACAGTTAGGCTACCTCAAAAACGCTATGAAAGTTGGAAAACGATGTATCTTATTTACAAAAATACGATTGGCGACGTTCCTTAACTACGTTAGTGGATCAGACGAGTACCTATGCCTAGAAACTGCAAGAAACGACCTTGAATGTGCTGGTAGGCCTAATTGTTCACAAGCATCGCCATGATAAACGAGTAGCGTGAGCTGTGTTGGAATGTGAGATGTTTGCTGGTACATTCTGCCCATAATTCGCTACTCAGGATTGTACAGGTAACATTTCAACGTCCCCTACAGCGGCTACCCTTAACAACTTCGCAAATTCCCTATTGGTGAGCGCAGATTCTGTACTGGCGCATGCGCAGTGTGCCAGCGAAACTATCATTGCTGCTGCAAAAAATTTGTCCTCGAATATGTAATAAAGATTGATAACTGCAGTGAAGTTGTGTAAATAACATTTTTATAATAGTAGTCAGGTCGGTGTTCAGGGTACAAGAACCGGCAGTCGAACCATAATCGACGTTTCACACATATTATTATTTTTTTTACACAAGCAGACAAGCCACCAAGTAATATTTTTACGGTGTGAAACTGTAATTAAACCCCCCCCCCCCCCCATTTTTACTATGGACAAACAGTCTAGTGTAATTAGGATTTTCGCTAACCATTTTCGAAATACACAGTATTGCATTAGGCCTAAGTTAAAAAATAATATTTTTATAATGATGTAAATGATGGTACATGCTATAATATTTTACTATCATACTGTTCCGAAGAAACGGAAAAGAATTACTTTAGCATGTGTAAAAATTCCAGGCATTCAATTAAAAATAAGAGTAATAAGAAGGTTTCTGAGTGCGGCAGGATATAACCGCCTTGCAGTGAACACGTACCTGCTTCCAATTTTGACCACCCCTGGCTGGTGGTAAATTAGAATTTCTCGTGCCGTTTCCTCTCGAAACACGGGCTCCCAACCAGCAGACGCACCGCGTTTTGTAATTCCTTCTCCGCCAGGGAAGGAAACAACAATTTAAAAAAAAAAGATGTACATATTGTGATTCGCCCGCGGTTTACACAGTTCCTTGCCGGCAACGCGGGCCGGCTGTCGGGATAAGGTCGCATGCCGCGAAGGAGCCTGAGCAGGCAGGTTTAGGGCAGCCTTAACTCCCCAGGAATCGTTAAAAACGTTTGATGGCAACGCGCCGAACAGGTTTGTCGTTGCGGCGCGGTCGCAGACGTGCCCAAAAGTGTCTAGGGCGGTGTTGTCAACCTGGCTGTAAATAGTTGTGCTGACATTCTATAGAAATTATGCTACATTTAAGAAAATTACGTAAAGTTATAAGGTAAAATATATTGCCTTTATAATACAATAATAATAAATATAATAATATATTACTCGGGGAATAATCAGAATGTAACAAATGTTGTTTATTTTCAACTTGTTTTGCCACCAGATTAAGGATACAGTCCAGAAATAATCACATACTAATTTCCAGTATTTATGAGTCCGGCATGCAGGTAATCATTAATACCCAGTCATTAATACCACTTTTGCCAACTCGACTGCTTGTATCGAGTGTCCTTGAACAAGAACAGATTTTTTTGCGTATCCTTTTAGCACGTTACTTGCTACGGGATCTTACCGCCACTACATTACGTTGTTGTAATTCCGTATACAATCTCACTAAGTGCTGGCAAAAAACCTATCCCGTTTTCTTCCAGAACTAAGGGTGTTTGATTTACAGCGGCAACATTAATGAAGTATGGTGATAGTTGTATAACTCTACCTGAACCTCCGTTGGTCCATCGATATTCGGAATTATTTCTCAAAATATTTATATTATCGTTAACACTAGCACAGACAATAATTCCAAAAATAAATTAAAAATTTCGTCGCCGACATATATTGAGTCAAACATCTCAGGTATGGCGGTCTCACGCCGATTCACGAGAACAGTTGCATATATATCTGTACAGACAAAAGGAAAAAATCTTCAGTTTTACCCTCTTGTTGATATTTTGAAGTGGTGCCGTGTGTAACAAGTAGGGTTTATTTTGTGCCTTTCTTTAATAACTTTAACAGATACGTGGGGTGAGCGCCGTTAACTGTAGGTTCTGCCAACTTCCATGTTTAGCGGAGAAAGCTCCGAATGTTTGTACTTTCCCGGAGATTAGTTCCGACTCGTATGCGTGAGGCCGGGTCGAGGGCTCGAGTGCGTGCTAAGTAGATCTTTCCAAGTGGGTTTTTGCTCGTTCGCAAGTGCAAATAAACAACATGGATACATAATCCCGGCGCACGCGTGTTGCATCTCCACACACACGCTACATAAAGTCCCACAATGGCTTCACAAATAAGTCAGTATTATACTGTTGACGGAATCGTGTACCGTGCTACTATAGGCGAGTCATTCACATAATTGAATGAAGAAAGCGCACGAAATGTGTCAATTTGTGTTACCACCTCATGGGGTTTATTATTTTCATTAAAGATATCAGGGTGGCCGCAGACCTCGTAAACACGGAAAACCTGGAATTGTCAGGGAATTTCCCTTGAAAACCTGGAGTTTTTATAATCCCCGTAATGCTACTTGCAACCTTGAATCGAGTTGAAGCAATCTTTAAGAAAATGGATGCGAAGCAATTCGTTAATCGTCCAAGATTAATTTTTTCTATGAGAGATCCATCTCCATTACGACTTACATGCCCTTTCCGTGCTGAAGGCGTGTTTCATTCTTGCTATTTTATTAATTTTGAAACAACTAGTACACCTCATACATTGTAGATCGAGAACTTAAAAAGGTGAGCAAAATATGTTTAGAACTTAAAAAGGTGAGCAAATATGTTTATGTGCCTAAATTATCATAGTATTTTTTTTTTTTTTTTGCTATGTTGTGTGTGAAATTAAATACTATCGGGTTGGTCAGGGAAAAATTTCCATTTTGACTGGAAAACCTGGAAAAGTCAGGGAATTTTAACATACCTAGTTTGTGGCCGTCCTGGACATGGCATTCCTTTCTGGATAAATTCAAAATATTATCTGCCATCATTACAAAACTACGCACTGCAGGAAATAAGCTAGCGAACGTGCAGTTTGAAAAGCACTACTGCCGCTGACAGGTTGTTCAGGAGATCCCGCAGCGCTGTCCTTGAACACGCACTATCACAACGAACGACCTCCGTGTAGGAGTTTTACAGCCATTTTTAAGTATCGTTGACCGTTATCTCCAAGGGCCCGGCTAGCACGTGCAGGCGGCCAGACGGACGCCCACACGCCCATACATGACTAACACTTCGAGTGCATCGTCCAACACACCTTCCGCACATTGATCTGCCGGCAGGCTATACTTCACAGCACTGTATGTAGGTACTCGAGCCAACATCGTCTGTCTATTGGCTGCTGCCTCAGTGCAAAGCCGTTGTACAGCACTGTTCATGACTCTCTCGCACTGCTGCTTTCCGGTTGTTGGGCGTGCAAAAAAATCTGCGGTCCAGTCATATACTAGAGCAAAATGATATGTGCTTGTAGTTTACTCTGCCGCCAAAAGAATTCGCGAGATACCCGAATGTCTAGCCGAAAGAAGTTTCAACAGGATTCTACGTAGCAGCACTATGGAGGTATTAGTCTATTGAGTGGAAGCCAAAAATGAAAGACAAGGACAAGGATAGTAGTGGCAAAAATGTGCATGTTTTACATTGCTTACTATGTAACTTTTGCCACTCCTAATATGGCGGCTGACGTAAACAATCAGTCTGCGCATGCGCAGTTGAAAGAAGTTGGACAAGGCCTTGGCTTCACTTGATAAACGTGGGTAAGATGTGATGTTTCCACTCCATCATCTATTATCTCCATGGGCAGCACGTTCACGGCGATGGGGAAACTTGCTGACGTGGCTGTACCCTGCTCTTTTGTATCACGGGCTTGCTCTCACAGAGGGGAGCGCCCACTGGCAGTGTGCAGTCAGGGGAGACTACCCCTGCATGACCAGAGGAATTAAAGAGGGTCGTGGAGGGGTGCCGGGATAGGTACGGCAGTTAACTGTCAAGGGAGCACTGGGGGGAAAGGTTGTGTGGATGCCTTTCTCCAGACGTGCACTTGGAATGCCTTATCCGTCGTTGTACGGATCTCGATGCACCGGAAGTACTCGGAGCCCCGGACAAGCTTCTGCACTTGCCGCATCTGTCGCCCGAGCTCTTCAACACAGACTACAGACGAGGCTGCGAATGTCCCCAACGCTGACCTATCCCAACACCAATACAACTGTCAGTCACGTGCTCAACACTGATCAACGTGTTTTTTTTTTACATTTGAATTATCGACAGACCCACTAAGGATATCGATATCAATACAGCTGATTTTTTTCGGAATCGATACTTTTATTGTAGAATTGTTTTGCGAATCAGAGGCACTTTATGGATTTTATTGAATTTTGCATTGTCGTATTTAAGGGTTCTAATTTTAATGGAAATGTATCTTTTCGTAATTGGTATTTTTGTGTTATTATTATTATTATTATTAATGTAGTATTTCTGGCTGTCTAAATTTATTCCGAAGACCACGGTACACTGTAGCACACATACTTGAGTTGTTCGTACAACTCAACAACTGGTCCGAAAAAGATCGATAAAACAGTTTGTTATAAATCGATTAATTAGGTATAGATAGGCAACAAATTGCGCGAATACTTGTGTTTTATTTCAGAACTATTTCAAGCAGACGGGAGAAACACGCAAGTGTGTGCACACTGCGTCCATAAAGAGTTCGTTCATACAGAAATACCGTTAGACAACTTTCGTCGAATTTTTCGTGCCTAATCGCCGGTTGTAATTATGAAATATGTTTCCTTCAGTGCTACCTAAAAATTTTAATATATCAATAGACAACGTTTAATTTACAAATAGCATGCCAAAAAACTTGATTAAAACAATATTTTAACTGTGAACTATTTCTTATTAGCCGTTGCCAATACATTGCTGTTCTCGCTATATTTAATTCGAAATAATTACAAGTTATATAAGATACTAAGTTAAATTTTCATTTACCCAAGAATACAATACTTTATATATAAAGTTAATCACAGTGTTATATATTTGTGATATACAAGTTATTGAAAAAAATAGGTTGACATGTTACTTCTAGAGTGATTTTTCAAAGGTTCGTTTCAAAACAAAACCGTGAATGGACTACATTCAGGCAGCCTCACAAACATGATTTTCCCCCATTGCAGTTCTGTTGATGCAATCCGTGCCAAATCTGAGACAACGGAGAACTGTGTCGTGCTACAAACAACACAAAAATCGACTTTTTGTACAGCCAAGCGTGACATCTGCACGCCTATTTGATCACAAAAAAAAAGAAGAAGAACCAACCCTTTCGTTATGCAAATACGAAGCGTACATCCGAACAAATAAAAACACTGTATAAATGTGTGCAGTGTGCAAAAATAAACCACGTGACATCTGGCCGCGCCATGATTAATGAACGGATGAAACCACATAAAAAGAGGGCACGTTACTGCTTGGCCACAAACGAAAGGTTGGAAATGACGGGTCTTCTTGTAGCGTGACACCCAGTAGAGGTGGATGAGATATAGGATCGCTGGAATAAGAAAAAATAGGAAATATTGCCGGTGGTTCTCATTCGTTAACTTCCAACCGGCGTTTGGAGAAAAAGTGATTTCAGTTATTCCGAACTGTTGGCTCCCGGTGCAAGGTACCGCTCACCTCTGACTTTAATACGGCATTTGAAAGAAAAAAAAACCTGCGGTTTGGTGTACCGAGACACAGAAGCGAGGGGAGCTGGCGATGTACCGTATAAGCTGTTCACGGTTAAATGAGCACTTTCGGAAGCAGTGCCTAAGATCTATTTGCATGCACGTTGTGTGTTCTTCCGCTTTATGTAAAATTATTCTCATCGGCCTCATGGCTTTGTTCATGCGTCAGTCAAGTGAAACTGTAAGATTATTAGAATAGTAAGTATTTTATAAATTTTGCTAAATTGTTACACTTCAACGCATAAAAAACAACATGAAGCGATAGAAATCATTTATGTTGTCACAAATGGTAACCTAATACTTTTTGTTTGACGTTAAGATATGGAACTACTTTCCCCTCCATCGTTACCAACCACTGGGCGCATGTCACTCAGTGAGCCCGTTCAATATATGCAGGTATAGGCTGTTCACGGTAAAGTGAGCACTTTTGAAGCCCTAGTTACTTATTTCTTTCCGCAATTTTTTATTCTTTAACCACCTTTTTAAACAAATATTGCCATGTAAGTAATAAACACAATGTGTATATCCCGCCGCAATCGAAAGTTAAGTCAAGGCCTAAAATAAAATGCATTTATTGACTATTATTCCAAACGAGAGCGCTTTCAAAAGTGCTCACTTTACCGCGAACAGCTTATAGTAGCAGTGACTTTTTTTCTAAAGTAGATTTAAAAACTGCTCCTTTTGTCGTGAACAGCATTTAATCATATCGAACGTCTGGTTCGCCTTTACGCGCACGACACTGAAATGACGCGCAGAGTTTTTCTCGCCAACTCAACCTGTGCAGGGCTTTCAGTGGCGACCCTGTCATTTCATGGTGTAATTATAAAAGACGGTGTGTTTAGAGGGCGTCTTAATTAAGTGCTCAATATGATGATCGAAGTCTGCAGGTTCCTGGAGACCGATATAGAAAAACCAAACAGCGGCGAGCCCACACCACGGTTTCTGAATAAAAAATTTGCCAGTGTGTTGTATTCCTTTTCCACATTTCCCTACACCGAAACTAAGCACAGGAAATTTTAGCGTCAGGAATAGCACGTTAGAAATGCATGTCCTTGGCATATTATTTACTTACAAAGTTGGCAAGAACTATGGTTTGTGATTGTCGTTTTTTTTTTCTTCCTATGTTAGCTTACAAAAACCTGTAGGTTTCGATGATCGTGTTACTGTCAATATTTGTCCAGCACCCTTTTAGAAATACTCTTATTGGCCACTTTTCACTTTAAAAAAAAATACACACAACAGAAGGAAGTAAAGAAAGACTATTATTGGGATATGAAGAAAAATTTCCTGAATGCTATTCGTAAGCAGACACTGCTGAAAAAGAATTGAACAGTTTTTGAATGACAATCGTTAGACTAAAGGTCTGCGATGTTTGGCTGCCTGGCCACAGACGCCTTCTTTAATAAGCATTAGTTCAACAACTGGATTAGTAATCGCGTGCATCCATACGCTCGGCTGAACGCGCAGCGAACTGAATTGAGAATATGAAGGCAATCACGGCTTTCAAAAGAGTTCCATTGCCCTCGAATAACGTACAGTAGCTGGCGATAATGAACTCGTCAAGCGCAACGGGAGGGGAGTGGAGTGGGCGCCGCAAGTCGTGTCTCAAGTTTCTTTCATTTTTACCGGCCGCCGCGTGGCGGCGCGACTGTAGCGAGTCGTGACCGCGAAGGACACTGGGGAAGGGGGGGGGGGGGACTGATCGATAACCCTAGGTCATGTGACGCAATAAATTTGTCTCCCTTCCTCCTCTTGCAGACTCTGTGTCGCTTCCTCCCCCCCCCCCCCCTATTTCAATTCGCTGGCCCCGCAGAAAGGCTGGCTGGGCAAGATGTGAACAGTCATTTCCCTTGCTCCTCCTCCCCTTATCATCTTCTACGGTGATCGAAGCGCAGTATCTTAAGACATCACACGTAACAGGAGTGAGCAAAGACATTTGAACATCTCTTAAACGATCTCCACGTGCGAAAAACCCCGGGAGCGACGCCACCGGGAATCGAACCCGGTTCGCCTAGCTGGGAGGCGGTAGTCTGACCACTAGACCACCGCGGCCCCTGCCGGTAACCGGTGAAGAGCGCGTATTTACTAATGGGGCCGCCACGTGACAATGGCGCTTGCTGTCGCAATGAGACTATCGGGATCTGGAAGATTAAATGTCTTGGGTGCAAGGGTTGCATAAATTTCCTGGTATAGGCTATTCAGGGTAAAGTGAGCACTTTTGAAAGCCCTCTCATTTGGAGTGATAGTCAATAAATATATTTTATTTTAGCACTAGACATTAACTTCCGAGTGCGATAGAATCTACATAGTGTGTTTATTACTTACGTGGCAATATTTATTTAAATAAGTGGTTAAGGGTTAAAAACAATTGCTGAAATAAAAAGTCACTAGGACCTCAAAAGTGCTCACTTTACCCTGAACATCATATAATCACTTCACTATACAGTGTTTCAAAATCTATTCATTTACCTTATTAATTATGTGTCCATGTTTCACAGTTCTCATATTTACATTAGAATCCGTATTACATGTCCATTCAGTCCCACCTCAGTTTAGTCCATGTCCCGCCAGTCCGCAATGTTCTAGACTTATCCGAGCTCCTCACGCACAGTAGTCTTCATTCGTCGGGTTTCTCGCACTCTCATCCATTCACTCCACAAACACCTCATCTTCCGTTGTCCGCTCACGCCACAAACACCTCGTCCGCATTGGTTACTGCACTCAGTCCTAAGGCTTCTGCCAAAACTCCTGGCCACTGGACAGCTGCAGTATTTACTGGATCGTAGGCGGCCATCCAGAAGTTTCGCTAATTCCCTAGTTGCACCGAGTGACCTGGTTCCCAGAAAATACTTGCGTTTCCGGTATGTTTGTCGGCTCCTCAGCAGAGGAGGTGGAGGGGTCATGACGCCAGCCACGTCTCGATGATGTTAATCATTCCCGGGCTTCCCCAGGAGGGGGGCGGCAACGAGGCGGCGAGGGCGTCAGCCGAAGGGGCGGGGAGTGGGTCACCCCTGACCACGCATAATGGGAGCTCGCTGCGGGCGAGACCTAAGCGCGTAACATTATTGAGTATTCGGCAAAGACGAAAATACCGTTAAGACTTTATGACCAAATTTGAATGTAAGTAATCATAGAAACACCCTATATTTTTGAACCGCAGTAGTACAATTTCCAATAACACATTTAGTATAAAATGACATTTGAGTCCTATAGTTGTGATTGTAATGGGCTTTTTAACGTCCTCCGGTCTTATACTTGAAAGCTTAGCAGGGCAGCTTACAGGCTAACTTATAACCTAACTTATGTTAAAACCCATGCCGTACCCGGGATTCGAACCCAGAGCCTCCCGCACCGCAGATCGGTGGCACACCAACCAACTGCGCAATGGGAGGTCGGCTTGAGTCCCAGAACCTTAAAAAAAAAAAAAAAAAATATCAGAACGCTGGAAGTAGCAACACACCGCAAATCTGAAGTAGCTGTAAAAAGAATCTCCGTTAGCGTACTATAATTTTGTTCAAAACATACTGTAATTTTCACAGTTATATACTACTTTATTGATTTCCGAGGTGCACAGCCTTGCTGGGCAGCAGGCGAGAGTGCACTAATGCCTGCTTGGTATTTATCGGAGAATGCCTCTCCGGGTCTCGGCCTTTCTTCTTTGGGAACTAATAAAGCGCCAGTCGCACGTGAAGACGTGTCGCGTATCTGGAGACACAATGGGGAAGGGAGCGCCAAGGAAGACTATGGCACGCACGTGATTGCCTCAATCACCTCTCTGCGCCGTACCTTCAGGGCTGCCTACTTTCATGAGGAAAAGTCTCTAAGTCGTCACATGAGTATCACTGTATAAAGATCTTTATCCTAGTTCACGTTAACTTCAGACAAAGATACATCCTTTGCTTCCGCCCCCCCCCCCTTTTTTTTTCTAAAGACTGGACGTGAAAAATCTTGACACTTGCACAAACTTAACATTTACGTGCCACCCGTAATACGGGCATGAGGAAACCACGGTTATTAAGTACAGATGTTGATTTCACGAGTTTTATCCGGCAAGTAGCGAATAACTTTTCCCTTAGAGAATGCAAACTTTTCACTGTAGGTAAGTTTAGTCGGAACTATTTCGTTCTACAAATGTGTACACCCTGTTTGTTGTGCCACGACGAAAATATAAATTGTTTCTTACTTAAAACTAAGAGGTTGCAGTTTGAGGAAATTGTAGTTGCTTCGTAATGCGCTTGGTACGACTGGAAATATGCATATGTATAGGCTATTCACGGTAAAGTAAGCACTTTCAAAAAGGCTCTCTCATTTGGAATAATAGTCAACAAATATATATTATTCTAGCCTTAGCCGTCAATTCTCGAGTGCGGTGGAATCTACACACTGGTTATCACTTACACGACAATATCTATTTAAAAAATGGCTAAAATAAAAAAGTAATGAAGGCCTCAAAAGTGCTCACTTTATCGTGAACAGCATATATGGTCACGTACAGGTTGCGTAAAATGTAAGAATGAAATTAGCTTGTGTTCGATCGAAATCGGTCCTGCAGTAAACCCCCCCCCCCCCCCCGTCATGGCTCGTCACCTCGTAGCAGTATCATTACAGCAGCCCCCATTTTCAAAGTAGACTACAGAGCAGTGCTGCCAATCGTAGCAGAATTCGGCTACGTCTACTTCGGCTACGTCTACAGTATCATAATTTTAGGTCGTATAGCTTGTAACAGAATGGTTGTAGCCGAATTTCATAATGTAGACAAATTAAAGTTCGCCCCAGTGATGATTTTTCCGTAACTTAGGTAACTTAACACTTTTTGAGAGCCCTGCTTAAGATCTACTTGTATGGAAGTTGTGTGATATTCCGCCTTACGTAAGATTAACATTGTTATGGGCCTCATCACTTTATTCATTCGCTGTTAATGTATGGAACTGCTTACCATCCATCGTTTACCAAGTTTACTGGGCGTCACTCAGTGCGCCCGTTAAAATACACGCAGGTAGGGACAGTGACTTTTTTATAAGGTTTGTTTCAAAAGTGATCAATATATCGTGAACAGCCTTTACTCATAAATTACACCTACATATGTTCTTTTCTCGCTAATAAAAAACGGCACTAACAACACCCCCTGAAGTTTACCTTGCAAAATGTTATCATCGCTCTTTAAATAACTCTCTGGAAGAACGTTATCTTAGTATGGTAACATAATAAATTATGTTCACAATGTTTTGAACAATACTTGAAGAATTAATTCACTTGTAGTGTCTTAACACTGCATGAATAATGTCCGGTTGCACCAACATCTTCCCCGATCCGAGATCTAATGATCCTAGTTCCGAACCGGGATTCAGTTCGATCTTCGTTCCATTGTGAATGTGTTGCACCAACCCAATTGCACGATTCTGGATCTCCGATTCGTCGATTTTGGTCCCAAAGTGAGAGATCGAGATTTAAGTATGAGACAAATTTTGCTATTGGTTCCTAATATATGACGTCATGAATGTGGGCGTAGTTTTCTGTGTGTTTACCTACAAATCGATAGCTAGCTTGTGCGGGAAATTAGGACAGTGATATTCTGAATAGCTTTTCCAGTTTTACGCTGTTTTGCTCGGAGGGATAAGCATGAATTTCGTTCTCTCTTTACAAAACATTACTACATCTACAATTAAATAAATGCATTTGATCTTAAGCCTGTGTAACATGTCTCAATTTACATTTTACAACAGTAAACAACCGAATCCATTTTAAGCTATTTAAATACTACTAAGTTTATTTCTAGTAAATAAATACATTTAACAGTGCTATTAAATTCACATAACCTATATTCAAAAGACTTGTATTCTTCTCTGATTTCGGATGGAGATTTTGAACCGCCAAATTCTGCGGTTCGAAAAGAATTTCATCTCAATCTCCAGTCGAGCTATGAACTCGAATGGTGCAACAGTTATCTGTGTCGATCTTAGATCCGATCTGGGCTCGAGTTTCGAACCTCTATGGTGCAACTGGCCAGAAGTCTTTAAAATTATTATTGTAGGCTATTTTTTAAGAAAGTGGAGTGCAAATTCTTCAGGTGTAGAAGTTTTAATTTTCTTATTTGTAGGTTTGCAACACTGCTGCAGAGTGAAGTCTAGAACACAGTTTCAGGAACATTGCCTACCGCTCCGACGGACAGGACTTTGCAGATAACGGCCAATAAATAAATGGGAAACGGGAAACGGAAGTTAGTAGGGGAAGAAGGGTGGGGGATAATAGCTGGAAACAGGGAAACGGTGGACGAAGCCGTTCAAAAAGGGGCCGGAGAGCGGAGGGGAGGTTTGTTAGAGAGAGGGCGGTACATGCGTCCTAGAGATTTTGGTCATTTTGACGGGACCTCCTTCCCCCCCCCCTTTTTTTTACTCTTATAGCCACTCAGGAGGGGGAATCGCGTGCGGCAGAGATGACAAATAACCGCTGCTGACTGCGAGAGAGGGAGGGAGACAGTGACAGAGAAATGGGAGAAGGGGCGAGGATAAAAAATATGGGGAGTTGGTTTGAAATGTTGGCTCTGGCGAAAAATGGCGCCGGCAGCAACACGCCTCGTTGTGGCAGAAACGCCGATAAATCGTCGTTGGAACTCGGGTGATTAAGGGAAACAATTGCTTGGCCGGGTGGGGGGTTTATATACTACCATGTTTTTTGAGAGCCTCTAAATTGGCGAGGGGAGATTTGAGCCTTTCCTAGAGGCCGGGCATCTCTCGCTCCTCTCTCTCTATCTCTCTCTTTTCTCTTTGTGTATGTGTGCGCTTGCATAACATTTCCGAACATGGAACAAATAAGTGGTTGAGTTCACAAACACCATGTGCCCAATTTGTTTTCTGTCATACACACTACATCTTTCTCTTCCTGTACGTGCATTTACTTTCTTGTTTGGGGCGGCATTGAAGTAAAAAAACAAAATAAGGTCGGAAGTGATTAAAAGCGGACGTACAGCGCGTCTGATTCTAACCATTAGAATATTCCATCAGTGCAATCGCATGGCAGGAGAATTCAATGGCCTGGAAGAGCATTCTGTAAAATCTAACGGTTCACCGATTAGTTGTAAAAATATCATTTTCCTTCATTCCCTCCCCCCTGGTGGGATGGAAGTGAATTTACTCGTATCGGGACGAGGGAGATCGAGAGTTAGAATTTTTCGTGACCTGGTGAAGCTGATCGTTTGATAAAAGTTAAGGGGTTTCCCTAATTAAATATTGTGTTTAAAATCGCCCCTAACCGTTTATATGCATATCGTAGCTCGGAGTGGGGTCGCAATACCTTCTCAGCCAGATGTGTTCTTGAGTTCCGAACACATGAAAACCGCCGAATGAGAGAGCAACAAGACTGGCGCAGCTTTCCCCTTGCAAGCATCCGTGCTCGTTTCATGGAGGATGAATTACGTCGCGCTCACGGCGAGATTATTTCCTTCTGCGGTTGGAAGGTATGAAAGTTGGTTCCTGTACACGCTGAAGGTCATATGGCTCGTCATATAAAGCCTGATGTAGGCTGTTCATGGTAAGATGAGCACTTTTGAAAGCCCTGCCTAAGATCTACTTGTATACACGTTTGTATTCTTCCGCCTTATGTAGAATTAACATCGCCATGGGCTTCATCACATTATTCATGAGTCAATCAAGTGAAAACTGTGAAGTTTTTAGAAAAGTAAATAAATCTGCAAATTTTTAACTTCGATGGATTACAGGAAAAAACATAAGCAGAAAGAAACAATTTAATTTATCACAAATGGTTACCTAACACTTTTTCGATACCAAGATATAGAACTACTTTATATCCATCGTTACCAACTTTACTGGGCATGTCACTCATTGCGCCCGTCAAAATATATGCAGGAAGGGGCAGTTACTTTTTTCTAAGGTTGATTTCAAAAGTGCTCAATTTATCGTGAACAATTTTTACAGACTGGCATCCTTCTTGCACAAGAAGGTGTACACATTTCGTGTTCAAAAGGTGAAAACTCACTTGTATACAAGTCCCATGCACATACTGTACACACAGAACTTGTACGTGAATGTTGCAGCATGCCACAAGATTCGGACCTGGGGGCACTTTTTGGGGCTGTAGTAGTAATTTGTGCATTGGCAATAGTATCATACATGACTAACAGCTGTTTTCTACTCTCATATTAACACTATCGGCGTAAATAAAAAGTGCGGGAACCACCTAACCACAGCAAAAAAAGGTTTTACAGACCAAACAAATCACTAACACAGAATTAAAATTATATTTACGACGGCGGAAGATTGTTAAAAAGCTATGGAAACTAACGGATTGTACTTAAGATGCTATTTTATAGTTACGCACTCCCTCTTATTAAAACCTTTTTGAATTTATATAATTAGGCAAATTAAAAGTGGCAGCTACAGATACAATAATTGATTTTTGCCTTTCGTGAGAGAAACGTATTTTTTGTAGAACATATTGACTGAGTTTTCCGAACACGCGCAGACACTGATTTTACAGTCTGTAGGCCTAGCTATTTTACTAGGAATTATTCGGACCAAATGATAATAATGAATTATTATTATTATCATCTTCATCATTCATGCGTCAGTTCAGTGAAATTGTGAAAAAATGTCAAAAACATTAGTAGGCTGTCATTGTCACAGCTATCCTTACTCTTAATGTTTTTAAAATAAAATGGCCTATAACTGTCATAATAACGCTGCCCACATTAAGCCCTACTGGAAACAATCCGATCTGTATTTACGTTGCAGTTTTAAGGGCGGGAATTTTTTTCTCCTAAAGATCTACTTCAGAACTGAACGGCGAACCAGCGTCACACGACAATCGTGTCGCGTATAGGCCATTCACAGTAAAGTGAAGTTAAGGCCCTGCTAAATTATTCTTTTCAATTAATTTATGCTTTTCCTCTACTTTTTAATGTAAACATTGCAATATGACTAATAAACACAATGTATACATTTCATTACTCTCAAAAATTGACGTCTGAGACTGCAATAAAATATATTTATAAGGGTCTTTTGGGATGGCCTGAAAAAGTGCTCACTTTACCGTGAACAGCCTATAAATGCGGATTCCATTGGTAGTTCTCCAACGTGGTGCACTCCTCTTATGCCCGTCGTGAACAATGGAGCATACAAGAAGAATTGCTACAGCAGTACAAAGGAAAACCTTATCGCAGATTTGTTTGCGGAAGTAGTTTCTGCGGTGTTGTTATACGCTGTTCACGGTAAAGTGAGCACTTTTTAAGGCCCTGTTTAATATCTACTTGTATGTACGTTATTTATTCTTCCGTCTTATATAAAATTAGTTCTGCCATGGGGCCTCATCACTATTCATGCGTCGGTAAATTAAAACTGTGACATTTTTAGGAAAGTAAACGTTATACGAATGTGTTCATTTTTACACTTCAATGCATTAGAAAAACACAAAGTGAAATAAATAACGTAAGTTATCACAGATGGTTACCTAACACATTTTATTCGTTGTTAAGATGTGGAACTACTTTATATTAATGGTTACCAACTTTACCGGGCAAATGTGACCCAGTGCGCCCGTTAAAATATATGCTTTCGGGGCAGTGAATTTTTTCTAAGGTTAATTTCAAAAGTGATCACAATCGTGAACAGCCGTTAGTGCGCTGGGCGTGCATCTGCCTGCTATCTGGCCTGGTGTACCGGGTCGCTTTTGTACCTCTGGCCCGGTGTAAGAAAGGGCCAGCCCCTCGCAGAGACCTGCAGGAGACTGAGAGAAAGCAGGCCGTTGAGGGATCGTGGAAGAAAAGGGCACGACCCTCTGGCCCTACCCTGTTCTCACCCAACGACCCGGGGAACCGCTGTGTTGCCATGCGTGCTGCAATTACCGAGCCTGTGAGAGGATTCCGGCACGGCAGTACAGTTTATCGCGCACTTTGGTGGGGTAATTTTGGTTTTAGCTCTTGGACCCATTACTGACCTGTATACAGAGAAGCAATATGTATTATGATAAAATACAATTTTTTTAATGCGTGAAGAAAATGCCACAGCTGTAACAAAAAAAGTACACTGCAAACAGTTTTGATCATGTGAAATTTTTAACCGCGCCAACTGTAATCGCGGCTGTGACCATGCTGTGGCATGATTTAAAATCACATCCCTCTCTCGCGTGAGACAGAATCTAGTTTGAGGATACGAGTGTTTATAGCAATTCACGGTGAAGTGAGTAATTTTTAAGGCCCAATCAACAGGCATTAACAACTAATTAATATTTTCATTGCAGCCTAACACGTTAAATTTTGAGTGATGAAATGTTCACACTCTGGTTTTTAGTCACATAGCAATGTTAATATTAAAAAGTGGCGGAATGATAAAAATTGGCCGAAAGGAAAAATTTTGCAGGGCCTTAAAAGGTGCTCTCTTTACCGTGAATGTTGCCTATTAACACAGCTTATTGACATGTTACTAGCAGATTTTTTTTTAAAGGATTATTCACATCTTTATGATGACAAATAAAATTAAAGAGAAGCACAAGTTCTAAATGTTTTTAATTATTCTCAGTTTTCTACACAGTATTACAATCTGTTAAAAACATCCTTTCTTTAGAAAACACTGCCATGACTTCAGACTCGCCGCAAAATTACACTGGCTAAAACTATTCAGTTGTGAATCGATTTCGCACAAGAATTCTGGTCATGTGAATGTTCTACTGTTATGTTCAATGCTCCGTGCCTATGTTTTTTGGTGCGTGTAAAGCGCGCTGTAGGAAGGTAGTCGACGAGGCGGCAGGTAGACGGCGCCACACGGAGAAATGCACGAGACGAGTAACTAGGGGGATGATGGCGGATGCTGTCCTCCTAGTCACGATTACCAACACAAGAGGTGACTTGCGGTGGCCGTCGTGATACCACCGAGACGGAGATCTGCTCCATCTTTGGAGATCCGGCGCGTCATTACAGGGACAAGCCTTCTTTAGGCCGGATGCAGCCGAGCCACATTCGCAGGTTCTCTGCGAATGCGCAGCGCCCATACAGGATGTCTACCGCTCGAGAAATATGTGAAAAACTAATGGAATTGAGTGGGTGGTCATTAAAAATGTAATTTTTGCATCAGTTTAATGTGCAGTTTCCACCTCGTTGTCGATTGACATTGATGTTCCGTGGAACAAGAGATTTTTTTATTTTATGATCGTGCGCTCAACAAAACACCATCAACATGCGTTGTACACTCGCAGACAATGAAATTTGCACACCTAGAATGGTTGTTATTGTGCCACGCATTGTCGAGAACAGGACACCAATTTAAGTGAAGACGTCGCGAATTTGATTCTTTGGAACTCAGTAGACATCTTGTCATAGAAAGCACAGACAGTAATGGGAAACAACGAACGGTGCTTCAGGCGTGTTCTGCGCACGTAGGCCTACCCAAACACTGACTCGCCCGTCGCCAATACAATTATCAAAACCACGTGGTCAACATTGGAACAGTGCCCTGACCTCAAATCTTACCCACGTTGTTTTTGATAACGCGACTGCCGGAAAAGCAGTCCAATGTTTGTTCACTTCGCAGCTGGCATGTGCATTCTACCACGATCCCCTCTACTATCAAGACTGTTCCATTCCTGGTCACTTCCAGCTCTCCCGAAGCCCTGCTGAAGTTCTACTACAGCCTATTTGCTGTTTATTCACTCTCTTTGGATAACATCTACTGAAAATTACCGCCGTACGGCGTGTTTGGTTGTTTCCTAAATATACCATGTATCACGAGCGTTTTATACTTGTGTAAACATAAGTAGGTACTTTATTTTGGGTTATTTTGAATTTGGATTTATATTAATTTTAAATTACAATATTTCATTTATAATTAATACCAATATAAACAGTGAGAAAATAGGTATGTTGGTTAAGCTTTGTTTGCACGAGGCGGAGGAATATCTTGGAAGAAGAACTTCAGCAAGGCTTCAGAAAAGTGCGAAGTAACCGGTAACGGACTGCGTATATCAGGGTATTCCCTCCGCCTCGTGCAGACGAAGCTTTTACCTCAAGTGTGGTCGCTGGTACAGGAATATATGACTGCCTCTCCTGTCCTTCGGACGTGCCAACGACGGTGGCGTGTCAGCTGCCACGAGGGAGAGGTTTTCCAGAAACTGCAACTGCCACCCCCCCCCCCCCCCCGCGATTGCACACACAGCAGCTGTCGCATCGCGAACATCCCCCCCCCAACCCCCCTCATATTCCACTTCTACCCCACTCACCCCCGATCCATTGACAGGCACGTATTGATCTAGCTATTGTTAAATGTAGCGGCTGGAACAAGCCACCCTGCCGCTGGGGCGAAAGTTAGCCCGTCCAGCGGGATAATAAATCGCGGTCCATGCTGCCAGCTGTCGGGTCGCACACGCCTGCCTCTAAAATCTCATCTCGCCGGATTAGCGGATTTTTTTAATTTTTAGAACGCCCACGTTTGTGGTTCTCACTCACTTGACCACTTATCGCAAGCCTTATTTAATAGCCTGTGGTAGCAATAAGGACCAGATTACGATGACTTCGTGGAACATGTAACGAGTAAAGGCTCGTCTACAATTAACTTGACGTAAAACGTTAAACGTTAAACGCCGCCATACGAAAACTGGAATGTCTACAATCGACGTTAACAGGAATAAAAATATAAAGAATGTAGGTGTATATATATATACAAATACTATTATTTGCTTGAAATTTAAAATTACCGTTTGTACAAAAGAGATTCCGCAGACTTAATAGTTACACTCAATTATTTTTTAATGCATTTTGCGTTATTTGTATAGTGATTTCGTATAACATTAGCAAATTAAATACGTACGTAGATAGTGGTGCTATATGTTGCCAATCGTCTGTAACATTTGTTTTCACTTATTTGTGACGTCCTGAATTCTTAAATGGCTGGTGTAAAACGCAAAGACTTGAAAGTTGGCCTACTTCCTGCCGCGTTTTGTTTTACGTTTAGCGTCATGCCAACGTTTAAACGTCGTTTGTAACCAGAGCGTATACGTTATTGTAGCATCAACGCGATTGTAGCCGGGCCGTAACACGTTCACGTAAGCCGACTGCACCTTGACTAATGTGTTTTACGGAGACCTACCACGATCATTTCACGTAACGTTCAAGTGTTGGAAAACCTCGTCCAATATCTAGCTTTTGCGTGACATGTGTCTCTGCACCGCGTGATTTCGCTGGCCAATCGCAACAGGGCCGATTTTGTGTCATCTTTTGCTTTCCATGGTTTGGTTTATATTTTAGTGATGTCGTCTGCTCACTTTTTTAATTGATGTACGGCATGGGTAATGGACGTTAGAGTAATAGAAGCTAGGCTAGGGTTTTTTTTTTGTATTTAATTCCTAATGATTTAGGGGGCTGAATGTTTACCATTAAGTTTGCAATTCTTAGTAAGCCGACTTCATGAAACGCAATTTTATTTTCTCTACAGATCAAAGTTTTATTCCCATGTCCACGAAAGACACGTTTACATCTCCCAAAATCCAATCGCATTTCGGTCTGGGGTTTGTGGCGCTCTGCTAGTTTTCCAAATTTGTATAAATCACGAAAACCATACTTTCGCAACATGTTCTACCCACATCAATGTTAAGACACAAATACGCCCGTATAACTTGAACTTTCACTTTTCAATCTGAAAACCAATATCCATCACTAGAATTTTTATTGAGTACAGAGAGCTTACGTAAAGCATCATGATATACCACCCAAACAAGACCATACATTACGTACACGTGGAGGTGTATCGAGATGCATGTTACGTGTAACGTTAAGTCGTAATCACGGTGGAAGTTGTGTCATGGCGGCATGAACTGGAAGAAGAACATCAAGGCTTGGAGCTGATTTTATTAGAACGCTGCCAACTTAACTGGAAGACTACACATCAGTCTGTACTGTAACATGTATGTAATTAAGAACAGTGTTTTTTTCGAGGGTTGTTATCAAAAGTGATTACTTCACCGTGAGTAGTCTTTAGTATAGTTTATTCACGGTAAAGTGATTACTTTTTAATGCCCTGCTAAATTTTTTCTTCTAGCCAATTTGTATCTTTCCGTCACTTCCTAACATAAACATTGCCATGTGACCAATCAACACAGTGTATACATACGACCACTACCAAATAGTAAAGTCTGAATATGCCATCATATATATTTATTAACTGTGAATGCTTATTTGAAAGGGCCTTAAAAAGTGCTCACTTTACCGTGAACAGCCTACATATAAGTGACTGCAGAATATTCGGTAAATTCGTATAACTATTAAGGAACACGTGCGCCACGATGTGTGTGTGTGTGTGTGTGTGAATCACACCCCTTGTTGCTTCACCAAAGAGACGTGATGCAGCGATTGGAACATCGCCATTGTTCTCGGGACGACAGTGCTTGGTTGAAAAGGAGACTATCTCGAAGAGGGAGGGGGGGGGGGGGGGGGTTCGCGCCAAAGTAGATGACCCGAGGCGATGACGTCTCCGGCGGCACGGCATGTTGTTTACTTTCTCACGTCATAGTCGCGTTACCAAACCTAAAATAAAATGGAAATTTACATTTATGCTTAAAAATTCTAAATTCAGCAAACAACCAAAATACATTTTTTTTTCTTAATTTGTTACCGTTAGGTGTAAACAATCTCACTTGTAGTGTGTAGAAAATTTGTTCAATATTTTCGTGGTTTCACGCCATCGTTGCACAATAAATTGCTGCCCTGTTCCATAACACCATCGTGTTGACAAAGATAGTTGATTTTCAAACAGGTTTGCGAGGACGTGGAAAAGTACAAAACGAGTTCGAGAACGTAAGGTGTTGTTGCCGGTCTTTATTGCCTAATTGTAAAAAATATCGGAAGACACCTCTAAAATTTCATAGGCCTATGCTAAGTTTTCCACTAGATGAAGGGAAAGCAAAAAGGCGTAATAATAACAGTCATCTACGCAACTTTGACCTCGGCGAAGATGGGTCCCGTAGATTCGTCAGTGCTCGTGTTCTTTCGTTTACTTTCTGTTTACAGGGTAGTCAATACGCGAATTATTAGCTTTTCATCGTATTTATGTGCTTCGCAGACTTAAGATGAGGTAGACCGATCTCGCTGGCAGCGCACAACCAATCTCCGTGTCCCAACGTTGAACTGCTTTTCTGCCAAAACGTCTAGCGAAAACGGCATGGTTTGGATTTTAGGTTAGAAAACAGATTTGTAAACAAATGCTTTGAGATGTATGTATACTTACGCTGACCAATTTGCAATGTAGTTTGATTAAATTCACATTGGTATAGGCTGTTCACGATAAAGTAAGCATTTTTAAGGCCCTCGCAACATGCATCACCACTAATAAATATATCTTATTGCAGTCTCAAGCATTAACTTTTGATGGTGGTGAAATTTATACACTGTGTTTATTGGCCACATTTCCATGTTTATACTAAAAAGCACCAGGAAAATGGAAATTGGATGAAAGGAAAAATTTATAAGAGCCTTAAGTACTCACTTTACCGTGAACAGCCTATAAGGGTATTCTATTCTTATTAAATTGCTTGTCATGCAAAAATGAAGATATAAACAAACACGTATCACTGTTGACCATGTGACTTTGACAGTTGTGTATGGTTGGAGTAGACCGATGATGGGTACATGCGCAGAAGACGAATAAGCGGTCTACCTCACTTTAGTCTATGATGTGCTTTGAGTGTCTTTATGTTAACAATAAAAGCGTGGAATGTTTACAGTTTGCAGCTTACAAATAAGTACGTGGGCGTATCGCGTCTCTACCTTACAGGGAAAACGCAGTGGAGTGCTCATGCAAGGTGCGCAGTAGCCCTATCTCCATGTTCCGTCATTCGGCTGCTTTTCTGCCAGTAGCATAATCGATCGTTTATAGAATATGAGGTTAGAGTATTAGTTATGAAGTGCTTTGAGAACGTCTTATATTTAAGTTAGTCAAAGTATTTCATTCGCATAAAGTTGGAGAGTATGTTGAGGACTCAAAACGTAAACAGACACGTTCATCAGTGTCGACCACGCGACTGACAGTTGCACTGGCTATGGGCGAGCCAAGGTTGGGTACATGCGCAGAAGTCGAAATTCTGTCTACCTCGTGTTGACTCTATGCTCTGTACTGAGTGGTCGCTCTGTGGATGACGGAGCGGTCGAGCCGGGTCGCGGCGACCGGCAGTTCGTGACTGGCGGGAGGGCACGGTCCGCAGTGTTTACACCTCGCCGTCATGGACAATAAATATCTCGGCCTTGCGTCGCAGCAGAACAAAAATAAAACATGAAGAAGAAGAGGAAGAGAAAGGGAAAAATAAAACCGCCTGCGCCGACCACCTTCGCTCTGCCCGTCACTTCCGGCGAGCTGCGTGGAACAATATTATCGCGATGCTCGCTTCGTGCTACTCGCACACAATGCACAGCTAAATATAGTCCATTCATGGTTACTTCAAACTTTCCTGAAGCCCTGCTACAGTTCTACTTCCGGGATATTCCTCCGCCTCATGCAAACTGAGCTTAACTCAGTCGAGAAAATTGCACCTAAGGGACAACGCAACCGTGTTTGTGCACAGATTGGGGTACAACCCATAAACCAAAGATGAGGTAGACAGATCTCGCTGGCAGCGCACAACCAATCTCCGTCTCCCAACATTGAACTGCTTTTCTGCCAACACGTCTAGCAAAGACGACGTGGATTGGGTATGTTGTTAGAACACTGTTGGTAAACAGGTGCATGGAGATATTTTTATACATCTAACCAATTTGTGATGCAGTTTGATCGAATTCAAATTGGTAAAAGTGTTTTATTAGTATAAGGTATTTGTCTTTTGAAAATTAACATATAAACAAACACGTTCATCACTGTTGACCAAGTGACTTCGATATGTGTGTTGTTGTGGGGTAGGTCAGTGTTGGTTACATCCGCAAAAGACGAATAATCAGCCTACCTCATATTTACGCTGGGATCACAATAGCACGACAGGCGCGACGCTAATAAAGTAATTTTCCAGTCAATCAGCATCGAGACTTCAGTGACGTCAACGCGACAAGATTTACGAATAGAAAATATTTATAATTTATTCGCGTCGCGGGCGGGGCAGGTCTGTAAATGTGTCTTAACTCGCCATCTTGTTACATGCGCTATTATCCTCTGTATTAATCAGCAGAACAATGAATTTTTATGCCTGGGTGTAAATTCAGCCATATTTTCACGCTCATAAAGTACCAGCGGGCATGGAAAAAATTTGTTGAACGAATAGCACAGTAATATAATGATGGAAACATTAAGAGGGCTATGTAGCTGCGCGTCGAAGGCCAAGAAGCGAGGGAGCGATACGGGCGACAGTTACACGCACGCCTAGCGCCTCATCGCTCCTACGAGCAATGTGTGCAGGGTTTCCGTCGTAACGCTTTACTGTATAAACTAGATTTGTAACTGTGGAGTTTTATTACACGCGATGAAAGTACACAGATCAAACTACCCGAGTATAATCATGCTTTTTTCTTATCGCTTAAAAAACTTCATAGGTAAGCTTTAAAAATGATATATTTGACCACTTTCACGATTTTTTTTCTCCGTTACTACAATGAATATGATAAAAGTAAACAGATAGCAACATAGACAATAGTTTTTTTTAAATACTTTCTGGCAAAACTTCGTATTTGCAGATTTAATTTACCGAGGCACGATAGGCGCAAACAACGATTTCACAGAAAACGTTTCAGTACATAGGACCCTTGATGGCCGTCGTAAAAGAGGTTAGTATGTAGTCGCAAGAAATCATTTATAAATAACATTTAAAAATGTTGATCGTTAGGCGGTGAAATAGTGTCCACATTAACGCGAATATTTGTTTGTCGCCTCGCATGTGTCGCAGCATGTGTTGTGATCGCAGCATTGGTCCATGGTACAATCTCCCCGTGCACGTATCTACCCTACGGCGTGACTGTGAAGGTGACTCGGCGGAGCCTGCCACAAAGTGTAGTGGTGGTGAAGTTCGCCGGAGTGCTGCGAGGTGAAACAATGCACCGAGGTCAGCGAGTGTCATCAACAATGGCGCGCACCTTCCGGGAAGGTCGGTGTGTGGCCGACGTCTACGGGTGACTCGTCGTCGATACGGGGGAACCGCGTCGCCTTCGGGATACCGCTGACTGGACCCAGCCTGCCAGCTCATCCGGCAGCATGTCTCGTCCAAACACTACGTATAGTCCATTCGCGGTTTCTTCCACCTTATTGCATCAGACCTTTGAAAAATCTCCCCATTCCCCATATATGACGTGGTTGGTTATTTCCTGAATGCGCCCTGTATCACAAGCGTTTAATACTTGTGTTTATAAAAGTTACTTTTTTTGTGTTCAATTGAAATGTTATTCATATTTTATCTATAAATTATAATGCTTCATTTAAATAATCTGAATAAAAATCAGGGAGAAAATAAGTATGTTGGTAATGTCTAGTGAGAAATAGCCCACTTATTGCCCACGAATGTAATGCGTTGTCCCCCTGGTGTAATTCTCCTGGATTAGTTAAGCTTAGTTTGCACGAGGCGGAGGAATATCCTGGAAGTGAAGTAGAACTTTGGCAGGGCTTCAGAAAAATCTGAAGTAACCGTGAATGGACTATACCGTACACGAATGAAAATTCTAACATTTGACTTTACGTTCGCTTTCGGATATGTTGTTCCTTACGGATAGAGACTTGCAATATGAGGACACGTTAAACTTAGAATACGTGTACATTTGAAACAAGTTTGTCATTGGACCTTACTTTGAATTACACTCCCTGGGTAACTCTGCGTCAATAAATGAATACTTCACAATTGCGCACCTCAATCACGTGCAGTTCGGCCAGAAAGGACGTGGCTTCACGTATGTGCAACAGCCAGTGGAGAAACGACGCCGGCCCCAGTATATAGAATACTATAACGTTCAGCCTGATGCAAATAAATAACGTGAATTTTGCAGGTCTCTACTTATGGAACTTGACACAATGGAACTGTCAAAAGTTAAGTCAAGCACTCTTTGACTTTGCGATTTCGAAAAGCTGAAATTTAACGTCAAAGTCAAGCAGCCATTTTGCCGAGAAACTAACAGAGGCTATGTGGAAAGTGTGTTATTTATATGAGAAGAGGAAATATATCAACTTGGATCTTTGATTAAAGTAAACAAGTGAGTTTTTGTTTTGAAACTAACTTTTAATATAAATGTCAAGCCTATTTTTTTTAAACAGATAATATGCACACTCGGAGCAGCTCTCGCCCAACCGCTCTCGGCCGCTGCCACTACTGAACTGAACAACCACGACCCTTTGTACAACAGTGTACTCTACCGACTCGCGCGACGCGTTTCCAACTTCCGCGCAATATCTTCTCCTTCGTATTTCACCATGCCTTCCGAACTGTCAAAAAAAAGTGCACTCCTTCGTGGAACAGATCGTAAACGCCCCAGGTGGGTGGGAGGGGGGGGGGTGTGGAGGAGGAGACGCGTCTCAAGGTCGGCTGGTTTATTACCGACGTCCTGCGGCTCCCGCGGGGCGTGGTTCCTTCTTCCCAAGGCTGGCGAGTGAGTCTGTCCCGTGACGTATCACCGTGTGTAGTCAAGAGTCAAGGTCGCGAGTCGGGGAATTTGCTGCTTTTACATTCCCCTTCGCAATGCCATTCCAGTCATATCATTTCAGGAACCAGGTTGACGTAACCTAAATTTGCGGTACGTTAAATAATGACCCATAAAAGAAGCCATCTAGAAAAGTTTCAAAATATCCCACTTAAGGAAATTAATTGGAAAGCTTGTTTACCGTGAATAAAATTAAGACGTAAAAATAATTCAGCAGTATAAACCAAGAGGTAGAAAATAGTAAGGGAGAAGACGATATAAGGAATGGCTGGATAAATTCTAATGTATACGGAACGGGTCATTAGACTGAATCCCTGATGGAAGAAGATGATAATAATTTATCTTAATTTTATTGTTAAATCTTATTGTTTTACTTACAAGTAAAAAAAAATAGGGCGCGGGGGGTTGATATAAAGTAATAATGGAGTCACAGGAGGAACGCGTGTATTGAAATTACTATATAACGTTCCTGTATTTTGAGATGTTTCAAAAGTCTAGTATTATTACGCGCGTGTACATCAATTTAAGCGACTTCTACAGACACCAGCCCACACGGAAGCGTCAACACTGTGGCTCGGTTTTGCGATCGTGCCACCAAGGCGAGCCGGGATCTATCTCCAGTCGGGTCACTCCTCCCGGATCTTCGCTAGTGGGACGATGCCGCTGCTGGCGGGTTTTCTCGGGGGATCTCCAGTTTCTCCCGCCCTTGCATTCCGGCGCTGCCCCATCCTTACTTCGTTTCACCCTCATCGGATCTCATGACCTCGTTAAGGCCAGGCTACACCGTGCGTGGGCGTATACGGGAATCAAAGGCTGAATTCGGACAAAGATCTCTACGTTGTTTTTTGTGGTAGTATTTTCAACTAAAGATTTTTTGTTAGCGATTGAACTCATCTAGATTTGTAAAACTTCGAAATGTACGTTCTCACTATTTATAAAATTGTGGCATTTTGTGAATAATTAAAAAGTGCATTTACAATTTAAAAATCAAAATTTGAATGTTTTACAAATGTAGATGCGTTCAATCTTAAACAAAAAAAAAAAACCTTAGTTGAAGTACTATGATAAAAAATTACTGAGCGTTCTTTGTTCAAATTTAGCCTTTGATTCCCTATACGCTTATGCATGGTGAAGCCTGGCCTTAAGAGGAGTGTGCACCTGCCCATTCAAGGTCAAGAAGCTAGGGAGCGATACGGGCGCGACACGAACAAGCACGCCTAGTGCCTCATCGCTCTTGTGCGCAAGGCGTGCAGTGTTTCCGTCGTGGTCCTGTATTGTGCAAATCAGATCTGTAACAGTGGGGTTTTATTACACGCGATGAAAGCCCACATATGAAACTACGCCCGTATATCTAAACTCGACGTATCCTGGAGGGGGAAGGGGTAAGTAAGATAAAAGAGGGAAAAGGGAGAAAACGACGTGACTTTGTCATATTTTCTGGAGGCGCACTTGGCTTGGTCGGGCTGTAGTTGAATAAAGGATATCGTGTTGATCCTCCATCCTGATACTTGCAGCCGAGGTGGCGGCAGATGAAAGTGAAGGAGGACGATGTTTCGGTTGGAGCCGGCGCGGCTTGGCATGACACGAGCGGTGTCCGCGTTGCCAGGCAACCGTGGCAATCGATTTGCTCACGTGCCCCCCCCCCCCTTGGTCCCGTTACATCCACTTGTTCAGTTGCGACACCGCCACACCGTGCTACGGTTTCGTAATCCAGTTGTAGTGCCTTAACATTTCAAATTATCTCCCCCCCCCCCCCCCCTTCCTCCAAAAGTCCCTTCTTAGGAATCATTTTTTTTGGGAAGGGGGTGCTTCAGAAAATTGGGGTGTGGGCCGTGTCATGGAACGGGGCGGTTGTGGGTTTTACATAGCGGGTAACATTTTCTTTCGGATATAGGAAAGTGGTGAAGGTAAAGAAATGGTTACACTTCGTATATGTATATAGTTTATAGATCTTGTGTGTCGCGGGACTCACGTTCCATTTCTGTCTCCGTGAAATAGTCTGTATTTGAGAAACGAACGTGCAGTGAATTACTAGCTAACCAGGTAGTTGCATGGCCTTTTCGTGAAAGTGTAGGAAATAGGACATCCCCTAGTCCAATTTTGCACCAGTTTTTCCTCTTGCTTTCTCGCAAACTTGCGATGATTTCCTGTATACGACGAGCGGTATGCTCTTGTCTATTGTATCAGATAAGATCTTGATCTTTGGTATCCCGCGACATGCTGTGTAAGTTAATACGTTGATATTTGCCTCTTACTTAGGAATGTGCTTTTGCGCAGGTGTTTCAAAGAAATTTCTCAGCGGCGTGTGGTGAAGTATTGCAAGGTAAGCTGGTGCTTGCTCAATGCTGTCGCAAGCAGGAACCAGTAACAATAGTGGAGCCGGGAGAAACTGAGTGTATTGTGACCACTCACGAGAGAGCGGCGAGGCACCCATTAACATACATGTGCTGTGACGTCAACGGCACTACTACGTTTAAGTGGCCGATGTGTAAACCAGCAAACGATAAGGTACAGCACAGAGCAAGATACGGCTTACCTTGCAACAGTTCACCGCACGTTGCTGGAATAACTTCTAGCGAAGTTCGCGTCGACGGACAATACACGACTGATGTCTGCTCGTCCCAAATTAACAAACAATCCGTACACAAGAGTCGTGAAGCCAGATAAACAAATACCAACCGTTCTGTCTTACGTCTGCGTCGAGTACAGGAGAGGCTAACGGAATCTGATGGAATGTAATTACGCTAACGAATGTTTGTGCATCATACAGCTATTTTGCTTCGACGGTACTGAACACGCATTTGATATATTATGGGGGGGGGGGGGGAAAACTAAGGGGCTGCAGTTTTCTCCCACGGAAATGACAGTTCCATTATTAATGTCTTTACATTTTAAATTATCTTTTTAACGTACCTACATCTGAACACACAGTGGGATGGTAGTATTAATGCTGTGCATCAACTGTTCCTCTTCCCCTTATTTTTAGATTTTAAACTAACAGCTATGGACAAACCAGCCGCGCTGATATTCATATAGAAGATAGATAAGCCTCCTTGCTGTATAGGCTGTAGAATTAGTTCTCCGACAGATATAGGCTGTCAAATGAGCACTTTTGAAAGCCCTGCTTAAGATCTATTTGTATTCACTTTGTGTACGCTTCCGCCTTATGTAAGATTAACATTGTCATGGGCCTCTTCACTTTATTCATGCGTCGGTCCAGTGAAACTGGAACAGTAAATATTTTAAAAATCTGCTCACACTTCGATGCATTAAAAAACAGAAAGCGAAAGAATTAATTTAAGTTATCACTAATGGTAACCTAACACTTTTTATTCGACGTTGAGATATGGAACTACTTTTTATCCTTCGTTACCAACTTTACTGGGCGCTTGTCACTCAGTGCGCCAGTTAAAATATATGCAAGTAGGGGCAGCGAAGTGCGCCAGTTAAAATATATGCAAGTAGGGGCAGCGACTTTTTCCTAGGTTGATTTCAAAAGTGCTAACTTTATCGTGAACAGTCTTTGGGAGCTGGTCGGCACCTCGGCGCTCAGGCAGGCAGGTGGTGTGCGGGTTGCCGGGGCAAGGCTTGGCAGGCGGCGACGCGCTGCAGATGTGTCGCGCTGCAATGCGACACCTGTCTCCTTCGGCAAACAAGGAGGGCCGTCCACTGCCTGCGCCCTCCAGCCACCAGTCGGCGAGTATCGCGTTTCTGCCCGCACCGCCCCGGTAATTGGGTACAGCCTGGCCAGCAAGTCGCCGGTCCTCCTACACTAGGTCTACCAGCGGCCATCGTTTAAATGCGCAAGAGTCCACAACAAATACAAACTACATTAATTGAAATCACTGTCCTTGTATTTAAACGTAATACGATGTAAAGTCTGGAAATATATTTTTTTCAACCTCAGTGCCAACTCAACTGGGAATGTCTTTAATGTTCGTTGACATATTGTATGCAGTTTAAGGGCTTGGACATATGTTTTCAAACTGTAACCAATTGTAGCCTAGGATTATTTGGCGAATAAGTGGCGTTCTAAGTAAAACCTTGGCTATTCGGACCAATAGTAATGGGCCAGTGCTTGCTGAGCCGAGCATGTGCATCGCTTCTCGAATGCTCTTCGTATTCAGTGACATGAGGGACCGCGAAAGCCAAAACCTTTACGACCCGATTAGCTCGGTGATTTGAACTAGCGCGTAAATACGCTGAAGTAATAACGTCGCGCCGTTTTTTTCTTCTTTTTACTCATTTACTTATAATGAAAATTGTTATGTCTGATGGTGCGTTCTTCCGGCTAAATTTCCAAAAACATTTGACGCGTACGTTTATTACGTGACATTTAAATGAGATGCAGGGATTACTTTTCCCACATGGATCCACATCTACGTGACTCCGCCATCAGTCTCCCCCCTTTTCCAAGTTACAATCACCGTACATACATAATTCGCGTACGAGCGATCATCATTTGACTCCAGAATTCCAAACAGAAGGCAGATTTCTCTTACGCGGCGTGCTGCATACATGTAGGCGAACGATTTTGCTATACACGTGCCGCGAAGCAAATGCATTTCGCCTGTGTGCTATCTCGAAAGAAGAAACTTGGTGGACTCGTGTGACGGTGAGCTGGTTTAACGACGTAATCGTGCATGGAATGCGGTGTCAAGCAGCCAGTTGCGCCGTCGTTTAAGTGGCGCAACTTGCTGAGTTAAAGAAGACGTAAAATGTGGAGCCACATACCTCAGGCACCGCCAACGACTCCTGTATTTCGTTCGTTATCTAGATAGTACATAGTGTGAATAATAATAATTTATTAGTATAATTTTCGAAACTAAATTATAAATATTCCTCTTGAGCCCTCACTGTCATTAAAAACAATAACATAATCTTGTATATTGATGTCGTCCGACCCATAAAGCATCAATATTACAGATATAGGCTGTTCACGTTAAATTGAGCCCTTTTGAAAACCCTGCTTGAGATCTACTTGAATGTGCATTGTGTAATATTCCGTCTTATGTAAAATTGACATACTTTTATTCGACGCTGTGATATGGAACTAGTTTCCATCCGTCGTTACCAACTCGACTGGGTACATGTCACTAGGTGAACCCGTTAACATATACGTAATCAGGGGCAGTGACATTTTTCTAAGGTTGATTTCAGAAGTGCTCACTTTATAGTGAACAGCCTTTACACACAAGAACAAATAAACTAAAGAAACAACACCCTACACAAACAACATTACTCGGACACCATCACAACACAGACTCAAACATCAAACACACAACGGACACCTCACGAAAACGACGTCAACCGTCGGCCCTTTTGTCTCCGGAGAGGATGGCGGGGGAGGGTTCAAGGGTGGAGGCAGAGGAATTTCAACTCTTGGCATTTTAAAATTATAACGTAATTGTTTTCTTTCAGACTGTAACGAAATATAATTTTTAAGCCTCTGTAATTTTTATAACGCGACAAACTTTGTGTTTCAACTATTTTCCAAATTTATTTTATATTTACGTAACTAAGACCAGTTATGGCCTTCAGCTGGATACTGGTACCTTTTTAATATGTCCTGTCCTGTTCTGCATTTCGTTCGCTGTATACTAGGATCACGCCAGTGTAGCTACGCTGCGCCCGAGAATCGTAGGTTTTCGCAGAACACTTGTTGGGAGTTGAGAGTATAGTCTGCTCGCGGTTTCTTCACACGTTTTGGATCAAATTAAAAAAAAAATCACCCCGTGTATGACGTGTTTGGTTGTTTCTTATATATTCCATATATCATAGGGCATTCCATATATCATGTGTTAAAATGAAAGTACCTTATTTCTGGTTAAATTGTACTTTTACTTATATCCTATCCATAAATCGTAATATTTAATTTATAATTAATATTAGTAAAAACAGTGAGAAAATAGGTGTGTTGGTAATGACTAGTACGAAATAGTTCTCGTGTAAAATGTCAATAACATTGGGTGCGGACGAATACGGCGCGTTGTACCTTTGATGTAATCTTCTAGGCTCGGTTAAGCTTTGTTTGCACGAGGCGGAGGAATATCCTGGAAGTAACCGTGAAGGGATTATAGTGGTTTTTTTGGGGCGCACCGAGAACGAAATTGTTACCGTTCACAAGAATTAAGGTACGAAGAGGAGATAATTTAGATGGGGCTTGAGACTCCCATGTACGTGGAGACTTGTTGCGCCTTCAAGGCCCAGCGATAAGTAAGGGGGCGATACGGGCGACACTAACACGCACGCTTGGCGTCTCATCGCCCCTACGCTTAAGGCAGCCAGTATTTCTGTCGTGATGTTGTACTTTGATAATTAGATATGTAACAGTGGGACTTTTAGTACACCTCTCCATTTGTACACTGTGCAGACGACTTTTTTGTTGGCATTTTCACGAGTTGTGTTCCCTTTGAATACACTCAGTATGAAAACGGAGCTTAGATAAAGGCTGTTCACGATAAAGTGAGCACTTTTGAAACTAACCTTAGAAAAATGACATATATCTTAACGGGCGAACTGGGTGACATGCGCCCAGTAAAGTTGGTAACGATGAATGGATAATAGTTCCATATCTTAGCGTCGAATAAAAGTGTCACGTAACCATCTCTGATAACTGAAATTATTTGTTTGACTTTTTTTATTTTAATGTATCGAAATGTAAAAATGAGCAGGTTTGCAAAAATATTTACTTTCGTAATAATTTCACATTTCCATATGACCGACACATGAATAAAGTGACGAGGCTCAAGGTAATGTTAATTTTACATGAGGCGGAGGAAGACACATAAGTGCATGCAATTAGATCTTAAGCAGGGCTTTCAAAAGCGCTCATTTGATCGTGGACAGCCTATAATTGGTTTTTTACCTTTTGTGTCGTGTAAACGTCTCGTCGACAGCGAGGGCGTTAGAGACTGGGCATGTCGCTCGGAGAAGCCTGAACGAGGAACCATTCTCCTGGAGTGGTTTCGGGAAACCATGGAAAACCGAAATCAAGATATAGCCGGAACAGGATTAGATCGCATGTCCTCCCAAATGTAGGTCCAAAAGTTTACCATTGTGCTACCTCGCGTGGCCGAAATGGGGAAAAAAAAGCATTTAAAACAAGAAACCTAATATTAAAGGCGGAAACAAGGAGTGTCAAAGTGGGTAAAAACCTCATACTAGCCGAGGGAAAATTCAAAGTTAAAATAGAAGATGTCACACGAGTGATTGGGGGGGGGGGGGGGGGGAGTTACTTTAAATTTGAAAACATACAAACAAAACTGCCGCACATAAAAATGGCAGTCCGCCACTTACAAAGCACTCGTTCGTTATTGATAATCCAAGAACTGGTTTAAGTTATAGGGCACGAGAACTGGTTTAAAGTTGTAGACATAATCGACGAACTGGTAAAGTTGTAGGAAACACAGGAGGTGTAAATAAACAGAGCATCATAATGGCGTATGCCCAGCCTGCTGTCTGGAGTTTGCATATTTACATTTAACGTCTTAAAGTTATTTCCTCACTAACTTACTGACACAAAATTACAGTAATAGATGGCTGCTTATTAGAGTAAATTATGTTATCGACACTTTTACACGGATGCATATATTCAACATTAAATTGTACACTTTAACTTACAGGTTACTACAGACTGTTCACGGCAAAGTGAGCACTCTTGAGGCCCTAGTTACTTTTTCATAACAGCCATTTCTTATCCTTCCTCCACTTAAAAAAAAAATAAAAAATGTCATGAAAAGTAATGAACGAAGCATATATATTTCACTGGATTCGAAATTTGAAGTCTAAGGCTACAAGAAAATATATTTATTGATTAAAGTACAAAAATCAAAATACTGATTACGATACAGGACTGTGTATTACTAGTCTTTAATGTATTATACGTGTGGCACTTATATTAATTTACTTGTAATAAACGTGAGTGAGTAAAGAGATTTTGGCGGCTCTTAACAGCGAGGTCTTGAGAGCCGATGAGGGTGATTGAGGTGAGTATGGAGCAGCGCCGGAATGAAAGGGCGGGGAAGACGGGAGATCCCCGAGAAAACCAGCCGATCAGCAGCATCGTCCGGCACAATTCTTACATTCGAATATCCGGCAGTGACCCTGGCCGGGGATTGAACCCGGTTCGCCATTGTAGGAGGCGAGCAGGCTAATCGCCCAGCCGCCGCGGCTCCAATAAACGTGAGGTGAATGATTTCACAAACGTCTGTCACACCCAAATAAATGCTTCGAAATTATCGAACGGAAACGAAATTTCGAAACCAGTCCCTAATATACCGTTACTATTTTTAGAAATATTTTAAGTCATCTTAAGACCGTTACGGTGATGCAAGTGTAAATAATCTGTGTGAAATTTTTTTAGGGACCATAGTAAAGTGGACAGTCTTGAAATCAACCATTGGAAAACGTCACTTCCCATAACTCGATAAATGGCACAGTACACACGCACGCACACATATGCAAGACCACAGTTCAGTTGGCAGCGAATTATCGAATGAATCTAGTGCCCAGACTTGAGTTGTATCGAGAGTGTAACATAAATTTATAGACACACGAGAGCGCAAAATTTGAACATTTTATTACACGTTGTTATATAGCGGAAAGATACAAAATGAGAATGCAATATCTTAATCAGGACTTCCAAAAATGTTCGATTAACGGTGGACAGACTATACTGTAAGTCTCAGAAAATAAATTCTCCGTCTTACGAGGAGTATTCACTGGAACATTTTCTGTGAAATAGTTTTTTATGTGAACGCGCCTGTCTCAAGAATTATAATGTAAAAATATATCGACGCCCCCTTTTTTTTTACTTGCATCATGTCTAGTGTATTCACGCAGAATAACAAATTGTGGAAATAGTTCAAATATAGCATTTATAAAGCTCGCCTACGCTGTTTCCTAAAGCGGCAAGACAACAGCGAAACTACGGGCGTTGTTTAATCTGTGGGTTTCCGTCGCGTGTGAAAAGTCCCACTGTTATAGGCTTTTCACGATAAAGTGAGCACTTTTTAAGGCCCTTCCAAAAGTCATTAACCAATAATAAATATATCTTAATGCAGACTTAGGCATTAAATTTTGAGTGTGGGGAAATCTGTACACTGTGTTTATTGGTCACATTGCGATGTTTATATTAAGCAGCAGCAGGAAGATGGGAATTGGATGAAAGGAAAAAGTTAGAAGGCCCTTAAAAAGTGCTCGCTTTACCGTGAACAGCCTATGCACTGCACGACTTGCGCGTAAGAGCGATGAGGCACTACAGGTGCACGATAGTATCGTCCGTATCGCGCCCTGTTGTAGTCCATTCGCCGTTACTACCGATTTTTCTGAAGCCCTGCTAAAGTTCTGCTTTCACGATATTGCTCCGCCTCGAGGAAACAAAAGCTTAATCAAGTCTAGAAAATTACACGTAACGGACATGACACCGCATACGTAAGCTCTCACTTTGATAATACTTTCCAGAAGAACTATTTCTTACTAGGCATTACTAACAACACACCTATTTTCGCTCTGTTTTTACTCATATTAACCCTTTCAGACCCACTTTAATTTATGGTATCCGGTGTTGCAAAAACAACAAATTTTATGATGCGTGTTGTACTTAAGTCGACACAACTTTTGTATCGCTGTCACAGCCAATGAGCTGTAGGCTATCTATTAGGTTACAATTATACAAACAAAATAATACCTAGACCTGTAATACGGATTGCGAATAATTTACCCACAAGTAAAATCATTGGTTATTGAGCATCGTAGTGTGAAGGTAACCGAAAGTTACTTACACGTGCATTATAAGTGAAGCATTAAAATGTATAGACAAGATATAGTTAAAAGTTCGAGTTAACAAAATAATTTTAACGTTTGTGATACATGGCATGTTTAGAAAAAAGTAAACACGTAATACACGGGGGTTATTTTTTTAAGACTTGATTCAGAAATTGTGAAGAAGCCGTGACTAGACTACAATTCATCTTTAGTCTTTGGGTGCTAACTACTGTATATTTACGTCCGAAAGGCTAGGAGTCCTGGAGTGGGTTGGGTTGGGGGGGGGGGGGGATGTTTGGGTCACGGCAAACAGCAGCCGGGATATTAATACAGGAAACAGGTGTGACGTCACGGGAAGTTGGTGGCTCGGCGAATAGCAGGTGGCCGCGAGCGTCGGGGATCGAGACGATAGCCTTTTCGACGTTAGCCCCGGCAATAACTTGCTATGGTGCGCAGCGAGGAACATCCGGCTCCGTTTGTATGTGTGTGGCCGTTTCCGGTGACTGGTGGGTCACCGTTAGTATAGGTTATTCACGATAAAATGAGCACTTTTGAAAGCCCTACCTAAGATCTACTTGTCCGCGATTGGAAGGAGCGTAACTCCTTCTATTGGTCGCATTCAACTGCGATCAATTAGTAGCGTGATTACAGTTTCGTGTTACTAAAAGGCCTGGCGAGAGGATGACCTGGCAAGGGATCAGGCACAGGGGGACCGACTAATCACGGCATAGATGGACGCATAATCATGTTTGCACGTTGTGTAATCTTCCACCTTATGTAAAATTAACATTGCAGTAGGCCTCATCACCTTATTCATGCGTCGGTCAAGTGGAACTGTGAAATTATTTGGAAAGTGTATATTTTACAAATCTGTTAATTTTCACACTTCGGTGGATTAAAAAACAGAAAGCGGAAAATTAATTTAAGTTATCAGAAATGTTTAGCTAGCACTTTTTTTTTTATTCGACGGTAAGATACGGAACTGATTTGCCATCCATCGCTACCAACTTAAGTGGGCGTATGTCACTCGGGGCGCTAAGACTTCTGCATGTAGGAGCAGTGACTTTCCTCTAAGGTTGATTTCGAAAGTGCTCACTTTATCGTGAACAGCCTATACCTGAAACTTTACATGCGCGGCCTGGGCCAGCCGAGGTTGGAGTGGCGTGCAGGAATTGCACACTTAAATAAGTTCATGATACATACGTGCACGCTCATCACACGCGCTGCGTTCTACGCGCATTTCAACACGAAATCGAGCAATTTTAAAGAAACTTTTCTACGATCTTGATAAGCAATGATTTAAGCACTTTTGTCAATTACTTTTTGCGTTCATTTCCGACGCAAGACGGCATTACAAGTGAATTTCGAGCAAGAATGATTCCGACAAATCTGTAAAATGAAGTTCTTCGGTTTTGCTCTCTGAAATACTTTATCAGAGATTCTTTCATTGGACAAACTATCTGCACGAACGCAACTACCACCAGACCGTACATCGTGACTTAATCGCCTTCACGCAATTATTTTTTTCTTTTGCGGGGGCACTTCTCCATTATGCTTTCCTCTGCACCCCGTCGCACATTGTAGTGTCTCGTCTTATGCCATGCATTGTCGTGTCACAAATATCGAAGTATATCAGTACATCAACAAATTAAATAAGTACATACCTACATATTTTTTATTACTTGCACTGAAGAATGTCGGGTTGATAGGAACCACGTGGACATATCTTAGCACAAACGTTAAAAATGCGAGTAATTATGCATAGCTCATCACGGTAGAACTGGCAAAATAAAAAGATTCACGGCGAAATGTGATAACCCTACAGTTGTCACGTAAAGTAAGTATATTACCGTGCGATCGCGTGCCAGGATTTGGAATCTGTAATCGCATTAAGAGTTACAAGTTTTTTTTTTTTTTTTACGAGGGGAATAAGTCGAGATATTCTCCAACGAAACCATGTTCAGACATATGACTCGTCTAACACGCGATTACGCGTTTCGCAGCAAAATGTTTACATTAAAAGTTGTAGCACGCTGCATACCTACTAGGCGAGGCTTACGGCGCTCTTCTCTCGGCTAAGTTACTTTGCAAATAACGTAATGCCGTTGGCGTTTAACTTAAGCTTTTATTTAAATTAAAAGAGAAGGTTTCTGTTGAAAACCAGACAGCAAAATTAAGCAAGTGTAAATAAGTCGGTTGAATAACCCACCTGTAGTTTTAATGAAAAGTATGCGTTTGTACGTATGAAATTCTTATGCAATTTTCATTATATTTCTGTACAATTGTACGTACCTGCTATCAAAATTTATAATTAATTAAAATTGAGCTTTTTTTTTTGTGCATTTGCTTTAGTCGATTTGTATGAAGAGTAAAGAACCTTTTTTCCTTCAAATAAACTTGCAGAATTTCAAATTATTTAAATTACAGTGGGAGCTACCTGTATGATATTGTTTATAAGAAATTGTAGTTTTCTGTTATTGAATCAAGCTTACAGATCATTGTGTTTAAAAAGAGCGATAAACAGAAATAACGTAAATCCATAAATTTTAACTCATCGATCAAGTTTGTCCAAGTTACTCGCGACAGATAAGGTTTAGCCACGGGTAATCCGAGTGTAAGGATACATGTCGAAGCTAGTTGCATATTAAAAAAAAAAAAAACAAAGTTGTATTTCAGAATTGGACTATTGTATTCGTTGCCGACGTATGCTACCGTACGAAAAGGTAATGTAAGCATATTTGAAACGAATTTGTGAAGAGATGCTAAGAGAGGAAATATTACAAAGGAAACAAAGAGAACGGCACTGATGAATAACGTCACAAGAGGAGAGAAAAACTGTATTAGAGTTTTCTGAGAGAGTTCGTTGAATAAGGCTTTAAGATGGAATGGCTGAAGGAAAACGGGAAAGGAGAAAGAATGATGATTGATGACACGAGAGAGTGGTATTCGAAAGACGATGGGAATGAAGACGAACGGAGACAAATGATGGAGAAGATCGTAGAAGAAAGGGAATGCAACAGGCACAAAACCGATGACGATTAAAAAGAAATACGAAAATATTGCAAGCGATCGCAAAAACCGGGAAAACAAATCGACTGTTTTGTCGAACACAGAGGAGAAAGCAAAAGAAAAAATAGTATCTGCTATGTTGAGTTTATGAAATACTGTTTTTTAAACTGTCATGGCTGGTAAACAGATTACGGCCAGACTTAATGTATGCTCAGTGATCTAATGACAGCAAAATTCAGTCGGCGAAACTTTGAAACTCATTTGGCGTTCAGGACTGTCATCCCTCCATGTTTTTATTACCATTTTGTTAGGGCGCAGAATTGGTATAGAATTAAGGCGAAGTTTAAGTTTTCGAAAACCTTGCTTGAATTCTTTCTATACTCACTGTTTGTCCCTTTCGGCTCCTGCAAAAATTATAATTTCTATATCCATAATGCCTACATTAAAATGGTCGGTAGAGTGGAATTTGTAGTATTATAATACCGCTGCTGTTACACCCATTGTTAAATCCAATCAATATAATGCAAACAGTAATACATTTTACTGAAAACCAGTTTAAAAATTACGCTTTTAATAGGATGTTAATACGTAAGGCTACGTTTTCTAAAGCAGTTGGGATTGGCGTCGAAAGTGTCCAGTTAACATATACAATTAGGCACAGTCGCAATTCGTTCGACATTTCCTCGTAAAGAAAATAAAGCGGAACTGAAAAATAACTCCTGATTTGGTGTATGTTTCAGTAAAGATACACGTTACATATTACTCTCGGGGAAATAATTTGTGAGTTCTCTTTAAAAATATATCCTGAAAAAGTACCTCGTTATAGTAACGGGTCATGTCGGTTTCTACCCAATACCAATACTGATACGCGGCCAGTTAAAACGAATATGTCGTTAATAACTAATGAGTGGTTGCAGTGTTTCTGTACAGAATTACTGTAGTTGGCAGTTAAAAATCAAATCGTTTACGGCAAACTCATTTGTGGCAAACGAGAAAAGATTCTAGCAATTTATTCCTCAGTATGTCGTTGCATTCAATATTTCGAAATTTTCTATCGCGTGTTCATATTGTTTCTCATTAGGCAGGCCCAGTCATTGTGGAAATTGTGATTCCCATGCAGACTAAGCCTTCTTCGAATCTTGCTTGAAATATTATTGAGCGACTGTTTCCTTCCTGGAATTGTTAACCAGAAACTTCTTAGAAATATCAAGTTGTCACAATAGTAGATTCATTCCTGAATAAATATTCCCGGAATTTCAGAGTACCTCAATTAAATGTTAAACAGCATCATTTCTGCATATACCTTCAGTTTGAAAACACTCTTCTAACTTTCCCACGGAACAAAATCTCTGCCAGTAAATACACACATTTTAAGGATTTGCTTAGCCCGTTATATCAGACTGTTTCATTTCCTGCTGCTTTAGGATTCTGTGAAGGATTGTGAATTCTTTATGGGCGCAATCTCTCATCGATATCGATATGGTGAGCATATCGACGTGAGGATGCGGATACTGTATTAAACGCCTCAAGATTGCATCCGGCCGTAAGGAAGCAATGCGACGGCGGTGGGAAATAGTATTGTTTGTTTTTCCCCTCAAAAGTTTTAAGCGGTGACTACAGGTAGGGACACCCGAATTTCGCGAAAATATTTTCGCACATGCTAGATTTCGACACCCTACAGGCGTACCAGCAGTTTTCCTATGTTTATTGGCGACGTTTTTTTGATGTGATATTTTTTACTTTACGGACCATTCGGAATTAAAGTAGCTCCGATACTACACGTTTGTTATTCGCGGGCGTACGCCTAAGACGCATAACGCCAAGATCAGCCAATCAAGAAAGGGAACCTGAGCATATAATGTTATGGATAGCAACTGGTCGTGAAATCTTTTCGCGAAATTCGGGTGTCCCTGACTACAGGGCTTATAATACATCAATCTGTTACAGAAAATATAACAGCATTGTGACTATAGTTTAAAACATTGTTTCCACAGAAGAATGCATATCGTAAACAGAGGTCTACTTGCAGTGAGTTACAAAACATCGACTTTAATTTCTGTCCTGATATAGGCTGTTCGCGGTAAAGTGAGCACTTTTTAAGGCCCTTCCAAATGGCTTTAACCACTAATAAATATATTTTGTGGCTGCTTCAGACGTTGACTGTTGGGTTTTGTGGAGTGTATATTCGTAATGTGGCAGTGTTTATATTAAAAAATGGTAAAAACAGAGAAATTTACTCGTATCAAAAATTTAGCAGGGCCTTAAAAAGTGCTCACATTTGCGTGAACAGGCTATAAAAATATTTACATTCAAATATGCCATAGTTCTTTTTTAAATTGGAACTGACAAGGCTGGTTACAATGGGGCCCACTTGGCAATCAGGGCGGCGTCATAAAAGAGCAAGTAACCGGAGCGGTATGCGTTGTCGGCCACAACACGGCCCACGATCCTTGGCACTGTTCTTCAACAGTCGACTTCCTGTCTGTCCGACCGCGCGCGCCTCCTCCATCCGCCGCTAGCTAACAACACACTGAGAACGCCGCGCCGCGCTCCTGTTTTGTTTACGTCGCCCCTGCGCAGTCGCCGATACTGACGTCACGTCACGCCTCACCTCGCCGGAATAACCCGAGCATTCACGAACTCCGACCGCGGACCAGAATATACGCTTCGTCCGTTCATATAGGGAATAAATGGATTTAGAAAATGCATGTATCTACATTAATTTTCATGTATTATGAAAAAAATAAATAAAAATTATTGTTGAAATAAGAAAAGAAAAACGACTGTGCTTATTAAAATTTTAATTCAGGTATATTTTTAGTTGATGCATGCATAGGAAAATGCATGGTGGGAGAGTGATTAGAGTCCCAATGTACAGCAGTGATGAAGTGGAGCACCAGAAAAATTAGGCGGCGTCTTGAAATATGCAAATTCTCGATTGCTGTATAGCTATGATAGCAATACTGAAGAACATGATACGTTATTGTGCGTATATTTTTCTACTAACTGCCGGCAATAACAATTGTAAGTTTTGGCGAAACTCTGTATTAAGAACTGTGTAATATAGCTTGCTTTATATCTCTGACCCGTTTTTTCCCCCTTAATAAAGAAGCAGTGATGCTAATACAAAACATGATACTTATCGTATAACGAACATGTCGAAAACTCATTTTTGAAATCAAACTTCGAAATAAATATCTTGCTCTTAACTGTAAATATTTTAACGCATGTTTCCAGTAAAGTTGGAAGTCCTGTACGAAAATTTGTTTCAAGCGTTAAGGCTGTTGCCCGATTGATAAATTTGGTAATGGGGAAATAGATAATAAAATTCGATTTATTGGTGTTTCCGTAAAAATATATAATAGTATATATATATATATATTTAGTATACATATGTATGTATATATTTATGTATACATATGTATGTATATATATTTATGTATACATATGTATGTATATATTTATGTATACATATGTATGTATATATATTTATGTATCATATGTATGTATATATATTTATGTATACATATGTATGTATATATATTTATGTATACATATGTATGTATATATATTTATGTATACATATATATGTATGTATATATATGTATGTATGTTGTGTGTGTGTATGTATGCATATGTATGTATGTGTGTGTGTATGTATGTATGTGTGTGTGTGTATGCATATGTATGTATATATATGTATGCGTATGTATATATATGTATGCATATGTATGTATATATATGTGTGTGTATGCATATATATACACACACATACATACTACTAGACTTTTTTGAGCACAAAAGTACGTGCTTCTTTGCTGTCGAAGTCTTTTGTAACATTTCTGTACAGCCTGTTTCTTGAAAAGATCATAAAACGTAATAATTAAATAAAAATGACTGGAAAACAAATTGTTATATTTGCCTCGCCTTCAAAAAATCGAATTTCATTAGCATGTATTTCCCTATACCTAGAGCGCTGCAAAATTCGCGTTAACGTTCTCCAAGGTTCAACATGCCCCCGCCACTGGTGGGTATGTTCAAGTGTTACTGCCTTCCAAGAACCTCTCCGCCTGCAGGGCGGCGCGCAACAACTCGGCGTCGGTTGTGACGGTGAGTGGGCGCAGCGGCGCTTCTTCCGAGGACCCCGCCGCCGATTACCGCCCAAATCGCGTCCAAATTGGTTTAAAAATGGCGGCAAATCGACGTGGCTTCCTGTGCGTCGACGGCGACTGGGTGTCGGGGGGCCTGACTCGCTCCACCCTGGCCCAATGACCGTCATCCGACCGTCGCACCCGCTCGTCAGTTCTGCTTCAACCTGTCTGCCACGCCACGCCACTCTGCGACGAGAAACACAAAGTGTGTGTTGTGTGAGAGAGTGTGTGAGAGAGAAGAGAGAGAGAGAGAGAGAGAGGATAAACGTTAAGGTTGAAGTAAAGCAACTGCCCATAGAACACTGCACCCGATTATGCATCGTGAAGAACTAAAAAAAAAAAAAGTAGCTCAGACACCATAAAAATTGCCACAAAAGTGCGATTTATGCTGCATATGAAAGAATGGTGTATATATATTGTAATATTTTACTAAGATATACATTTAAAATGTAAACAATTAATCGACCGATAGTCTGCGTTTTTAACAATAAATATCACCATGAATATGCATGTCACCAGTCGTACCAACCAGCTTGCGATACAACCAAATCTGATCACCAAGTTCAAACTTCAGTTTCTTACGCGAAATCATGGAAGCGTTACCAAACACGCTAATAACAGCAGTATTATCGACCTTCCCTTCATGAACTGGAAAAGTCTTCCAACATATTATATCACGAGAGTCAATGTCACTAATTTCCTTACGCGCAGCTGGATCATTTTGAGTATGCGACTTCCTAAAGAAACACATTTCCAACAAACCGCTACCTGCTTTCGCGGTTATTCCTTGCAGACCAAAACTCTTGTGGTGTATTAAGGTTTGTAGTTTGATAGTTGATTTCTGATCCAATATACAGCATATCAATTCTGTACTTGGTTGTTGTTTGTGACGACTGTAACATTATTATTCTTGCTTCATATTTACATTTCTTTGTCATAATTTTACTGCTGGAGTAATTGTGATGACATAATATTTATTGTGAAAATATGTAATAAAATCATAGTAATAATATATCGTATCATTTTTACAATTGACTTTATTTACTTCAGTTTCAGCCATTGATGTTTGTAACAAATGGACGCACATAAAATCAATTACAAAAATTATTTCCTGTATTATTATTGCAGTTTTCTTACATACAATCATAGTAAACAGTATGACGGTATTCCACGGCGATTATTTTCTTGGAAATTCTGCTTTCTGAAGTATCCAGAATGGAAATATGCTCAAATCTTGTCAAGGATACAGATTATTTTTAACGTTTATTTTTTTTTACATTTAATAAGTATATTTTAGCAAATATTTTATAATGTTACCAAAATATACAGCCTTCCTTCATATACAGCATAAATGGCAATTTTCTTGCGTGTATCTGATGTGTGTATTTTTGAAATACAGCGTTTTGAAAAAGCAGTGTCTAACTTGCATGACATTTTGAAAATTCTCAACAGCCCTCGTCTGATGTGTGTTCCTTTCTTAGATGAGCGCATTGCATACACGTTCAACAGTTTCGTGGTGGGAGAATATGTATATTTTTCAAACACTCTGCACTGCAGTTCAGGCGCCAGCTACGCGAGTGCTTGGAATCTCAGCCTCACACGTCATGCTGAATTAGTGGTTTCTAGCTTATTTCAGTTTTTCATGGACACTCACTTCGAAACCACAGTTACGCGTCTCCGGCTATATACATTACGCTGTATAACAAACGCAAATTATGAAGTGTCCAGTAATTGCGACCTAATCAGTGCAGCATTTCAAAATTATTAATTAGATTCTTGCCGTTTCACAGCCGCCAGGTAACGCGTGGATATAATCTGGCGACTACATTTAAAGGCACTTGTGAAATGTTGGGTTCAATAGTGTCTTGCGCATAGAGTGAGAGTGTAAAGAATTTTGCGACCGGAATGCAAGGACGGGGGAAATGGGAGATCCCCGAGAAAAAAAACGCGCCAACCAGCGGCATCGTCCGGCACGATTCCCACAAGCGAGAGGCCGGGAATCGAACCAGGTTCCTTCGTGGTGGGAGGCGAGTAGTCTAACCAGTACACCACCCCCCCCCCCAAGCCATGTCAGGGGACGTGGAACGGCCATCTGTTAAACATCGCCCTCGGGTGTCTAAAGGCGTTTACGGAAAGTCACCCGGTTAACTCGATCAGATTAAAAATTTTTACTCGGTGCGTTCGAAAAGTGTTCGGGTTAAAGTTGACTCACGTTCGGAACGTCACCCGGGTTAACTCGATCCTCGACTCGGGATCGACTCGATAAACTCTGGGCTAACCCTGCCCGACAGCAGGGCAAACTTGGTCTAGCAGACAACACACGTGAAATGGCGCGTATATATATATATATATGTAAACACTGCTGCAACGAAAACAAACAAGTGAACGAAAATAAGTTTTGAAATCTGGAAACGATCAAAATATGTAAAACTATCGATGTTTAGCTGCTCCGGCCAATCATTGTAGCCCGGAAATTAATTTTTATACTTACTCGGTAATTGTACGATCTCAGTACTGCTTAATGCAATGTTTTTTTTTATGTTTATGTTCATGACATAATTTAAAAAATATCTTCGTAGTCATCATCATCGTTATCTAGCACAGTATTTAATAACTGCACTAAATATTCTTTGAAATCTCGCCGTCTCAAAACCAGAGTTACTCTAAAACGTTCAAAGCAACCTGGTTATCTACAAGTGATAGTGTAAACGTGGCCACGTGACTGAGTTAACCTAATTAACTTTACCAGGTCACTTTTCGTAAGCGCCTTAAGAGTCCTATGTACTGAAACGTTTTCTTTGAAATCGTTGTTTGCGCCTAAACGCGTGTCTCTGTAAATAAATGTTCCGGAAATACGAAGTTTTGCCAGAAAGGATATAAAAAACTATTGTCTCTATCATTATCGTTTTACTTTTTTTTTTCCTTCATATTTAGTGTAATAATGGAGAAACAATAATAGTGATAGTGGTCAAATATCGCATTTTTAAAGCTTGCCTATGAAGTTACTTTAAGCGGTAAAGCTGTATTCACAACCTTCAGTCGTCCGTCCGTCCGCCGGTCACGTGATCTTCAACCAATCGCAGGGCAAATTTTTTTCCCTATCCGTCAACCCGTCAAATATATCTCAAACTTTAATTTTCGACGGACGGATATCGTTCATCTTGGATTTGCGTATTTTCCTCATTAACTTAATTATCGGAGTCAGTATTTAAAAACCAAGCTAGTCGTGACATAGGGAACAATTTAACAGTTATTTCTAAATACCTCTCTTTTTTCTTATATGATTGGTGTCACATCTGTAACCGTAAACATTATCTAATTATTTAATCATTTCAGTCCCACATGGGGAAATGCAGTAATATTTGAAACCCCACAAATTAAAAAAAAAAAAAAAGTTAAGTAGTCCATGTCATGTCTAGCTTTGGTTTTTTTATTTCTGGTCATGCATTTTCATTACGAAGATTTGTAAGAAAATTCGAAGTTGGAGTGGATACTACCCCCTTAAGAGTGCTCCCGGAGACAGGGGCAGTTTGGACGGAACCAGGATCGATGCCAGGACCTCTGGTTGGGGGGGGGGGGGGGGTCGACCCAAGCGAGGACCTCGGCTGACAGCTGAGCGTCTTGCAGGATGTGGCGTCTCTCCGGAGGTCACCCGCTGACCTAATTAACCCCCGGGGGGCGACGACGGCGGCCTGGGGGCGGGGTAGCCCTCGGCTCGGCGCCTTTGTCCGCAGTCACACGGCAAACGCTCAGTCGACAGCCCGCACAAACAACTGCACAGCTCCTGCTCTCTCCTCAGGGAGATTTTCTAAAGGCTGCTTGTTCACGATAAAGTGAGCACTTCTGAAATCAACCTTTGAAGAAAAAAAATCACTGCCCCCTGCCTGCATATCTAAACGTCGAGTAATAAGTGCAAGGTAACCATTTGTCATAACTTAAATTACATATTTCGCTTCCTGTTATTTTTAATGTATCGAATTGTAAAAATATGCAGATTTGTACAATATTTATTTTCTCATTATTTTACACTTTCATTTGACCGACGCATGAATAAAGTGATGAGTCCCATGGCAATGATAATTTTACATATTTACATAAGGTGTAAGATCACACAACGTACATACAAGTACGTCTTATGCAGGGCTTTCGAAAGTGCTCATTTTACCGTGAACAGCCTATAACTACTTTCACTTAGGTTTTTATTCTTTAATCCAACGTTAACGTTCTGCCTAGTAAAAAGAGGAGAAATCTCCTGAACAGACGTGGGAAAATCTCTTGGTTTCTCGTCTCTGTACAATTTCATGCGAAACATTTTGTAGGGGATCCAGTAAGCATTACAGTTAACAGTAATTGAGAACAAGTCACTAAATTATAAAAGCGTGTATTGTAAAGGGGTTTGGGGGGGGGGGGGGGGGGGTGAATGATCCTCGGTATGAACATTGACCCTAGTAGTAAAGCCAAAAAGTCTTCGTTGACAAACGATAGAGTGGGAAGGGGGGGGGGGGTAGGTAAGATAACTATATACCAGAAACTTGAACTGCGTTTCAGAGTGTTTTAAATACGAGTTTTCCCGCGAGACTACTGTTCGGGCGGCATATGTGCCTATCTCTGAAAAGAAAGCACAGCCTTTAATATTAAATATAGCGGAAGGATATAAAAATGGGCGTAAAAGTAGGTCCTGAGGACGACTGGCTACAAACGTTTATTGTCGAGCTGATACTCTTTGTTATGAATCTAGTAACATCCAAGATATCACCTTTCGCGTACATAATCAACCCAACCGTCTGGCTGATCGCCAGTTGTCAACAGCATCGGGATGGCGACTTGAAATGTTTTCAACAACTCTCTCCAACAAACGAACAAAAAAAAAAAAAGGACCTCGTCATAATCCCAGATGGGCGGTGAAAAATACAAATGAGCAACAACGCCACGGGGAAATATTTCAACCCCGAGTAGACGTTATTACGTTCTCCTCTTCCCCCCTTCCTCACTGCAGTCGCGCATTCCATTAACCCCCCCCCCCCCCCAAATTGCTCTCTCTCTCTCCTTTACTTTTTCACCCGGGGCGGTTGCGCATTCAACCATGCAAGCGCGCCGAGAGAGTATAACTCCGTGTTCACCCTCGCCCCCCCCCCCCCCCATTTTGTCAGTGGACAAGTGGGGTGTGACGCCTGAAAAAGTAATAACATTCACCCTCTCAGCCGGCGGGAAATGCGGTAAATGAAAACCCAGCCCCGGCTGAAACAACACCCGCGTGTGACGTCACCACTGCGCCTCTGGTCGTGCTAGCGGGGTTACAGCCTGCAGTAAAGCGGACATTACACGATACCTGCTGCCGTACTTGGTTCTTGTACAAGCTTCTACAAGCCCTGGTGTACGAGCCGGTACACCAGCATCTATAGGAGCCGCCACGGAAGATTCATATTACACGACAGCAGTTCGCGTACTAGCATTTGGCACCCTCGGTGGGTGCGCAGTGTGTGGTTTGTAGCAAATATGAACCACATTCGTAGAACTGCTACAAGTTAGTAACTCGTGTAGGCCTATAAAAATACTAGTTAGCACATCTTAATATTGCTATATTACTGTTCGCCTTTTATATAAATTGATTGCTTACTAGTTTGTTTCATTCATTTTCTTGAAAATGTCGTGAATTCACTAAGAGTAAAAGTGAGTTATTTTTAATACTGACGAAAATTACTGACCGGTTGCAAAATGTAGTTTTTTCTGTACGTACCGGGATATTATCCGCATGTAAAATTTTATGATAAAAAAAAAAAGGGCACGGCGGGGTTTCGAACTCATGACCAAAAGTTACATAATCATTGCGAACCCCACGACTTTACTACTCTACTACCAATTCACGCAACGTTTTGCTAGTTTATATATTGTAAGAGTTTGAATTTTTTTCCCATACAGTAGGTAATGTTTTAAGTATTTAGAACGGTTTTAAGCAGTTACTGAAAGTTCTCATAACCAATATTGTTCGTCGTCGTCGTATTTTTAATCTGTTTGGAAGGGTTTCAACCTTACGGATGTAAAATCAAGATGGAGTCTTACTTTTCGGTTTCTTCATCAACTCGTTTCAAGTAGTAGCCACGTTTCAAGTAGTAGCCACGGGGAGCGCCCTACGCTGTGAAACTGCAATGTGATGGCCAGGCACGAGAGCCGGTATGGAACCTGCCACAGAAAATAGGGCAGGTCCAATGACCTAATCTGCGATGGAATCTGGCAGCGCCAGGCGAAAAATGCCATGACGTGTACCGTACAGGCCGGTATAGCGGCAGCTATGGCAGACTTTGCACAAGATTTTACGAAATGTGGTACCGTGTAATATGGGCCTTAAGTGTACACAAGTGAAATGGCCCTGCAGCCACGAAATTGGTTAAAGTAAGGCAGTTTCCGAATACAATGGATGCGTCCATTGCTCTCACGTACACCCCTTCGTCCATGCAGCCACTATCTGAATAGCTGCATTGAAGGGATGGGTGACATCCGAATTCCGCTACAGCTAGCTTAGGTAGTGCTAGCTGCAACTCACTTTTTACTACTTTGAAGTTGTATCTTTATTTGTCTTATCTATGGGGTCTCGGTGAAATGTCTACATTTACAGCAGACGGAAATCTTGTTATGGTTGAGGTTTTATAATTTTTGCTTGGCGATGGCTGCAAATAGAAATCGAGATTTTCTTATAATGGGGCAGTTTGTTTGATGAGCGTATACAGATTGCAAATGCATTTCTCGAAATTATTAATGTGCATAATAAAATTGCTTAAGTGGTCAGTATTTTAAACAGCATTCTGATTCTTGCGAATATTATGTCGGAGGCCAATTTATGCACTGCTAAAAGCAAGCAAAAAAAAAAAACCCAACGCTTTCGTTCATTTTAATCAACAAATTCAGCAAACACACAGCCACACCACACGCGCGTAAACAATAATATAAACAAATGACGAGCAAACCCCGTAGCTAAAGGATGTATGGATACGACAGTGGATGCGAGTGTCGTATCTCTTGGCAATGAACGCGTGAAGAGATGCAGTATTCCTAGTGAGAATTCGGAAACTAAGCCAATACGGCGGCGTCCACTAAAGATGGCCATTAGGCCAGTCCTCGGGAAACAGCCTTAAGTGTACACAAATGAATTGGCAAAGCTTTTGCTATCATGTAAGCCAGGGTCGGGATCCAAGTTGGCTTGAGCCCCTCCTTAACAGCTTACTTTTACGCTGGGTAAAACTACATTATCGTTGAAACGAAGGATCCAACGTCATGCCGTATTAAGTCATAAATGCTGTTCACGGTAACCCGAGCACTTCTGAAAGCCCTACTTACGATATATTTGTATGCACGTTGTGTATTCTTCCGTCTTGTGTAAAATTAACATTGGCATGGGCCTCATCACTTTATTCATACGTCGGTCAAGTAAAACTGTGCAGTTATTAGGAGAGTAAATATTTTTCAAACCTGCTCATTTCTACACTTCGATGTATTTAAAAAAAATAGAAAGCGAAATAAATAAAGTTACAACAAATGGTTATCTAACACTTTTTTTCGGACGTTAAAATACGGAACTACTTTCCATCCATCGTGACCAACTTTGCTGGGCGACCATAGGTCTCTTCTTCGATCCACGGGATGGGAGGACTATTCCCTTGTCCGTGGTATGACTCGAAAGTTATTTCCAAGGGCCCCGTGGTTGTCATAAGGGCTGCTTTGTAAGCAATTGTGCCTGTTTTAATTGTTAAAAACAGTAATGATTAATGCCCGGACGACATCGGTGACATAGGCTGCCGACTCAGAATTTGAACGTCGAGGCGGTTGCGAGTTTCCACCCTTTCAGTTACGCGGATTTTAATCGCGAGGTGGGAAATGGGGCGTGTTGTTCTGCAAGTGGAGTGTGTTAGGGCCGAGTGGCGCCGAGACGCTATCTGCCGGGCGTCGTCCCTGCAACCAGGGTGGACTGCGACCGCGGTTATTGGATCAGAAGGTGGCATCAAGCCGGGGGTAGGTATGAGCTTGTTCGAGGCATGTGTCCCGTGATACAGAAGGGGCGCGGGGTTGCCATGGCTACAGCGAGGGGGCGGCGAGTAGAAGTGTTTCTCTTGCGGCTTACAACCTCTCCAGGAGCGTGATCCTCGGGCGCGGGAGGGGATGATCCTGGGAAGGGGGAGGGGCTCTCCACGGGGGCTAGGAACGGCCCTATGTTGGGCGCCAGACGTATCCCAGGATTCTGTGCGTCTTGTAGTATTGGGTTGCCACTTCATTCGGTCATGCAGAAACTCGCCTGCGATGTTTCCGTAAGGCCAGGCTTCATCATACATGGACGTTAGGGAACCGCAGACTAAATTCGGACAAAGATCTGCAGTCATTTTTTGTGCTAGTATTTTCAACTAAGATTTTTTTTTGTTGAAGATTGGACGCATCAAAATTTTTAATGCACTCGTTTATTATTTATAAAATTTAGAAGGTTTACGAATCTAGATGAGTTCTATCTGTAACAAAGGATTTTTTGTTGGAAATACTACCACGAAAAAAACCGAGAGGTCTTTGTCAAAATGTAGCCTTTGATTCCCTATACGCCCATGCATGGTGAAGCGTGGCCTCAACACGTAGGAGAAAAGTTCAGCCACGGGGACGTCTGTACGCTTTCAGTTGCACAGATCAGTATCAGAACGGAGACACTGCACGCCATGCGCGTAGGAGGGATGAGGCGCTAGGCGTGCGTGATAGTGTAGCCCGGTCCGCTCCTGCGTCTTGGATGCATAAAAAAGCTCCCGTGACCATGCACTCTTATAAGGACAAAGGAGTAGCCTGACTGCAGCTGAACAAGCAGGCGATAAGACGACATCTCCAAGAAAGGCAAGGTAAGGTAAAGTTGAGCAAAGAAAGGGTAAAAGCAGCTATTGTTCCATTTACTGACAGCTCAAATATAACAATGGAAGGTCCTCGTCCAAAATTAGGAGACCAGTCAAATTTGGTTACATATTCTTAACGGATCACGAATCGGGCCTTTGCGTAGGAATTGTTCCCCAACAGAAAGTGACGTAAGTGGACTTCGTGTGGACATGCCATAAACGTGCCTGTGGCGAAGTGGAAGTATTTTGTATTCTCTGGTTAAAGAAACGTTGTGCGTACAAAGCGAAAAACATTGGGATTCCCGCGTGGGTCATTTCGCGAAGTAAACAATTCCTTTACAATTGTTGGTACTGAATGCATGTATTGTATGCACCCTGAATGCTGCTAGAAATGACATTCCCATCAAATGTTTCTTTTGTTATAGAACATGCTGAGTCGGACACCCGACACGTAGAACAACTACATTTAACGTAGTTTAATATGCCGTATATTCTCACCTGCTTTGTTAAAAATTAATTTACGTGTTACACTACAACAAAGTTTAATAAAATTTGATAATGAAGTTGGCCGCCATACGGCGAATCAGACAGAGCAGCCCTTTCTACTGGCACATATCTGACTCAGCATTTTCGTGAAATATAATAATGGATCAAGTCAAATTAAACGAGCAGTAATGTGAATGGCATGTAAGTAAAAGTCTGTTCACATTAAAGAGAGCACTTTTAAAACAGCTTTAAAAAAATAAATCCTGCCCATAACTAAATATATACTACAACACACACTGTCAGTCATCACATCGTACGTCGGCAGACAATTATATAAAAAAATGTTAATTGTAATGTCTACATTTATGGTGGCTGAAGTTACTGTTTCTTGTTTAATACAATTCAGAGAACGAATTCCAACATCAGTAATACATTCACATTCCCCAAAAAAAAAAAAAAAATTCCACGGCTTCACTTTGACGACGCATCAATAAAGTGATGAGGCCCCACGTCAGCGTTAATTTTACATGTGGCGGAATAAATACAGAATGAGAAGTAAAAGTAGATCAATATCGCCATATGGGACAGATAGAGTAAAGCCACCTTTTTCACATCGTGAGGGTCACATCGCGATGGCTTGGCCGGGACTCGAACCCAGAACCTTGGTGGGGGGGGGGGGGGGGTCGGCGCCACGATGTTAAACTGCGCGGAATGTTACACGAGTGCCTGGCGCGGTTACAACAGGATCCTTGAAGCGGTAGATAGAACTACAAGTCGTGTACCGTGCGACGCCACGTCGCACATGTGGGGGGGGGGGGGGATTGTGCGTGAATTATTCATGGGACTCCATTATCGCGGCCGGAGCGAGCACTCGTAAGTGTCTCTTCAGGTCGAGTGCCGCTTGTGTGTGTGTCCCACCCCCACACACACATGGCCGTCATCGCCACGAATATATCGCACGCGACATAAATCGCCATCCCCCTTCTCTTTATTTACACGAGGCCGTCGGCAAAGGTTACAACTCTTGCATGCCTGCTCAATATGAAATCCACGATGTTAACACAACGTAGTCGTAGTATTTATTGCATCAGAGCAAACGTATTTGCAGTTGTAGAAGCGATTGCTGGCACTGTTTTTATTCATGTTAACTTTATTTTCAAATTAGGCCGTGGAAGTGATAAATTGACGACACCGTTTTGATTAATATGCGGATTATTTTCTAATAAGTCTGAGACACGGGGCATTATTTAAGACGAACCGTCGTACGTCCATGCGGGATAATTCTTTCAGCTCCAGGGTATGTAAAATCAAGTACAATACCGGACAGTTGGCGATCCTGATTACAGCCTGTCAGGCGCACCACTTAAGCTCCTTACACAAAAGAAAACTTTAGCATTTGACTTTACGTTTCCTTTCCTCCTACGAAACCACCAATACATAGTACAATTGTAAAGTCGGAGTTTAGACAATTGAACATCGGTTCTGCCAGTTTCGTAAAAATGATCTTGTTATGTAAATAATCATTATATTACCCGGGAATGCATTTTATGCGCCTTTTATAAATATAGACTTAAATTTATTTAAAAGTTTATCTCAAAACAAAAAACTAATTTGTTTACTTTATTAAAATATGTCAGTTCATATGTTTACTCTTCACATTATATTTGCTTGCCATTTATTTAATTTAAGGCGAGCTTTGTTTAATATACCAAGATTAAAATCTCCCTACAATAAAATAACGCACTTTCCACATAACCTCTGTTAGATTCTCGGCGAAATGGCTGCTTGACTTTGACTTTAAATTTCAACTTTTCGAAATCGTATAGTCAAAGAGAGCTTGATTTTACCTTTGACAGTTCAATTGTGTCAAGCTCCATAAGAAACAACATGTCGGAAAGCAAACGTAAAATCGAATGTTAAAGTTTTCAACTGTGTAGGGGCCACTAGCCCGCAGCTATGAACAGCTGACTCAACGACAATATAGATAACGTCATTGCTGGTTCGTGTCGCCGAGAATGCATAGAAGCTCTCTCCACCCCTGACGCGGCACTAACACGCGCCCAGTTTTTCTCCCATGTCTAGGCTAACAACCAAGCTGTTTCATCTCACAGCCCTTATCTTAATGCCACCCTCGTTAAGATAAACACACCCCTTCCATTTTAAAACTATTCATAAACACTTACGAAAACTTATTTCATTTTATGGTTTTTACACACTTATTTACCTGTTTCAGTTTTTATATAATTATGATTTAGTGTCATCAAATTGGATTCTGATTTGTAAATTGATTTAATTGTGAAGTTATAGTCATACTACTGGTATTATTAGGGAAACATTTTTAATGTTGGTTAATCTCACATTGTAAGCTAATACAAGCTCTCCAGTGCTACTTGCTTCAGTAAACTTGCCAAGTCATTATGGGCTAACGTCAGGTACATTTAATGGGCTCAAAAAACCGATAAATTCAAGATCGTCTGTCATATCCCCCTCGATTAGTTGCTTCCGAACCATTTCTGATTTAAAACGCAAATCGTGACTCCTGCTGTGTGCGGCTCAGAAACTAAAATTAAGTCGAGCTTCTGACGTAGCGCTGGCGTCCAGGACCTTAAGACATAGGTTCGTTTGGCCAACAAAAAAAAAAACAGTCCTGAATATAAACTGGAATTTAATATTTACTGTCAACAAAACATCAAAGTGTGAGTACATAAAGATATTGTAATTTGTGGGAAATACAGAAAAAAAAAAAAAAAAAAAGCTGTCGCTACACTTTGCCACTCTGCCATTTCTGTGGCGAACATAAAATAATTGTGTAGAGAAGTGGGCCGGAGAATTTTGTAATGAAAACGATGGAATATTTTGAATCAATTACTTCACTGCAAATAATTCGGAGTTAGCCAGGAAAAAATGTTATGTTTTAACAAAATACTTTTAGCGACCACGATATTTCTTCAGCGTAAGAAAGAAAATAAAACTGAAAATACTTTAAAGCTAACATCTTTGTGTTCATATTTTTATGCAAGTTTTATGTCGTGGGTGTGGTACCTCTGATCGAAGCGAGGCCGTGTTGTAGAGCCAAACTAGAAGTGATGACGGCCGTGTTGTGGAGAGAACGTGCGGAACGGAACGAAACTGTTAGGGGGGAAACACTCTGTGGGCGTGATCCACACCACTGTTCGGCGTGACATAAACATCACGTACGTATAACATCGTCCAGCAGCGAGACATGTCTTCCCTGGCTGCGGCGGTCACGTCCAACCAACCAAACGATAGTGCTAGGTTGTCATCGCCGACTTGCTGTTCCAGCCACTCTGACCCAGTAGTTCAACCGTACCGCCGTTGTGAGCACATGGCGCCACCTTCCATTGCTACCACTGCCCTCTTATTTGGAATCATACTCTATAAATATATTTAATTTTAGACTTAATACGTTAACTTCCTAGTGCTGTATTTAATTTAAAAGTATTAAAAAATGGCTGTAATAAAAAGTAACTAGGGCTTCTTTGCTCACTTTATCGTGAATGTTGCATCCACCCTACCAGATATCACAAAAATTTTAATTCGTCCACTGTTCATAGAGAAAACTTAAGTAATCTCGACAGCTGTTGCCATCGGTTCCTTTAACGAAGCATTATGTGACCAATTTACGATCATTGATATGACGATGGTGTGGGCATGTTTGAGACAGTGATGCGTTTCCTCAATACGTAAAGAAACTGTCTTTTACAAGAGTGCCTGCGTCTGAAATATACAGTTTGGTTGTTTGGAGGAATGCAATTTTTATTTTTTCTAGCTTCAATGTGTTTTAATAAAGAAAATCCCTAAAATACCCCTGTACACAATTGGCTATTCGCCTTAGACAACAGGCATAACACATGGACTACGTGCTTATAATTACACCACAATATTAAACTTGCCAGAATTTTGCAAAATCAATATTATGATGTAAATACGAATTCGTAGTTCAGTCACTATGACTGTAAGGTCGATAGTTGCTAACGGCTAGTTGGGTATAGGGGTACTTCTGGAATCTTCTTTATCAGATCAGTTTGTAAAAGATTAATATGTTGTAAAAATAACGCGCGCTCATTTTTTTTAACTACCGCTTCCTCCGAGAGCAGATTAGCGAGTCGCTTAAGCGGTATCCTTCCCGTGTATAAACTTGCGAGTTCTCAATTCATGACGGGATGTATTTGAATGATCGAATGGTGAATTCGTGGAGCGAGAATCGAGGACCAGGGCTTCGAACCGTTTCGAGTCACAAGAAAGCAGATACACTTTACGAGAAGTCGTTTGCCACAGCAGGTTAAAGTTCCCAAACAAATGTAACTATAGCCTGTTCACTGTAAAGTGAGCACTTTTGAAAGCCCTCTCATTTGGAATAATGGTCAAAAAATGTGTTTTATTTTAAACTTCCGAGTGATTTTAAACTTTATAGTGAACAACCTATACAGTTGCATCTTCCTGAACATCGCTGATCCTATCAGTGCAATAATCAGGGGGATTTCAGGGGAACAGCGATATTCACAGATACGTAGTCAAATCAGATTGAATCAAATTGGGGTGATTTCTAAAAGTCCCCAGCGTCGAGAGTTGACGCGATAGAGTCCACGTGAGCGGTGGATCTGCGGTTGCCAGACTTTCGCGTCAGGGGCCGTTCGGCGCGGCGCCAGCGTCAGGACGCAAGAAGGTGGAGGGCAGGGAAGATAGGTGAGAATGGGAGGGGAAAGAGGAAGAGAGAGCGAGAGAGGCAAATCCGTGTCTGAAGCGGGCGCCACAAACAGTGGCCATTCACTCGGGCTTGTAAACACGGTGCCTCACGACCTTGCTCCTATTGTCCTATTGTGCTCGCTGTGCTGTGTCCGCTCTATTTATAACGCCCACGTCACCTCCCCCCCCCCCCCACTAATTCCCCTCATCAGGTTCACAGTCCTGCCGATAGAGCACGGCGGGTGGATTGGAGAAAATAAACCTCCGTATAAATGTAGGTAACGATGACACACATTCGCCGTTTCTTTCGCACACACAAGCGCTTTGTTTTTTACATGTATGCGTCCCATTGTAGACTCTAGCTAGGGCAACTCGTCAAAACGGGCATTCACGACTGTGAGGCGTGTTGACAGTCCAGTTTCTGGCCCGACCCTCCACCTTCCAAATACACTCATACAAACTTCAGAAAACTTGTGGCAAATTTATACCTACAAATATCTGCGCCATAGTCGTGTGCATATCTGATTTGTATGCTTGTCGGAATATTCTGCTTTAAAATATAACTTTTTTTTATAAATATTATACAGACTGCTAAATTATTGAGTAAACATTTTTCATACAAAACAATTATGCACAAATATACGGTTACGAGTTTCGAAATTGTGATTGGTTCAACGCCACACGTGTGTAATGTACCTAATTACGTAGGCAATTGTTGCATTAACCTTGTCGCCGGTTAAAATAAGTACATCTTAAAGATTTTTCAACATAATCTGAAAGATTAGTTTTACTAACCGGCTATTTTTCCATGACAATGGTCGAAACCACGTGACCTCAGATAACGATATATAGTTTTAACATATGTCCTTCTAGATGATATTAAACCTTCTCTGACCTACAGTAAATCAATTAATGCTCGTAAGACGAAATTCAGTTGACCTTATTCTGTGAGCCTACGGTCCTTGAAAATCTGTCATCCAGCGCCCTCGAAGTTGAGTACTGGGGTTCGTATTGTAACACAAGAGATGGATGTGACGTAGCTATTGACTGCGTGGGGAAGCAGCACTCGTGATCCCTTGCTCGAAAGTGGAATGCAAACAATGCGTGACTTCCTCTCTCAACATGACTGCGTAGGGATGTGATTACTTAGCGCCGGAGCTTGTTCGCGGTTGGCGATGCACTTTTTAAATCAACTTCTGAAACAAAAAAATCCCTGCTCGTAAATGGGCTTATCCTATTGTAAACCGTTACTGTGGAGCTTACAGTACTGTTGGAAGCAGTTTAAATAGTATTTAAGTTAACTGGACTACATGCAACTATACGCTATTCATGGTAAAATGAACACTTTTGAAAAACCTGCGTAACATTTACTTGTATGCAATTGTGTATTCTTCCACCTTATACAAAATTAACATTGCCTTGGGCCTCTTCACTTTATTCATCCGTTGGTGAAGTGCAATTTAAGTATTATTACAAAACGAAATGTTTAGCAAATCTGCTCATTTTTACACTTCAGTGCATTAAAAAAAAAGAAGAAATTGAAAGAAATTATTTAAGTTATCACAAATGGTTATCTGACACTTTATTCGACGTTATGATATGGAACTACTTTCCATTCTACGTTACCAACTTTACTGGGCGCATGTCACTCAGTTCGCCCGTTAAAATACACTATCTACCAAAAAGTAATATTGGGCTCCCGTGAAGATAGGTAATTCAGTACGTCAATTGACTTGTGTTTCACGGCCATCGACGTAGGACCGCATCTTTGGGACGAATTGGATCGCCGGGTGAGGGCTCTTCAGGTGCCGCCAAAATCCATTCCTCAACTCATGGAATGGTTGCAAGAGGAATGACGACGAATCCCCGTGGATTTCTTCATGCCAGACAGGGTGGCTGCTTTTATAGCCGCAAGATAGTGACACTACGAGATTCTAACGGAGTGACAACCACCGAGCAAACATTGTGGACAAGTGCCCAATTACTATTTGGTCGATTGTGTATATGCAAGTAGGGTTAGTGACTTTTTCTATGGTTGATTTTAAAAGTGCTCACTTTACCGTGCACGACATTTAAGTGCATGTCCTTTAATCTCTTGTACACCATTAAAAATTTGGAAAGTCACCACATGCATGTTGAGGAAACGCATTTTAATTGTAAACTCCCTACCTTTACCCCTTGTCTCTTGGCCAAGCAGAAGCCACCCTGCGACTGTAATGGGTGGACTCAGATCACAGAATACTAGGGTATACAGAAGTTAAAGATCGCCTGGCAACCTACGTACCACCCAGCAGCCCAGCCAACAGGTAACTTTTGTCAGCGCCCAGGAACCAATGAGACACAAGGCCGTTTCCAGAGCCTCGCCTCTCTGTTTACCTATCTATTGTGTGCTCGGATGCGGATCTTCCACCCACCCAGCGGAGGAGCGACTTCGTTTCGCGGCTGTTATTGGCTGTCAGGTGCACCCGTCGCCAACCCGGCGAGTCCAAACTGTAGTTCTCCCCTCCGATCCAATCGCGCCGATGGCTCCCTACCCTGTCTCTCTCTCTCTTTTACGACCGTCTGGTCCAGCCACGGCAGTTAAAGGGAAGGGCCTCAGTAGCCTGGTGGGGGACCCACGCTCACTTCTTCAGCAACCCTGCAACACAGACTACTGTGTTCGAGAACCCAGGACGTGTATGTTAGCTTCGAACTGCCAGCGTTCTCAAGTATGCCAAGTGTGTGGATGTCGTTTATAGATGTGAGTTTCTCCCCCCTCCCCCTCTTTCTACCTCTACTATCCCCTTCATCCCGCACAGAAGCAGGAGTGGTGGTTTAAAGTTAGTCTGTTCACGTTTTCTTCAAACATTTTGGATCGAAGTTTTGAAAAATCACTCCATATATGGCGCGTTTGCTTGTTTCCTGAATACGTTTTACACTTATGTTAACATAAAGCTACGTTGTTATTAAAGACTGCTCACGATAAAGTGAGCACTTTAGAAATGAACCTTAGGAAAAAATTACTGCCCCCGGAATGCATATATTTTAATGGGCGCGCTGAGTGGCATTCGCCCAGTAAAGTCGGTAAAGATCGATGGAAAGTAGTTCCGTATCTTAACGTCTAATATAAAGTGTTAGGTAACCATTTGTGATAACTTAAATTATTTCTTTCATTTTCTCCTTTTTTTTTAATGCATTGAAGTGTAAAAATGAGCAGATTTGCTCAACATTTCGTTTTGTAATAATATTTCAATTGCACTTCACCAACGCATGAATGAAGTGACGAGGCCCAAGGCAATGCTAATTTTACATACGTAGGAAAATAGACAACGTGCATACAGGTAGGTCTTAATCAGGGCTTTCGAAAGTGCTCATTTTACCGTGAACAGCCTATTCATGTTAACATAAGTGTAAAATGCTTGTGATGTACGACATATTTAGGAAACAGGTAAACACGTCCTACATGGAGTGATTTTTCAAAGGTTTGATTTGAAAAGTGCGAGAAGCAGCGAATAGACCACATGCCTTAATTCTTGCGTAGGGCAATCCACCCACACAAGCGGCCACACATGTAATTTTAAACGGGGGAAACTTCCGCCGCCGCGGAACAGGGACGGAACGGGCCAAGAGCGCGGGGGTAAGCAGGAGCCGTGCGGCGCGCTGACCAGAGGACGCGGCGTGGGTCGACGTCTCCGGCGGTGCGGCGAAGAAGGACCCGGCGAACGACGCCTGTCAGGCTAGGACCACACGGGGCGAGACAGCGGAATGGACCGCGGACGTCTTGCCTGGTCTACTTCGCATTAACCCCCCCCCCCCCCTTCCTCCTCAACCGCTTCAATCTTCTTTTATTTATTGCGATACTTAAAATTACGTTTTTAATTCCGCATGTTTATATCTTAACGAAATTCGCCAATTGATATCCGTCAGATTTTTTTTTCTTAAACGGCGGCCGTCAAACAGAAGGCAAAATATTTTTGTTCGCGCGATGTAGGGAAGTTAGTATGCTGCCGGCTTGTACATAAAGCTCTTGAGCCTTGTGGTTCGAAGATGTTATAGGTCACTAAACTATGAACTAGAAAAAAATCTCTTACCTATTACTTGACTGACTGCAGGTTTTCATCTTTTAAACTTCCGTAGACCTAACTACTCAACATGAATCAGTTCATCTTACTAGATCAATAGCAATTCTTATAAAAATAAATAAAGGCGAAAGTTTATTTTACCGATATTTTTTCTTCTTGGGAGTATATATTAACCATACAGATGTTCTTTCAACATCCTACGTAAACAATCACATATTTTGGTCTGTAAGAACTTCAAGGATCCATGCACAATGGAAGATTTGTATGCAGCTAATGACAGGGCCGTACAGACGGCTGAATTCTGGACTGCACGTTCAATTTATTTCACCAAAATGACTTTGATTATCATGTAATTTATCATAAACTTTGTATTTTTATGTCCTGGACACGAAAAATAAATACGGTTATTTTTTGGGGGTACACGAAAGTGGATCCGAGCTCGAATGTTTTATAATACAATTGGACAGCAAAACTTGGCGAAAATCGGCCATTTTTGCAAGCTGTATTGGTAGAAAAGCAGTTCAATGTTGTGACATGGAGACTGCTTGTGCGCAGCCAGCGAGATCGGCCTACCTCATATTTAGTCTATGGTAGCAGAAAAGTTGAGGTATTCCGATCTCGCTGACTGCGCACAACCAATCTCTGTGTCCCGACATTGAATTGCTTTTCTGCCAACACGACTAACGAAAACGGCGTGGTTTATAAACAAGTGCTTAGAAATGTTTTTATAGGTATTTTGATTAAATTCAAATTGGTAAAGGTATTTCATTAATATAATAGTACTTGTCATTTACATTTTAATATGTAGACAAACGTTCATTACTGTTGACCACGTGACTGACAGTTATGTTCCTTTGAGGTAATTCAATGTTGGGTACATGCGCAGAAGACAATTAAGCGGTCTACCTCATCTCTAGTTTATGTAAGGGACAGTAGCAGCAAGGAGGTATAGCTGAGAAATACTGGTTTCGCCCATCTCTACACGGAGGCCGACTGTTGCAGCGAGCTAGCACTTGTGGACAGTACTGTATCCCGGGGGAAATCCTGTCGGCACACAGCTCACGTACCAGGTCCGCGGTGGATAAACAACCGCTGCGCTCCGAGATGTGTGTGTGTGTGTGTGTGCTCGTGTGAAAGGCAAACACAGACATGGCGGCCGTCTCCTCGTACAACATCCCCGTCTTGCACACACATGCAGCCCGCAGTGTCGGCTCCTCTACCTCGTGGAGCTAGTTCAAGCCTCGCGACCCCCTACCCCCCTCCACGTCCACCATACCTCGTGTCTGGCTTCGCGGGTGGGTACACTGTTTACTTGCCGTAGCGGTGCTTAAGCCGGGTTTATGAACATAGCACGACGCGAGACGATACCAACTATACAAAATTAAACTACGAAAAATTTACAAAAAAATAATACTTCCGTAATGCTTTGAGTGAATATGTTTTACCTTTTATTTCAGACAAAAGGATGATTCACAGCACCCGTATTGCCCCTTGTCGGAAACTACACGATGCCGGGGGTTCGCGAGAAAAAAATTTGATAACTTTACCCCGTATGAAGCATCGATTGGTATAGACCGTTCACGGTAAAGTGAGCACTTTTGAAGGCCCTTTCAAAGTGCATTAACCCCTAATAAATATATTTTATTGCAGCCGCAGACGTTAACTTCTGAGAGTGAAGGAATGTATAAACTACGTTTATTAATAATATTGCAATGTTTATATTAACAACTGGCGGAAAGTTAGAAATTAGTTGAAAGGAAAATTTTAGCAGGGCCTTAAAAAGTGGTCACTTTACCGTGAACATTTACTACATTTACTAAGACGTGCATAGTTTACCCACAATAAAATAAATCATCTAAGCATATAGTTTTGTGACGTGCGTAGTTTACGCACAATGACAATTGATCGCAGACGTGTTTTTCGTACTACAATCAAAAGGAAAACAACGAAACATGTCGTTTTTTTTTCCGGCGTGCATACCCAGTTTACGAACAACCGGAAGGACGTCGGGCGGGTGTACTGTAAATACCGGTATGGTGTGAGAGGCCTGCGTGAACTTGGAACACCCATTCGCATACAGCACTCATCATAAGTGTTCTAAATGTCGACCACCCTGTATCATACACGGCTCAGCTCTCCGCCTTACGTTCGCGGTTGTTCGACGGACCTAGCACCAATGAGAGATCCACGTGCTGCACTGATTGTCTTTCGTGTCTTCCCTCGTTGTTGGACGCACGCAGTAGACGATGTCTTTATGATTTCTCCCCCACGAAAAGAAGTCATTTGGGGACAAGTCAGGAGAATGTGGTGGCCAAGCTACAGGCTTGCAAAGTTTTGGTGTAGGCTATGGAAACTTGGTTTCCTCGCTGTGACTTTAGATGAAATTTTACTTCTTTCTGTGATCCCGAAGCCGGTTGTTCTGCGTTGTATATTTCTTCCTTCGAGTAGCTCAGCAGAAGTGATGCCGGAATGGGTTTACAGTTGAAAAATTATGACTTAATAATCACACAGTAATTGCATTCCTCGCGCACGGGACGTCTTCTGGATATGCGACTCTCATTTCACGCGATAATTCTTCAAATACAGTCACAGCTTTATAACGACCATTTATAAGCAGATCATTCTTCAAAGCAGACATCTGCCAGAGAAGTTTATTACTATGAACTTAATTAACAAATATAATTATAAACATGCAAACAAACAAGCCTCTGCAATAGTATTTTTTATGCTTACATTATTATATAGTAACAGTTTCACACAAAATGCAACAGTTGCTTTGTTCTGATTGGTCATCGCGCAGCTTTTAATTAATATTTAAAATATAACGATTTCATTATAAACGCTTAAACCAACCACCCACGCACGCGAACTACTATTTTCTATTGTGATTCAACGGGTTAACACACACGGAGTTAATCTGTACACGTCATATGTTGAAGTCTAACTTTTCAGTAGAGAATCCAGCTTTATGTGAGTAGCGGAGGGAACGACCGCGGTTAAGTGGATAAAATGAGTCATTCGTGGACTTCCTTGACTGACTGAATTAAGCCGGTAACGTGTCGCCCGCGCCTCACGCGGAGAGATTAGCGGTGACAATCGAGGGAAACAATGGCTGGGGTCGTGGCGTAAGGCCGCGGCGCGATACAGGAGGTCGTAAAGATCCCGCCTTATCGACTGCTGCGGCTGTTTGTGTAGCTGGCAACACGCAAAGGACGATGCCTAGGACTCTTGTCAACCGCGAAGACCAGACAGAACGACATTAACTGGGATACGTGCCTCGCATTCAATTTCCCCCGCGCACAGTTGCGCAAGCATCTCGTTCCGCCTACATTACTTTTATTACGAAAGGACTTTGATTAGTTCAGGGTTGCCACCTTTTTCCCATTGGAAAATTCCCTGACCATTTGCTAACATATTTTTTTCTGGAATGATTGGCACGTCTTTGCACCGCACTTTTACACCAAAATTATCTGATCTTACAAAATTGCCCCCTGCATAAACTGCAAAGAAAAATAACTATGCATATTGTCCACGATCATCAAAACAGTTTTATATGATTCTGGTAATGGTGCACGATTGATGATAGAACTGGCAAATAGCAAGCATAAATTCCCTTACATTTAGCTAACTTGTTCGAAATTCCCTGACATTTCCCTGTTTCCCAGGTTTTCCACGAGTGGCAACCGTGTAGTTGATACTGTAAGATATTTTAACCAAATAGGTCCGAAAAAATTTCTGTCAGATGAAGTAAGCTAATGCAATGATAAATATAATTTTTCAGTGCATCCTCACTTGGGTCAACGTAATTTTTTCGCCTTTATACATACATTAAAAATTGTTTTGTATGGAATGACAGGATACAGCTCATTGCTGTGTACAATTTCCCTACGTGAATATTGTTTTGACTGCTATCGATATCATTTGTGTGAGTCAACAGTTTAATAAAGTTTGGGTTGACAAATCAAAAGCTGTCGGGAATCACTCCCACTTAAGCCATATATTTTTCGTAATATATCGCTAACTTTATGCCAGGCGTACTACAGTTACTGGTTTTTCATCTCCCTAAGTTGCAGGTGCATGCAAACTGCATTAAGGGGTTGTTTTGCATAGTTAAAATTGTTAACGCTTCATTGTCACGTACAACCATAGCAAAGTATTGCGATATGCATTCCCGGGAAGCTGGGAAATTATGCAAACTAGTCACAGTATGTAACAGCAGGTTATCATTACATGCGATGTAAGCCAGTGGTTTAAACTACAGATGTCACTTGTATACTATTTTCCTCTCCGTCAAGTTATAATGCACAGGAAAGCCATACGAATTCTGTTTTGAACCTTTTCCACAATTTGTTTCCTTTTTGAACATATTTAATAGGGTAGAAGCAAGCATTTGGTAATAGTTGTATATAATTATTTTTTTCCCCTGAAAAGAAAAATTCCATTCCCAGAATATTTATTTACTGAGATACACGTATAGGCGCAAACAAATATTTTAGGGGCTTTACTAAAGAGTTAATGTTAAGCAAGCTGAAGTTGCTGGCAGTAGAGCATCCCAAGTAGGCAGGGCTCGTAACACAAGTTAGAGAGGACGTCACAGTCAGCATGCCCGTGTTGATGGCGTGCAGTCTGTCATCGGCGACGTGCGTCGAAGCAGAGCGACCCCTCACATTGGCACAGGGCCTGAGTGCAGGGACCTCCTGGGGTCTACGACAAGGGGATCCTCGGCAGTGTGTGTCGCTAGGGGTCGTGAGAACGGGGCATGGCTACAGTGAATAATGCCACAGGCTTCCCAGCTGCCATCTATTAGAGATGTTACGCCTGAAATACAAACCTAGGGAATACACCCCCCCCCCTTTTTTTACCCTTTTCCACTCCGGAGTTTAGGGTTGGTGTACGGACAATTGAACCATTCAGAAATTTATCTCGCGAAAAAAAAAAACAATCCCTGGTAGTCATTTCATGTATTGTACCGTAACACTGGTCGGTGTAGTGCGTACAGAGGTATCGTTGTTGAATTAGATCTCACGCCATTTATTAACTACTCATTATAAAAGTGTAATTTTAATTAGTCGCAAAACAAAACTAGGATTCATTTTGACTTATATAAAAAAATCATAATTAAAACATGCTCTGATTATGTGTGTTGGACCATGCAACACATTTCTGTCCCCCCCCCCCCTCTACCTACTGCTCACCCAATAATGGTATTTCCGGTGAAGATATATTTAGAAAGTGTTTACTGACTTTCGATATGTAATTCTCGGAAAATGATAACATGATGTGATGTGGCTGTTGCCGGGTGTTATCTCGTCGATCGGCCGGCCTGTCTGGCTGGAAGCTTTGTGAAACTCGTGTTGCCAAACGAATTACGTGGAATCTCCCTGCGTCAGTCGGAGGGACGCTACACACACTAATTGGTTTGATGAAGGCCCCTGGGAGTGGCGAAGCCCCTCGAGTGCCGCGGAAAGTACAGAGAACCACCCACGGCACGACCTGATTGGTTCCCTCGACAAGGTCGGGATTTTCCCAGCCCTCCGGACTTCGATCAGGATGAGCTACCCCTCGGCGACAGTGATGGAAACTTGGTTTACTGAAGTAGACCTTGAAGGGATGGACCCACAGCCCCCATTCTTTTCTTGTTCCTTTGTGTATAACTGTTAACGAGGAGGGTGATAATGGTTCGTTACGAATGGGATGGACCCCCCCCCCCCTTATAGGTCAAGAAGTGAGGGAGTGAGACGGGGCGACACTCGACACTGATACGCACTTCTAGAGACTCATCACTCCCACACGCAAGACGTAACATAGGAGTTTTATTACACGCGATGAAAGCGTACAGATTAAACGATTAAACTACTACTTTGTACTTTTCTCTTGCAGCTTAAGGAAACTGCATTGGCAAGTTTTAAAAATGCGATATTTGACCATTTTCACGATTTTTTTTTTCTCCAAGAATACACTTAATAAAAAAAAAATAGGGGCGTAGATAATTGTTTTTATCTTTCCTGACATAACATTTATTTACCCAGATACGCGTATTCGCGCAAACAACTATTTCGCAAAAAACGTGTGGTTCCATCCCACGCTTTAAGATCGGCTAATCTTGACACGCACATTAGAAAGCGAACAATCTTTCAACTTATGGGTTTTAATAATTTCTGTTGCAAAAAGACTTACAGTACGCGTTTCTACTTCAAAAAGTCGTGTTAATAACCCTTACTGTGCTGAAAGCAGTGACTTAACCCAACTATACCACTAAGTTAGAGCAATATAAATCCATAACAACACGACGTTATACTTACGCAATTACAGCTTGGTTGTAGTGTAATTTTCCAAACAAAAATGAGCACGAAGATGTGAGAATTTCTTTTCTTTTTTTTTACAAGTGAGTTGGGGGGGGGGGGGGTAATTGTGTTGTATGCTTCACTTGGAGAGCCAATGTTCGCCATTCCCTGTCAGCTGGAAAGCTGCAAATGCTTTCCTGCCAAAAACGGCAGCTTGTGCTCTGTTCCCTCGTTGCTCTTGTTACGCCAAAGCACTGCTTTCTTTCTTCTTGCCACAACAGAATCACCAGTAGTGTGTATATAAGATGACGGAATAGATTACATCGATCCATGAATTCGTTTCCAAAAAAATATTCATTCTTTGTCGATGCCAGAGAGTTTTCTCTACCAAAATGATTTAAAGTATGGACATTTCATACATTTTTTCTTGTTTGATATTTTGATATAAATTGCCTGGTCGGCATAAACACACCGAACACGATCATCGTAGTGATCTACTGGCAGCTCCGGTAATAACCGAGCAGAAGACTGGGAGGCGGGTAGTGTTGCGTCCGTCTGGAGTACCTCAATCTCGCCCTCCGCGCTATCCCCCGTGAGTAGAGAGACCTGCCAAATTCGCGTTATAGTTTGTTGTCAGGCTAAACTTCACAGTGCTGTATATACTTGAGCCAGCGTCCTTTTCTCCATTGACTGCTGCATAGGTGTGAAGTCACTCCCTTTCTGACTGGACTTCACGTGACTGGGGAACACTGTTGTGAAATGTTCGTTTATTGGCGTAGAGTTACTCCAAGGCGTGTCATATAAAGTATGGACCACTGGCCAACTTAAGGGGGTAGTATCCACTCCATCTTCGAATTTTCATAAAAATCTTTGTAATGAAAATGTGTAACCAGAAATAAAAAATCAAAGCTAGACATGACATGGACGACTATTTAACATTTTTTTTTTTAAATTTGTAGAGTTTCAAATATACCTGTATTTTCCCACGTGGGGCTGGAATTATTAAATAATTAGATAATGTTTGATTACGGTTACAGTTGTGACACTAATTGTGTAATAAAAATAAGTGGGATTTAGAAATAACGGTTAAAATGTTCCCTATGTCACGACTAGCTTGGTTTTTAAATACTGACTTCCGAAAATTAAGTTAATGGGGAAAATACGTAGATCCAAGATAACAAGGATACTTGTCCCTTAATGCGAAGGTGCGTGTGTTTGAAGGTTAACGTGTCCCAAAAATAACGCCAGTTTTGCAGGTCTCTACCCGAGAGTATATTGAGAACATATTTCAAGAATACAGTTACACCGGAGATCTCTTGTTAATAGGTATTTTATTTTGCAGTATTGCGTTAATTTTGGTATGCAACGCTGGAAGACCTTCGGATTGTGCAACTAGTCATATGTAGTGTGGAGGTGTTTTGGCCACTCGAGGTACAGAAACGAGGAAGCGATAAGGGCGACACCGAGCCACGTTAACTATCTTCCCGGCGCACCTACACGCAAGCATCTGAAATAGCATGCAGTGTTCCCGTTGTACCGCTGCTCAACTATGGCACTTCCAGCGGTTACCCTAGTATTTTACTACTGAAAAGTCTGTAGCAAAGTTCCTACACTTGTTTTGGGTATTTCCGATCAGTTCAGTTCTCTAAAAGGCAGTTTTTAGGTATGTCGGCGAGCTTGACATTAGTGTTCATAATCTGCTTGTCGAAAGTAATCTTCGTAGCTCATCCCGAGTGTATTTAACCTTCGTAAATTCATGTAGTTTCCTATTAAAAATCTTGTATTTCAAACACTGTGCAACCCTCTTAAATCTCAAAGTACTACGTCCTCTTAATGTTTAGACTTCCGGATGATGTGAGCTTCTACCACGGAAGCTATTACTGGACCCGTGAGGTGGAGCACCTCTAAGGAACCCCTCTCATTCCACATTTTTTAAAATTTTTTTTATTTCATGTATTATGGTAACTTGAGAAGTTGCTGGTTGCTTTAGTTCTCTGTGCATTCCAGTAACTGAAGAATACAAGGCATATAAATTAAAATTGTAACCACTATATGACTCGTGATGAAGGACGCTCCATGGTTGCAATACGTTCGGTATGGGTATCTTAGGAACACAATTACTAATAAATGTATATGTCGAGAGAGAGAGAGAGAGAGAGAGAGAGAGAGAGAGAGAGAGAGAGAGACACCACATGGTGAAATGTCCACGCTATTTGCCTAAAGCTTCTTACACAAGAGAAAACTTTAACATTTGGCTTTAGGTTTCCTTTCCCCTGACGAAACCATCAATACACAATTGAATTGTAAAGTCTGAGTTTAGACAGTTGAACATCGGTTCTGCGAGCTTCGAAAAATGTGTATCTTGTTATGTAAACAATTACAATAATATCCAGGAATGCATTTTACGTACCTTTTAAAAAATAGGCTTAAATCTTTTATTTTCGCAGGCGAGGTAAGAGCTGTAAATGTTCCTCCGGGTGGAGAGAGAGCAAGACTTGGCGTGTTGCGGGCACACCTGACGGAAGAAAGGTGTTGACGGTGTTGACGGGGGTTGAGGGTGGGGGCGGAAGTGGCAATACCAGCGCCGTCGCACTTGGCAGGCGGAGCGGAGCGTCACACAAGACTCGTCTTCTCGTCGGCGACCTGCCTTTGTCTTCACCTCGCTCTGCTGCACAGCCACTCTCTCTCTCTCTCTCTCTGTCTCTCTCTCTCTCTCTCTCGCGGGCGGCAACCGCTTCTTCCCAGGGCGGCGTAACAGACAGTGACAGCTGAGAAAAACAAGGAGTAAACGTGGTTTTGGCAGGAGGGCCGCGGTTAGCAGATTTACTTCACTATTAGCTCGAGAGACCCGTTTGCCATGTTGAACACAGTTACTTTGATATCGCGAAAATAACAATAAGGTATAGGCTATTCACGGTAAAATGAGCACTTTTGAAAGCCCTCTCACTTGGAATAATAGCCAATAAACATATTTTATTTTAGCCTTAGACGTAAACTTCCGAGTTCGTTGAAATCTACTCTCCGTGTTTATTACGCATACGACAATATTTGTTTTTAAAAAGTAGTTAAAGGTTAAAAAATGGCTGAAATATAAAAGTAACTAGGGCATCAAAAGTGCTAACTTTACCTTGAACAGCATATACAAACATTTCTTACACAAGACGTAAATGCAAATTATGCAATCTAATTTTCATTTTGTAAAAAGGGGTATTACAAAAATTTAGAGAAGAGAGAAAAAAATCGTACGGAATTTTTTGCGAGAGTGGGGGGTGGGGGGTGGTGGACGTATATTCAAGATGGTGGGATACCTCCCCCTTAAATCACTGTCTGGTTCAAGCTGCGCCGACCATAGGATTGTCGAACACAAAAAGAACACGTGCGAAGAGAAATGCTGTGCGTCCTGCATTGATTTCTTTTTCTGCCGAGCACGCGCAGACTGCGAGAGTAAGGGAATGTAATTATGGGCTTTCGTGTGGTCCTGGAGGTTGGCAGCCCTGTCAGTGGTTAATCAACTGAGCGGGATCCACAAATTGAAACTCGCGAACAGGTGCAAGGGCCAGGGGAAGTGAAGGGGTTCGGCGACTGGTAATTAGTTTATCTCGTTACAGCAGCCGTCTGCATCGGCGCGCAACTTCTGCAACGAAACCACTTCCACCCTCGTCATTAACACCGACACAGAACTGCGATTGGTTCATTTGGTTAGTCGGAAGCCCTTTCAATCCTGCACTCTTATTGGCTGGCTATTTTTTATAGCTCACTGCCCTGCCCCCAGCCGTACCACTCTTGGCTTAGTGCTTGTGTAGTACCAAATACAGTTCGGCACGTACTGCATATTTCGTTCCCAGCATTCTCCTGAAGTGATTCCGAAAATCGAAATCAAGGTGGCCGGACCGGGAATAGAACCCGGGCCCTCCCAAATGCCAGTCATTTTATTTTTACCACTACGGAGCCTCGTTTGGTTTAAAAATAAAGGGAGGTAAAAGAAGTATTTTTAATTATACTCGTAGCGTGTAGGGGGAAAAAACCAGTATCGGTATATAAAATTACAGGGTTAACTATAGCTAGAGACCTGCAAAATTACATTATTTGACACGCCCTGGGTAACTCTGCACCTATAAATGAACGCTTCACAACTGCGTGCTCCAATCACATGGAGTCCAGTCAGAAAGGACGTGGCTTCACAGCTATACAGCAGCCAACGGAGAAACGACGCCGGCTCGAGTGTATACAGTACTGTGGAGTTTAGCCTGGTTCCAAATAATAACGCGAATTTGCATGTCCCTAACTATATCTTAGGGCAAATAACATTTATGCAGAAATTTTATTTTTATTTTTTGCAGTAACTTTCTTTCCATTGTAATTGTGGACAAATGCTCATTATGGCAAACTTATATTTTATAATTTTTTTTTCCGCCTGTGTGTTATTTGGTGGTTATAGAAATAACCCTTATTGATGTGTCAACTTTTATATTCTGTTAAATGTGTGTGGTGTGATTATGCTTTAGTCCTTTCAGATCCACTTCAATGTATGCTATTGCGTGTTGCAAACCAAAAATGTTATAATGCGTGTTGTACTTAAGTCGTCACAACACTTGTTTCACTGTCGCAGCCAATGGGATGTAGACCATATGTTCGGCTACATTTATGCAAACAAATTAAGAGCTATGCCGGTAATACGGTTTACGAATAATTTACCCACAGTGTGCATACACGTGCGTAATGCACACCGGGTCTGAATGGGTTAAATGTGTATGTACTTCAGGATAATGTAATTAGCTACAGCTGTATAGTGGCAGTCACGTAGTTCCATCGCAACGACAAGGAACGCAACGTGACGGGTGGGATGTATCCGTTAACAAGAGACTGCATCTCGCGGAGCGGACACTAGGGGGGGCGTCCCACGGCGTCGTGACGAGGCCCCAGTGTGTAGGGCGGGACCGACGTCCGCGGAATGCAGGGCGTCGTGGGATGCCACGCGGCTCCGCTCGTAATAAAACAGCCGAGCATCTAGGCCGAGCGAGACGTGCCAGGACTCCCAATTACCATCTACTTCCATGTCGCGAGAATGTCTAGTGCGGCTGCCCTTCACGCCGTACTTGACTCGAGTTAAAAAAAAAAAAACGAGGCGTCGTTCACCTTTAATACACACATGTAAAGCATACGTTTTGTCTAAAAGAATGTATATAATTAGGATGATTATTTTTATTTTATAGTAACTTTTTTCTGTTTTAGAAAAAAAAAAGGATTTTTTTTGGCAATGTTTCGTTTAATTAAGCACACAAATTCGTTGGACTTTCACACTTGCTGGAGTTAATAACAAGAAAGACAGTCAGGGGTTAAAAAAAATGCACATAATGTTTTAACTAAAACTTTATATATATATATATATAATAAAAATACAATATATGCAATTGTTTCCGTGCATTTTATTTTTGAATATTTTATTTAAATTTTTCGTTATAAAGTTTTTATAATTTTTTAAACGCTTGGTTGGATGTATTAATGGTCCCAAAAAGGTAATAAGGATACGTGAATGAAGATACGTAGATGGAGATGATGAATTAAGAAAAGAGATTTCGCAGACCCAGCAGTACTTTAAAATATTGTAAGTCAGTTGTAAATTCAATTCGTGGTTGGTCAGTATATGTGCATCCAGCAGTGATCGAATAATGATTCAGGAAAATAAACCTTTCGTATATAAACAAATTATTGGCTTGCAGTCGATTTCATACATAAGCCCTATTTGCCTCCTGAGAATCGGATGGGTCGTACGTCAAGACGTGGAAGTGGGCATGTGTGTTAGTCTCGACTTAAATCGGGGGCCGCGGTGGTGCAGTGGTTAGACCACTTGCTTACCTCGTAGGCGAACCGGGTTAGTTTCCTGCCGGACGATGCCGCTGGTCGGCGGGTTTCCTCTGGGATTCCCGTTTCCCCCGCCCTTGCATTCCGGCGCTGCTCCATTCTCACCACATTTCACCCTCATCGGCTCTTTAGCAGGGCTGTTCGAAATATTGATACATCGATGATTAGCGATATGAAAAATATCGTTATATCGACGATTTAGGTACTATCGATTATTTCGGGGGTGGACCCAGGGCGAGATAACAACCTCCGAGTGACGGGCTTTCCATAAGGGACCCATAGGTGCCCATCATCTCTGAATATGGCATGAAATGAGACCCTAGGATGGAGCGGCGCTGGAACGTAAGGGCGGGGGAAACGGGAGTACACCGAGAAAACCCGCAGGCAAGCGGCATCGTCCAGCACGATTCTCACGTGCGAAAATCCGGGAGCGAACCCAGATCGCCGTGGTGGGAGGCGACCGCGCTAGCCACTGCGCCACCGCTGCTCCAGTATTACAGATAATCTCGGTATTATCGAGAATTTTGGTATTATCGATATATCGAAAATACCGAGTAAGTGTTCGGGAAAATATCGATATTAAATTTTTATGCTGTCGAACAACCCTAAACGTTGTTAAAGAGCCGCCCAAACCTCTCAATTCTTATCGCCCTCTTGTCTTGTAGGATGACGTCTTGAGACTCGCTACTTTACACCTCTTCCGCCAGTCTCCTTTTTCCTTGTCGGCAGTGCAGATCAATACCCTGCAACGTCACTAGATAGAGGGCAAAAAAGGAGGGAACCTGTTACATACCCTCCGTATATGACTGGTAAACCATTGTACCTTTTTCCTTTGGCGCCACTCAGTAGCCAGACCTGTGCAACGAACGTTTCTCTCGCACATTGCCTTGTGCGGCAAAGCCCACGCAACCGCGCAACCAGGAGCAAACGGCGTTCCCTCGTCTCGCCGTATTTAACGTGATGTGCTGAAGTGAGAACTTCGGGAGAAGAATAAACAACTGCTGGAATCGTCGTGCGGCCTAACCTGTATCAAGGGCGTCAGGTAGCAAAAAAATTCACTAGGATTTTATAGGTGGAAATTCTGTAGCAAAGTTCAATGTAAGCGCCTATCGTATTGTAGTTTCGCTCGTGTCCGAATAGTTTGTTTTAAGACACATCAGTCTGAGTAAGCCGTTTTTAACGATACCTGGATTTCAAAAATGCTGAAACACAGTTTAAGCGCTAATAGACAACCCTCTTAATGTAATTCCTAGAAAAAAAACTTTTTTCCCGGCTTCAGAATTCTTGTATTATTATTCTTTGAACCACATAAATGATAGTACCGTTACTATTCGTGTGCAAAAACGTAAGGCTTAGTAAACGTAAAGAGGTTAAGTGTACAAGATGATGGGTATGCTTTGTCATCACTTAATTAAGAGGAATTCCCGCAGACGACATATGGCCGGGTGACATTTGCCACGTAGTGACCATGACATTCTGGCATCGTTGGAACACGTTTGCAGACACACACAGATAACACCCACTATTGACCGTGTTAAAGGTTATTTAATAGGCTATCGTAGATCCTTCCCGCCAATTAATTCGCACTGACGTAAAACTGTCTCAAGAGTTTATGATGTGGCAGCAAAAGTCTTGATTTATTGTCAAGTTTCATTTCGTGGTGCCATCTTGTAGTTAGAAACACAATTAAATCAAAAATTAAAATAGTTTTCTTGTGGGCATCTCAGAAGGCGTGGGGCGTAGATAAAATATATTACATAATAATTTAAACTTTGCTGTTCCTGACAGCCAGTACAGAATATTCAAGGAAATGCAATCCCAGGCGGAAATTGCTGTCATCTTTATATAGAAATATTTTGCTGTGGTAATGCATTTCCTGTGGAACTATTTCGTTCGCTGCTTGTTCTACATTTCTTGGCAGCACAAAATATATTGCTAGTAAAATAATGTACCACAGTGGTAAAATATTCCCCTCAATGTTGGGAGATAATTGTGTAGGATTGCTGTTTCCTTGTTAAATTCTGGTTTTTAAAGCCTTGTATGATTCAGTTAACGTGTTGTCCATTAATTTGTGTCCTTTGTGTTCTTGGGGAGCGCTTGTAAGTTAGGGCTGCTTAAACAGCCAAGAAAATTTGTGTAAATTTTTGAGGTTCTTTAATGGTTCCATCACATGTGTATCTAAATTTTTAACAATTATATAAAAAAATATACTCGTATTTTTTAAACTGGAAATATGAGAATATTTAACTTACAATCTTAATTCGTTCTAATTTCCAAAAGTTTCGGCCAACATATAAAATTTTGCCTCAGCTGAAGTGATTGTTGGATTCACAGGAATTTCATGGCTGCACTTTGAAACCTTACATTTGATTCACCTGCACTATTAAGCTATTTTGACTTTAAATCTTATCTCAAAAGCACGGGCAAACGACCAAAAAAATGCTCCATAGCATTTTGATGACTCAGGCAATTATTTTGAGTGATAGCTTAACAAAAGAATTCTGTTCAATTTTAATATTTGTTTGAAAAAACTTCAGTGAAATGTTTTTATAGTCACTCATATTTGTTTTTAAAAAGGTATTTTACACTATATTGTAATATTTTTTGCATGCTGTTATTGCGTATGAGAACGAAAAAAATATATACTACGATAAAAAAATTAGAGAATAATTATTTGACTTTTGAAAGTCCCTTAGGGGTAGTAAGCCTTCCATCATAGATTATTTTACAAATATTCATAATTAAACTTCTTGACCGGATATTAAAAATCAAAGCTTGACATGACGTAGAGGCTTACATAATTTTTTTTTAAGCATGCACAATTTCAGTTTTATCAATACTGTTCCATGTGGGATAGAAATTTTTAAATAGTGAGAGAATCTTTGGCTACGGCTACATGTGTGAAACAAATCATAAGATTTTTTTTTTTTTTTTTATAAATTGTGGCGCTGTTCCCTGTATCTTAAAAACCTTGTTTTTTTTTTTATATGTTTACCCTGGAAATTAAATTATGAAGGAATATACCTAAATCCAAGATGGCGAGCATACATACCCCTTAAATGCAATAGTTAGTAAGTGTCGCAGGGTATCAACTCACAGGGAAGTGTCAGGGAATTTTCATCTGGGCAAGGGAAAATGTAAATAATTGCTACCATGCAAAAGCTGTTAGCTGTGTGAATACAGGATGATGTAATTATGACAAACAGCATTTTAAAAGTTAAATTTTTAAGTTTGTGAACGGGAAATAATACATCTTTGTCACGTGATACAGGGCCTATATGTACAAAATAAATATTTGTGTGTTTTTAATGGCTGTTGTGGTGACGGTAGGGTGCATCGCGAGAAATATTGATGTACTGAATAAAACGTTGGCTCTACTTGCTTGGTCTGTTGCAATGTGATTGAACGGTGGAAAAATAACATGGTACTGGAAGTTCTCGGTCTTGAATGTTCGAGTGGACATCCTGTGACGGCAGGTATTTGTGTTTGTGCAGGTGGCAGAGGCGAGATGCATTTACTCGCAGCAGCGCTACTGCTGCTGGCCGCGAGCTCGACCGGAGCGGAGATGGTGCACATCCTGTCCAAGTACGATCAGCTGGTGACGTCCACCACACTGGTGTGGGTGCCCGGGGAGAAGGGCAGTTTCCCCCTGCACGCCGTCATCGGCGCCTATGACGTCGTCACAGGTCAGTCCTCCTCCAGCACTTCCCCCGAGACCTCACAGCCTCTCTCGCCAAGTAGCTTTCACCCAGGTATTCGCGGTAAAGCGAGCACTTTCGGAAGCCCTCGGTCATTTGGAATCGTCGTCAATAAGTACACAGGGTGATTCTCAATTTGACTGACAAATTTCGGGAGGTGATGCTTCATGATAAAGTATGTGTGACACTTTATACCTAAACAGAATATTAAGGTAGGTATGACCTCTTAAAAAAGGCTATTTTAAACCGTATTTTTGCAAAATATCGGCTCTTACGTCGAAGGTCCCGATAACATACAATAATGTTCCAAGAATTGTAATTGTATTTTACTTCGTTACTGATATTTTGCAAAAAAAAAAAAAAAAAAATTGTTTAAAACCTCGTTGGTTGGGGTTGTCACATCATGTCAGTAATAACAGAAAACTTCCGTGGCGGCCACTTTTAGCTCACACCCCTTCATATTTTCAAAGTCTTCCACTGTTCTATCTTCTTTCACTAACACCATATATATGTACTTCATTCCATAGATACGTTGAACTATGAAACATGATTTCCGTTCTTAACGCTGAACTTAATTACGAAGAAGTCAATACTGTCGGATGAGTTAATAGTAAAAGTTCGGCGCTGTGTTGTCAGGTTGCTTGCTTCTCTTCCAACGTGGATGCTTGTAACCACTGCCTAGGCTCCCATATATGTGGCGCGTAGTATAATTATAGGTTAGTGAAGTGTAAACCTTCCTTGGCGTTAAACCAAGTTAAAATTTAGTTTTGTCCTAAGGGTCTCCCTACGTGTCATGCGGTCTCACGGTAAGCAGATGTTTCGATTATAATTTAAAAATAAAATAATAGGATTGGCAATGTAAATCACTTTTCATGACAGAAACGGAAGTCGATCTTTTGTTTCCCCATTCTAGAATGTGGTCGTTGGAAAGTGTCAAGTCAGCGAAAAACGCGGTGAGTAACCCTGTGTTTACGATATTTATTATTCTGTAAAGCAGCGTTTATTAAGCTATAGCGACAACGCTGCATGTTTAGTGAACGCATTGATGTATACAACCTTTCGCCGTTTAAAATCCTGACGGAACAGAACTTGCAAAGGGGTGTTTGTGCATCTCCCATCTCGTCGTCGCAGTGCGTCCTTTGGCCGGACGTGTCCTTGAGGCGTGTAAATGTTTCAACAGTGGAAGTGCCTTGAAGTGGAGGCAGATCCATGGTATCAGCTCAGAACGTGAACACTGAGCGAGGTGTTACAGTCGCGGCTCATTGAACCACGCTTCGACTCCCTGTTGTCGGTTTCCCCCTTTGTTCTACGGCTGCAGGGATATAAACCACTCACTGTTACTCCACACTTTACTCAAGCCCTGCTAAAGTTCTTCTTCCAGGATATTCCTCCGTCTCGTGCAAACCAAGCTTAACCAAGTCTAGAAAATTACACCTGAGCGACAACGCACCGAATTCGTGCGCACTCAGTATTAGTGAAGTTTTGCATGAAAACCATTTCTTACTAGGCGCTACCAACACGCGTGTTTTCTCGCTGGTTTTACTAATATTTACTATAAATGAAATATTATAATTTATAAATGAAATACATGTGAAACTTCAATATAACTGAAAATAACATACTTTTATGTTAACAGCGACATAAAACGCTTGTGGTACCATGGCATGTTTAAGAAATAACTAAACACGCCCTACATGGGGTGATTTATTAAAGGTTTGATTTAAAAAAAGTGTGGTGAAACCGCGAACACACTATAGTTCCTTACTACAACACGCGACCGCTTTCTTCCCCAATCCTTTCTGATCATACCGGTTAACACTTCCGGTTGTAATGACTATCGAAAAGACTAGACTAATTACAAAAAAAAAAAAAAAGGCACAAAGTGACACGCAAGTGGCACTATGGCAATAGGTTTCATCACTTTTAGCTCGTGTTATTGCTGTGTAAAACCATTTAAGTGCAGTTCAAAAACTTACCTAGTATTAGGTGTGAAACTACTGTACAATCAGAGACTTGTAAGTTTTCCAACGTGCAAATAGTAGACTTTTGGATTGTCAGAAAGAAACTGCAATTTTTTTGAGGGGTCTTCCCCACATCAGTAAGTTTCAAATTTAGGGTTTATACACATGCAGTATGAGACGGCACAATCCGTGACGAACATTATAGTGGCCTAAATAACAAAACTGAGAGGACTCGTCAGAATTTGATAACTTCAGAAACGAATTTAGGAACACGTAGTAAAGCTTCCTGTTTTATGTTGTATTTAACATGTAGATGTATGTAGATGGGATAGATTCAGATGGAAGTCGTGTCGAGGGCGAATTTCCATTTAATCACCAAACGAATCAGTGATTTTGACTAATTGGGACTCCTTGGATGATACGACTTATCGTATAAATGTGTCTTACGTATAGTTGTTAATGCAAGCAAGCCTCACGACGCATAGCTTTGTCATTGGGCGAGCTACACCTCCCAGTAGCAGAGCTACGGCGCGTCATTTGTCGTATGTGATCACTCGCTGCGATACCTTGACTGTGTCATTGTTTTCTAATGAGGCTGGAATAACCAGGCCATGCCTGCATAACGATAGCTGCACGAACACACTGATACTTTCGTAACTATTACACTGCAGACGATTGTATCCATTATACAGGATGATTCGCAGTTAAGACCGACAAACTTCGGGAGGTTGTCATGGAAAAAAAAAAATAAAGGAAAACACATGTGACACTTAATACCTAAACCGAATATTATGGGAGGTATGAGCCCTTAAAAAGCGAGGTTTTAAACTGTATTTGTGCAAAATATCGGTAACGAATTCAACGACAACTCTCTGAAAATTATTGTATGTTATCTGGACCTTCAACGAAAGAGCCGATAATTTGCACAAATACGGCTTAAAATATCATTTTTTTAAAGGGCTCATACCTCCCTTAATATTGGTTTAGGTATAAAGTGTCACGTGTGTTTTCATTTTACTCATGACGAATCACCTCCCGAAGTTTGTCGGTCTAATTGAGAATCATCCTGTAGAGAGCACACTTCCACACAAAGCAATTGTGCATGTTCGTGGTTTAAAATGCTGACTGGTTTGATGCATTCCGATTCATATTTACTGAGAAACAAATTTTCAGCCTTTTTTTTTTTTTCTGAGTGTAACCTGTGTGACTTACACAGTAAGCAAGCTAGTATTTTTTTCCCCCCAGAAACCACTCATCACAGTAGGACTTCAGCTGGCCTTAATTTCGCTCGCTAGACAAAAAAAAATCATTGCTTTGTGGTCTATGTATCTTACTGGTAGAGAAGTGCAAAATTCGCGTTATCTTTCGGTGAGAGGATATATTCCACTGCCTTGTGAACAAATGAGCACAGTCCGTTGTTTAATTGGCCCGGTACACTATAAACAACGTCACCTACCTGCTCGATCTCCTTAAAAGAGATTGATCACTCCGCCACTGATTTAATATTACTGGCTCAAAAGTTCGCCGAGTCGAGCCAATCATATTTCCGGCCAATAACTTGCAGTTCAGTCTGTCCTTAAATAATAACTCGGATTTTGCAGGTGTCTACTTACTGGTCAGAAATACAGTAATTCGAAACACACGTTTTTTTTTTGTCAAAGAACATACATTCTACAGAATAAAATAATGAGGTAGCATGGCTTTCACTTTGCGCTGCTCATCTAGCTGACAATTTTCTAATATTTATGAAAAAATCACGTAATAAAATTGTAGCGCAACTTTTTTTTTTACACTGTTTTAGGTTTTATAAAAGCGTTGGATCTGATAGTTTTATATCTTAATTCATGAAATATTCATTGTAACTCAGTCACAGGAAGTGTGTTAATTTTCCAGGCATTTATTTTTGTCAATAGTTGTATTAGCTAAGAGTTCAAACCATATGGTATTGGCAGAACAGCTGGAAGAATTGCTATTCAATATTTTTGGCACGGGAAAAGGGGGCGGGGGCAATAGATTACTGCGCTGCTAGAATCCGGTTCTACATTTTAGTCTATGTACTGATATAAGCTTTTCACGATAAAGTAAGTGCTTTTTGAAGCTCTCTCATTTCGAATAACAGTCAATGAATATATTTTATTGTGGCCTTAGATGTTATCTTTCTAGTCCGGTGAAAAATATACATGAATTTATTACTTAACATGGCGATATTTATTTCAAAAAGTGGTGGAACGATAAAAAATGGTTGATAGGAAAAAAATAACTAGAGCCTCAAAAGGGCTCACTTTTTCGTGAACATCCTATAGTTAAAATAGCCATCAGCATAACAGGAGGGTGGCAGGGAGCATTCTCCGTCCCTTAAATTTGGGAAAATACTGTTTGCAATAAGTAGTGGCAAAAATTTATTTCTGATTCTTACAAAGGCTAAATTTTCACACATAGATTAAATATACTTTATTTTTATACCCCATGTCATTTAGCACGCTAAAATGAGATTTCAATTTGTAAGGAGAGCAAAAATGTGTAAAAAGTTGGATTGGTTGATTGGCCACTCGTGATGTCGGAGGTCAGGTGAATGAAGGGGCACTGGGGGAGAGGTGTAAATTGGAGCAGTTGATTGGCCACTCGTGATGTCAGAGGTCCGGTGAAGGAAGGGGCACTGGGGGAGAGGTGTAAGTTGGAGCAGTTGATTGGCCACTTGTGATGTCAGAGGTCTGGTGATGGAAGGGGTGTAAGTTGAAGCAGTTGATTGGCCACTCGTGATGTCAGAGGTCGGGTGAAGGAAGGGGCACTGGGGGAGAGGTGTAAGTTGGAGCAGTTGATTGGCCACTCGTGATGTCAGAGGTCCGGTGAAGGAAGGGGCACTGGGGGAGGGTGGCAAGTTGGAGCAGTTGATTGGCCACTCGTGATGTCAGAAGTGTGGCGAAGGAAGGGACCCTGGGGAGGGGTGTACATTGGAGCAGTTGATTGACCACTCATGATGTCAGATGTCCGGTGAAGAAAGGGGAACTCGGGGAGGGGTGCAAGTTGGAGCAGTTGATTGGCCACTCGTGATGTCGGAGTTCCTGGGTGTGTTGCAGACGATCAGGCGGTGACGGAGGAGGGGGAGCCCGCGGAGCCACGGAGTTTGCCGGTGTACGTGTGCCGCGCGCGCCACGCTGGCACTTGGGTGTCGGGTCAGCTGCACCCCGTCAAGAAGACGTGCGACATCTCGCTGCTGGATCTCGTGTCGCGCTACGACCGCTACCAGGTGCTGCAGAACATGGACGAGGGCGCGCGCCTCTCCTGGGTGCCGTGGAACCACTTCCTGCGCCTCACGGCTGGATCCGTCGTCGCTGGGGATACGCTCTATGTCGCCCGCAGCAAGGCCAACCCTGCCGGCCACCAGCTGTCGCACTTCCTCGGCAAGCTCAACCCCAAGGATGGCCTGGGCAGGCTCACCGTCGTCACTGAGGTACCTCTTCTGCACTTGCTCTGCGGCTCGTTCGCAATTTAAGGGGTGATTTATTTTTGTTTGCTTTTCATATCAAATATTTGAAAACAAGGGCTTTTATGCCATAGGGCATATGTTAACATGTATTTTCCCAATGGTGTTTTTTTTTTTACATCTGTAATCATTATAAAGTTTAACTCACTGTATATTCTTTTTTAGTCTCACATGATGAACATACAGACGTAAATCATCCCATTCTTGTTTCAGGTCTTCTGTAAAATAGTTTTGTATGCAATAATATTAAAATGGCAATATTAAATATTAACAGTAAGTTTTATACACATCAAACAAGAGATGGCAAGGATACTACCATCTACCACCTTAAGGCAGAGAGATACCCGCGATTTTGGATTTACATATACTCCTTCAGAACCTAATCTCCAGATTTATTATTTAAAAACAGAGCTCACCAGAGTGCAGGGAACATCATAACAGTTATTTTAAAATCCATCTACTTTTTCTCCCATTACTCGTTTCACATCTGTAACCATAATCAAAGATCCCCTCATTATTTTAAAAAATGTTGTCACACACGGAAAAAATATGGATATAACTGAAACTGTACAAAATTAAGAAATTCTGTTAAATAGTCAGTCCTATGGTGTGTAAAGCTTTTATTTTTAATGTCCTGTAATTAAGTTTGATTACAAGGATTCGGAAAGAAACATACATGATGAATGGGCTTTATCCACCTGAGCCACCTGTACTGCCCGTAACTACATTCACTGGCAGTGAATATCCAAAGTTAGTGGTCACTGCAACAGATACTGCCCATCTGTATGACATTACATCGATTTATGAACATTTCCCAGCTGCAAAAAGTAATTTTTGAAATGCACCTGAGGAATAGCGAGGTTCACTTGCCTCTTTAGAGGAGAGAATCTGGTTTGCAAGCTGCCTTCCTTAGGAAATTTTCAAGTTCTAAGCAAGGGGCACATTAATTTAATTAAAATCTTACATTTCTGAACGGACAGGAGTAATCAGCATTCAAAACAGCTGAGATGTGGGCACATGAGTTTCCTAATGCTCACTAGTCTGTATCCCATCATGGCCCGGCAGCATAAGCGCCGCCCCACAAATATCCGGTCCTCAATCTTCGGTAACAGCAGTAAGGCTGCACGCCTGATGTTTGTGAGACAGCCGATAGGATGACCAGCACTGCGCGTGCTTCGCTCCCCCCCCCCCCCACCATCTGAGAGTCTCCCAGACATCTGCCAAGCACTAAACATTTAATTCTCATTTGATGCAAATAATGTGAATGTTTCATGCAGAAACGACACATCTTGATATTTTGTTAATGGGGATGACTTGTTTTTTATCGAAATTAAGTATTTTTTTCTTGTACATGCGATACTCATTTGCTGTGTGGTGTTCCTGCTGTTCCGTCAGGCAATGGAGGAGAAGGACTTCTCTGACGGTGAGGTGCTGGTGGAAACGGAGCCTGTACGGTACGAGATGATGGGCATCAAGTTCAACTTGTGGCGCAAGCGGGTGAGCCGCACGCCCCTCGACCTCGCCAACACGACGCTAAGGAACGGTGCTGCCAATATCGGGGTGAACGTGGCCACGGTGCTCAACTATCAGAGGAACATCTCGATGTACTGGGGACAGGGCAAGGCCATCATCAAAGCGCTGCCCACCACAATCACCCTGGCCAACGGGACAGCGCTCGACGAGATCAAGTGGGGGATGCCAAAGTCGGACCAGTCCAACGATACATTTAGGTAGGTGCTGGAGACAGTGTGTGTGTGCCTGGTAGTGTTTCTGGGACATTTCCTTCATAAATGGGCCAACAACTAAGACAGCCATGATCCGATGAGGGTGATAGAGGTATGGAGTAGCACCGGAATGAAAGGGTGGGGGGAAACGGGAGGTCCCCGGGAAAACTTGCCGACCAGACCAGCGGCATCGTCAAGACACGATTCCCACATACGAAAATCCGGGAGTGATTCGGCCAGGAATTGAACCTGGTTCGCCGTGGTGGGATGCGAGTAGGCTAACCGCTCGGTCACCACGGTCCACTATGATCCAAGAAATTATGTTATTAAGAAAGTGTGTTTTGCATATTTCACATATGGAGTTTATTTTTCATACCACATATTGGAACTCTTTATTTAAAGAGAAAACACAAACATTATTGCTAATCATAATTTCGCAGACGATTAAAAGATGTACCTCTTCTAACTTTGTGATGGCTTAACTCACAAAATTAGCAATTTAAGTAGTCAGTTTAGAGTAAGTGTCTTCTGGCTCTTGCTTCATGGGCCTGAATCCTTTTGTACTTTCATGTTCGCAATTTCAGAGTAGCACAGTCACCTTGAAATTAATTTTAGAAACTACTTTTACTGCCTAAATTTATTTTGCGATCCCATAAAGTTCTTGCAGTTGATATTACTATAAGTAAACGTACATGACTATCAGAAAATCTTTAGGAAAACTTACAAATTCAAGTGGTTTAAACTGTCATTGTGTTCTGAAGCTGTTATGTATTTTCTGGAATATACTACTGGTTTTGAATTAATGTTGGTCTCCTTGTGTTCTGAAGAAGCGAATTTTTCTCATACATATGTACGACATTATTTAAATGTGGAATTAAAATTAATCACAGGAAAAATTCAATTTTAAGTTGTATTCATTTTGTGTTATTGTTTGAAGTTTCTTTGTATCTGAACTACAGGCAGGCACATTGGTTGGTTTAAATTACCATTGTTTCAACATAGCCTGCAGTCACATTCTTTAGGGTTGAGTAGCAGTACACAACTGCCTCTAATGTAACCATTCCAAGATAGTGCTCTATCGTGTTTTGTTAGGCCTGTGCCCTAGAATTATGTTATTCTCACTTTGAAGTTTACATAGCTGTACAAAAATTTGAGTATTTATGTTAACATGTAATACAAATAATCAGCTTGAAATTATGAATGATTAATTTAATTGTTACTTAAATATTGATTTTAGGAACATGACCTTGCCCTGAAACTCAGTTTCGATAGACTCACAATTTTCTCTATCTTTAGTAACCATAAGTTGCATCATGTATTGCCAAAGTTCTACAATTTTGGTGTTCAGTTTTAGTCGCTATACAAAAATCAAATGGTAAAATATCATGAAAGCAGAAAATAAACCGTCTTATTCAAGGCATTTTTAAACTTTGCATGTGGCGTGTGCGTGTTTGCCAGGAAAAACACTGAGAACTCGTGGCATCAAGGACATGACCAATTTTATAAACATTTGCTGAAGCGGAACACAGCAATAGATAATCTGGTATACAGCATTAGATTATCAGGCATAAAATTACAAACATTGTAATTACAGTTATTAATCCCACCTGACACTGATGCACAGACACATTACATTGACCTGTATATACACAATTTACGAAATAAACATGTCAGTGGTATGTTTAATTTAAATTCATTATTGGGATGGCCCAATTAAAATTTCAGCAGGCCTTTAAAAGAAAGACTTGCACCTCAATGTATGTGTGATGTATACACCATATCAGTAGGAAATGATGTTATATGGTGGGTTATGTTTCTACAGCGTGGAGTACTTCCTTGAGCCAGGCACATCTGTGAATGTTACATTGAAAGGCAACTACACAGAGAGCGAGGTGCCCTTCACTGGCAAGCTGGTGGCGGTGTATGAGGATGGCTTTACCAAGGAACGCAACATTGAGGGCAACCGGAGGAGAGGTGGCCACGCTGGACGTAAAGCCGGAGTTCGGTCCCGTGTTCTACATTCGCAACATGTCTCTGGTGCCTACCACGACTACGACCACCACCACGACAACTACCACGACCACCACGACGACGACAACCACGACGACCGAGGCGGCAGAGCCGGAGACCACCAAGAAGCCGAAGAAGCCCGTGGAGAGGGACGGCAAAACGGAGAACACGAGCATGCAGTCAGACGAGGCGCAGTCGCTCAAAGACGAGAACACGCTGAAACCCGAGCGGGAGGCGGCAGTCCCGGGCCCTAGTAGCCTCGGCGAGCGCTGCGTCTCCACAGTGGCGGTGATCCTGATGGCCTTCACCATCGTCCACAGGATAACATAGGCGCCCCGCGGTCCCGCGCGACCTTCCTCCGAGCGAGGCGGTGGCAGGCGAAGCAATACTTCCCAACGTTGATTTCCTTTCGACCACTAGAATACAAGCTTCATGCAGCTGGCGTCCCAACCAAGACTTGCTGAGACTCCCAGCCTGTTCTCGTCGTTCTTTCAGCAGCATTCATTTACGTCGAGAAGTTTAACTGCGAGGAAAGACATTGCTTCCCGTGTCACATCAAATGAGACTGACTGCATGCGCCGAGGGGGATTCGGTTAATGTCCTGTACCTGTCTTCAGAGGAAATGAGGTGTGAAGTGTCGAGTGTGCATCCTGCTGTTGTAAATATTTAATAAGTCGTACAGTGTACGCATCATATATTATCAGTATATTTCAAACATTCTTCATTCTGCTCACTAGCTGTTGTTCATTCCAAAATTTGTAAAGTGTATATATTAAATACAGGTACAAAGATAACCAGTCCATATGTTGTCCATTCCACTTTGTCATGAATTAGTTTTAAACATGTGTTTTTTTTTTGTTTACCTTTGTTATTTAAAAATAAAAAAGCTTTAATTTTGTTATTCATAGTGAACCACAGTGGTAGGTACATTCTATTTTTATGTAGAAACTTTTGAGAATTGTTTTGCAAAATTAAAATGTTCATGTGATTTTTTTATGTACAAAATGACATGCATGTGTAGTGCTGTCAGTATTTATATAATTTATAAGGTATGTATTGAAACAAAAAAATATTGCCAGTATTCTGATCTTGTTTGGACAATGATAGTGGTGTTATTATTAAATGTGAAAAGATAACTTGTGCATGATTTTAATTCATGCAGGCCTATAATAAGAAATGAAGAAAAGTTTTGATGATGTGTAGAGTAAAATAAGAATATGATATTTTCAGTAAGTAAACAATCCATTCCAGCATAATTATTGCATAATGTTTCATTCAGAGAAAGGTGTATAAAAATTGTAACTCGAAGATGAGATGTCTGTGGTGTTCAAATAAATGGGGACAGAGATGTTTATGAAACTCAGCTTGGCTATACACTCAAGTGAATTAATAATGTTTAATGTTTTATGATGGTAAAATATATTTTTTTGTAAATTGTAAAGGTATAAGGGTAAGCTTGTATAATAAATGTGTAAAGATAAATCAAGGGTTAGCTATAGTAAATGTAGACTTATAGTGCACATTACACGTCACATAAAAGACAACATTATCATTGTGACCGTGATGGTTGATATACTGCAACCATAAGAAGGTAAAATTAAAAATGACCCAAATAAGCATTTATTCAGTTTGCTTTACTTGTGTAATAATTACGTATAATTGATGTTCCTACCAATTTCATGCCTCATGTCTTGCAAAGTAAACTACCCATTTGGATTTGGGTGAGAGTTCTCATAGACAGTTCCTGAAGAAATGAAAATTGTTTATTAATCTGACAATTTAAATGAGGCTTAAATTATTTCTCTAACATGAAAATAAATTATGCTGAACAGCTTTGATCAAAGAATCAGTGTAGACAGTGATCGGCAAGAAGATCATAGCACATAATTTTTTTTTTTTTACTGTACATCATTGAAGTTCACCATTGTTTACATCCACTTGCAGTATCCAATGTAATGCCAACTAACTATTGTTGAAGTAATAAATCTGTGACTGCCAAATGTATGTGTTTTTACTTACTAAATTTGTTAATTGCAGACAGCAGAATTTAATATAAAGTTAACATTTATAAATTATTTTATGTAAGTTACAGTTTTTTTAAGAAAAGAAATTGCAAACGTCATACACATTTGAAATAAACACACAGTTTCAGTTATTTATTAATGGGTTCAGAAGAGTTCATGGTTTTAAATTTACTCCAAAATTTAGGTATATTTTCAATTTAATTTTATTTAGCAATAAAATAATTTCACAAAAATATTGACTTCTTTCAACCTCACACACTTGATGGTTCACAGAAACTATAGCTCATTTTTCACATAACAGGAGTGAACACTAATTTCGAACAAGTGAAAATATTCAGTTAAAAGGTTAACCATTGTATGATAGTGATACATTTCACATACCCTAGACTATATAGACCCTAACTGATGTTTCACTTTGAATGACCTAATGCCTAACAGAATCTAGCATTGAAGAGATGTTAAATGCAGTTCCCCCCCCCCCCCCCCATACCTTTCTTACCTTACAGAACCATTTTATATCTTGGTTCTTATAAGATTGCCATTCTGCATTGTGCTGCACTGCTTACCTACAGACAAGATAAATTGTTCTCGACACACGGGGTTTAAGTTTCAAGGTCGAAGCGAGGTATTATATTATGTAAATTTTAAACATGTATGGTTTTACTGTGTTGCTTACAGACTAATGTACAGTAATTGCATATTTAAAAGGCGACAGAAAACACAAGTATTCCAGGGTGGTAAACTCACACCACGCACATATGGTACACAAAGTCGTATGAACGACCACAATGTTTTGATGGTCACATTGCAACCCAAATTGCCACACTCAGTAATATTACCATCCCCACTGGATCTCACACTTGCAGCAGTCCATACTGTATCTCTTGGACATCGATCTTCCACCTCCTTCAACAGCAGGTTCATCAACCAAACTTAGACCATCTCAGTTAGAACTGAGCAACAGAAAATCTGATCCACCTTCTGCAGCGCATTCACTGCAATGCCGAGAACATTGTCCTTACCACAAATACTCTGGAGAGAGAATGAATGGCCACAGAGTGGACACTGACAAAGCCATAGCTGAGGTAAAAGTGAATTTATAGCATAAGTCACTTTCCACACATGCAGTATCTTACAAGAAGAACAGACAACTTCAAAACAATCAAACTGAAAATTTGGGTAAAATATTGAAAATATTATACAACAATAGAATTACCAAAACAATTTTGGTTGATTTGTGGAACTACTGCTGTTACATACAGCCAATATTGGTTATTTGCATACTTCAATTCCACAATTGTCCATAAACTGTTTAATGTTTTACCATTCATTCTGCATATAATTCATAACACTACAAATTTTATTTGTTGCGAGACTAATTTTGTGTTAGTACACAATGTTTACACAACCCATTGTTTTTTTATTAATAGCCCCATAAATGTTTTCCAAATAATTAAAAGAAGTAAAGTTTCTACCGATGAAACTTTTTATCAAGTCTGTCAGCACACTTGTACTTCCTGCACAATAAACAGCAAAACGATAGCTAGTTCTCTCAAGTAAACATGCTGTGTCATTATCTTGTTGTGTTTCGAATGCATCTTTTCTCTACCAAAACAACTCTTGAGATTGAACAGGGTTTATTCAAAGCCAGTTGATTGTGTGAAAGGTCTGTTTAATTCGGCCTTGTTCCGGCCATGTGAAACTGACAGATCATGTTTCCGAACAGACGCCCTTCCCCTCATCCACTGCCGGAATACTTTCCTTAAAGAGGACTCCCCCCTGTTGAGTGCTACATAACCAGCAGCAGTTGGTGGACTTGGGACATTTGACCATGCATATGAATATGACGCCATGAACTGCTGCTACTGTAGTTTCGTGCTGGAACCAAGATATGAATCAGGCGATAGGTGGTTGATGAGTTGTTATTATAGTTCCTAGTGTTATTACTTAATCAGATATTTGTTGGAAAAACTTTACTCTGTGTGTTGCCGGTATTTTCGATTTATTGTATTTGAAGCAACACATACATTCCCAAGTGTTATTACTAGGATCATCTGTTATTCACGAAAAGATTTCAGGACTTCTTGTACTCCAAAACACTACAGCTCAGATCCACTTTTGTCATTGGATGAGTTTAACCATCATGTATTGCAGGTGTCTGCCAGTGAATCACGCACACTCAATGTCGGAGATGCTTAGTTCTGATTGGCCCGTCAGGTAAGGAACTGTCTCCCAACAGACACACGTGGCCAATAACCAAAGGAAAACTACATGCAAGCCATCGGAAATTGAAGTCTAGCCTTCGCGTAAATCTTTTTTAACAGGTAGGCTAGTTTAATATCTCAAATTACAGATTCCAATGTGGCGAGGAATAATGAGCTGCAAATCATATGCACTAGTAGTTACTTCCTTAGGCAGGATTTGCAACGACTCATCCCGTCATCCGTTCGTCAATCACGTGACCAGCAGCCAATCAGAGGTGGCCATTAATTCTGTACGTCCGTCCTTCCGTCCGTCAAAACCTTGACAAGCTTTAACTTCGAACGAACGGGTGAAACTACAGCCTTCTAAACTTGCATGTTTTGTTACTCGTTCATCCCGAGTTCTTTGCAAGGCTGTGTAGTACTTTGTTTTGACTGTCTTTTATTTTCATGTGTTTGTTTATGTAACTGTAAAATGAAATTAAGTTACATTTTTCCTGAAGATGCTCATTTTTGGAAACACGAGGAGCTTTTGCGCAATAGTAAAAATAATAAAATTATGCTATATATGCTATTAAATTTTTTTTTTTACGCTGATTAATTTCCGTTACGTACATGTATGGTTGTTTTAGGTACTTAGAAACACAATACCGCAAAAAAAAAATCATTTTTTTAGAGAATTTTTTCCTATTTGTAAACAGTTTTGTTTTCATGAGTTTGCAGCAATGAACGTAGGACGGACGTACTAAGTTTGGTTGTAAATCGCTCGGCTGGGAGACTGACGGACGTACGCAGTTTGGTTGTAAATCGCGCCGCTAAGAGACGGACGAACGTATGACGGACGGACGCGACGGGCTGTTGTAAATCCTGCCTTAGTTTAAAATATAGCAGTGTTGTAAATGTCCGCAGGTATCAAGTTGCAGTTCTTTGTTACTTGTGTGACCTTCCATATTTGATATTGTTTAAACACTTGCTTTGAAGATTTTAGAATTAGCAACATAATAATTTTAGAAACTTCGGTAAACGACATGGGGAAAAAACATTAAACCATAAGAATAACATTAAAAAATATAACAGTTTTGACTAATTTTCTTTAGCTAAAAACGGTGGTGCAGAGTACAACAATGAGGCCATACGCAGAGCAGCCCCAGTGCTCAAATAAAGTATTCACAACTTCTCCCTCCACATAACTTCTTACTGGTCAGTGTTAAAGATGGCGACGTGTGGGGTACTGAATGGCTGCGCGAGGCTCGGGAGCGGGCTTTGTGTCTGATTGGCTACTGCATGCTGCGAAAGATTCCTGATTTGCTGTGCTTCTGATGGGCGAGTAAGGTTACCATTTGCTCACTGGCGAACGACGTCCAATAACTAAGAGATCTGAAAAACTCGCGAATTCAGTGACGAGTGGGTTACGGACCATCGTCGTCATGCAGCTCCATTAGCTGCTAGATGCCAGAGTGGAAAGTCATGATTAAGCCACCACTTCACTGGATAGGGGGCAGCAGTGGCTAGGGCGCTCGCCTCCCACCACGGTGATCCGGGCTCGATACCCGGTGGGTTCGCTCCCGGATTTTCGCGTGTGGGAATCGTGCTGGACTATGCCGCTTGCTGGGGGGGGGGGGGTTTCTAGGGGTACTCCCGCTCCCCCCGCCAGCGCATTCCAGTGCCGCTCCATCCGAGGGCCTCACTTCATGTCATGTCCGGGGACGACGTACACCTACGGGTCCCAGCTGGAAAGTCCGTCACTCGGTGAGTGTTGCCTCGCCCTGGGTTCACTCCACATTGCATTTTTATTATTGGCCCAGCGTTCCCCAAGAGGAATCATGCGTACGCCAATTGGGAAAGTAACACGTGTAGATGTTTTGGAATTCTAACTCGTCCCGAAACGAATTCGTGAATTCACCAGTCTCTGCCCATAAGATGGTCGCTGGCCAGTGACGTCATTCTGCTGGTATCTGCGGCTGAAGTTGGCTGTATAACGGCTGTCTCGACCTCTGTTCACTAAAGCAGGGCGCCCACTTGTTCCGCTCGGTTCGGTTCGGTTCGGTTCGGTTCGGTTCGGCTCGGCTCGAAACGGACCTTTCGGCAAAAATGAAAAAGTATGCTACCATATGGCATTCCGCGCACTTCAACTGTTCGGTCCGGCCGCCGATTCGAGCAAGTGGGCGCGCTGTCATGAAAACATGATTTTTTTTATTTTTACCGAAAAGTCCGATCCGATCCGAGCGGAAAAAGTGCGCGCCCTCTTTTGCGTTATCTAGTGTCGGCAAGCATTACGGAGCCCTGTTGCCATATCTGTCATAACACTGTCTCATAAAACTGGAACTGTATTGATATAATTTACATGTTCAATACATAGAGGGACATTTGGATATATAGAAGACTCGCAAATCTATGAAGTTGAGTTAATGGATTTTCGTGGCTGTTAGAGTGGTATGGACACACTTCTTCCCTGTAAAAGGACAAGAAGAAAGGGAGCGATACGGGGGGGGGGGGGACAAACACGCACTTCTAGCGCCTCATAGCCACTACGCTCAAGGCGTGCAGTGTTTAGGTCGTAATGCTATACTGTGCAACTTAGATAGATCTGTAGCATAGTTTTGTTACACCGGATTAAAGCCCACGGATACGCCCGTATCTCTGTACTTTTCTCTTGCAGTTTAATGAAACCATATAGACAAGCTTTAAAAATGCAATATTTGACCATTTTTCCTCCAATAATACAGTTAATATGACAAAAGTAACAAATAGGGGCATATATAATTGTTTCTTTTATTATATTTCTTGACAAGTCGTATTTGCAGAACATTTATTTACCAACATACGCACATTCGCGCAAACAACTATTTCATTAAAAAATAAGTGGGGGTCGATCCCACTCTTAACGAGGTATTGAGAGCCGATGAGGGTGAAATGAGGTGACAGGAGTAGCGGGGGAAACGGGAAATCCCCGAGAAAACCCGTCAACCAGCGACATCGTCCGGCACGATTCCCACTTGCGAAAATCCGGGGTGGCCCGGCCGGGGGATTGAACCCGGTTTGCCTTGATGGGAGGCGAGCAGGCTACCGTTCAGCCACCGTGGCCCCACAAGTCGATGAAGTGGCTAAATAGTTACAGGGTATAATTTTTAACACTTGAATTCATCAATAACCATATCAGGAAAAACTACGTATCCCATAATAAGAGTGACAGAACACGTATTTTGAATAGTTATTTATACAAATTCTTCCAGCGGAGTTCCCGCCTCCCCCCCCCCCTCTTTATTTTTCTCCTTTTCCCCTCAAACGCTGTCGTAAATCATAGATTAAATATGAGGTAGAATGATTTTTTTCGTCAATAGTGGCTCCCGTACTACCACACAGGCTGTCAAAATCGCGTATTCAGACAGCGATGTTAAGTCTGATTTCATAAAATAAAAAAAAAGGAAACGGCACATCTGCGAAAGTGTACTTTGTGCTAACTTAAGTCGAAGCCAAATGGCTTTGACAGTTGTAGAAACAGCTATAGAACTTTGCGACAATGAGATTGTAACTTCGCAACTGCCAGTGTCGATGAGTGGCGTGTAGTGAACTGTAGCAAGGTAAGCTGACGTCAGCTCAATGCCGTACCCTGTTGCTGGCTAGTTCACACTTCCACCACTAAAACGTAGCCCGGCAGCTGACACCACAGGACGCGTGTAATGGGTCCCTTGCCGCTCGCTTGTGAGTGGTCGGAACGCAATGCAGTTTCCACAGGCTGGACAGTGGCTACTGGCTCCTGCTGGCTGCACCGAGAATGTACAGTAGAGAGCGAGCACCAGCTTACCTTGCAACAGTTCGCCACACGCCACTGCTGTGAATGCTCGGTCGAAGCCCAGCGTGGCTGCAAACCACCACCACGACGGACGGCGTTTGCAGACGCACAGGTGGTTGGTGGTACCACACTCTGGCCACCCCTGAAACCACATGCGCGGGCTCCCCCACCGCCCACCGCCGTGATAAGCTCGCGTGCGACACCTGGTTTGACCATAACGTACCTTGCCATCTTCTGACAGCACCAAAATGTTATAAGTGATTGCCTCAACACCTGTACCTTCCGTGAGAAAAAAATTACCTCGAACATGACTTGAACTTATCGCCAAACTTAATCTTTACCTGACAACACTGACGGTTTTAGCGCCAGCAAAATCCTCAATCTCGGTAACGGTTGTAGCCTCGCGCAGGGTACCCGACTATCAGTGCCTTCGGCAGTATCGTAAAAATAGCTGACTTATTGAAATTACTGACCAGTGAAATCTCATTTTGTAATATCGTAAACGGCAGATTTAAGCTACTCGATAACATTTTTTTTTTTAAATATATATATATATTTATTTATCTTATTTATGGGATCTCGGTGAAATGTCAACATTTACAGCAGACGAAAATCTTGTTATGGTTATGGTTTCATAATTTCTGCTTGGCGAGATTTGTTGTTTATAGGACAGTTTGTGTTTGATGAGTATATACAGATTGCAAATGCATTTTTCAAATTGGTTAATGTGTATAATGAAGTTGCGTAAGTGGTCAGTATTTTAAACAGCATTTTAATTTTTGCGATTTTTATGTTTTGAGTCCAATTTATGCACTGTTAAAAGCAAAACAAAATAAAACAAAGCGTTCGTCCGTTTTAATCAACTTCAGCAAACACACAGCCACGCCACACGCGCGTAAACAATAATATAAACAAATGACGAGCGAACCCCGTAGCTAAAGTATGTGTGGATACGACAGTGGAGTGTCGTATCTCTTGGCAGTGAACGCGTGAAGAGATGCAGTATTCCTGGTGAGAATTCGGAAACTAAGCCAATACGGCGGCGTCCACTATATATGGCCATTAGGCCAGTCCTCGGGGAAACAGCGAGTGACTAGCCTCGCGAGGACAGAAGAGCAGCCAACCTCTGAGCGCGCAGCGGGATGACGAAGAGCACAGGCCGTCGGCCGAGCTACAGCGACGACTCCATCGTGCCTCACTTCTCCAAGAGTGTAGCAAGGTCACCGCTCGCTCGCGCGCGCACAGTAGCCAGCCACAACGAAGCGAAACCGCGGCCTGGATATGGATAGTCTATCCGCGGTTTTCTTCACACTTATTTTTTCATCTAACATTTGAAACATTACCCCATGTATGACATATTTGGGTATTTCCTAAACATCCCACGTATCACAAGAGTTTTAAACGTGTGTTAACATAAAAGCATCTTATTTTTGGTTAAATTGAACTTTTACTTACATTTTCCTCATAAATTATAAAAATTTTTTTATAATTAATATGAATAAAAACAGTGAGAAAATAGGTGTGTTGGTAATGCCTAGTAAGAAATAGTTCTTTCGCGAAATATCGTTAATCTGAGTGGGAACGAATGTGGTGCGTTGTCCCTTAGGTGAAATTTTCTAAACTTGGTTAAGCTGTGTGGCGGAAGAATATCCTGGAAGTAGAACTTTAGCATGGCTTCAGGAAAGTTGGAAGTAATCGCTAATGGACTATACGTCTGAAAATACGGCAGAGCACGTGGAGAAGTGAGGAAACTCTTTGGAGCCGACAAGGGCGAGGCGAAGTGTATGTGGAGCGGTGGCGAAATGCGATGGTAATAGAGTCGGGAGATCCCCGAGGAAACCCACCGTCCAAAGGCAACGTCCGCCACGTCTCCCACACGCGAAGACCTCGCCGGGAGGCGAAGCTAGATCGCCGTGTCGGTAGCGTTATCCGCTGGTCGGTGTCGCAGCCAGGCATACTACACGCTATTCACGGTAAAGTGAGCACTTTTGAAAATCCTCTCATTTGTTGGAGTAATAGTTAATAAATTATTTTGATTTTTGCTTTAGACGTTAACTTCCGAGTTCCGTGGAATATACACACTAAGTTAATTACTTACATGTCAATATTTAATTGTAAAGGTATTTAAAAGATAGAAAATTGCTGACTGTAAAAAGTAACTAGGTTCTCAAAAAGTGTTCACTCTACCGTGAACAGCCTATAGATGTTAGCACATGTCGGCGGATGTTCGCCAGTGATAAACTTCTTCATATACCTACCTCAAAAGTTACAGGTAACGAACAACATTGTTTGCCTTTTTTGGCACACATAAATAATATAACAAACTAACTCGCATGAAACATAATTTAAGTAAAATAAAAAGTGCCAGGAGTGAAACGAATCTCTGTACTTACATTTTTATTGAAAAAAATGTAGGGATATATTTGCATGATTTTCATTTATGGTTGGCCTTTGATCACTGTGAATAATTTTTCGTAAGCACATCTCAATACATTAGACATTTCGTTACTTGTGCAAAATATTTTTAACTCCTCAGATATGTATCAGTAGGAAGCACATAAATGTCAAATCCACCAGATAATATGCCACGAAAACCTTTCGTGTGAACAAATTTAATTTTTTTGGCTGTTGCCAAATCTTCAAATTCGTTAAAAATTATAGCCAGCGTTACCAAACGCCATGCGATTAACTGGCTAGTTCTGCACATGTAACCTTGATTATATTTGTCTATCTTCCGGCAATCTGCTCGTGATTGGACATCCGGAAATCAGTTCTGGTCCCATCGCCGTATGCTCATTTTATTCTGCGTACACAATACGATTTTCTTTGTGTTCTGTATAACTGGCCTGGCTTATTACTTTTGACTTGAATACTTCTTTAAATTTGCAACCACGGTGGGTGGCAATCCAGAAAATCCGATGATAACCAAATCGGGGTATAGAGTTTGGCATTGCAGCACCGAATCTATCGTCTACATTCAAAATTCAATTACACTACTCGATAGCCAAAGGATCAAAGAATGTGTTACGTTGAGCGAGGACTGCGAAGCATCGCGTGAAGAAGGGGGGGGGGGGGGGAGGGAGATTTGAATTCGTTTCGCTTCGCCGCAGTTCTCGTCAAAAACAATCGACTGCGTGGATAAAAACATGTGTGTGGCGTGGTTGTGGTAAAATTGTATGCGTTTAGTTAAAAACATTAAGAAAACCTAACGTAATTTCGGCCTATGCTTGTCAAATAAACCAAGCAAAAATACACGCAAAACAAACGGCCGTGTCCTCAATTCATCTACACCCTATTTTTTTAGTTGTTTTTTTTTTAAATCGGTGTAAAATAATTAGCTTTGTATCCATTAATAACAATGAATAGTTTGAAGTTTAACTCACCAACTAACGAACACGCGACATTTCCGTGTTCCTATGAGTAACGTACCGTAAAAGCCGTACGTACGACAGTAGTGCGTGTGAAGGTTGGCAACCCGAAGGTTGGTCAGAACCAAGGCTGCAACCTGCCTAGTAGCGACCAAGCCAGGATGTCTAGGATGATACAGCTGTAGTTTGCCGTTGCATTCCGCGGGATGGGCGAGACGACAATGGAGCAGCGCCGGATTGCAAGGGCGGGGGGAACGCGATATCCCCGAGAGAACCCGCCCCGGGACTATTCCCGCTTGCTAAAGGCCGGGATTGAACCTTGGTGGGAGGCAAGCAGACTAACCGCCCCCCCCCCCCATCGACGGCAGTACAGTCGTGGAACGTAAGGTACAGTGAACCCACACGCGCGCAATGTAGGCCACGCCCCACAACACCTGTCCTAGATGACGTACCCAGATACAGCGTGTAGACGACTGTCTGAAAGCCCAGTGGGGGCCACTTCCAACACAATAGCCGTCATTACATTCATTAGGACTCGTTTCTTTCCACTCCGCTCGTATTTTAGTTTGAAGCTCGTCGAAAAAAAAGAGGGCGAGCTTTCTTACCAATGGGGGGCCTAACACGGCGTTGTATTTATCACGACAGTCTCTCCTGACAAAAAGTGCCAGAAGAGAGCGCTAAGGTTTCAAAGGAGAGCTCCCAGCTCGCTTGCTCCTTACGCCCAAACAGACAATGTTAGCGAGATTTCGAATGGAAAAACATACTAGTTCCAACCCCTCAGGAGGAAATATTTAGCAATCATCTGTGTACCGCTACTCTTCGAATTTTCTTATTGGCAGCAGCATTTGGGAAAATCCAGTTTTACTCTAGAAAGAGCTGCGCGTGATTCGATCTCATTTTATCGCAGTTTATCCCCGAGAATCTTTACATAAATTTGGTTCTTAAGTAAATTTTAAAAAATCTTCGCGGCCTAAGGTAAGGATTCCTTTGTTTTTAAAAGTCAACGTGTGTGTCAAAATGTTGCACGCCAAAAGACAATTTAAAACCATTAGCGGTTGCAATCGAAGTCTGGAAGAAAATTATACCCGTAAAAAAAAAGAACAAATTGCTTAGCCCTTTGTAATAGGTATCCAAATAATATATCAATTCTATACTTAATTTGTTGATAAATGAGCCAAGTTTTTTTTTATTAAATTACGGAGCGCCACTGTCAACGATTGTGCTACATACCAAATTGTGTTCAGACATTTCTGACGTTGACAGTTTATCATGAAATCAACTTGCAAAGGATGTGAAAAATTTCCAAGGGGCTAGCGATGAGCAAGAAATTAATTATCACTTGGATAGATCTCATATTCTGATATCCTGTATTGTATTGGTGAGAATTCATTATAAGCTACGATTCTACCGTCCCACAACCTACACGAGAAAAGCTGATTTTATTTATTAAAAAATGTTTAACGCACCAGCCAATAGGTTGGATGGTATGATTAAGTCGATGAAATTATAGTAAAAGCATTGCATAAGAAGTTCACAGAATTTTAGAAAACAAAAATTATACAATATGACTAGGAATAAGTCAAACAATGACAAAATTGCCAATATCCTGCTTTAGCAGCAATTTTTTTAAAATAACAATCACGACTTTAGCACTACCTTGCAACGTCAGGTTTTTCAATTCTTGATTGATAATTTGTTCTTCCAAATCTGAATTTCAAAATGACACCTCATTTAATGAAACAGAATTTAAAATGGGGATAGCTGAGATGGCGAACAGCCAAAACCACTAAAATAATTCCTCAAATATTCGAAAAATTTGATAATGAAATGCTTTTACTGGCCATGATCTAAATTAATATGTTCACAGTTAATGTAAGAATGATTAACATACAATAGAAGGTCTCCTTCTTAGAAAGTCGACACTGCAGTAGTAATGAATAATACAAATTATCTGGCAGCCAAGAAAATATTTTAGCAAGGCTTGAGAAAAGTTGGACGTAACCTTGAATGCAGTATAGCAAAGGCCGGGCTGCAATTGATTTAGCACACGCATGAAAGGAAACGATATGTGTTGGCAACGTAGGAATGAACAAAATACTATTGACAACTGTTTACTTTGCTGCTCGTGCCGTCATTTGTAGAAATATAATAATATACCGCTCATCTTAACATGAATTGTTTGCACAGTACAATAACAATTTCAATCAAGACAAACTTCTGTTTATATGGCGCCAAACTCTTCAAGCACTAGTCAAATTCATTACTTTTGTAGCCATTTTGATCGCCACATGAACTCGGTGGTATCGACGTCCTGATTGGCCACGTACTGCGCACGGCTCGTACGCGCAGGAATTATAGGAATTAGCGCTACTTTCTGTGCATGTGCTGTGCGTGATTGTAGCGAGTGTCGTGCTAATACGTGTATTCTACTTGCTGTTTTCTGTGCGAAATCAATTGTAGCCCGGCCTTAAGGTTGAAGTAAAGCAACTGCATATGGAGCACTGCATCCGACTATACAATGTGAAGAACTCATTTTAAAAAAGTAGTACAGACACCATTAAAATTGCCAGAAAAGTGCGATTTATGCTGTAAATGAAAGAATATGCATATTTTTGCAACATTATAAAGTATACCTTTTAAGTATAAAAAAAATAATCGATTATAATAGTCTGTATAACAAAATTTAAGCGCATTTCAATTCTGGGTGCTTTGTAAAGAAAAATTTGCAAGAAAATGTTCAAAAAAGATTGTCAAATTATTTACTGGAATGATGTATCATATCGATTTTATAATTAACTTTATTTACGTCAGTTTCAGCCGTAAAGGTTTGTGACAAATGGACGCACATAAAAATAATTCTAAAAATTATTTCCTACTTTATTTTTTATTTTTACAATTTTCTTGCACACAATCATAGTAAACATTATGACGATATTCCATGACGAAGATTTTCTTGCAAATTATTCTTTTTGAATCATCCAGAATGGAAATGCCCATAAATTTAGTTAAAAATACGAACTATTATAATCGATTTTTTTTTTTACATTTGAAAAGTATATTTTAATAATATATTACCTAATGTTGCCAAATATATACATTCTTCTTTCATTCTACAGCATAAATCGAAATTTTGTGGCAATTTTTATGGTGTCGTAATACTTTTTTTTAATGAGTTCTTAAGATTGCAGAGTCCGGTGCAGTGCTTCATGGGCAATTGTTTTACTTCGACCTAGAACAGCGGAGGAGTTCTTTAGTTACCGGAGCACCACGACAGCTAGCTAGCTACCTGTGAATGTCCATGCCGCCTAAGGCGTGCCATTGTTTTTCTAACTCCTCCGCCGCATCTCCAGAACCCCTGGGACTCTCACACAGAGTGGCTGTTGTCTCGGGGAGGAAAAGACAAATGAGCTGCTAACGGTGCTGCCCATTAGACCTGCGGTTGTCTATCTTCCTTCTCCAGGCCGGCACGCACAAATCACACAGCACATAAGAGCCGACATCTTGTTTATAGGCTATTCACGGTCAATTGAGCACTTTTTGAAGCACTCTCATTTGGAATAATACTCAATAGACATATTTTATTGTGGCTTTAGACGTTACCTTTCGAGTTAGGTGAAATATATACACTGTGTTTAATACTTACATGGCAATATTTATTTCAAAAAGTGGTGGAAGGATAAAAAAAAATAGCTGATAGTAAAAAAGTAACTAGGGCCTTAAAAGTGCTCACTTTACCGTGAACGGCCTATACAGAAGGAGGCAAGTCTCACAAAACTTTCTTTGACTGCGACTATGTTCAGTTACATCTTATCTCTTTCACACCTACTCGCTTCCTCATTCTGTGCGTTCTATGTTCATCAAGCTCCATAGTTCCGTCCGCTAGTGATGGGAAAGAAATCAAGGGCATCAAGTTCCTCATGTTATGTAAAGATCTATAAACAAAATATATTGCGAAAAGACTGTGGCAAGAAGTCAACAATAAGTAATAAATACGGACCTGCGAAATTCGCGTTATCGACAGGTTACACACATACGTTTACACGGCTCTCGTTATCGACAGGTTACACATACACATTTAAACGGCACTCGTTATCGACAGGTCACACATATACGTTTGCAAGGCTCTCGTTATCAACACGTTACAAAGATACATTTACACGGCTCTCGTTATCGACAGGTTACACACATACGTTTGCACGACTCTCGTTATTGACAGATGACAAATATAAGTTTGCACGACTCTCGTTATCGACAGGTTACACATATACGTTGACACGGCTCTCGTTATCGACAGGTTACACATATACGTTTACACGGCTCTTGTTATTGGGCCATACGTTTTCGATACGCCCTGGGAAACTCTAAGCCAATGAACGAACGCTTCATATTTGTGTGTGCGAACCACGTGCAGTTTAGTTAGAAGATATATGTCTTCACGCCTTGTCAGCAGCCGATAAACAAATTACATTGGTTGGAGTGTGTAAAGATTTGTGAAAACTAGCTGGGCGCCTGAGAATAACACGAATTTCGCAGGTCCCTAGTTAACTGACGTAGTGACCAACTACTGTATATCAACCCAACCAGGGGTGTGTGTGCGAGGGGCAACCACCCCCATTCCCCCCTTTTATCAAAATACTCTGTGTCAATGATCACCAGCGGAGTGTAGTAAGTTGTGTTTTGTTCTGTGCTATACCTAATCGTTTGCTAGTTTGCACGTCGATCACTTAAACGGTAGTGTTGCAATTGACGTCACAGCGCACTTGTAATGGCCTCTTCACTCTCTCGTGAGTGGCCGCAGTACATTCAATTTCTCCCGGCTCCACTATGGTTCCTGGTTCCTTCTGCGTACGTCGAGTGTGTACAGCTCTGGGCAAGCACCAGTATACCTTGCAACACTCCACCACACGCCACTGATGATCACTAGAGCCACGAATATTTCGCGAATTCATTCGGAGGCGAGGTAGACTCCAAACACTTGTTCTTTTCTACTACTGTTGTGATTGGACGACAGTTCTGTAGACACGCCCAGTTTAACTGTGAGCCAATAATCAGTAGTGTGAGCGAGTGTTCAACGATCCTGTACAGAAGCATCACTTGATCACAGCAACCAATAAGCAAACGATAATGTCTCTAGTGTATAGCGGGCCTTCCAGCCTAACTTATTGCCAACTCAATCCGCGGAATACTAGTGGCTCTAATGATCACACACATGCATACGCAGTACATCGTGGGAGGGGGCAGCGATGGCTTCCCGGGACAAATGACGGGGAGGACGCAGCTACTGCTACCTCCGCCATTGAGGAAGTCAACAGGTTGCTAGCGTCTGATTGGCCAGGCCAGCTCGCCGGAACGCTTCCTCGACAGGAAGGCAAGCACAGCGATCCAGTTTAATGTGTTGGATCCAAAAAAAAATGTTATTTTATAATTGTACCAGACATTGTTCGACTCGTACGCACTGTATGTGAAGACATTTTCCTCAAATAAACCATTTTTTACACTTTATATTTTTTGAATAATTTTATGTCAAATACAATATTCTTCTGTTTTGTTTCAGTCATTACATTATAACAAATAGTAACTAAGATGTGCAGACGAAAAAAAAGGTTAAAAAGTGCAAAAATATCTTATATTTGACTTTTTTTTCATATATAAATATATCGTTTGTTATGTGATGATTTACATGTGTGTCATGCTGTAGCCCACACGATTAGTTTAGTTTGTAAATTTTTTCATCTGTACAACTTAGTATTTGTAGTAATGGATGCAACGAAACAGAAAACTTTTGTATTTGACATCAACGTATTCAAAAAATATATACTGTAAACTTATTTTATTCGAGGAATATGTCATCACATACAATGCGTACTGGAGAACAATGTTTGGTACAAATATAAACAAATTCATTTTTTGGGGTCCAATGCCCTTAATGACATGAGATCTATTTGAAAGGAAAGAATTAAATAAACATGCTCCATTTGAAACGTCAAAGCGGGTGGAGTGACACAGACACTAAACGATGGAGTCCGCTACCTCACACGACGATGTGAGATTTAGGTGGCACTTATGTATACGACGCCATTTGGGCATATCAAGTAATTTGGCCAAAAACTTTAAGCTAAATGTCATTTTACCGACAGTTATTTGACCAAAAATTCACTTTACCAAAAAGTGATTTGTCCTCAAAGTCACGTGTTCTCAGAGTCGCCTGTCCTCAGAGTCACCTGTCCTCAAAGTCATCTGTCATCAAAGGCACCGTCCTTAAAGTCACGGGTCCTCAGTCACCTGTCCTCAAAGCAATTTGTTCTCAGTCACCTGTCTCAAAGTCACATGTCCTCAAAGCAATTTGTTCTCAGTCATCTGTCCTCACAGTCATTTGTTCTCAGTCACATGTCCTCAAAGTCATTTTTTCTCTGTCGCCTGTCCTCAAAAGTCACGTTCATTCACCATCGCAATCCTCACTCATCAGTACATGTGACTTTGAAGCTTTTAATGTTGTTTACTACGGATTCCCCTTAACTCAGTATCAACACTACGACACAGACTCTCAAGTTGCGAACATGCTGGTATTTTAGGCTGTTCAAGGTAAAGGAAGCACTTTTTAAGGCCGTTCTTAACAGTTTCTTTCATCTTATTTGTATCCTTTCGCCAATTACTAATAAGAAAATTGCCATGTGACTAATGAACTAATATACATTTTATAGCTCTCAAATGTCAATGTCTGAGGCCACAATAAAATAAAATTTTTTTGGTTACTATGGTTGGTGCGGAGGGGCTTACAAAGCGCTCATTTTCACTGTGAATAGCCCATTGCCGGGAAAGCTTCCAGGCACAGTCCGCCGGCCAGCTTATCAGTCGTTAAAAACCCTGTTCTGCAATTGGTGTCGTCATGTGCAGAATGGTAGCACTCTGGCTGTGGTCTACGTAACGCTCAAGGCGTTCACGAACCTCGACGAGTTGGTCATCATAACACACTGAGGCCGTGTCCGAAATGGCAGATTTTGTTCACTAAATGATTACGTGATCCGATTTTGTATACGAAAATGGTGACGTGTTCGGTCATTTGGTATTTCGTATTTTGTATCGAGCGGATGTTAGCAAAAATACAAAATGACAAAATCAGCGCCATCTTGGTTTTGACATGCAAAACACATATGGGAATGCGTAATTAAAGCGTTCTTTAAAACAAATAACTGTTCATAAAATACACTAGGCATGTTTTAAGAAGCAAGTAAGTGTTGTGCTCTGTTTATATATTTCGAAACAAAAAAGGTTTCTTGAAGTCACTATAGCATAATTTATTTTCTTATTTTTTTAACATAATCGTAGTATTCCAGTGATGATTTTTTAGAGACATTACATCCGTTTTAAACATTAAATTGAGATAAAAATAATATTCACTGTGAATGTAAAACTGCGTCGCCGCGAGTGCTAAACAAGTGACTGTCGACAAGGTTCGAATTGAAACTTACGAAATGGCACATTACAAAATAACTAATTTGTCATTTCGGACACGGCTTGAGCTATCGAGTTCACGGTCACAATCCGGCAAATTACACTCTACAGCATCCTCACTACGTCCGCATCTCAAAGCATAGGCTTCACTTATGTTATAACTATACTTTTAAAAAGTTTTCGTTAACTTCAGCTGTATTTCCAGTTAGACGGACGGAGAATTGCAAAATACCTGATTCCTCATTATCACTTTGAAAGTTCAGAGTCATATAATACGGATGCCATAAATCGTTTATAAAACTTAGTAACGTCGCTTGAAACTTATTCAGTTTCTAAGAAATCTAATTCTACTTCGTCTAAAACCTGCTACATCAACGATCAAGACAGGCCACGGGCACGTGTGCTTGCGAGAGCACACTAACTGCACTTATACAACATTATTTTTTTTTTGTAAACGAGTTGTCAAACATTATTTTTGTACAACTACATGCGTATCAGAACAAAGTTCACATCAGTTTGTATTGTGAAAATCCACATGTTCCAGTTATTTTAACAAGTAAGCACTGTGCAATTTATGTCCATTAAAAATATGGAGATGTATTTACTTAATTCGGTATATTTGATATATCTCAGTGTTGTAAACACACAGCAATATACTTGTTGTAGGTATTACAAAAAGTTTTTGCAAGATAGATTCTGCGGAGTAAATAAAAAAACTCTGTGTTAATTACGACTCCATTTTCTCTGATCACACTGGTGTTCTACAGTGGTAACGTAAAACTGCGGTTGATATTCCTGTTGCTTCCCCACTTACAAAATGATTACTGTGTGAGAGTTACATTAGAAATTATTTCACTGCTTGAAAGAAGAGTTTTACTGAATCCTTCGTGAAATTCACTAACGTTGGTTGTTTGAGTAAATGGCATTTTTTTAGAAAAAAAAATTTTTTTTCTTTGCAACGGATAATTTCCATAAATTTACACCCGAATACCCGCTATCAACTCCCCGGTTGGCGTGCGGCTATCCTGTATTTCCCGAAATATTTATGAGTTCAACTCAACGAGTCAGACAAACGGCAATAAAACTTTCTGTATAAAAGTATCGAGTGCAGTTCAGCCAAGGGCGCACAACTCACGCGATCTTTGGGAGAGGGGCGGGGAAATGGAGGCAAGTCAGGAGTGCCAAATTAACAGAAGCTCAGAGGACTGAAGTTGGTAGTATTGTTTTGTTCAGACTTCCTGCTTACTGCGCGTCCTTCAGTCGCGTGTAAACGCTAACATTGACGTGCATGTAATGACTCGTATGATCGTCGACCAAGTAAAGTGTCGATTCGCACACGTTCTCGCATCGCACGAATTGAACGACCTAAATCAATTACAGTTGTATGGTAATGTACGTAGCCTTTATTTACAAACGATAGCAGTCCATCCCTACCGTTAATACGTACTATTTTTACCAGTGAACACAATTTTTATGGTACACTTAATTATAATATACTAGCGACTTTCCCCGGCCTCGCTAGGGTGCGATTTACAAATGTGGCGTTGTTTAGGTTTAGAGCAAGTATACACACTGAAAGCTTACTGTAACTAACGTAAGATTAATACTGTGTTGTTTACGCAAAGTTTTCGTAAGTGAACCCCTATTAAAAAAAAAAAAAAATTGTTACTGTGGGTCATCCTTAGAAGATAAATATATGCTGTCGCAGAATTTTTTGTAGACATTTTGAGATCTACAATTCTGAAGTACATTAATTTGGTGTATCTCTTATGGTTTAGCCAGCGTAAGCCACGTAAGCGGCCGAAAAACAGCTTTTTCCGACTTGATTATAAAACGTCGACATTTCTCTACTATACTTACATTAAATATTAATGTACTATATACCTAAACCTTCCCCAAAAAAATTCTCTACATGACAGTTAAAACCGCATCAAAATCCATCAAGTAGCTTAGAAGCCTTAGCCGAATACACTGACACACGCGGCCGCGCGACTTTGCTTTACACTATGTATAGATCTATGAATTGGAGTTGTTCATTTTTAATTAATATGAATAAAAACAGGGAGAAAATTGGTGTGTTGGTACTACCCATAAGAAATAGTTCTTAGCCAAATATTACGTAACTGAGTGTACACGGATGCAGTGCGTTCTCCCTTTGGTGTGATCGTCTAAACTCGGCCAAGCTCTGTTTGCATGAGGCGGAGGAATATCCTGAAAGTACAACTTGAACAGGGCTTCAGAAAACCTGGAAGTAACAGTGAATGGATTACATACTCACATCAAAGGAACAGTCACGCCATAATGCTTTTGCGTATTGGCTATTCACGGTAAAATGAGCAATTCTGAAAGCCCTGTTTACGATCTACTTGTATGCAAGTTTGTGTATTCTTCCGCCTTATATAATATTACTTAATCAAATAATGATTAAGACAGGAGTATTTTGGGAAAATATTTATGGTGGCCATGCTAGACTTCAATATCCCAAGTCCATAACCACAACTTCCTTTGGTTATTGGCCACGTGTCTACGTGAGAAGACATGTTCCTATTTGACTGGGCCAATAGTAATAAAGTACTCCGATACTGAACGCCCATGATTCGTGGACAGACACTTGAGACACGTGACATTTAAGAAAAATCATCCAACCACGAAAGTGCACAGAACAAAAGTGTTACGGAGTACAACTGGTCTTGAAACATTTTCGCGAAAAACACCTGTCCTACATATGACCAACGAATGGGAGGACATTAACCTTGTACCTGCTCAACGCGCTGATAGGCCTGCACAAGTGATGAAAAACGGCAGCGGTCATGCCGATTATTACTCAGATGTGAACAAAACTACATGAAAACTTCGCGGCCCCCAAATTAAATTACTACGCTTCCAATAGGGATTTACTACCTTTACAAAAATCTGGCTGCCAATCTAGAGTTAGCAAAGATATTCTGTTCACAATTAATTGAGCACTTTCGAAATCAACCTGTGGAAAATATCGCTATCCCTCCATGCATATATTTTAAGGGGTAAAGGCTGTTCACGATAAAGTTAGCACTCTTGAAATCAACCTTAGAAAACATTACTGCCTTGCGTCCATATATTTTAACGGGCGCAGTGAGTGTCATGTGCCAGTAAAGTTGGTAATGATGGATGGAAAATAGTTCCATATCTTAACGTCAAATAAAAATGGTGAGGTAACCAAATGTGATAATTTAAATTAATTCTTCCATTTTCTGTTTTTTCTTAATGCATCGGAGTGAAAATTGACCAGTTTTAAAAAATATTTACTTTTCCAATAATTCCACAGTTTCACCTGACCGACGCATGAATAAAGAGATGAGGCCCATGACAATGTTAATCCTACGTAAGGCGGAAAACAGATAAAGTGCATACAAGTAGTTCTCAAACAGTGCTTTCAAAGTGCTCATTTTATCGTGAACAGCCTATACACAGATTTCCACGATCCCAATAAGGTTGATAACGAATGAGCGGAAGTACACTATCTACCAAAAAGTAATTGGGCACCCGTGAAGATAGGTAATTCAGTACGTCAGTTGACTTGTGTTTCACGGCCTTCGGCGTAGGACCGCTGGTGTTTGTCCGTGGCAGCATGAACACAGAGGCCTATTGTAACATTCTGGATAATGAAATGCTCCTAACATTGTGGAGTATTTACGGAATGGACCCGTGTTACTTCCAGGATGACAGTTTCCAGGTGCCATGTTTCAAGGGATACTATGCAGTGGTACGCCGACAACAATGTTCGCCGATTGGACTGGCCCGCCCAGAGCCCCGACCTCAACCCTATAGAACATCTTTGGACGAATTGGATCGCCGGTGAGGGCTCGTCAGGCGCGGCCAAAATCCATTGCTCAACTCATGGAATGGTTGCAAGAGGAATGGCGACGAATCCCGTGGATGTCTTCATGCCAGACAGGGTGGCTGCTGTTATAGCCGCAAGAAGTGGCCTTACGAGATTCTAACGGCGTGGAAACCACCGAGCAAACATTGTGGACAGGTGCCCAACGTTGAATTAAAATAAAAGCACTACGTAAAGAACTGTGAATACTCAAATTATTTATTTTGCTTTCCGTTTTTAATGCGTTTTCGTGTAATATCAGTAAATTAGTAAAATATTTACTTTTATAATAATTTCACAGTTTCACTTGATCGACGCATGAATTGAATTATCAGACCCAAGGCAATGCTAATTTTACAAATATGGCGGAAGAATACACAATGTGCATGCAAGTAGACCTTGAGCAGGGCTTTCAAAAGTGCTCAGTTTACCGTGAACAGCATGTACATTAAAATACGATGCAGGAACAACTTTCCATTTTTTCGCTGGACAAATTGACGGTACACGGCCCTCGTGAGGCGTGGTGTGATAACGGCCTCTTGTGCACTGCAATGTATACGTGATAGGATATAATAAATTTCAATTTGAAATGTTGGCGTGCCTAGATATAGCGTTAACATATTCATTGTATCGTCACGCCGGACCGCAAGAATCGTCACTGTCTCTGTATTGTCTTACATAGTATTTGGTGTTACGTACTCTAGTTAAGTTTCCACGTTCAAATAAGTTCAATTGCAGACAAGGACCTTTATGTCATAAGTTGAATTTATGTGGGGGATATTTTTTTTTACATGAAAACTTCTTTAAATTTTCAACAATAGTGGGAGGCAATCCATAAAATCCGATGATAACACAATCGGGGGATACAGTTTGGCATTGCAACTCCGAATCTATAGTCTACATTCAAAATTCATATTCATTTACCCCACTCGATTGCCATAGGATCAAAATCATTGCGCCCGCGAAGCGTGGTGGGGGCGAGGGCGCAATTTTTAAGTTCGTTTCTCCGCGCATCATAACTTCCGCGTAGTATAACTTTTTACTAGGAGAAGTTAAGACGATCGTTTAAGTTTCAATCGACAGCTCTCGTCAAGATCAATCGATTGTGTCTATAAAAACATTTGTGTGGCATGGTCATGGTGAAAATGTATGCTTTTAATGTAAATAAATTAAGAAAACATAACACAATTTCGGCCTATACTCGTCAAAAAGGCAAGTCGAAATATAGAAATCTTATACGGTTGGAAAGAGCATCTCAGAAGCAATCCAGTGATACCCATAAAACCCCATATGATAGAGTGATCCGGTGCCGGGAACGTAAAATATACATCAAGACGTCCGAGCGCGTCAAAATAGACGTATCCCCTACACAGACACACCCATTTTTTTTTAAACTATTACAGAGAATCAATGTATAGACGACTGACAAAATTATACCAAAAAAATCGAACTTTACATTTTTTTTTTTTTTTGTGATTGCAATTCAAGTTGATTTATCTCAACAATATCCCTCCCCATCCAAAGGTACTGTTTAGGATTTAAATATGGTGAAATCAAATTGCATTAGACTTGTGTCAGTTATTATTCCCTTCTAACAGACACGCTCGTGAGTTTGCCTATTCAATGAACAGGGCAGCTGTGTCGATCGACGACGGCGGCGAACTAATCTCCAGATACATCGGGGCACGAGCGATTCAAAAGCGCAGGCGACGCTGCTCCACGAATGCAAATGAAACTCCCGCGCGTTCATAACGAATGCCGGGGCGAATATTTACGAGTGGGGTAAGACGGGGGCTCCGCACTTAATTAACACGGCCGATATCGGCGGGAAGAGGGCGCGACCAATTACGCCGACGAAACACTCGAGAATCGGGAGCGCGACAATTATCGCCCAAGTTGTGAAGCTTTTCTCGCGCTCTCTCCGGGGTCTTCTTGCTAAGCCGCGACTGGTATAAGGTCCGACCCTTAAGCCTGTAATCCACGAGGGTCGCAGCGGTTCTGGCGTGAGTGAGACGAAAACAACTGCGGTACCCGACTGAGGTAGCAATGTTTATATTAACACTCTGAACAGAAAAAAACGGGGGGGGGGGGGGGGGGAGCACAGTGGCTGAGTGATTAGCACGGCCGCCCCGCGAACCGGGCTCGATCCCCGGCCGGGTCACCGGACCCTCGCAAGTGGGAATCGTGCCGGACGATGCCGCTGGTCGGCGGGTTTTCTCGGGGAACTCCCGTTTCCCCCGCCCCTTCATTCCGGAGCCGCTCCGTATTCACTTTAATCACCCTCAACGGTTCTCCAAGAACTCGCCGTTAATAGCGGCCCAAATCTCTTCACTCACTCAAGCAGGGCTTTCAAAAGTGCTCACTTTACCGTAAACATGCTGTTCCCACTTTCTTGTCTGCAAGAAAAATTGAGCGCATATTTTTTTCGCATGATTACACGTCAAAATTAAAATTTGGCTGTTTCAGTAATGTAGAAATAATGAAATATAACTTAGGTACAGAAATAAGATAATTCACACTGAAAGAAAATACCACCAGCTACTTCAAGACGTCTAAAAAATCGTACAAGGGAATGATTTTGCGATTGAAAAAAAAAAAAACCCGCTAAAAATGAACAAATAATTGCATATTTGAAATTTGTAGCTACCCGTAAATTTTGGTACAATAACTTTTTCTAAAAATACTTTAAAATTAACCAAGGCAAGATTTTTCAATTGCGCTTATTAAATGTTTTGCAAACAGTTTGGTTTATTTTGTTTATCGTTGCAAAACAAAGAAATTTTGACTTTGACATATAATTTTGCAAAACCATGTGATCTCAAAAAGTGTATTTTTTTTTTATAGCGAAGTCTTTACAGATAATGTCTACGATGTCCAAAGCCCCTATGCCTCGGCCTTACACGCCGTGTTGAATTATTTGTCTCCAGCTTATTTCGGTCGTTCAAGCGCACATATTTTGAAACTACAACTGTAGCTTGCTGGCAATACCTATACATGCGCTGCAGAACAAACACAAATTCTGAACTATTATATAATTATGACGTACTTCGTGTAACATAACTTTTAATTGATCAATACATTCTTGTCGTTTCACAATCACCAGGTGATGTGTGGATAATAGTTGGCGACTAGATTTGAAGATATTTGTGAAATGTAGACGTGATATAATAAGACGCTTAAGTTATTTTACTGAGAAGAAAGCTATAGTCCATAAATGAAAAAAATTCATCATGGCGGATGAGGCAGAGCCTTGAGCTCTATTTTCGTCCTCGTTTTGTATCCTTCCGCCATAAGTGAATTCAACATTGCCACGCACCGTATCACTTTATTCATGCGTCAGTCAAGTGAAAACAAGAAACAGTTAGGAACCGAAATATATTACTAACGATACGAATACGTTGAGGTTGTTCACGAATAAGCAGTTTGAAAGCCCTGTTTAAGATCTACTTGTCTGCACGTTGTGTATTGTTCCGCCTTACGTAAAATTAACTTTGCCATGAGGCTCATCACTTTATTCATGTGTAGGTGGAGTGATACTGCGAAATTATTAGAAAAGTATAAATATTTTACAAATCTGCTCATTTTTACACTAGGATGCATTAAAAAAACAAGCGGAAAGAAATAATTTAACTTATCACAAATAGTTACCTAACACTTTTTATTCGACATTAAGGTATGGAACTACTTTCCATCCTTCGTTACCAACTTTACTGGGCGCATGCCACTCAGTGCGCCCGTTAAAATACATGCAGGTAGGAACAGTGACTTTTTTCTAAGGTTGATTTCAAAAGTGCTCACGATCGTAAACAGCCTTTAGTCGAATGTGTACAAAGAAAAAATGCACCAACTTGATTTGACATACCTTTAAACGTACACTCGCAACACAACGTTGATAACCGGAACTATTTTATTTGATTCGCTGCCAAAGTAACCTGCACGGTAGTAGGCTAAGTGCAGTAGCATACGCGCAGTTAACGGGCTGCGATTTTCTTCACATGTTGATTTCAAGAGTGCTCAATTTACCCTGCACAGCCTAGTACAGTACATTAACGATTACTTCTTACTTTTCGGAAGCCGTGCTAAAGTTCTACTGCCACGATATTCCACCGCCTCCTGCAAGCAAAGGCTTCACCAAGCTAAAAAAATAATTGCAAGGGGCCCACCGCATCAGTGCGCACCAAGTGTGGTAATATTTTGCATAAGAATGATTTCTTAAAGGCTGTTCACGATAAGGTGAGCAAATTTGAAATCAACCTTAAAAAAAATCACTACCCCTAGGTACGTATATTTTAACGGGCACAATGCGTGACTTGTTGGTAACGATAGAGGAGGAAGTAGTTACACATATTAACGTCGAATAAAAAGTGTTGGGTAACCATTTGTGGCAACTTAAACTATCTCTCTCGCACCGACGTGTAAAAATGAGCATATGTGTACAATATTTCCATTTCTAATAATTGCACAGTTTCACTTCACCGACGCATGAATAAAGGGATGAGACCCATGGCAATGTGAATTTTACATACAGCGGAAGAACACACAACGTGTATACAAATAGATCTTACGCAGGGCTTTCAAAAGTACTCATTTTACCGTAAACGGTCTATACTAGGCATTGCTAACACACCTAGTTTGTCCCTGATTTTATTCATATTTATTATAAAAGAAATACAATTTATTAATAAAATACAAGTAACTGTAAAATCTTATTAAAATGTACGGTATTTTTATGTTAACACGATTATAAAACGCCTGTTATAAACGAGATATTTAGGAAACGAACCAAGCACCTCATACATGGGGTGAATTTTTGAAGGTTTGATTAAAAAAGTGTGAAGAAACCGCGACTAGACTAAAGGCACAAATGGACCAAGGCGACGCGAAGAAACCACTACAGTGGATTCCGAACCACATGATTACCGATTCATATTAAGTGGAGCTTCAACTGATATTAAACTATAAAATTATAAAGGGAGGCCCATCGCCTTCAGTGTCTGGACGTGAAATCCCGCGCAGGTCCGGAAATGCCTCGATCGCCCGCCACGAGGCCTCACGAGTGTTTCTGAGAAAACTCGGCGGATCTCTAACAACCAAAACATACGCTTTGGACCTCGTAGACACGCCATTCCCTCGTCCATTCCCCCTAGTCATCACCATATGCACATGTTTAGCCTGTTTCTGGAGTCTCTCTATACATGACTTAGCTAGCTGAATCGCTCTCAACACAGCTCTTATGAAAGTCCTGCCCTGGCCGTTGTGTATCTATCCATGGGACATATTAGTTCATTAATTAACTTTTACACCGTAGAGATCACTTCTGTAGCCAGGCCACAGACCTATGGATCAAGTCAGATCTGTAAGTAATTGATTACATCAAACAAATGAAATTGATAAATAACAGCACAACATAGACATTTAAAAAAATCTAACAACTTACTAATACCCAGAATTACATTTGTATTCGCCCATAAACACCTTTAGTGAATGAAATACACGTACACAAAGTATTATTTTATTTTTTTTCTTAAATTACCGGTTATTAACGTGGTATTTACTTTTAGGAAGACGCCGTGTACACAACCCCTTTCTGGAAAGCTTTCAAACGACCCGACGGCTTGCATGCGTTATTTAATGACATTGTTACATTGGCGAAGTCAGCATAAAAATATGAACATTATCATTGGGTCTAGTAACAACAACACTACGTAACTGTTTCTTGACAATCACGACGTTTCTTACGCTAATGAGAACACTTGAGACACACCGCCGTGTCTGATGGTGTCGTCTGGGCTGTCTCGTGCAACCGTATGTACGAGGCGACATCTAGCGTCCTTGTTTGGATACAATATTCGACAGGACGATTGTTCTACTACGTTTTTAATAATAAATATTGAGTGTAACAACAGAGGTAATATATGGTGGTCATTTGTGAGCTTATTGGTTAATTATTATTTAATATTACTGAAGAGGCTATTCAAATGAAGAATAAATTAACAATTCGTCTATTTTAATTGAATTTCAAGAGTGATGTTTTAAAAGCTGTTATTTGTATTGAATACAATATGCCATCTACGAGAGCTAGTAAATTCTTCTAAATATAATTTGATGGCTAATTTCCACAAAGTATGTTTCTCAAAATAACTGAATTCCTACGAAAATTTGTTAATACTTGATTACTTCTAACATAGGCTCCAGCTTTATTATTTCTACTCTGGTATTGCCATCCACGAATCTGAAGCAAGTCGCACGATTAAAAAAATTTCATAGTCAAGTTCATTCATGAGGTTAAAAGCATTGTACCGTCACACACTTCCGAATTGTTTTGGAACGAGCTAACTTATACTCAAGAAACAAGTACTTTCATGATGACACTTAAGAAGCAGCCACACCGAAAGATACGCTACGTTGGTTCCACCGGGTGGCATTACTTGGAAGCTTACGTTTTGTAATTGAAGAACATAACAAACACAATAGCCTATTCGCTGTAACTTCCAACTTTTCCGAAGCTCTGCTAAGGTCCTACTTCCACGATATTCCTCCGCCTCGTGAAAACAAAACTTGACTTGAGTATAGAAAATCACACCAAAGAGACAGCATACTGCATTCGTGCGCACTCAGCGTAATAATATTTTGCATAAGAACTATTTATTACTAGGTATTAGCAACACACATTATTTTCTCCCTGTTTTTATTAACATTAATAATAAATGGACTATTACAAGATATAAATCAGAAAAGGAAAGAGTTTAATTTAATAAAAATGAAGGCATTTTTATGTCAACAGAAGTATACAGCGCTTGTAATACACGACATATTTAGGAAACTAGCCAATACGTCACACACGGGGTGATTTTTCAAGGGTATTTGATCAGAGTGTGTGAAGATACCGTGATTAGATTACAACCTGCAATTTAACATGGCGGACGGTGACACATGTGTGCGGGTCTACTGCGCATGTCCGTCCAGGGAGACGTTTTGAAAATATGGCCGAGAGTCAAAGTACTCCACGACACGTGTAATCCATTCACGGTTTCTTCGGACATTTTCAAACAAACCTTTTAAAAATCGCCCTAGGAGTAACATGTCAACCCGTTTTTTTTTAATGACTCGAGTACCACAAATATAAAACAATGTGATTAGCTTTAAAGTACTTTATTAAGGGGTCAGTCTACCCCTTGCGTACCATGGTCGTGGCCTGTTGTTGAGCTAGTAGCCCCCTTGCGTACCATGGTCGTGGCCTGTTGTTGAGCTAGTAGCCCCGAAGTGGCCTATAACCTTAGCTTTCTAGCCGTCATCGAGGACCCCTAAAGCGGGGAAGGGGTTGGTAAAGCAGGTACTAGGTAGTGTTTGTCAGACGAGGTCATTAGCTGCCCTGGACCCCCCCCCCCCCCGGCCCGTCATATTACCACAACCCGCTTATATTTTATTCTTTCCCAACCAGTTATCAGCGCCGCTCGTGGGGAACTTTTTTTCTCTATTGTGAATTTAAAGTGGTAAATGTAATCGTTTTAGACTTTTTATACACCAATTTACATAGTAGTAGTCCTCATAAATCAAGTTAAAAGTGTTTTCAACGAAAAGCATGCAACTATCGCGTATAAATTTGTTAACTTCTAAGGCACAATAGAAATAATTGTCAACTTGCGATGTAGTTCGTATAGCTTACGCCTTCGTTGATTGCAAGCACATTTTATTAATTTAAAACTGGCTTATGTTTAATTTTGTGCAATCTGTAAAAGGTTTGCTTGTACTCATGTTAGAGTAGGCAATTTATTTAATAGTACATGTAATAAAATTAAATGATAGTACGACACCTTGTGTTAGTATGTTTTCGTTCATTCTTTACAACTTGTTTCTAGCATACCATTTATTGTTAGTGATAGATAACTACAAAAAAACTGTATACTGATATCATTAATATGCAAGCTCACAAAATTTACCCACAGTAAATTACGTGTTATGCATATTACCAAGTTTATATTATAACAACAATATGAATTTATTTGCACACGCATCCCTTTTATATAGCTCTATGAGTTCACAAAATTCATTTCTCACATAGGCTATTACAGTTTGTGCATTATATCAAACAATTTAAATGAATTTATTATTAGCACACATTAATTAAATTTTACAAGGATGGCAACCCACATCAGTCATATTTCCTAATTAGAAATCGTTTGTAATTTTATTGTATAAAAAACAGCTTTCATTTTTATGGAAATCATGGTTGTATCTTTATTTCTAAGAATAACATACATAATCAATATTATTATAGTTACATGGAAAATAGGCTGGTACACATATTACATATTTGTAAGCTAAGTGTGTACGGCATACTCAAATTTTTTTCAAAGAAAATATTTACACATAATCCAGTCACCTAGCTTACATTCATGCCAGTTAATAATAGCAGAAGATTCTTTTAATTTTTATTTCCACTTCACTCTGAATAATTTTCAAAATATTTCTGCCCGTCCATTTCTACAAACCTTTCTCGTAATGGAAGCCCTCTAGTATACCGAGGATTCACAAGTTCGATTAGCAAACAGTCCATATAAAAAGACACTAGTTTTTCCCATGAATGTTTTCCAGAAATAATTACTTCTCTCAACCTTTTGTACAGACATTCTTTCGGAGTCCAAAGCACAAGCCAACAGTAATCTCTCTTGGTTATATGAAGTTGACCCTGTATTTGGTAATGATATGCATGTTGCTCTTTCAAAACTAATTTTCCTTCCTTCAGTGAACAAAAATTTATCTTTTTGTTGTGTACAGCCTCTTCAGGGGTTAGTGTACATGCAACAAGAGGACATTTTACTTCCACTACCCCCGTATCTCCAATCAAATCATCAGGAGACACAGCAAGGAAAGAATGTTCGATGTCAACAAACAGGCCAAACTTACGAACTTCTATACCCTCAAGTTCTTGGAGAGCACTGAGAGTGAAAGGCTCTTTTTCAATACCATACCATGTTCCGACAGAACCACCAAATGTTGAATACAACATTTCTGTGACAATTTGCTTGCATGATGTGCTTTTCTGCATTTTGCTTACTCTCCCGAACCACGATGCTGTTAATCTCTCTGCTCTTTCTGTTTTCCAAAGCTGACTTTGGGATTGCAAAACTGTGCATTCCTGAAGGTCTTCGATTTCATTCACGTCTAACTGTAGGGACGACAAGAACTTTTCTTTGCTCTTCTTGAAGGCATCTTCTGCCAAATCTGGTTCTTCCTCCAAGGTACCCATTTTTCCATAGCCCTCGTCGGGATAGCTGACATCCCTGTGTTTTGTTCCCCTCCTTTTTCCAGAAAACAGGAGTTTCCTTTTAAAACACAATTTATCATGTTCCTTGTGCTTAGCAAATGCTTTAGTAAACGTTCCTGGACTCCTACCTGTTAATTTTGTGTGCACTGCACTGTAAACTAGCGTTGAAGGATACAGATGCAGCTTCACACCGCCATTCATACAAGCCTTTAAAAGTATAGTTAACTCTTTTGGCTCCTATTAATTTTGCCACATATGAGTTGAACAATTCTGCCAAATTGTTCGTTACGTTGTGTACGAGGCTTGGTGTATAACGACAACAATGTTCACGGCGGATTTCAAGTCATCCCATAAACCACACAGTACCATGTCAGGTACACAATTATCTTAACATTTATTTTGTTTTTTTTTTTACAAAAATACGCATCGCATTTCGTGTAGTCTCCAAAAAAGTGACTACGTCCATTAAAAATATTGTTCCTAAGTGCTTGTATTCTTTCATTTTGTAGCGATAACCTGGCATCGGATATTGAGAGAAATATACATTCAGCACTCTGTGCAGGGCTACCATCTATCAAATATAAATTTTCTCACAATGGCATTACCCTTAGCCCACTCTTGCACTAAACTCTACACCTATACAAGACATTGCAACCCACCACTCTGGTCAGTCACCTTCAGAACACCACACCGTCAACATCGTACAGAGCTCCTGCTACCACCACCCAAAAAGAAAGGAAGAAGTACAAGAAAAAAATTAACTGTTTCAATCAATTTAACGCTTTCAATAAATATAACCCTTTCAATTTGGCCGTGGACACTTCCCCTCCCCTCCTCCCTTACGTGTCACTTACAACATGTTCAGACCTTGTGATTTTAACATGGCTAGCCACTTTTCTTGTATCACTGTACTGTATTTTACAACTACCCCGCCTTGCCTTTTGCCCCATATACTGACCAGAACCCTAACTTTTACATCTTGTGCAAATTTAAACTTGTATATCAGTACAATTTTTAACTTTGTTTTTCGACGGTGGCTCTTCCTTGTAATTGCTCCCTCGATATCGCGCTTGAGTCCTCCGGCTATGCCACCCTGCGCGACGTTCGCCACCACCTTGAGCTCCTAGGCCTCCCCACTACTGATGTACACCAGAATACTTGTGCCTCTCTCACTCACACCCTATGCCAACTTCTCCACCCTTGGTCTCTTCTACAGCCGGGACGGCTGTTTTTTCTCCGGGGGTAGTGCAGCGACAATAGCTGGTGGCCGAGTGCCTATGGTCGTGCGGGGTATAGCTGGTGGCCGAGTGCAGTGGTTTCGCAAACGTGCCCTACTTGGCCCAGACATAAAAGGAATCCCGCATGGCGCTGCCCCCCTAACACCCCCCCCCCCCAGACGGCACTGTGTATTGAGGCGATACACTTGTGAGATTGCAGGACGAAGAGGAAGGAAACAGACGACCCTAGGCCCCAGAGGAGCTCTGAGGTCAGCCAGAACTACGAGATTAGGAGAGCATAAAGGCGTTTGCGGTAGGGAGTCATTCTGGTACCGAGTCATCGTTCCTTTCCCCCCTTGTAAAAATTACGGCAAGGTTATGGCATAGCTGCGTATATTGTGAATCCTGTTTAACTATTGTTTCAGTATATTAATAACGTAATTGTAATATCCTTGTTCTGTAACGTAATTGTATTCTATTGTTGTTTTAACGTAAATGTATTGTGTTCTGTTACTGAGAGTTGTTATACTAAAGATATATATTTTTATAAATTATCCTTCATATTTAGCCACCATCACGAGCGCCCCCATGTACACCCCTTACCTCCCTTGCAGTAATCTAGTGTTTGATGTTGGATCGAGTATAGAGAGTTTGGATACCAGAGATAATTAGTGACTGGAGGAAGGGAAGTGTTACAATTTGCTGGAATCCCTGACATGTTGCTTCGGTGAGATATTGCTCCAGTAACAGCTCCTCTCGATCTTCTCAAATTTAATTTTCTAACTTTTTCCTCAGTATTAGTGGAACAGATTTTTTTTCTTCGTCAGATCTCTTAAACGGATACCATAATTGCGTAGCACATGGTTAGAACATTCAATTTCTTCCACAATAAGCTCTAAACCATATGGTTTGCATCTCGCAATATGGCTCATCACGCTACTGCTGATAATAACAACCAACTGAATTTACGATAGGTCTTGGAAAAAAATGGTAAGTAGTCACTAGTTACAATTTCCGTCTAATGTACGTCATTAGTTTTGAATTCGCGCAATAAATACTAATCACAAATGAAAGCTTGATTACAGATTTCCAGATATTATACGACTATTGTCATTGTCATGTTACTAACTCAAAATTTTTAAATTTTAAATAAAATCTGAAATATAAGTGAATTGTACATACGCATTGAAATATTTACACACTGAGGGCAAGGTTTGTTTTAGATTTTAAAAAATATTAATTTGTGAAAGGCCATGTTGATACTAAGTTTTTTGACAAAAAAATATGAATGCAATAGACTTAATTTTGTTCATAAAAAAACATACTTTTCAGCCAAGGAAATATGCTTGAAATAAAATTACTTGATCTAACTATACGTATTTCTTTTGGCATCTGGATATTTTGTTTGTTTAAAAAACATTTTTACCTGTCATGTGATAAAAGAACAAAACCCCATGCAGTAATATGAATCTCCCAACCACAATCTTTTATTAGGCCAGTAGCAAGACAGTGAACTGTCATTTAACAATACAAGAATAGTTTGTCTGACAAAAATATATTTCTTAATAAGTTAACATATATAAACACTACGATGTATTGTATTATCCAAAGAATAAAACAGACGTGTTGGGATGTTCATTTGCTAGATAATGGGACACGGCTCGCTGATTCAGGCGCGTTTATCTCTTCTTGACATAAATGTTTACTTTACTCGAGTCTAAGATCAATCGACACGGCGAACTCCTAGGTTTCCATTTAAATTTATTAGAAAAATTTACATTTTAAAAATTTCGTTGTGTAAAACGATGACGTTATTTTATGTCAGCGTACTGCAAGTCATGAATACTATAATTCCTTACAAAGTAATGCTGTAACTGTACTTTTGAATCGAACGTCCAACATCCTCCAAAACAGTGTTTGTGTATATATATGCGTGTGTGTCTATATATAACACACACACATATATATGTGTGTGTATATATATATATATAACACACACATATAATATATACACACACACACGCACGCACGCGCGCGCGCGGATAGACATGTGTGCACATACATATACGTTTATTTTCATCGTTTCTTTTTCATATAAATTACCTACAAATTATTTTTACGTTTAAATTTGTTTAATTTTTTTTTGCAGATTAATATAACCCCCCCCCCCCGTGATATTCTCTTATCGTTATGAAAAGAAAAAACCATTTTCCGTAATCCTTTACATGCCAAGCATATGAAGAAACAAATCTGCACAGTTACACCAGCTCTTTCAGATACTGTTATATGTCCTGACTATCTTTTACTACCCTGCCTGCCTCTCTTCAGCTGGCGCCGGCTGGCCGCCACTCAGTATCCTCGTTGCAGGGCCGCGCTGCGCGCAGTGCAGATGTCTCTCGTTCCTTTGTTTTACTAAACACGACAAAATATTTTTTTGTTCTACAAATTACATGTTTAAGTACACATTTCATAAATTCTTTCCCTGGAGCCTACTTTATGATTTTGTATTTTTTATGTAAGATTTCTTTACTATTAAAATTGCACAAAATGAGTAGTTTTCCTGTTAAAAACTAAGTTAATAGTAAAAAATTTTGAATTGCTGATCCTGAGCATAAGGTAAATTACGTGTAAAGATGTGACTGCCAAAGTCTGGTCACCGTCGTTATCTTAATTTTATGTTGAAAAGGTAAACAAAATGACTCGTTTTTCATCTTGTATGCCAGGGGTAGACGGAACCCTTAATACACGGTATACAAGGAAGACCTCAACGCGCGTCCGTCTGTCTGTATGACTGCGCAAATCTCGAGAACCGCTGAACGGATTTGGATGCGGTTTTTACTGTTATGATCTGCATTTATCGAGGAAGGTTTGTGTGTATTAAAAAACGATGTAGTCCTAATAGGAGCTGAGTATTGAAAATATTAGTGGATCAAGTCGGAAAAACAAGCTATTTTGCTGCTTCCTAAGCATGCTCTACCAAAACTGCAGGGCCGATTGTTATAATTCTTTCATCGTTAACAAGCTACATTCTTCCATATAGCTATAGACATTTATCAAGTGAGGCCACAAAGGCCCAGTGGGTAGAGTAATCTCCAGTGGAACCACAGTGGACCAGTGGGTAGAGCGGTCCCAAGTGGGGCCGCAGTGGCTCAGTGGATAGAAATATATCAAGTGGTGCCACAGAGGCCCAGTGGCTAGAGCGATCCCAAGTGGGGCCGCAGCGGTTGAGTGGAAATAAATATATCAAGTGGCCCAGTGGTTAGAGTAATCCCAAGTGGGGCCGTAGTGGCTCAGTGGCTAGAGTGATTCCAATTTTCAAAATAAATCAATGCCCAACGAATCGGGTGAATAAATGAAACTTTAAGTTATTATCTTATACTTGTAATGAGAACAGCAATGTGTTGGCAAAGACTAGTCAGAAATAGTTCACAGCTAAAATATTGTTTTAAGCTAGTATTTTGGTATAATTGCAATTTGTAAATAAAACGTTGCCTAATGAAATACTTAAATTTTTTGGTAACACTGATGGAAACATATTTCATTGTTTCAGTTAAAAATATCAGCGCAAATTTCAGTGTGTATTCCCTAGTGACATGGAGGTTTTTTTTTCCGTCCGGGAAGAAACTTGAATACGTGGAGCGTAGCTTGTCGCGCGCGCGCGCTCGCGCTCGCGCTCGCATTCACACTCACACTCACACTCACACTCACACTCGCACTCACACTCACACTCTCTCTCTCTCTCTCTCTCGGGAAATTTATATATGTTGTCAATTTTTGCATATTCCATACATATTACAGCAAAAATAATGATGATCTGAATAGTTAAGACTGGATGCTTAAAAAAAAAAGCACAGTTTGAAAAAACGAATTGTAATTTTGGTATGCCATTAAGTAAAAACTATGTGCTCTAACATTTTTTATTCGTGGAAAAGATACGTACAAATAGTGCTTACAAGTGAAACGATTCCTCAACTCAGGATGAAATTCGTTCTCACTGCCACTATAGTGTTTAAGTACAAATTTTCTTCCGACCTGACGAGTTTCGTTAGAAGCTGAGTTTTCCAAGATGCTACTGCCGTACATAAAAGTGGTGGAGGAACATCTGCTTTTCGGCTTTACGATGGCAGTGAGAACGAATCTTTTTCCAGTTCTCGGGTGCAAAATAAATAGATATTTTCCGGACTTGCTTAAGCAAGTGCTTTGACAGTTAAAATTTTTTTTTTTATTTCATGTCTTAGCATTTAAAATTAATATCCAGCTTGGTTTACGTAAGATTGAAAAAAAAAAAAAAAAAAAAAAAAAAAAAAACTCAATTATTCTTACCTTACGAAAAAAAAATTGAACAAGATTTTTCTGTGTGTTGTGAGAGAGGAGAGAGAGAGAGAGAGGAGAGAGAGAGAAAGAGAGAGAGAGAGAGACACACACACACACATACACACACACACTCTCTATTCGGCACAAAATTAGATGTTACACATTTTACGAAACTTTTAAATAAGCACTACTTTAGCTCTCTCGTTTCAAGAATACACACATCCATTCCAATCTTATTAATACCCAATTACGGTTAGTGTCAATTCAAGGGTTACTTAAAATACAAACCATTTATAACCTTCCATTACGCGCGCTCCCAGCGTGTCACTCGACAAATTAGTGTACATGAAAACAGCTGACCGAACAAAACAGAGAAATAATATTATCGGTTATAGATAAACTTATAAAATCCGTCCGACGCAAACGGGCAACAACTAACACACACATACGCACACACAGAAGGTAATGCGTGAAACAAAGTACGCTTGAAAACGTTCGATAACGAACGGTTTGGCCGTTCTCTGCCAGCACGTGTGTGGCGGCCAACGTAGGTGCCAGTTATTAATATCCTCAGACATAACTTCCAATTGTCAAGAGCTTTCCACAGCTATAACTAACGTGGGGGAAAATTACTCTTAGCACGTGAAATAAACACTCGTTATCCAAAAGCGCATTTACATAGTTAATAATTAAAATGCAACAAACTTCAATTGCGTGTGGCGTCTCTGCAACACCTGGCGCATCTGCAGTCTGCAATAACCTCAACATGCAAATGCAAATAAACGTGGTGGTGGCCCCTGTGTGTGTGTGTGTGTGTGTGTGTGTGTGAGTGTGTGTGAGTGTGTGTGTGTGTGTGCGTGTGTGTGTGTGTGGCAGAGAGAGAAACCGCGCAATGAATATGCAATTTAATTCTCTCAATGTTCTCCCTTTTTTTTACGCGGCTGCGGTGGCGCAGTGGGTAGACTACTCGTCTCCCACCTACGCGAACAAGGTTCAATTCTCGGAGAGGTCGCTCCCGGATTTCTGCACGTGGTATTCGTGCTGGTCCGCGGGTTTTCTCGGGTATCTTCCGTTATTGCATCCCGACGCTGCTCCGCTTCTCCCTCTTCGGCTCTCACGAGTGAGTGAGTGAGTGAGGAGTTTTGGGAAGCTCGTAACAGCGAGGTCTTGAGAGCCGATGTGGGTGAAGCGAAGTGGGTACGGAGCAGCGCCGAAATGTAAGGGCGGGGGAAACGAGACATCCCCGAGGAAACCCTCAGACCAGCGGCATCTTTCGGCAAAATGCCACGTGCGATAATTCGGGCACAGCCCCGCCGGGAATCGAATCCTGTTCACCTTGGTAGGAGGCAAGTAGTCTGACCACTACGCCACCGCGGCCCCCAACTTAGATTTAAAGAAGTAATTCATCCATGCCTTACGGTATTCAAATCTTGAAAGCAGCCGTAATCCTAGGGTACATATTTAGCCACCTTTATCATGGACGGTCGTCTAGCCGTATTAAAGGGAGCTCAATAAATACAATATATTTGTTTCGTATTTTCTGAGCAAATACAAAACTGACAAAAATGTCCACGCCTTAGTTACTTATTTTTGGACCAATGCCACACAATATATATTAACGCCTCTTGATAACGAAAACATTTTGTCTCTCCTATAATTCAGAACGAACAATGAACTGTTTTAAAGTATGCACCTTCTTTTGACACGTACTCCGTATGATACATAGCCCGATACTGTGTTTGCCTGCAGATTCCACAAAGTGCGTCCACATAATCCTCGTGTAATTGTGAGTTATCTCTGACAGAATGATGTATAAGAAAATATCAACACTCCCTATCCCGAGGACATGCAAATCCTAAATGCTTCCACATACACTAGTTACGGATTACACACCAGCTCTTGGTACTAACAGTTTGGGATAAAATGTAAAACCCGTCCCGTTGTGATGTAGGAAATTTTGTGCGTTAAATTGTAAATATTTCAGGCCTGCTTTAATTCGTGGTTTCAATTGTTGCAAATAACAAAAATATTTTACTGCGTTCTCGTTTCATTATCACAACCAATGAGCTTTACACGATGTGGTCGGCGAAACTGAAATGACCCTGTCACAACTTAAAGCAGTAGCACGACAAACATAGTCGTGCCTCGCATTTTCATTAACGGGAAGGTCCGGTAAATCTCATGTAGTGTAACCTGAAAATAGAATTTAAATTAAGTGCATATAAAAAATTATGTCCTGAGGTTTTATACACTATTAATAAGATGTGTTTACCTGGTAAGCAGTATTACCCTATAATAATTTTAGCACGCCTGAAAAGCATTTTAATTTGTATGGCAGGGGCCTAATATACTTGGTGTAGTTGAATAAACAATAATAAACACCAAAGTGGGGTAGCTGAGTAAAAAACGGAGCATATTTCATCAAGGAAAAAAAATTACGTAAAGTCCATAGGTAACCCGCTAATGGCAGTGAAAATGTGCAGAGGCATGTATGCAACTCTGTCTATATGATGTATTAACTCTTTCAGACCCACTTTAATTTATGGTATCAGGTGTTGCAAACCAACATTTTATGACGCGTACTGTATTTAAGTCGACAGAACACTTGTTTCGTTGCCACAGCTAATGAATAGATCCCCGAGTATTTCGCGGATTGAGCTGACAGCAAGCTAGGCTGGGCAGCCCACTATACAGTCCAGACATTATCGTTTGTTTATTGGTTGCTGTGATCTACTGAGCCTCTGTACAGGATTGTTAAACATTCATCCAGACTACTGTTTCTTGTTTATTACTGACTCGCCGCTAAACGGGACGTGTCTGAAGAACTGTTGTCCAATCACAACAGTAGGAGGAAAGAACAAGTGTTTGGAGTCTACCTCGCCTCCGAATGGATTCGCGAAATACTCGTGGCTCTACCAATGAGCTGTAGGCTATATGTTCGGCTACAATCATATAAACCAGTTAAGACCTAGATCAGTAATACGGCTTGCGAATAATTTACCCACACAGGAAAGATCATTGGTTATTGAGCTTCGCAGTGTGCAGTAGAGACCAAAAATTACTTACACGTGCGCAATGTACACAATTGTGTGTACTAGGTTATCCAGCCTGTGTGCAGTTCTGCACGCGTGATAACACCGCTCAATACCACAAGATCTCGGTCTCAATTTCAGCGATGCTACGTACGACCAGTTCCTGTAGGACTTGTTACTGGAATGCTTGGATGACTCAGCTCGTGAGGCGATGTGGTTTCAGTACGAAGGAGCACCGCCTCACCTCGCCATTGCGGTTCGCCAGCAACTCCCAGGACTGGTGGATAGGTAGGAGAGGCTCCACAGCGTGGTGAGCACGCTCACCTCGCATCACACCGCCTGACATCTGGCTGTGGGGCCACAGTACGCCACACCTATTGGCACGAGGGATGAGGTCATTACGCGGATACGGAGAGCAGTTTGACACCATCAGTGCCACGTGGGAAGCTCTTTGCACGTGTGCGTCGCAACATGCTTCAGCGCTGCACTGGCTGTGTGGCCAGCGGTGGCCGACACTTTGAACAGACACTGTGAGCCCCATGCCTTCTGCCCAAACGTGTGAATAAACTGTCATCTCATTGCACTGATTGTGGCTGTATACCCGACTAGAAAATGTCATGATTGACAAAGCTCTCAATAAAGTCCGTGAAGAGTTTGCCACTAAGATTGGTAGAAGACTGGAGGACTTCGACAAGAGGCAAGGAGAGCGAATTTCCGATGACCCATGATGGAGTACTCGGGTAAAGGCTTCAATGATATGAATTCAGAGTATCTCAGATTGGCGAGGAGGTTAGGTTTTACTGAGAAAACCGGTAGAATATCGTGTAATGGCACAAAAGAATAGTAAATGGCCCGAAAAGAGAAGAGGAGAAAGTGCCGAGTACTGTCTTACTCATCAGAGTACAGTTACACTGTGGGCCGTAAAACCTGTATACCCGCCCCTACACATTACCACTGCCATTGGCAGGTAAACTACAGATGTTAAACAGTTTATTCCTTGGTAGCATATGCTTAATTTGTCAACATCTACCCCACTCCGGTGTCCATTATCATTATTACTCGAGTACACCCGGTATATCAATTATATGAAAGTTAATTCAACGTCAGAATCACAGACACGAGTGATGTACAAATGGTACAATTTCTTTTTAATTTTCTGAATTTCTGAATAACTTAGTCCATATTTTCCAATCCGGGAGGGGCGAAAACAGAAAAGCATTATCTTATTGGCCTGTGCTGTGTGGCTACAATTCGCACTCCCAATTTCGAAGATTCGTTTCACTTGTTTATGACAGAGACACTCGAGCGATGTCAAACTTAGTGGTGAAATAGTCAAAATGAATTATTACATTTAGAGGAAGGACGGGGGCATGGTTCACCTGGTCCATCCTGTAGACACAAAGCTCCTGATTCTTGTATCTTCCCTACTTGGTGTGAGACAGCTTCCAAAGTCGCCTGGTCGCCGTAGGTGGATCGAGACGCCACAACCGGCGGACCGCGCCGTAGCTCTCATTTCATTAGCGTGTGTAGCGTAGCGTGAGGCGTGGGGGAGTCTGAGTGAATCATCTGGACGCAAGCACAGCGGGCAGCCGGGCGCGAACGTTAATCTCTGGCCGCAGTTAAGGTTGAAACACATCCCATCCGTCTCCTCCTATGTTGGAGGTGATGTCATACGCCTTGCCGAATGCTAATTGAACTTCCCGGCTGGCCCCAGGACACCCTTCGACCTCAGGCACGGCACTCTGCTGCTGCTTGGAAAATGCAAACACGCCTCGCCATATCAGCACAAGGCTGCTCAAACTTACGTCACCTCCCTAGTCGCCATGCGGCTAAATGCTGTTCACGATAATGTGAGCACTTTAGAAATGAACGTTAGAAAAAATTCACTGCTCCTGCATGCATATATTTTAATAAGCACACTGAGTGACATTCGTACAGTAAAGTTGGTATACGCTGTTCAAGCAGCAGATGAGCAAAATGAGCAGTTTTGAAAGCCCTGCTTAAGATCTACTTGTATGCGCGTTGTGTACTCTTCCACGATAAGCACTTAACCTCCACTTAACCTCACCACGGGCCTGATCACTTTATTCGTCCGTCGATAAAGGACAACTCTATTTTTTTTTTTTTTTTTTTACAAATGCGTGCAGAGGCCGCATCCGGATCAAACCGCCATGTTCGATTCCGGACTTTCTGCTCTGCCATTCCGGTAACGCGTCCGCCATCTTAGATTCTACCATGTTGTTAGCCAGTGTGTCACCATATCTGTAGCCAGTACATCGCGATATTGGGTCACCATGTTGTTAGCCAGTACGTTGGTAACCAGCATGACATTTTTCATTCTTGCATTCCGAGAGTTTTCTCTCTTCTTCTTTGTTACTGGAAGCCGTCATATTTGTTGCTGGAGGCCACCATCAGTTGTTTACATTTGTCTCTCACCTCCGTTAGACCCGCCATCTTGTTTTTTCGTTTGTCATTGGTCAACACGAGTAAATACTGATATGTATTACTTTTCGCATAAATTGTGTGTTTGTATGTATCTTCCCCATCGCGTACAAAGCACTGCTGCATCTGATGCCATTTTAAGAGAATTTTATGACTGAATTTAATAAAATAAAATATTTTTTTATAAAAAGAACTTATTTATTTATACAAACATATATACATGTTTTTTTCCAGTCTTGCATATTTATTAGGAAACGTATGAGTCACACGTTGCCCTCCCAATTTTATCCTAGCTTGGGACCGGCTACATTACAATTATGCAGCGGAGGCAGGGTTACAACGCTGATAAAATTTCGCATACAATGCTGAAAAATTATCTTGAAGTCAGCATTGTGTCTTTAATTAAATGTAAAATGTAGGGAATGCTAACACACAAATATATTAAAATATGTCCCAGCTATAGTATAACTTTTAGAATCTGTCAAAACTATATAGAAATTGTCTATGATCAGCGTTCTCCTCCTTTTGTGCAGCTAGCCAGTCATATTCACCTGTCGTATGTCAATTTGTTCCCCTCTCCTCTTACCCCCCAGCAAGCTACCGAAGTAAACTTCCCTGGAATGGTCGTCTGGATCATTGGGTCTTACCACAACAAGGTGAAGAAAAAAAACTCTCTCTTGCTTGAACTCCAGTGTGCTGTAAGGCCATTTTTAGCCAGAAAATCCGTGTGGGAGAGTGTGCACGCCATCTTCACAAATACATCGCGTATTGACCATCCAAACAAGTGCCAATTTATTACTACACTCTGAATATAACTGCTTTTTGTGTGACCGTATGCCATGTACAATAACTCCCAAAGTCTTCTCTCTGTTTAGAACATGGGTGTAATCTTCTTCCTAATAACGCACTTCTGAATTCCTTTAGCCGGCTCAGAAAACATGTCATGATAAAAATCGAGAGTTCTTATCTCGTATATCATACTGTTGGTGTCCATATAGGCCAACTGCAGGTTCTCACCATACCTTGCCTTCATTATATCGTAATGAAAATGATACATGAGTACCTTCGAAAAATCCAGTTCTGCTACGCCAGCATAAATAGGCTTGTCGAATAAGATAGCTTAATGCTCTAGCTTGACGAGCGACAGATTCTCAAAATAAATTATTCTGTCTTTGTAGGCTGGTTTTCCGACAAGTTTCTTGAGTCACTTCTCATTGCAGACGAGGCTCGTTCTCTGTCTATTACGCTTGTTTTCCATGAGCTTGTCGAAGACTGTGTTGTTTGCCAGCTTGAAAAAGTATTTTTCAAAATTGCTTGCTGTTGCTGCACGTCTTGTGGTATTCAACTGGACATATGGCTGTAGCCAGGCACACACTGCTCGAACTCTAGCACATGGTGAATCTTCTCAATTTTCAGTCCATGGGTGATGGCTTGTTTGAGTGTGACATAGTGAACTATATATTTTTTTCTTGCTCATCAGTGTAGTCATCAGCTTCTTCTGCTTAGATTACGGCGGACATTCATTAATTGGCCGAAATGGAAAGTCATTGTGTTCACTGTGCAGTTCAGGCGGATAACTTACATCACATTCGATGATGTAGCCCAGAAGAGAATTATCAGGCACGCCCATGATGTCAAGATCGGTACTGGTCCACTTGAAATGCCTTATAGGCAGAGGCAAACTCATTGCCCAACCGTACAAATTGTTAGCGTCCATGTACATTAGGTATTTCGCCGGCTCATAAGGGACATAGTTCGCGTGATCGTACACGTTGTTCGCAACACAGTGCCTCTTCACACACTGAGCCACACCACCTCTTATGCCATTCTCGAGAAACATGTACATGTCGTAGTCAGTCAAAAGTTCGAGTTTCTCGCCAGTCATCCTCAGCATGGCACCGAATGTGTAGCCAGGTAAACTTATGTAGTGAACACAGTACAGTCCATACGTGTCTAGGCAGAGGTCGCGGAAGTTTTCAAACACATCGGCGAGTAGTAGTACATCTGTTTTCATGTAAATATCTGAATAATTCTTCAAGGTTCGGCAGTCAAATTTGTTCCATACTTGCTGAGCATGAGCGTACTCGGAATCACTTATGTTCGCATTTGTCAGCCTATTATAAAACTTCTCCTTCGGTGGCAGCTCTGTCTCGTCCAGTCTCTCGATGCTGTCACTATAATCATAGGGGAAGAGCCCCTTCCTTGTCACTAGGGCCAGCTCATCGGAACTGAAGAATTTGGATGTACTATTGAACTTGTTTGCTGGCAGGTTCCCTGCCAGGGTTGACAAGCTGCTGGCCGTGAAATGGAAACTGTCGATAAATTGAATTCTGAACTTATCTCCAAGCGATTTCCCAAAAGTAATAATCTTCTCTTCATTATGTGGTATGATGGTGATGTCTTTGTTGTCATACGCCAGTTCTCTGAAGATGAAATTTTCATCGTATGCCAGGTTATGAAAAAATACTGGAAGCCTCTTCTCTCGTCTTCTGAGCAAATTGCAGTTGTTACAGGCTGCTCCAGTGGTTCCGTACCTTCACGTTATCTTTGCCAAAGATTCCTCCGCAGTGGCAGCATATTGATGCCTGGAGATACGATGAATTTTGTGCTGGAGTTAGTGGTAGCATCTTCAGTGAAGTCTCGTATATATTCTTCACTTGCTCACCGATCTCAACAATTTTCTCAATAACAATCTTCGGCGCATCCATACCTGTGTAGAGGATAGGTTTCTGTGGCAGTTCCGACGTCAGTGTTGCAGGAATGATGTCATAGTCTACATGTATGAAAATACAGAAGCTGTGAGCTTCGTGCTTCTGGTACGCCAATGCGAAAGCCTTCTCAGGGTCAGGTTGGCAGGTCTGAATCAGTACCAAAATGGCTTCGATATCTGAGTAGATCACAATCGGTAGTTTATACTGGTGCTGAATATTTCTGAAGCTGGGCCCTGGAGGTCTTCCATCCTTTCCAGGTTGTGGCATTTCAGCTCGAAATGGTGCATTTACACAGCAAAATTTCTTGTGTTCAGCCAGACACTGTTCACCGTTAAACCCCGACACTCGTAGCTGATCGTCGAAATGCACCAGGCATCTATCGCATATATGCACTCAGCCACAATGAGCCGTCTTCTCGGATCGTATCAGTCTGGATAAATTGAAATGTAGCAGTAGTGGGATGTCTCTTCATCTGACAAAAGCAGCAAGTCTAGATGATCGTCCTTTTCTTCACTGGTCACTCGGAGAGGAAAAATCTTTTCATTTTCATCAATGGAGTAAATATTGACCGATGTTCCTGGGTTCTTCTTCTCGAACAATTTGATCTGACGTACTGGTGTTGTAAAAGTGATGCCTGAAAAGCCGTGCCTGTCTTCAACATTGCTGTATCTCTTGTCGACACGTTCTAGATTAGTACCTTCCACGAACTTGGCCAATACTGCCCATTTGAAACACACGTGGTCTTCATGAACAGCCGTTGAGGATTCGTTTTTCCTTACGGGAGTTGACAGGGCCTGGTACTCACAGAAGAGGCATGCTAAGTCATGGGAGGGCCACATCGCGGTAGTATAGGTTTTTTTTCCCTAACCTATTCTAATTATAAGTGTTAGACGTACGTCCGAGTTAGGGACTGGAGCTAGATGGGTCTCAGGACTGAGCCCCTTACACCTAGAGGGGAGGGAATCCATGCAAGGGGGCATGCATAGCGGCAGAGAGATTTTCGTAGCCCTGGCCACCGTTTTGGGCCACGACTACCTTTCTAAATGTACCTATAGTTAACCTATAACTAAGAAGAGAAAGGGAAAAACCGGCATAAACACTGTAAAAACCCTTTCGACAGAAAAGAACTGAAAATTGTTGCATGCATTGATAGAAAATGGTAGAGGAGACATATAGGTAGGAACCATGCTCTTTATTAGTGTACCGAGCGAGGTGGCGCGGTGGTAACTCACTTGACTCGCATTCGGGAGGACCCGGGTTCGATTCCCGGCCCGGCCATCCTGGTATCGGTCTCCCATGGTTTTCCGATTTCACTCCTCTTCTCTATGCAACTTGCTCCATCTCTAACGACTTCGCTGTCGACGAAACGTTAAGCCCAATTACCCACCTACCTTTATTAGTGGGAAGAGAAATACTCTAGGCTGTTCACTGTAAGTTAAGCACTTTTGGGACCCTAGTTACTTTTACTTTCAGCATTTTTTTAAAATCCTTTAACAACATTTTAAATAAATATTGCCATGCAAGTAATAAACACTGTGCGTGTATACCACCGCACTCGGAAGTTGACGTTTAAGGCTAAAATAAAATGTATTTATTGACTAATATTCCAAATGAAAGGGATTTCAAAAATTGCTCACTTTATCGTGACTATCCTATTGAAGAGAAGGGGGCGGGATCTTAGTCGCACAGGTTGCTTCAGAAATAACTTACAAAGGACCGTCAGAAGGGGGGGGGGGGGGTTGGAGAGGTTGAAGGGCCGAGGGTAGGGTGTGAGAAGTGCGTGCAAGGGCGCCCACGTGCTAGCCAGTCAGTCTGGCGGTTCCCCGCGGCACAGATCGATACCGACGTCGGCGTCGGCCCAGCGTCGCGACGCCTACCGCTACACCCCCTCCCTCCCCTCCACCCGTCCCTGCACCCATCACGAATGACGCAGTGTGCTCGGCTAGACGACAGACAGCCATCCCCTTCCCCTCCTCAAGAACACACAGGGTGCAAATCCAAGTTCAAACCCTGACACCGCAGCTATACTCTATTCGTGGTTACTTCCGGGGCCGCGACGCTGTAGTGGATAGACTACTCGCGGGGTCGCTCCCGGATTATCGCACGTGGTAGTCATGACGGATGATGCCGCTGGTCGGCAGGTTTGCTCGGAAATCTCCCGTTTCCCCCCGCCCTTGCATTCTGGCGCTGCTCCACTCACCACGCTTCACCCTCATTGGCTCGCGAGACCTCGCTGTTAAAGAGCCGCCCAAATTTCTTCACTCACTCGAAGACTGTCACAGAACACATGCATGCCATTCTTAAGACAGTAAAGTTTTGAGAATGGTGTCAATGTAGTTCTTCAGCTATTCTCGTAGTAAATTTGATGCACCTTTGGCGGGCATATTGTTGTATGTAGGCAGTTGCCCACCTTTGACAAGAAGGCAATGCACCTCAATGGGAACTGCACAGTAACTGCTAATTATATGTAAATATAAAAATCTAAAAAAAAAAAAAAATATATAGTCAAAAATAGCTAAAATAAACATTTTGTATTAATTGCATTCTCAAGAAAAGTTAGATTGAGCTATAAAATAGCTAAATTAGCAAACACTACTTGTTAGGTTTCGGTATACTGTCTGCATGCATGCATGCATGCTTTCTTCCGTTATTGCCTGTAGATGCCTGTTTTTGTGGGGATTCTGCTTGTCTAATATTAAACACCTCTGTTTTTTCCGCAAACAGTTCAGATGAGGAACGAAAAAAAAGTAATACCCCATGTCACTGATAAAGCTTGGAATCAGTTTCACTGCAAGTTTATCAGCGGTTTCGTGGGTCACTGACCCGTTAGTGATGTCTTAGTCATATAAAACGACCGCGTATACAATAAACTGTACACGTAACATGCGGGATTGTAAATTATAAGCAAAATGTTCTCAATGCACATTATTAATATTACGTGACAAAAACTTTAAGCTATAGCAGTATCAATAAGCTTTTTTTTTTTTTAATGGGCAGATATTGGTATTCTTTTTTTCTCTTTTAGAAACAAATGTGTTTTACGTTAATCAGTGCTGTCCCATGGCTTAGCGGACAACATAACGATATGAGATCAAAAGTACCGGATCAAGATCAATTCTTTTGATAAAGTGTACTGGTCCCTTGATAAACCTTTAGAGTAAATAAAGGCACTTGTAAACGAAACAAACAAAAATATTTTTCCTTTTCGCAGTCACCGAACGATTATAATTTCAAAATTTTTTTCTACTAAGTCTGTTCTGTTTCCATGTCTCTTTCAATACGCGCTCACTGAACTCAAAAGAGGGCAGGGGCAAGTACACACAGTGGAAAGACGTGAAAATCTGCGCTAGCACACCTGATATTACTCAGCAACATCTCTCTCCCTTTATGAACCGGATGACGCATTTTAACGCGGCCTGTTTGCAGACAAATCGCACATTTTTAGTACCGGTGTCTCAGAATCCTCGTTGGACCAATGAAATGGGGTAACGTCTTCACACCCAGACGAGAGCGGATGACGAAGTACAAACGTCAGGAATGTATACACACAATCAAAATTTGTTGTAGGTATTAAAAACAATTCTTTTTACACTGAGAGTAAAATATTGTATTTTCACAACACATTCTTTATGAAACATAAAATATTGTTTATACTCATCCAAGTTATATTAAACCTGAAATATATGCTTGTTAAAAGTCACCATTAGTTTCGCACATTCCACTGTACGGTGTTGCAAAATTTTCTCTAATTCAGTTGTAGTGTTTCAAAAACAATCTCGGTAACTACCTCCCAGACAACTATTTGTAAAAAAATTGCAGTGTAGTAAACTGGAAAGCAAACGGTCTGTAAATCACGGTCTCAAGCAATGAGTGAAATTCAACACCGGAGTACTGAGATATAGCGGCCATTTAGCATTGAGTTTGTTCGCTTATATTGGTATATTTGTAATGTAATAACCATAAAAGATAAAAATAATACTTCCCACAAAATATTGAACGTGGCTAATATACACGCGCTACTGCAACCCTCAGACACATTAATACAATCACTTTCTTATTTTTAATAAGTAATTTCTCTCTATTGGCACTTCACACGCCAAGTAACATTTATTATCATATCATCACAAACCTACAATGTAAAAAAATAATGGTAAAATCACCTGATACGTGTAAGGTAATATTCGCAAACTTGTGTGGGAAACATAGTTTTCCTTACATGTAAGGTAAAATTACCGCCCTCTGGAGTAAAATTCAGGTACATAACGGAGGAAAATCCCAGAAATGAATGGGAAAATTACATTACAAGGAGTGTATCTATTCAGCATTGTCTCAACAGCTAAGTGGGAGGACGGGCGGAAGAAATAATACTGTAATACACACATATTCACTCGTACATTCATGTTGTGGTGTATGGATAGCGCATCGGCCTGTAGAGGTCCATGGTCGAGGATTTTAGAGTAGCGGTATGGGTTACTCTTTGTCAGAGGATATACGTAATAAAGAAACGAAAAGTACACCTACTAATACGAGTGTAATTTTAGAAATAAATTTATTATACAATGTAGTTAATATTACTTTACTTGTACGGGATTTCCCTCCACTCTTGTCAGGTACTTCTCCGGAACGTTTAGGGAATAATACCTTACTTGTTATGTAAATTTATTCCACATTTGACAGGTAATTTTACCTTGTATGTAGAGGTAAATAGCTTCCCTTACATATAGGGGAATTTTACCTCAATTTTTTTTTACAGTTTAGGTCTGACAAAAGAAAAATGAACAGTTTGATGTGTTCGCTGCTAGTACACTGTTAAAAATTTCCGTATATTTACGGAATGTTTTACGGGAAATGTACAGTGTATGTACGGAAAGGCAATCCGTAATGACGAAAAACAGTGTTAAATCCGTAAATACAAAATACGAAAAGTCTCCGTATTCCCTTTGTCTGCGAGTTACGGGGACGAACAATGCCGATTCTACACGAAGCTTTCTTCGCCTCTGTAACACGAAAATTATCGTTTCTGCGGCAGTTAAGGTTATCCTAAGGTTATCCACGCGACTATGACCTAATCTTTCAAACATTAAAAAATAGCATCAGGCGTCTGTAACATTTGTCAACACTAAAAATACACTAAATTGAATAGAAACAGAATTTTTGCTTTTGTCTTTTGAATATGAATATAAAAGTTATACCACAATTACCAAGTAAGAATTGTAGGTGAAATGGTAAGGTCGTGGACTGTTAATCTTTTGACACGGGTTCAAACCTCGCTTAAGTACAAAATCTTTTAACTTGTTTAATATCATGTTTATACACGGTAGAACAACCACATAACGAAAATTAAAGACAATTTTATTATCTTTTTTTATTTTAAACAGAAAGTACAGAAAACTAACATGGAAATTAACGGAGAGGTTCCGTGAAATTTGCGGAAAGTCCGTTTCTCAAAATCAGTGTGTCCGTAATTTTACGGAGAGTTTGCGGACACTTCGGGATAAATTTTTACCAGCACTTTTCCGTAAAATGAAGGAAATTTTTTTTCTGACGGTGTACTTCCAAGCCGTCCAGTGGCGAAGAGAAGAACTAAAACCAGTGCACTGTCGCTCTATCAGCTCCCTGCCAAGACAAGAGGATGGACCCCTGTGGGGCCTCGATTCAACCCACTAAGGAAGGGTCCCCTTGACGTGGCCGAATGTCGTTCCCGGTCACAGCTCGTCAATCAATTTACACATCATCTTCAAACTCTGTAAGTCAACTTCATATACGAACTCAGGGTGACCTCGTTATCCAGCGCAATGTATACTTACTTGTATTTCAAAACGACTGCCATTCAAAATTCTAAAAATATGCATCACTGTACTGGTGGTAGCAAATTAACTCTGACGCCCCAGGGGTAAATATTCTATTCAACGAACCATTTTCGATAATACCTGACAGTTCGCTTACAACCGTTCTTCGCTCAGGGCGAAGAAAACTCGTTTATATGCTGTTTTCACAGCTCTGTTACAAGACATGGAAAACAAAATGCAAACGAGAATGTAAATGCAATTCAATACCAAATGAGTTCGCACATCCTGTATCAGTTTAAGCGCAAACAAGCAAACAAATCTTTGCATAAGAATAGTTTGTAACACCGGCCGTGGGATAACTGGTTGAAAAAATATCCTACGGCGCTACGTGTTTTGGGTTCCATCCTATTAAAATTACTAATTTTTGAGCAGTTGATAAGCATCAGATGACATTAATTTAAACTTTTAAGAATGGGTCCCACCGATTAGCCCACCGACATTAAATGAGAACGTACACTAATAATAACAATTTTTATTTATTTATTTATTTAATTATTTACGTACCACCCACAACAGTTATTACTAATTACTGGGTGACACAGACATATAATACAAATATACACAAGACAATACATAAAACACACAATACAAAACATAATAATATAACATAATAAAAATAATAATTCGGGACAGCCTCAAAAATATTTAATGTGTTGGTTTATTGAGGCCGTGACCTCACCCCATGACTCTAATCTACATAAAAAGTGCTCTTAAGATCTCGATGTTAAGAGCCACCAAAATCTCTCCAATATATCTCTATACGTAAAAAGTGTAAAATAAACCAATATTTATCTAAGTTATTAGTTTTAACGCACCTTCATTAGCAAAAATTACTACCACAAAAAGTTCAATCACCCTCAACCCTTTCCATAACACCATCCATATAAGAATAAACCTGGGTATGCTGCTCTGTTACTGATTGAAAGTTTCTAAACTTAGTGTACAAACTACATACACAAAAGTCATGTAGAATAAAGCAACACTAGACAGTTCATAAAGGCGTCTGAATAATGGTGTTTGTCACTGAAATTAATTCCGGATGTTGTGACTGTGCGATCAGGTTTCGCGTTCGCCAAGAAACATAAAATTCACACGTAAATTAAAAACAGGCGAGTTTATTATGATGTGCAGCAGCACCCCTCCTTGGCCAGGGGTGTCCACGGCTGAAGTTATGCTTGCCTTCCGACTTCTTACTTCGGGAAAAAAGAATTGTCTGTGCCTTGCCATACCATCCGGAGGTGTTTACTCATACGGTCGAAACTTGACTTCATAGGTGTGGTATACATTCTTTTGGAAGGGGTGGGAGAATATATTTGATCTGAGTTGAGTTGTGGTTTATTGATATTAATAATGTGTACCGATGTAATTTGTTTATTGCTGAGCTATTCATTGAGTGCAAATAAAAATATTTGTGTAATGTGTTGTGTTAGATTTTGGTTAAATTTCGAAAAAAAATTATTTTATGTTGGTCAAACCTAACCTTACCTTACCCTTCCTAACCTAGCCTAATCTGAAATTAGAATAAATACATGTATGTGCCTTTACATACATACATACACATACGCACAAACTTATGCACACAAAAGAATCAATGATTCATAATTTTCAGGCTACTGCTACACAAAGAGTACAGATAACACACTGATAATGATATAACTGAAGAAGATGGGGGGAAGTCAATGCTTCATAACGTAGTTAAAGTCATCCCGCACTCCACAGAGTCATCTACGAAGAGTTCGCAGTCGAACTACATCTGTACATCTAGCATTCCTATTGCTGTAAACAGAAGCCATTTCAAGACACGTGAAGAGAGAAGAGCAGTAACTTTACTGCCCTGTGCTTTGTCACCACAATTCGCACAACCGTGTTCAAAAGTTTGTTCTAATTGTTTACGACATCGACACGAGTACGATACAAATGTAACGGTGAAATTACAATATTGTATGGCTACATTAGGCCGGGTGGGATAACGTCACATTTGGCCCATCCTGTAGGCAAGCCTATGTCTGACTCTCATTCTGAAGGTCGTGGGTTTCATGACGACCAAATGCATTGGGAATGGTTTTTCCAGCATGAGCCTTTATCGTCTCCATGCCAGGAAAATACTAGTCCAGTTCTAAAAAAATGACGTGTAAAAATTCATTAACAGCTTGTGTGTGTATGTGGTGTGTGTATGCATGTATGTGTACACACACATATAAGCTGTTCACTGTAAATTGAGCACTTTTGAAAGCCCTGCTTAAGATCTACTTGTATACACTTTGCGCATTCTTCCGCCTTATGTAAAATTAACATTGCCACGGGCCTCATTACTTTATTTATGCGTCGGCCAAGTGAAACTGTGAAATTATTAGAAAACTAAATATTTTGCAAATATGCTCATTTTAACACTTCGATGCCTTAAAAAAAAAAAACAATAAGCAACAGAAATAACCGAAGTTATTTCGAATGGTTACCTAACACTTTCTATTCGACGTTAAGATACGAAATTACTGTTTTTCCATCGTTAACAACATTGCTGGGCGTATGTCACTCATTGTGCCCGTTAAAAAACATGCGGTAGGAGCGGTGACTTTTTCCTAAGGTTGAGTTCAAAAGTGTGCACTTTAACGTGAACAGCATTTACGTACACATACACACACACGTCACAATCGGGTCTGGTGTCGGGCGAAAAACTTCGTTGACCTTTCTTTAATTGAATTTACAGCAAACAACGTATTGTTACAATTTCTTTCTCAAAAATTAAGTGGGCTATACCAAGTTCGTTAAGCGGTGGAGGTCTTAATCAAATAAAATAATTAATTATATTGCCCTTATTTTATTTACAATAACTACAGCAAAATTCTCTGAACTCAAAATCGCACAATCACTTACTGTTCACAACTAATTACTCCAATTTAATATAATTTATAATTACCACAAAGAAATCAATAAAATAAATTAATTAAATAACAGTCCCAATATACAGTGCATTAACCTATTCAATTATTTCAAAATTTATGCGTCCATATTTGACAGTTCGAATATTTACAATAAAATCAGTATTACACTTCCATTTAGTCCCACCTCAGTTCAGTCCATGTCCCGCCAGTCGCAATGTTCTAGAGTCCTCCAAGCGCCCTCACGCACAGTAGGCTTCACTCGTCGGTGTCACACCCTCTCGTCCATTCAAGCCACAAACACCTCACCCGCCGTCGTTCCGCAATCTACTGTCACACCTAACTTCACTCGTGCACACTCGCAGGGTGGCCTCCGTCAAAGACTGCCGGCCGCTGGATTGCGGCAGTATATATAGAATCCATTCCCCATTGGAGGCAACTTTCTCGGAGGCCTGCTAAATATCTACTTGCGGGCCCGTTTCGTATCCTTCCGCCAAATGTAAACAAATATTGTCATGTGACTGCCATGTAGCATCTGTCAAAATCAATGTTTACATGCCAGTGTGTGTGTATATGTGTTCGTAAACTTTCGCTTCACCTAAACATAAACATTGAAATGAGACTTCTACTTTTATACCTGTCAAATGTATTGTTTGCTGTTTACAAGTTTTAAAATAATTCTGTGGGTCTATTTCAAAACCCATTTCGTTTGAATATTCACAGTTTAGGCCTATAACATTATTTAGGCCAGCTTTACGACGTTTTCAAAATGCCTGAATTGACGATAATTCTTACGGTGATGTTATATTAACATATTTTTTTTCCACGACATAGCATAATACACGTAATGCATATTAATATTTTGCCGCGACTGTGTTAAACACTGTTACAACTGCGGGGTAATGAACTGTAGTATTTAACTTTTTGTTATTGATATGTGTTATGTTATTTCTTTAAAAGGAAGGCCTCAGTTCGAATAACGAAGGAATAGACAGTCCAACGAAAAAAAGCGACATTAAACTCAAGCACGAAACTCGTGTCGCTCATTTTTTGTTATAGAAACTTAAAATATAGCGGTGAACTCAAATAAGACTATCATAACTTTTATTCCACTCAAATGTGTATGTATTGCTACTTACTGTGTATTAGGTTTATTGAAATTTACTGGGGCTGGGCTTGGTCATTTTGTTGGGATTGGTGGTAAATCACGTTACACAACTGTGTTTCAAACACCCAGGGCAAAGGTACAACGTTATGATAAAAAAGCATACGTGGATGTAAATAAATAACTTCGTCATAAAAACAGTTCACATTTACAACGTATAAATAGTTTACATCAAATATTTCAAACCACGCACACACAGATCCAGCGTAACTATAACCAAACAGCCACGCCACGCTATTTCATACGCAGCGGTTAACGAAACACACCGTAACAGTATATTCATTACTGCCGCGGAAACACAGATTTACCACAACATCGTAACTTGCTTAGGTAGGTTTAAAAAACACAACGTCTACAAACGAGATGTGGTATTTTGAAGTACTTTTCGGTGTAAGCATAATTTACGCTCCGCTTGGTAAAAACAGCAACACGCCATGACATCATGGCTCGCCACGTCTGCCAACTTCACTTCTTTCTGCCCCGCCATCATATCTAAATATATTAAAATAAGTATTCAAACATTAAAATCTCTTTTCAGTTGTAAATTACAAATTCAAAAATCATTATTTTGCTGTAGTAAGTATGAAATATGTTACAATTGAAAACAGGTACACTTTTTCCGCATACTAGCGAAGTGAAACTTCCCGAGTGTGTGTATGTGTGTGTGTGTGTGTGTGTGTGTGTGTGTGTGTGTGTGTGTGTGAGAGAGAGAGAGAGAGAGAGAGAGAGAGAGAGAGAGAGAGAGAGACTAAGCTCGCTCAGCAGACAGTTGCTTCGAAATTGCTCTCGCTCGATAAAACAACACCTTACCATTACGGCCTACTCGCGATATTTTCCACTGTTATTTTAAACTGCAAAAATGAGATATGTTGCCATCGGGGCTACCTAGATATTTAAATATTTCGATAGGCACCGTTTAATTTACAAATAGTATACTAAAAAGCTAGGTTAAAATAATATTTTAACTGTGAACTATTTCTTACCGCCCGTTGCCAACACGTCACTGCTCTCGCTGTTGTTAATTCATATTTAAAAATAAACACATATTACAAGTTGTTGAAGATATTAAGGTAAAGTTTCATATATTCAATAATACAGTACTCCAAAGTTAACCATAGTGTTATATATTCGTGGAATACAGGTTATTGAAAAAACCGGTTGACATGTTATGCCTAGAGTATTTTTTCAAAGGTTGATTTTCATAAGTCGCTTCCAATCGGGAATGGACTATAGTGTCTTAGGCCGTCACTTAGAATCTTCCCCAAGTCACGTGATGCGTCGCGGAAGGCCGAGGTACCAGCCAGTCTCACCAGAACATTCTTGTGTCGTCGCCACACTCATCGAAACCTCGAACAGGGGAGAAGGGCCGTGACGCAAGTAAGGCGCCGAGCAGAACGACAGCCCGCGGCCGCTGCCCATTATTCACGGGTTTCCCAGAAAAGGGTGTCAGGAGGTAACAAGCGCATCGTTCCAGGGAGAGGAGAGGGCTAGGTGGGTCTCCTACCACGGCGCGGGGCAGCCGAGTCGGCGCCAGCTGTAGCACGTAACAGTAGAAAACCAAGTTGGCGGTGACTGATCCTCCGTGACCACGATTAGCTCAATGGGCCTCCCAAGTCGCCATATCGGCATCACTGTAAGCAGTTGTGCATATTCTAATTATTAAAACAAACTATGGAATATCACAACGTCAATCATTTTTCTCAGGACTGATATGAAAATCGACATTCTGTCGCCCATCAATAAATTTGGTTATTGAAGCACAAACGTAGTCGTCAAAAAGTGCCGAAGTCAGCAAAAGTCGATGTAAGTAACCCAGCCTGTGTTTACGATATTTCTACTTATATATATATATATATATATATATATATATATATATATATATATATATATATATATACACATCTACAGAGACAATGCTGTATCATTACTGAACGGATAAATGTATTAGAACGCTGTAGTCACCGCTTACAATTCTGAGAAAAGCAAAACACCCGCGAAGCTTGTTTATTTTACTTTCTATCGTGTTTCACAATGTTTCCTTATATAGACTACTCATGGTAAAGTGAGCAATTTTGAAAACCCTCCCATTTGGAATAGTAGTCAATAAATATATTTTATTTTAGCCGTAGACATTAACTTCCGACAGCGATGGAATACACATTGTTTATTACTTGCATGACAATATTTATTTAGAAATGTGGTTAAAGGATAAAAAATGGCTGAAAGGAAAGAGTAACTAGGACCTCAAGAGTACTCACTTTACCGTGAACAGCCTGTAGCCGGACGTGAATTTGAGGCTTTTAATGTTGTTTACTACGGATTCATGTTAATGTAGGAATGCGAAGCGGTAGACTCAGCGAGCGAAGAGATTCGGGCGACTCTTAACTTCGAAAGCTTGAGAGCCGATGAGGGTGAAGAGAGGTGAGTACGAAAGGGTGGGGGAAACTCAATATTTTCGAGAGAAAACCCGCCGACTAGCGGCATCGTCCGGCATGATTATCACATGCGAAGATCAGTGTGTGATCCCGCCGGGAATTGAACTCGGTTTACCTTGGTGCGAGGCCAGTGCTCTAGCCACTGCTACAACGCGGCCCCCGTCTGCTTATATGTGACAACTCTTCGCCCATAGGCGGATACGATAGATGGGGGAAGGGGGAGGGATTTGAAGTATGAAGGTTTGAGTCTTGTAACGTTGAAGTTACTCCACTTATCCATTTTGTACACATCCTGAAGTTTTAAATTAAAATTTTTTTAAATCAACTGAACACGTATTTTATGAAACTGTCCAGTTCAAAACTGTTTTTATTGATATTATTCAAACTAGATCCTGGTAAATTACTTCCCAATTCCTAAATAAATAATGTTTCCTTACTGAGGTTTTGCGCCATTCATGGCACTTAAAAACAATTTTCGTGTAAGTGAAAAGTCAGTGGAAACATTTTAATTTATGTAAATGAAGAGGCCAGTAAATCTGTGAAACTTGCTAAACAAGAACACCGGAAAATGTTTTTGTTCTTTTGAAATACTATACATATTTTTATAATGTCATAAAACTGCGTACTTTTGAACCTAAGGTTCAATTTCAGCCCCTCTCCCCTTCATCCGGCAATTTGAGCTGGTGCTGGTTGCGCTGTTTATTGTTACTTGAGCACATTTAAAAGCCCTGCTTGGGATCTACTTTCTTTCTCATTATATATCCTCTCGCTATATGCAATATTAACATTACCCTGCACTGTCTCACTTTATTCGTGCGTCATACAAGTGAAACCATGGAAATTATTAGGAGTGCAAATTGGAGAGCTCACGCGTAGTACCACACATGCACATAGTACTGTCACAGATCCCGCCAGTCAGCCTCACTCTTCACTGTATGTAACGATGCTCGCAGTCCGCAGACTTCACTTCCGCTAGTCATTTGTCCTCGCCGCCACTCATCGCTTAGTCTTATCGTAGAATGCTCCAGACTCCAAACTGTCTACTCGGGAGGACCCGCTGCGGCTTATATAGACCAATCGGCCCGATCCAGAAGGTTCCCCGCACCCCGATTCGCGCCGAGAGAGGTAAGGGCGATGACAGAAACATTCTTGCAGCGATCACCTCAGCCATTCAATCCTCTCGAGAACAATAAATTGCACCAGTCCCGATAGGCCCTCCCTTTTTTTTGTGAATCTCCGCGGACTCCTCGGGTTACCGGTGACGCCTTGACAAACCGCACTTTCTCAACATAACCGTCAAGTTTTATAAAAAAAATTTTATAAATTCGCTGGCAACTTAACTAAGGAGCCTGCTTGCAGTTGTGTGCAGTATTCTTTACAAAGGTTTATTTCAAAAGCGCTTACTTTGCCGTGAATGGCCTTTACTTTGCAACTAGCAAGCCGCAAGTGATCCCAGGGGGGTACGTCGTGTCCTCACGCACAGGCAGTCGTTGAAGTCACGCGATCTTCGCGCCTCGCCGGGGTTCCTTTCATCTAATCGCGAAATCGCCAACTTATGGAACAACGCCACGCCAAACGTCGTGCAAATGAGGACTTGTTGCCAACACTTAGACAAGAGTATTCCACCAGGCCACATGTGAAAATTCATACCTCGAATGACGACGATACCATTACATTTTATTTTGCTTAAAATAACAATGTAACATGTTACTGACATGTTTTAAACACGTTTCGATTTTCTAAAATACACATGCTAAGTAGTAGATGATGTTAGTGTACCAACTGTCAATAAATATCAGTAATTTTATAATCTTAAAATGTTTGGAATGTCACAGATAAAGGTAAACACGCTTAATTGTAATAATTCAGAAGTGACAAGCGGGAGGAAAATCTGCGACTGCGAACATCAGAGCAGTGAAGAGTACGACTGGCAGGCTGGACTATTGGACTGGATGCGTGAGTGAAAGACATTGCAAATGATGGCAACAGACAGATTGGAAGTGTGTTAATGATGAGTAGGAGTTAATTGACGATTATCAAACAGGGGCATAAAGGATGTTAATTAGAATTGAAATAGACATTAAATATTGCGCTCACTGTTAAATAAAAAAGGTAATAGTGTAGACAGATAATTTAATGCTGTAAATAATATTTGTGTAAGTAAATATAAAAAAAATAGTTATTTAATTATTTATCAAGACCTCCATCCCTCACGAACTAAGATACGCCCTCCAGGCTTTCTGGTACCAGTATGATACAATTTTGTTATTTTGTTCCACCATTAAATTAGCCCAACAATTTTTTTTCTGGAACTTCTTATTGATTTCATCTTCTTCAGAGACTCTGGCAACTCGCTCCAGTGGGGGCTGGTTAGACGGCCGAAATAATTTTCAAAGACAGCTTTCGTGTGCTTAGGTATTTATGCATTACTTTTGGTTCTTGTGTTGAGGCATGCATTGCTGATCTGATAACGAGCTTTGAGGACAGGTACATTCTAAAGACGATTTTTGAACATCTGCTAGTTTATCCACTGAGCACTATAGTAACTACTTTGGTCAACAGGTTGGAGTTGAGTTCCGCCAAATATGGGGGGGAATTCCACCGAGTTGGCAACACTGTAAATAAAAGTATTTTTTTCCCAGCGCCTTCGGGGAGTTAGCGAACACCTCGACACGTTACGTTTGAAACTACCGCCACACTACAGCGAAATCTGTTCCTGCGCGGCTCGCAACAACCCAATTAATTTCAATGCTAATTTCGTTACGGTCCTAACAGTAAAATTAATAATAGAGTTACAAATTATCTATCGTATCATATTAAAGAAGCACTCGCCCTTGTCCGAAATACGATTTCCGAATTGAAGCAAAATTAATGGTTTCATAACAATCTTCATAAACGCCGTGAAATCACCCGTAATGCCTGATTTCAGAGAACTTATTTCAAACAAGAGGAATTGTGCTTTCAATACAATACAAAAATTTTTTTTTTTCTCCCGCTGTGTATGCTTCCGCCATTTGCAGTGGCGCAGTAACATTTTAAAACTGGATGAGGGGGACCACGAGTCAAAGAAATTGCAGACATCGTTAGCAAAAGACTGTTGGAAATTGGCAGAGAAAGGAAAACAGTATTTGAGAAATTTCATTGTTTGGTAATTTTTTCAGGTGGTTTTCCTCCTTAACGCAATACAAAAAAATTTCCTCAGCAGCAGTTCATTTTGCTTTAATTAAAGCAGTTATCGCTGCACAATTTACTACGGTACACAAGGGCGTGACAATAATATACATTGTGGGAGGGGTATAAGTGGTACATCGTACCCCACCCACAAATTTTGCGTAGGTGTACAACGTGCCCCTGTACACGCCTGTTCTTGCGCCAATGACCACTTGTAAAAATTAACATTGCCAAAGAACTACTACACTTGCTTGTGTGAATTCCAGTAATGGGATAAAAAATTAAAATAAATCATTTGTCATTGAATCAAAAATTAAACTTTTAATGAGACGTTAGGTTAGGCACAATTTGCTGCTAATATTAGAGTTAAGTATTCCAAATAACTGCCTGCGTTACAGCATATGCGTATACGGATAGAACTTTTCTTCTGCGGTTGTTTTATAAAGAGCTAGACCCCCCCCCCCCTCCCGAGAAACAGTACGAAAAGTGAATTAGGTACGGTGTGATGGGATGAAGTGATGAAGGGGCATATAAACAGAACAAACTGAGAGAGTCCCGGGAAAATCCCCAATATTCACAGACGACACAAATGTGAGCAGAGCGTTGAAAGATTATGCAACGGCTTCCCTTAACGTAAATATGCGCCCTTACACATGATCTCAAGCTAATGCCCCAGGCACATGTAAAGCATAAACCCTTTACAAAAACGAAAAAAAATAACGGAGACCTTGGAAAACTTAACCAAACCTTTGGTGACTTTTTGTTTTCTGTGACATATGCTTTTATCTTACAATGCTTAAGTCTGGTAACTCGTTTACTTTATCTTATTCCTACTTCCCAAGAACATTAAAATGATGATTCTGACAGGTAATTAAACAAACCCAACACTACGGGGAGAAACGATCAATTTCAGTGTTTACAAAATACAAAAATCATCACTGTTTCGCATGAACATACACGAATGAGCTGGAAAGTAACCAGTGCGTTAAAAAAAGTTGAGAATAGTCGTTCGTGGGAAAAACATATTCCACTATTGTAAATTTCAATTTACTGCCTAAAGAAATATGTGGCCTAGTTAGTGATGCCTACAGTGCGAAGGGTCCTGGATTAAAATCCCGGACGGAATATAAGTAGGACTAAGTGTGTATGATAGGTCTAGCTCAGCTTGTTCAATCGCCTACATTTCACCACAAAGGGAGGGAGGGAAGTGTTATCTACAATCCACAAGAAGAAATATTCTTATTTAAAATGTTTTGTCGTAATATGCCTTCTGTTCCGAGTAATTTACAAATGGGGTGAAGGATATAAATTAAAAAGCTTCTTGAGTTTTTTTTAATGGAAATCTTTCAGCGCTATTACCTACTAAAATGTGGGTAAGCTGCTCGAAAGTATTATCCATCAACGTGAATAAATTCCAGGAACAACTTCTTTACGACCACTGTAATTGCAAGGGACTAAATACGTAATAGCTGTTTATCATAATCACATGGGTAGACCATTAATTTCGAGCTCGGAATTGGGCATAAGTGCATACTTTCCCGATAACAGCTTATTTCACCCAGCTTCTCTACCTCCATACAACTGCATCTGCTTTGCAATCAAGCCGGTATTTTACTCCCATAACTTTCAGCAGCCATTTTTTTTTTTTGGAATAGCAAGTTTTACTGTCCGAATACCCGCCATATCTCACAACTTTCAACATCGCGTCTCTAGCTCGTTCAAGTCCTTAGCAAATAGTTCTAACACTTCGAGGTCACACGTTTTCTGCAATGATATCTTTTAAAAACTTACTCTCCAGACTCCTCCGATAGCAGAGACGATGTTATACCCAATGTCCGGCAGTTCGATCCCGCACTCCTCCATAGAATTTTTGGAGCTATCACAGCACTCCTGGGTGTCGCTTGATGACTTAAACTCAAGAACCAATATGACGTTTTATTGATTGATCGCGTACATGAGCCCCTAGTGGGCGATGACATCAGCAAACGACAACCAAGATGGCAGACGACAGATGTACACACTAATGGGCAACATCCGAGAAGAAGAATGCTACTGGTACACTAGCTGGCGACGAGAGAACTAGCAGACGAAACAAGATGGTTGCCTACAACAAACAATGGCTGCCTACAGCAGACGACATCCAATATGGCTCCCTACAGCAGCCGATATCCAATATGGCTACCTACAGTAGACTATATCCAAGATGGCTGCATACAGAAGACGAAACAAGATGGTGGTCAGATGTGAATAAATAGGTGGAAAGGAATTATAGAACATGAAGTAGTGGTCATGTCATAAGAGTGGTGATGTGCATCGGGGTGGTGACATCATTGGAGTGATGGCGTCATTGGAGTGGTGATGTCATTGGGGTGGTGACATCATTGGAGTGGTGATGTCATTGGGGTGGTGACGTCATTCAATACGGCCACCAAGACGCAATCCAAGATGGCGGCGACGAATCCATCAATCTCCCACCTCTCACCTCTAGTCACATAACCCATCATTTCGCTACTGTTTGCGTATTTTCGCTTGTAGATACGGATTTGAAAAGTAGAACTACTTTAATTTATTTTTCAACTGATTTAAGTTACGTTTTAAATGTGATCCAATAACAAGCAAGAAGAGGGAGAGTATATAAGGTTTTGCATTTGCTATACAATTGCAAAATAAATACTTAAAAGCTTTTACGTATTATACACTGTTTTCCGCAAACAGAAAATAACGACCTCTTTACCCTTTCATTATAAATATGCAGTACCAAATTATTTTGAGATGATATAGGTTGTTCACGGTAAAGTAAGCCATTGTCAGGCACTAGATACTTTTACTTTTAAGCCATTTTGTATAATTTAACCACCATTTTAAAATAAACATTGCCAGGTAAGCAATAAACACAGTGTGTATATTCCACCGCACTCAGAAGTTAATGTCAAATGCCTAAATAAAATATATTTATGGACTATTATTCGAAATGAGAGGGCTTTCAAAAGTACTCACTTTCTGTGAATGACGTACGATAGATCACGGTTTCAGCGATTGCAGAGGTGTTTGTTGTGGTTAGCCAGTGCACACGGAAGCACTGAACCCAGTGAGCTGCGCTACATACAAGCTCGGAAACAATCGACGAGTAAACAGCGACTTTTGGATCGGCAAATGCACCCTTCGTGCTCTATTTTTTGCTGCGCGAGAAAATCGATACTCGTTGGATGGCTCTGTGTGGAACAGTGTGAGAAATTTGCGCTGCGCAGTATTTTCGCTCTCTCTCCAAGAGCCGAACAAATAAAACTTCACTTTTTCTACGGAGAAAGAATTTTCCATCTGGACGCGCGCACCAACACTCAAATTATCTTCAAACAATAATAAAAAAAAAAAAAAAAGTTTTTTTAAATCAACTAGCACAAGTGCGAAGGTGTCTGCGCGCAGCATGGTGTCCCTTAATATTCACATAATTAATCACGTGACTAAAGAGCGCGCCACTCTTAGAATGCAGTACAGTGAGGATGGCTCGCACTGTTGCCAGATTACTCCTGCTTTGCGACGTAACTGGCAGGCTGAGGCCTTGTCTCAATTGGCTCAGAGAGCGCTCTGTCGTGCTCTCGCTCTCGCGACGATGTCATTATAACGTCAGGGAGAACGCTCTCTGGTCGTCTCAATTCGTCGGAGAGACCGCGAAAGAGCGAGAGTACAAAGTTGTACTCTCGCTGGCGCTCTCTCGCATGTGCCATATTTATTTACATTATTTCCGTGATTAAATAAAGTTATAGTGGCTTTCTGCTGGCCAAAACCACGTTGCATATTAATTGTAAATGAATAGTTTCAATTGTATTAAACTAAACAGCGAAATAAAATACGCAACACGTATTGATAAAAATATAAATACGGATTTCTGACTGGGTTTCTTTTTTCTTTTTTTTGTCACTTTGATGCAACATGACGGTAAACTATTAAACAAAAATTATAGTATTTTATGCGCTAGTGATTATTATGATGGCACTACAATTATTTGTGAATTATTTTGAACACGCATAAATTACTTACTATAGCCATGACCGTGATTTTAGCTTAACATGATTACCCGCCTTTCGGCAACAGCTGTTCGACTGACGTCGGAGAGAAACGAAACATTGGTTGCCTCAATTACACAGAACGAGAGCTTGAGAGAGCACGAAGCAGTGCTCTCGCTAGGTTGTGCGAAAGAGTGTGTGCGCTCTCTCTCTCTCTCTCTCTCTCTCTCCTCTCTCTCTCTCTCTCTCTAAAGAGTATATTCTATGTGTTGAGACACGGCCTGAGTAACAAATGCGTGGCGAAGGATACGGCCTGATTAAATAAGATAATTTTATATGTTTACCTCCCTGACAACTCGGAAGAGAATCCAATCCTGAGGAGCAACTCTAAGCGGCTCCTTTGAAACTAAACATGTGAGAAAGTCTATCATTACGTTTGGACTACACGCACGCAATGTATATATTTTTTTCGAGGCTCCAAAAATATAACTTATCAGGCAAAAGCGCAAGTAGAAACAAGGTCAGCGTTAATGATATAAATAGTACATTGGAAAGAGAGAGCGAATGTCCAATACACCGCACATTGCAATCTAAGAGCGAGACGCTGTATACGAATGGTAAAGTATCACGAAAAATCCAATTGTTGGTTACTCTCGGCACATGCCATCCACAGTCCCCTACGTAATAACGTAATTTAATTACGATGTAATTTTTATCGCGGTATTTTTCGGCAAACCTGCGATCACGTTACCTTCAGTACAAAAATGAGATAACTATATTAAAAATACTAACTACAATCAATACTGAAGAAAACAATACCGGGCTAAAGGCCAACAAAAAAGATGGACGAATTATCTTATTATTACAGTTTAATGTCCTCAGGTCGGGAGTCTGTTATTTTCGTTCACGAACACAAAAAGAAAAATCGGAAATTTCTTTCTTTTCAAGCAGGAGTTAACAAGTCTCCCAGCATCCTGCACTAAAACACTGGACGGGTTATAAGCGCAAATTTGACTACGCAATCATTGGAGATTTACCGTCAATTGCAATGAGCATGGAGGTTGTGACACCTGTACAAGTTTACGTGCGATAATAAGGTAAATAAGTTTGTAGGTAGCGTATCGGAATCCAGGCTGTGTGCCACACACCCAAAACGAGGTACAGTAGACATACTTTGCTATTCTGCCCGTTAGGAACTGTGATCAGGCCTTGGCTGAACGGCCTGACTTATCACACCTTCAAACATTAATCCAGAACACGGGCTGTGATTGCCGAAACACCTTGCGAGAAGCAAAGCAGGAATCCTCTTCACCGGCCAATAAACGGAGCCGAAAACTCACACAACGCGCCCGATATGTGACAGCGTAAAGCTTCGAACGGGTGTCTGTCTTCGGGGCACGGACCAAGAGACTGGTGCGTCCGGCCGTCACTAACTGCCACCGGAATCAGCCTAAGTCTACATGAACAAGGTGGGGGTGGTAACATATTTAAAGGCTATTCACGATAATATGAGCACTTTTGAAATCAAACTTAGAAAAAAGTCACTCCCCCTGTATGCATATACTTTAATGGGCGCACTGAGTGACATTCGCCCAGTAAAGTTCGTAACAATAGATGGAAAGTAGTTTCATATCTTACGTCGAATAAAATGTGTTAGGTGTCAATTTGTAATAACTTAGTGTTTTTTTTTTTTTTTTTTTTTTCGCTTTCCGTTTTTTTTATGCCCAAGAGTGTAAAAATTACCAGGTTTCTAAAATATTTACTTTTCTAATATTTCCACAGTTTCGCCTGATCGACGCATGAATAAAGCAATGAGGCCCGTGGAAATGTTGATTTTACATAAGGCGGAAGAATACATAACGTGCATACAAGTGGATCTTAAGCAGGGCTTCCAAAAGTGCTCATTTTACCGTGAACAGCCTGTAATTAGAATGACCTAATATCCTGCTGTTTCATTAATAGCAGCTTTTTTATGTTAATAGCATGGCACACCCTAATTTCCTAATGCTGGGCTAAGTTATCAATAGCCGACTGTTCACAGATGACAGATACCAAATCAGGCTAACACTACCCACCAATTTGTTTTCGTATCCATGTAGTTTCTTATGTTTTGCATTTCATTCCCAGCTTTTACGTTTTATACCCCATTAAGGAATCATTTCACAAAGTTTGTACCTGAATTTCAGGATGAACTGTATGGATGAACAAACAGTTAAAAAAAAAAAAAAAAAAAACTCGTCGCACACAAAAAATTTAAAATTTTTGCTCGGCGGCAGGCTGTGGATATATTGGCACCTGCTACCCATGTCACGATCAAGGACAGCCACATTACACTAGCTACCGACCTGTCTCTCCCCAACTACTCTAGCTCGCATCATGTTGCTCCCGCATTTTACACACCTTTCATTACTCTTCCGTAAGGTGCGCAATGCCTTGTCTTCGTAATAGCAATTTTTCTCGAAAGTTCACACGACTATGGGTGATAGAAGGAGAAATATTTTATAAAGTTTGTTACAATATTTCTACTGGTGTAAATTGAAGATATATCGAACAGGGATTCGCAAAAAAAAAAAAAAAATTGCCTAATATGCCAGAAAAATAGTTACTTCGATTGCAAGCCACAATAATTTGAACGTAAAAATCGCATAACTATTTTCACTATAATCATATATTTAAACCGATTATATTGATTGGTGACTAGAAAAATTTCCTAAATCATGCCGGCGGGTTTTCTCGGGTATATCCCGTTTCCCCCGCCATTGCAGTCCTGCGCTGCTCTATACACACCTCGTTTCACCCTCATCGGCTCTCGAAAGGCCCTGTTGTTAAAGAGCCGCCCAAACTTTCTCCACTATCCGCTACAAAAATCTCCTGCGTGAAGTGCTATACACGCCATCACTCAAGTTGCAAGAGTACACAGTGCACAATTGTATATGCCGTTCACGGTGAAATGAGCACCTTTGAAAGCCCTGCTTATGATCTACTTGTATGCACGTTGTGTATTCTTCCGCCTTATGTAAAATTAACATTGCCATGGGCCTCATCACTTTATTCATGCGTCAGTAAAGTAAAACTGTTAAATTATTTGGAAAGTAAATATTTTACAAATCTACTGATTTTTACACTTCGATGCATTAAAAAAAAACTGAAAGGGAAAGAAATAATTGAAGTTATCACAAACCGTTGCCAAACACTTTTTACCGCCGTTAGCATATACGGAACTACTTTGTAGCCATCGTTGCCAACTTTACTGGGCGGATATCACTCAGTGCGCCGGTAAAATATATGCAGACAGGGGCAGTGACTTTTTTTTCTTCAAAGGTTCATTTCAAAAGTGCACACTTTATCGCGAAATGTTGTAATGAATAGCCTTAAAGCCGAAACACAGAGAGGACTGCGTAGGCTAGATTTCACCGAACTCTCGAGATGTTCCCGTATCGATCGCCTCTGCGGCGGCCTCATCTCTCCCCCGATATATTCGAGTTCGAGTTCAACTCCCGAGAACGACTCTTGGCTTTCGCCCAGGCGTCTGAAGGATCTGGCTCACCATACCGCGGAAGGCAACGACGAACCACCGCTAGCTCATCCGACACAGTCGCCCTGCGCACAGACCACGTGGATATATAGAAGTTAAACGGCGTGACGGTTCCTTGGACGTGGACGTAGCTATTTGAGCGAGGCTACACTGTAAAATAATAATGGGAAAAATTACCTGACAAGTGTAAGGTAATATTCGCAAACGTGGGGGGGAAACATAGGTAAAGTAAAATTACCGCACTCTGGAGTAAAAATCACGTACATGGTAGTGGAAAATCCCATACATGGATGGGAAAATTACCTTACGACGCGAGCATCTCTTCAGTATTGTCTCAACAGCTAAGGGTCGGTTGCACCAACATCGCCCCAATCCGAGATCGAATGATCCTAGTTCCGAAACATGATCCAGTTTGATCTTGGTTCCAATGTAAGTGTTGCACCAACGAAATTTCATGGTTCTGGATCTCCGATTCTTCGACCTTGGTTCCAAAGTGAGAGATCGATATTAAGTATGAGACAAATTTTCCTATTGGTTCGTAATATATAACGTCATGGAAGTAGGCGTATTTTTCACTATAGATAGAACTAGATGTGCGACGTTTTATCTGTTTTATTTTAATTATTGTCGTACGAATTTTACAGGATAATATTCAAGTGCGTATAATGTTTTAATTTCCCAAGAATACCATCGAACGTAGTTCTATCTATTGGCGTATTTTCAAACTATATTTGTCGACGATGGTTGTTGATCTCGGATCGAGATTTCGAACCGCCAATTTCGGCGGTTCGAGATCAACTTAATCTCGATCTCCAGTCCAGCTCTGAACTCGAATGGTGCAACTGTTTTCTGATCGATCTTAGATCCGATCTCAGATCGCGTTTCGAACCATGATGGTGCGACCGACCCTAAGTGGGAGGATGGGTGGACGAAACAATCCGTTAACACGCTAATATACACTGATGCTGTCGCCGTGGTGTAATGGATAGCGCATCGGCCTATCGTGATAGAGGACAATGGTTCGCGCCCTCCCATCACCAAGTGTCGAGGATTTTAGTGTCGAGGTTTCTGTTACTATTCGTCAAGAGGATATAGGTAATAAAAAAATAAACAGTACTAATACTCCGGGATATTTTTTATGTAATTTTATTATACAATATAATTAATTTTTCCTTACTGGTATGGGATTCCCCCCCCCCCCCCCACTTTTGTCAGGTACTTTTCCCGTACGCTTAAGGAATAGTGTGTTACTTGTTATGTAAATTTACTCTACAATTAAGAGGTAATTTTACCTTACAAGTAGAGGGTAATTAGCTTCCCTTACATTTAAGGGAATTTAACCTCAATTCTTTTTTTTTTTTACAGTGTATGAGTCTAACCGGCAGCTGCGCTGAGCGGAAGAGACTCTATTGGCCGCATTCTGCCGGATGACAGACAAGTTACCATGGCGCTGATTGGCGGACGACGTTCCGACACGCCGCTGGACGCCGACGCCATTTTGCTGGCGTGTGCGAGTGGAGTTCGCAGTACCAGCGCCTGTTTTACTTCTCTATAATAAAGTATTAGTATATCGAAAATAACCGCTCCGAGCATTACAGGAGTCAGGATTAGTACCACAGGACTATGGAATGACAGAGCATGAAGTCATGGGTCCAGTCGGCGGCGGCCATATTGAATTTGACTTCGACCTTAGACCGCCATTTTGCTCCCTACCGCCATCTTGTTTACCATTGTTTTCATTGTTGTCTGTAACAGCGCGCTTATTTCTGTCTACTATAGGTTGTTCAAGGTAAACGGAGTGGTTTTGAGAGGTTGCTTCAATCTACTTGAATATGCATTGCGTATCCTTCAACCTCATGTAAAATTAACACTGCCATGGGCCTGATCACTTTATTCATGCGTCAGTCAATAGAAACTGTGAAATTATTATAAAAGTAAATATCTTACAAATTTACATATTGCACAATTACATGCATTAAAAAAACGGCAAGGAAAATAAATCATTTCATTATTCACAAATGTTTACCGATCACTTTTAATTCAATGTTAATACATATACATGGAACTAATTTCCCTGCTTCGTTAACAACTTTATTACGCGCAATCCACTACGTGTGCCCGTTAAGGTGCATGCAGCTAAGCGGCAGTAATATTTTTCAAATTTCGCTTCACCCATAGACTAAAGGTGAGATAGACCGATCTCGCTGGCTGCACACAACCAATCTACATGTCCCAACATGGAACTGATTTTCTGCCAATACGACTTGCAAAAATGGCGTGGATTGGATTTGAGTTTAGAACACTGTTTAGTAAACAAGTGCTTTAATATGTATGTATAGTTCCTCTAAACAATTTGTAATGCAGTCTAATAAAATTCAAATTGGTGATATTACTTTATTCATATAAAAGAGCTTGTCTATTGAAAATCGAGATATTAGCAAACATGTTCATCACTGTTGCCAATGTGATTTTGACAGTTGTGTTGGTTTGGGGTAGGTCAAAGTTGGGTACATGTGCAAAAGACGAATAAATAGTCTACCTCATATTTAGTCTATGTCTTCACACTCATCGGCTCTCAATACAACCCAAACCTACACTCCGCTCCTGCAGCTAACTTGATCATGAGCTATATGTGATGAACGTCAGTAGTAGGATATAGCCGAAGCTGGTGCAGGAGCCAGGAGAGAGATCCGGCCGCCATATTGGAATTTTTTCTTCCTAAAATTGTTAGTTTTAACCTAAAATCGTACGTGTTATCACAAAAATGCTTAAAAATTTCCCCTTTTCCTTAAAAATTTTCCATTTTTCCCATTTTTCAAAAAAATGACTCCTCAGAAAAGTACATCTTCAGTTATTTTCTCTAACAGGGATCAGTGACTCATGTGGACTTGGAGCCAGGTGAGCAAGGTTTTGAACGTTTAACCTTTAACCCCAAAAATAATCTAAAATTTCTAAAATTTAAAATATATTTTATAGTTAAAAAATTTTCAGGCATAAGTGTATTAAGTGTTATATATCACCAGACTCGTCTTTCCAAGGCGCATGTGAACATGATTTCATAATAATAATATTATTTTTTAGTTAAATATATTTTTTAATTAAAAAACTTAAAGGTGTAAGAATTTAGTGTTATATATCACCGGAATCGTTTTTTCAAGGCTCACACGATCATGATGTCATATCGATTATGTAACATCAATGCCGGGCCTCCATTTTAGATTTAAGAGCAAAAAAATTTTAAAAATTTATTAAAAATGTATTTGAAAATTAAAATTTTCCAGAGGTCACCCCCAACCGTTTCACATTGGTTAATTAGTCGGCACGCCTCCATCAATTTTAAATGCGGGTATTTTATATGTAAAGTAATTTTTATATAAAGGGGAGGGTTTTTTAAAAATAAAATACACAAATATTTAATATATATATTTACTTTTACTAAATTTTATATACATAAAAACATTTCTTTGCGATTTTTTTTTCGAAGGCAAGAAGAATGCATCACATTAATTCGTAAGAGGTTGGTATACACTTGTTCACAGGTGCAGATGATCCACCGAATCGAGTGTCCAGCCTGAACCCTTCATCATCGTCATTTCTTCTTCCTCGCAACATATCTTTTTTATATTATCTACACTCCTGTCGATGTCATATACATTAAATAGTGGTACATGCAGGGTCTTGAATGCCCTTCTGCAATGTTCGTCCTGGTTCGGTTCTGGTTTTGTGTACAGGCTAATACATCATATTTTAGAGGCCCTTGTTTTTCAATCTCTTCTGTGAGTTGGTTTATTAAATTTTGTTTCATACTTGACAGGAACGAGCAAACAACTTCCGACGAAACTGTCGGATTTGGAGCGACGTAATATTTCAGCATACCGCTGAATGCAGATTCTTTCAGAAAAAATTAATTGGCATTAGGTTTGCCTAGAACATGAACAGTTTTTCGAGCATGAGGTTTACACTGTTTGACATGGTTGTTATACGACTTAATAACACAGTTTTGCGTGAAGGTTATCTATTTCACGTCATACATTGTCTGGAACGCCTTTTACTTCATAACACATGAACGTAAGACCACACCTGTGGCAGGCAAGAGTAAAATAAGCCCATCCTGTCTTCTTTGTGCATTTACCACACTTCTCGTGCCTACACGCATTGCTACTTTTACTGTACCATATGCACATCCTCACCTACAGATGGTAGCGCCATTGTATCATCACTTACTGTACAAGGTAGAGATGACATGATTACATAATCATTATACACAGTAGAACTTGTAAGTCCACTACTGGTGTGTGGTAACGACAGTACATTTTTTTTTTCCCCCTGGCGGAGGAAGAATTCTTTTACATATTTTCCAATGTTGGCCTAGTTTGTCAGTACGAGCAAACGGACAAAGACACTTCTCACACACATATGCCATGAGGAGCGGGTTCATCTTACATTGATGCTTTTCGTGTCGTCTACCAGTGCTGCTATTTGCAAAGGCTTGATCACAGTACATGCATCGAAGTCTTGACACTGTTGGCTTGGGTGGTGATGCCGATGGAGCTGCTGTAGGTGGCCCACCCAAAGAGGTCGATGACGCTGTCAACTTCATGCCTGAAGAAGTCGATGGCACTGCTGGTACCACTCCCGAAGAAGTCGATGGCACTGCTGTAGCTACCATTAGCTCTGGAGTACCCGGAGGCATCGCAGATGTAGAATAAGACTTTGATACGAAGAGGCACAAGCTAGCCGAGACAATCCAACTTTCACAGGAGCAGCTGTCAAACTAAGGTTCTCAGCTAACATCCCTACTACTTAAAATATACGCATAAGCAAGCCCTATGACATCATATCAATGCTGAACCAATCGTATTACACCATCAATACATTGTTTTGACAGCCAATCACCGAGTTGCCACATGATTGCAGCTGGCCAATAGCATGCAGACACTGAGACGTCACACACAGGCAGGGCAGCTGACCTTGTTAAAGTCAAGAGCAGTGGTAGCAAGTCTGCTCCTGCGCAGTAACTGGAGTCTGTATGTGTTTCCTAGTCGTTTTTGCACCTGGATGGTATCGTTTGAGCATGTGTGTGGGAATAGTTGTGTTAGCATTTCTGCACCTGCACGGTGTCGGGTTTCTGGAGTTAGCTAAATATGAAAAAGAGAACAAGTCGGGCTGTAAGCAAATTAATATTTTTAGTCACACGTGAATATAAATTGCGATATCTTAGGACCAGGCTCGTGAAATTCGATTTGCAAGAATTATTTCTAATTCTGGGAATTTATTTGTTTAAATCCTATATAACCATAATAGTGATTAGCTAAAAATGATATATTTTGCTTTTTTTTTTAACAAGATCTGTTTATAACAGACGTGGGTACGATACAGGATTAAAATAAGAGGATAAAAATTGTATTTATTATTCGATTTTAAAAGTATTTATTTTTTTTAAGTTATACTGAAATGTTATGTAGAGTACAGCAAAAAAATATCTCAGTTTCATTTTCAGGTCTCCTATATTCAAGAGTAAATACTACACTATGTAAATTATTTACTATCTCGACTAATTTTCATAGGCATAACTATCCTACTTAGATTTTATTTAATGTATGTCTATGTGAATAAACCAAGCACTATCATTTTCTTTATATATCAGTCAGGATACAACACCAGCGAGAAATTAAATACGATTTGTTTTATTCATAACATATATATTTACATACTTCAGACCACAAACATAAAAACCGAAATATTAAATTTTTCCACGCCATTCACGCAGTGTCTTTACAGCAGAATACTCACTTTTCACATAACTAATATAATCTGCTTATACACAGCTCAAGACAGTATATGCTAGCAAGCATCCATCGAGAACCCTTGACCAAATATTCTTCTTCTTCTTCTTCACGTCAAAATTTCACGACTGTCGCCGTCAAACCAAGCTTCCTAACTGAAACCTGGCTACTTACATACTCGCAAGCAGGTACCTTAACATTCATTGTTCCACCCACCATAACTCAAGTTTACAAAAACTATAGAGTTCAGACCAGCCGAAAAATAAACATGCCTGACATCTACGCCACCAAACAATACTAAACGAAGTATACTCATCGTTCATACCTCTTGCTATAACTCGAGCATACCTCAGCCCACACCCCTTAAAACATACCAAAAAATTGTATGTGTAACATGCCTGTCATAGCATCATTACCATCAGACACCAGTCAAAATACACTGACCAGCCCATACCAAACACTTTAAACTCAAGCATGCCTTAGCATTACAGGACTCGCCGACACACACACATACTTTCCACACCATTCGACATCCACCAACAAATCACAAGACAGATAAAAACATAGCAACCAAAATACCATCTATGTTAACCCAAGTGAACGAAGCAAATTTTATAGTCCAGACCAACCCTGCAACACAAACATTATTACCATCTGTCAAACTAACATAATTTAATGTACTACATCCCCAAAAATCCTAACCTACCTTAACCTACCAGAGGCAAAAAATGCAGGTGACCTTGACCTTTGACCTTGACCTGATTACAATCGACCTTGAACTTTCAACAAATTGTTATAAAATATATATATATATATATATATATATATATATATATATATATATATATATATATATATATATATATATTTATTAAAGACTTGTCTTCCATCATGGGTCATTTAGGTGTTATTTGGCAAAGGTGGTGGTGGTGGTTCTGCGCTGTGTGTTTCTAAGTTGTGTTTCTAAATCATGATAGTTATAAGTTGTGTGTTTCTAAGTTGCAACTGTCCTAAGTGGTGATTTCTTTTTAAGTTATGGCATTTATAAGTTACGAATTTCTAAGTTACGACAGTTCTAAGTTATGATAGTTCTAACTTCTATGGATTTTTTTTTCAAGAATTCTAAGTTATGACTGTTCTAAGTTGCGATTTTCTAAGTTCTGTGTGGTTCCCGGAACGAGATGGGGGGCAAGGGAAGAGAGGGACGCTGGTCGACGCCTGGCCGGGATCCAGAATGGTCGACGCTGCGGCACCGGGAATTGAAGAGAATCGATATCGGCGTGGCGCGGGCCGCCCGTAGCATTGCGGTCATACCCCGGCCCTTCAGCGCCCTTAGCTAGCTGCGCCCTGACATTCACACAACAGTCAACTCACGGCTACTTACAACTTTCCTCAAGTCCTGCTGAACTTTCTATTATATAACTATTCATCCGCCTCGGGGCAAACAAAGTTTAACCAAGTGTACAAAATTACGCCACAGAGACAACGCACCGCATCCGTGCGGATTCCGTTTACTACACTGTTAAAAAAAAAAATTGCCTTCATTTTACAGAAAAGTGCTAGAAAAATTTATCCAGAGGTGTCCGTAAATTTTTCCGTAAAATAACGGACACATTGATTTTCAAAAACGGACTTTCCGTAAAATTCACAGAACCTCTCCGTTAATTCCCTAGTTCGTTTTTTGTACTTCTAGTTTACAACATTTTTTTTAGTGTCTATTTTATTTTAATTTTCATTATGCGGGTGTTCTACTGCGTATAAAAACATATTTTAAAAAGTAAAAAAAAAAAAAAATTATACTTAAGATTCGAACCCGAGTCAAGAACTTGCAAGTTCGCGACCCTAACGACTTATCTACAATGCTCACATGGTGGATCTGTTATAACTTTTAAATTTATATTAGTGACATAAGCAACTTATTTAGTTTCTGTTAAAGTTAGTGTATTTTAAGTGTTGCTAAGTGTTACATATGCCTGTTGCTGCTTTTTAATGTTAGAAAGAACAGTTCTTAGTGACACGGATAAATTTAACTGCCGCAGAAACTATAATTTTCTGGTTACATTGGAGAAGAATGTTCGTGCAGACTCGGCATTGGTCGTGCCCGAAACCCGAAGTTATACGAAATACGGAGATTTTCCGTATTTCTTATTTACGCACTTAACTCCCGTTTTTCGAAATTACGGATTGCGTTTCCGTATTTTTACTATGCATTTCCGTAAAAATTTCCGTAAATATATAGAAAATTTTAACAGTGTAGTATCATGCATAAGAAATATCTCATGCTAGGCGTTAAAGGCTGTTCACGATAAGGTGAGCACTTTTGAAATCAACCTTAGAAAAAGTCACTGACCCTGCCAGCATATATATTTTTTAATGGGCGCACTCAGTCACATGTAACCGGTAAAGTTTATAACGATAGATGAAAAGTAATTCCATATTTTATCGTCAAATAAAACGTGTTACTAACCACCTGAGAATAATTTTAATGATTTCTTTCGATTTCTGTTTTTTTAAATGCATCGAAGTGTAAAAATTAGCAGATCTGTAAGATTTTTACTTCTCTAATAAATCAACAGTTTCACTTGACCGACGCATGAATAAAGTGATGAGGTCCACGGAAATGTTAATTTTACATAAGGTGGAGGAATACGCAACGTGCATACAAGTAGATCTTAACCAGGGCCTTCAAAGTGCTCGTTGTACCGTGAACAGTCTATACCAACAAATCGATTTTCTCTCTATCTTTATTCATATTGACTGCAAACGAAGTAATATCATTTGTATATAAAATATAAGTAAAAGTTCGATTAAATAAAAAATAACATACTTTTGTGTCAACAGACGTATAAAACGCTATTGATACAGGGGATATTTAGGAAACAACCGGACACTTTATACGTTAAAGATTTTTTCATATGTTTGATTCACAAAGTGTAAAATTACTGCGAATAGACTATACCCACAGCGGCGCTCGACAGCGAGAGCAGTTGACACTACTGAACGCGGTGATATAGGCTGTTCACGGCAAACTGAGTACTTTTAAAAGCCCTGCTCAAGACCTACTTTTACGCACGTTGTGTATTCTTCCGCCATATATAAAATTTACATTGCCATGGTCCTGATCACTTTCATCATGCGTCAGTCAGGCGAAACTGGGAAACTGCTAGAAAATCGAATATTTTACAAATCTGCTAATTCTTACATTTGAATGCATTAAAATCAACGTAAAGCCAAATAAATAATTAAGTTTTTCACAAATGTTTACCTGACACGTTTAATTCAACGTTAATATGTGGAACTACTTGATTCCCATCGTTACCAACTCTTATGGGCTCATGTCACGTAGTGCGCCCGTTGAAATATGTGCACGTAGGAGCAGTGATATTTCTCAAAGATTGACTTCAAAAGTGCTCACTTTATCGTGAACAGCCTTTGCGTTACAGCGCTGTTACACAACAGTAGTGATTCAATCTCTCTGGTTCGTCGGAAGGTGAACGGGGTAGAGCGTGCACGTCAGATGCGCAGAACTATCCCTGCGTCGTAAGATACAGGATGTATCTAAGATCAGACCGGCAAGCTTCGGCTGCAGGTTAATCACGAAATAACAAAGCGAAATAACGTGTAGTCTTATTCGCGGTTTCGTCACATTTTTCCAATCAAAACTTTGTAAAATCACCCCATGTATGAAGTGTTCGGCGTTTCCTAAATAAATCATGCATGACAAGCGTTTTATACTTGTGTTGGCGGATGGCTACCGTAGTTTTCGGTTGAACTGAAATATATTTATATTTTATATAAATTATAATATTTCACTTACACTCAGCGTAAAAAAATACAGCGAGAAAGAAAGTGTGTTGGTAATGCCTAGTAAGAAATAGTTCGTATGCAAGCTATTATTACAGTGAGTGCGCACGATTGCGGTGAGCTGTACCTTTGGTGTGATTTTTTAAAGTTGGCTGAGCTTCGTTTGCACGAGGCGGAGGAATACGTTGGAAGTAGAACTTTAGCAGGGATTCAGAAAAATTGAATGGAACCACGGATGGACTATATACGAAACGTTGTCTAAAGTGATTGCTAAAGGTAGTATATATATGCCTGAAGCTGGAGGTGGAGCACGAGTGTATCACAACTACCGGATATGGAACACTGGTTGTCTGGAAAACGTGTGAAGTTAATTGTGACATGCGGATTAATAACCCATCTTTTAAATCTGAAGTATGCTACAGCTTCGTGAAGATTAAGTTGTAATAAGGGTAGTAACCGTGATTATTTCCGTGACATAATTTGATGGGAGCGACAGACAGGTGTCGTGGTGTTTATACGCTGTTCACGGTAAAGTGAGCACTTTTGAAAGACCTCTCGTTAAAAATAATAGTCAATAAATTTATTTATTTTAGCCTTAGGCGTTAACTTCTGAGTGCGGTGGAATATACATACTGTGTATATTACTTACATGGCAATATTTATTTTAAAAGGCTGGTTAAAGGATAAAAAAAAGGCTGAAAGGAAAAAATAACTAGGGCATCAAAAGGGCTCACTTTATCGTGAACAGACTATACAGCTCTTGGTTCCGTTGCACATTATCCACACACGTAGTGATCCATCTTATGTTTCTCCAATATATGTAATAAACTGGTGTTTCAGGGCCATAACTCCAACGATGTATACCGCCCTTAGTATTCGCTTTAAACCACAGGTTGAATATTTGTTAACCTCTTTCTTCAGTGAATAACCAACAGCCGAAGTCTGAAGGTCTAATTTAGAGACATCCTGCATAACGTCTCTTTTCCCATCGCAACTGTCAAAACAAGTGGCTTCGACAAAGTCAAGCACAGTGTTTACTTGACTAAACGATTTTTCATGTTAGTGCACTTCCTCTGATGGAGTTACAATCAGGGAGCGAGAAAATACGCGATTTTCGACGACCCGTAAGGCAATCTCCACTGTCCTGTGTATTTTCGAGCCTCGGCTATTTGCTCATTGGTAAAGCCCCGAGTATTTCGCGGATTAAGTTGGTAGCAAGCTAGGCTAGACTGCCCTATATACATTCCAGACATTATCGTTTGCTTATTGGTTGCTGTGTTGAAGTGACACCTCTGTACATGACTGTTAAACACTCACTCAAACTACTTCTTCCTGCTTACGCAGTTGAACGGGGACGTGTCTAAACAACTGTCGTCCAATCACAACAGTAGGAGAAAAGAACAAGTGTTTGGAGTCTACGTCGCCTCCGAATGAATTCGCGAAATACTCGTGGCTCTACTCATTGGTTGTTGTCCCAGTGGATAAAAAACCTCAATCCAAGTGGCACCGCTACATTTCGGGTGTTGTTTCTTAGCAGGTGTGTTACTGGATGAGTGTTCATCCTGGTAGTATCTAGGGCCACCTGTTTCTTTGCAGGTGTGTTACTGGATGAGTGTTCATCCTGGTAGTATCTAGGGCCACCTGTTTCTTTACAGGTGTGTTACTGGATGAGTGTTCATCCTGGTAGTATCTAGGGCCACCTGTTTCTTTGCATGTGTGTTACTGGCCGAGTGTTCATCCTGGTAGTATCTAGGGCCACCTGTTTCTTTGCAGGTGTGTTACTGGATGAGTGTTCATCCTGGTAGTATCTAGGGCCACCTGTTTCTTTGCAGGTGTGTTACTGGACGAGTGTTCATCCTGGTAGTATCTAGGGCCACCTGTTTCTTTGCAGGTGTGTTACTGGGCGAGTGTTCATCCTGGTAGTATCTAGGGCCCCCCTGTTTCTTTGCAGGCGTGTTACTGGATGAGTGTTCATCCTGGTAGTATCTAGGGCCACCTGTTTCTTTACAGGTGTGTTACTGGATGAGTGTTCATCCTGGTAGTATCTAGGGCCACCTGTTTCTTTGCAGGTGTGTTACTGGATGAGTGTTCATCCTGGTAGTATCTAGGGCTACCTGTTTCTTTGCAGGTGTGTTACTGGATGAGTGTTCATCCTGGTAGTATCTAGGGCCACCTGTTTCTTTGCAGGTGTGTTACTGGGCGAGTGTTCATCCTGGTAGTATCTAGGGCCCCCCTGTTTCTTTGCAGGCGTGTTACTGGATGAGTGTTCATTCTGGTAGTATCTAGGGGCCACCTGTTTCTTTGCAGGCGTGTTACTGGATGAGTGTTCATCCTGGTAGTATCTAGGGCCACCTGTTTCTTTCCAGGTGTGTTACTGAATGAGTGTTCATCCTGGTAGTATCTAGGGCCACCTGTTTCTTTGCAGGTGTGTTACTGGCCGAGTGTTCATCCTGGTAGTATCCAGGGCCACCTGTTTCTTTGCAGGTGTGTTACTGGATGAGTGTTCATCCTGGTAGTATCTAGGGCCACCTGTTTCTTTGCAGGTGTGTTACTGGATGAGTGTTCATCCTGGTAGTATCTAGGGCCACCTGTTTCTTTGCAGGTGTGTTACTGGATGAGTGTTCATCCTGGTAGTATCTAGGGCCACCTGTTTCTTTGCAGGTGTGTTACTGGATGAGTGTTCATCCTGGTAGTATCTAGGGCCACCTGTTTCTTTACAGGGGTGTTTACTGGATGAGTGTTCATCCTGGTAGTATCTAATGCCACCTGTTTCTTTGCAGGTGTGTTACTGGCCGAGTGTTCATCCTGGTAGTATCTAGGGCCACCTGTTTCTTTGCAGGGTGTTACTGGATGAGTGTTCATTCTGGTAGTATCTAGGGGCCACCTGTTTCTTTGCAGGCGTGTTACTGGATGAGTGTTCATCCTGGTAGTATCTAGGGCCACCTGTTTCTTTGCAGGCGTGTTACTGGATGAGTGTTCATCCTGGTAGTATCTAGGGCCCCCCTGTTTCTTTGCAGGCGTGTTACTGGATGAGTGTTCATCCTGGTAGTATCTAGGGCCACCTGTTTCTTTACAGGTGTGTTACTGGATGAGTGTTCATCCTGGTAGTATCTAGGGCCACCTGTTTCTTTGCAGGTGTGTTACTGGATGAGTGTTCATCCTGGTAGTATCTAGGGCTACCTGTTTCTTTGCAGGTGTGTTACTGGATGAGTGTTCATCCTGGTAGTATCTAGGGCCACCTGTTTCTTTGCAGGTGTGTTACTGGGCGAGTGTTCATCCTGGTAGTATCTAGGGCCCCCCTGTTTCTTTGCAGGCGTGTTACTGGATGAGTGTTCATTCTGGTAGTATCTAGGGGCCACCTGTTTCTTTGCAGGCGTGTTACTGGATGAGTGTTCATCCTGGTAGTATCTAGGGCCACCTGTTTCTTTGCAGGCGTGTTACTGGATGAGTGTTCATCCTGGTAGTATCTAGGGCCACCTGTTTCTTTACAGGTGTGTTACTGGATGAGTGTTCATCCTGGTAGTATCTAGGGCCACCTGTTTCTTTGCAGGTGTGTTACTGGCCGAGTGTTCATCCTGGTAGTATCTAGGGCCACCTGTTTCTTTGCAGGTGTGTTACTGGATGAGAGTTCATCCTGGTAGTATCTAGGGCCACCTGTTTCTTTGCAGGAAAAGGTTCCACGACAACTTGCACCCCAAAACACCAGAGCGCAGATCCACTTTCGTGGTTGTATGATTTTAACTGTCACGTACTGCAGGTGTCCGCCGACGAATGACGGACGCTCATTGTCAGAGTTACCTCATTCTGATTGGCCCAGTCAGGTAAGGAACTGTCTCACGACAAAGACACGTCGCCAATAACCAAAGGAAAACTGCACGTATTCCATAGGAAATTGGAGTCTGGCCTTCGATTGAATATTTTCGCGAAAAATAGGTGGCCCTAACTACGGTATAATTGTAAGCATAGCATAAAGCTAGATATAGGCTATTCACGGTAAGGTGAGCACTTTTTAAAACCCTCTAATTTGTAACAATTATCAATAAATATATTATATTTTAGCCTTAGACGTTAACTTCCGAGTGCTATTGAATACATGCACTGTGTTTATTACTTACATTACAATATTTATTTTAAAATGTGGTTAAAGGATAAGAAATGGCTGAAAGGAAAAAGTAACTAGGGCCTCAAAAGTACTCATTGCTCGAAGACTAGCTTCTCCTACAATTAATTCGCGAAGATTTACAGTCCCTAGTTATAATTCAGATAAGATAAAATCGATTTACACGCGATATTATTTATTCTTGTAAAAGGGTAGGTATGCTGTAAGCCCACGTGCACATTAATGGCACATTACTGTTTGAACACGACATTATAACATTTCTTATAGCAATTCGTGAGGAAAGGTCGACATGCGTAGAAGACAAAAATAACTCTACATAATCTTTGATATATTTTCTGGTTAGCGTAATCGACACATTTTATTGAGACGTTAATTTACATAACCACTTCTGATTCGCTGCTTGCATTACAAGTGGAAAATGAAACGTGAACGAGCTAAAAGATGCCGATGGCTACAATTTGCCTCCTTTAAAAACGAAGCGCGGCCAGCGTAACAATGAAATAACGATTCTTCTCTGTGAACTTGGCGAACGCTACCGAGCCGTGGGAATTTTCTCAGGGTAATCCCGTTTTCTCCCACGCCTCCATTCCAACGTCGTCCCGCCCACGTATCGTCTCGCCTTTCTTCTGTGAGCTGATGTGAGATTTACGACGCACAGTCGCCACACTTCTCAGACACCAGCCATCCTGGTTTCGCGGATTTTTCGCCACACTTTGGAAATACAGTTTTGTAAAGGCTGTTCAAGATAAAGTGAGCACTATTGAACTATACCTTAGAAAAAAGTCACTGTCCCTGCCAGCACATATTTTAATGAGCGCCCTGAGTGATATTTGCCCAGTAAAGTTGGTAACGATGGATGGAAAATAGTTCCATATCTTAACGTCGAAATAAAAGTGTTAGGTAACTATTTGTGCTAACTTAAATTATTTCTTTCGCTTTGTGTGTTTTTTTAATGCACCGAAGTGCGAAAATGAACAGATTTGCATTAAAGTTACTTTCCTAAAAATTTCATAATGTTATTTGACCGACGCACGAGTAAAGTGATGATGCCCATGGCAATGCTAATTTTACATAAGGCGAAAAAATACATAACGTGAATTCAAGTAGATCTTAAGCAGGGCTTTCAAAAGTGCTCGTTTTACTGTGAACAGCCTATATCATGTTTTCATGGAACGACAGAGCACAGAGCATTGCAAAGTGCATTATCTGAGATAATTATTTTTGATTACTGTTGATATCGTCACCTTTGTAATAGTTCGCAATAAATAATCACGCATTTCGCCTCGGCAGTTACCAGCTAAAAATTAATCAATGTAGTGAAGGTGTGGCAGTTAGATAAAGTTTGGGATATGTTATGCGGGAAATTTCAATACACCTTCTCAAAAAGAAGCTATGGCGAAAAATCGATAAATCCAAGATGTCGGGTGGGAACCCGCCCTAAAAGCTGTTCACATGATAAAGCGAACACTTCTGGAAAAAAAAAAAAAAACACTGCTCATAACTATATACATGCAACAGGTCACACTGACACGTAGGATTTCAGTTAAGTTGGTAACAAAATAATAAAAGTATTTCCTAAGACGACGTTTTATTCTGATCTAATGTTAATATTTATAACCAATAAAAATATTTAAAGTGAAACAAAAAAAAATCATATTAAGTTAAATTTTTAAGTTAAAAAAAAAATTATTTCCTGCCCTGAAAATTAATAACGCACGATGACTGATAAGATCAATCTCTCCCACGTACAATTTATAACAACGAAGCTTCATACCTACTTCAGATGGGAAGCGCAGGCTTTGAAACACACAATGCCACAGACGACCAGGATTTGCCAACTGTCAAAAACTCAAGTTTTCGGTGTACTTCATTTTCACACCGGGCCCAGACTAAAGACACATAACACTGCAGTTCGTTTATAACCTATAAGCTAGTGCACATTTCCGCCACCAGGTACAAGCTCCTTGGCTGCGAACACCAATCTCCGAAAGTCCTTACCTCAGCAAACAGTTTAATTCGCACCCCGGGTGTAACAACTAAAGTTGAGGAAGGACAGGGTATCCCGAAGTTTAGTAAAGGCCGCTACGAGGACAGCAAATGAGTACCCTAACTGATTTTGTTCCCTGGCATGCGGCGACATCTTGGATACGATCTCTAACGAATCGTTATAATTAAATGCTGTTCAGGATCAAGTCAGCATTTTTAAACTCAACCATTGAAAAAAAAGTCACTGCTCCTACCTACATGTATTTTGACGGGCGCAATGAGTGACATACGTCCAGTAATGTTGGTAACGATGGAGATAAAGTAGTTCCTTGTCTTAATGTCGAATAAAAAGTGTTAGGTGTCCATTTGTGATAACTTGAGTCATTTCTTCCGATTACTGTTTTTCTTTAAAGCACCGAAGTGTAAATATGAGCACATTTGTAAAATATTTAATTTTCTAATAATTTCGCAGTTTAACTTGACCGACGCATAAATAAAGTGATGGGGCCCGTGGCATTGTTGATTTTACATGAGGCGGAAGAGTACACAGTGTGAATACAAGTAGATCTTAAGCAGGGCTTTCAAAAGTGCTCATTTTACCGTGAACAGCCTATAGTCTCCTGCTAAATCCGCGTTATTATCTGAAGACGGACTAGACTTCAAATACGTGTGCGTCTATGTTGCTTGTGCCAATGGAGTGCAGTTTGACCAATACGAAGCGCCTAAGATATGGTTGACCAATGACGTTTAGCCAAGCCAGAGAGGAAAATGTGTCATCGCAAATTGCCACTATCTCCGGCACGAACATACACAATGATCCTCAACTACAGGTACAAACGCTGCGAGGCGATTTCCTATGCAAAATGAGATTAAAAAAAAAAAAAAAACTGTGTACGATTATTGTCTTAACAGCAATATTAGTGACGAAGGTAGGTGCCCTTGAAAATCAATATTTTAAATGGTTTAAATTCAAAATAATAATACCTACGTGAGATAAAATAACAATTCCTTGAATACTGTCGCCTTGAATCGAGATCTCAAATCTACGAACGGTTGATGGGTATCATCTCTATTCACTGAGACAATAAGGGGTGTCATGTTATAAAACAAAAAATGTGTGTAACCCATGGGTGCCGATCACTTTTAATGACGTCATAATAATGTGTAAATCAATGTATAGGCTGTTCAAAGTAAAGTGAGTACTTTTGAGGACCTAGTTACTTTTTAACAATCAGCCATTTTTTAATCATTTAACCACCTTTTCAAATAATTATTATCATGTAAGAAATAAACGTAGTGCGTATATTCCACCACACTCTGAAGAAAAAGTCCAAAGCTGAAAAAAATATATATATTATTAACTGTTATTTAAAATGAGAGGGCTTTCAAAAGTGCTCGCTTCACCGTGAATAGCATATACAAAGAAAACGTTGCCTTGGTCTAACTCTCAAGCGAACGGTCTTCGAGGAAACAGACGAAGTTTGTAAGAATGCCTGCCAGGCGGCGATTTAGTGAAAATATTTTTAAGACTAGACATTGTATTGTAAGATTAAATCTCCCGCCTGCCTTGCATAATTTATCTCCTTATCTGACCAAGAAGCGCGGGAGCTATAAGGGTTACACTGGCACGAGCTACAAGAGCGCCATCGCCGCTATTGATGAGAAGCCTGCAGCAAAGTACAATACAAACTGCTATCGTAGTTTGACTTGTGTCCGGATAGTATGTTTTGAGATACGCCAGTCTGAACAAGCCATTATTAACTATATTAGAGAGCTCCAAAATAATATTGAAAGCATGCTTAAAGGCTGTTCACGATAAAATGAGCACTTTTGAACTCAACCTTAGGGGAAAAAAGTCACTGCCCCCTCCCTGCACATAATTTAACGGGTGCACTGAATGACACGTGCCCAGAAAAGTTGGTAACGATGAAGGGAAAATAGTTCCATATCTTAACGTCGAATAAAAGGTGTTAGGTAACCATTTATAACGACTTGGATTAATTATTTCGCTTTCTGTTTTTTTCTGATGCTCCGATGTGTAAAAATGAGCAGATTTGTGGAATTTTCCTTTTCTAATAATTTCACAGTTTCACTTGACCGACGCATGAATAAAGCGATGAGGCCCATGGCAACGTTAGCTTTACATAAGGCGAAATAATACACAGTGTGCATACAAGTAGATCTTAAGCAGGGCTTTCGAAAGTGCTCATTTTACCGTGAACAGTAAATTTAAAGTACCATTCCGTCCTCGTCTGGAGTATGATGATATTTCGTAGGTAAACATACTGGAGGCACGTTGAATAGTTTAGCCAAAAAATTAGAATTTCAAACAAACATTCTGCGTTGCTGTTCACGCACCCTGCAGGCGGAACATTTAAGTTTTAAATTAATGACTAACTGTGTCAGTGTTTATAGTTTTATACACATGCATAAGAGCAATAGATTTGCATTTGGTCGGCAGATTTACTTTCCTAGAAATTCCATGGCGTCACTTAGATGAAGCGTGAATATTGTTCTGAACTGATCAGGCTTTAGCTGAATGGCCTGCCTGATCACACCTTCAAATACTGAACCAGGGCACGAGCATGATTGCAATAACACCTTGCGAAAGAAAGACAGCTGCAGTAAACAGGGCCGAAAATATTAAATAGCGCGCTCGATATGGCCCAACATAATACTTGGCGCTGCGTCTTTGTCGTCGGGCCATTGGAACGGGAAGACCACTGAAGATGGGCGTGTCCGGCCGTCGTTAACCGCCTCCTACACTCAGCCTCCGGAAACATTAAAAAGGACGGGACATTCCAATCAGATCGCAATAGTAGTGGCGTACAGTAATAAAACATTGTATAATTAATTAGCATCTTGGTATTCCACTCACGCTCCCTCGATCGATAGCAACGTAAATAGTTATGTTCAATAAACCCAATCTGACACTGTTGTAATCTACCTAATCAGGACTAATTTAGCTAAGCCCATAGCCCCTTGCAGGTAAAGTCAAATTTTAACAATACTGTGTGCCGGTCTATGATTATGATAGGTCCACCTTTTTATTCATATTAATTATACATTACATACTATAAATTATAGATAAAATATAAGAAAGATTCAATATAAAAAAAATTACATATTTTTATCTTGACATAGGTATAATAATTTTGTTAAACGTCACATATTTAGGACACAACCAAGGACGTCATACATGGGGTGATTTTTCCAAAGTTTATGATTAAAAAAGTGTGGAGAAACCGCGAAAAGACTTATGACATCTTACGACTGTAATTCGCCATACGTGATCAGTGTGCGCGCAAGCTGCTAGCTGGGCGGGCGAACACGGAATACCGAACTAAAGGCTGTTCACGATCAAGTAAGCACTTTTAAAATAAACCTTAGAAAAAAGTCACTTCCCATACCTGCATATATTTTAATGGGTGCTTTGAGTGACATGCACGTAGTAAAGTTGGTAACGATGGGTGGGAAGAAGTTGCGTATCTTAACGTCGAATAAAAAGTGTTAGGTAACCACTTCTGATAATTTAAATTATTTCTTTCGCTTTTTTTTTTATGCATCGAGGGGTAAACATGAGCAGATTTGCAAAGTATTTACTTTTCTAATAATTTCGCGGTTTCACTTGACCGACGCATGGATAAAGTGATGAGGCCCACGGCAATGTTAATCTTACTTAAGGCGGAAGAATACACAACGTGCACACGATTAGATCTTACGCAGGGCTATCAAAAGTGCTCATTTTGCAGTCAATGGCCTATACGAACACGACAGTAGTCAGAGGGGCGCCTTGTGGCAGGCAGCCAGCGAGGAGGAGCTGGCTGCTGCTTTGTTATGGCGACGAGGGCCCGAGCTAACCGCACTGCGACAACCACACTTCGAACTCACGCCGGCCGTCACGTGACTTGAATGCCTACATACACCCGACCCCTCTCTCTCGCCCGACACTCGACATACACCGCCCGCCCTATAATACATTCACGGTCACTTCACACTTTCCTGAAGCACTACTCAAGTTCCAGTTCCACAATATCCCTCCGCCTCGGGCAAACTAAGCTTAAATAAGAGTAGAAAATTACGCCAAGAGACAACACGCCGCATTCATGCACACTAGGTTGTATTCATATTTCGCACGAGAACTATTTCTTTATAGGCGTTACCAACACACATATTTTCTTACCGTTTTTATTCATATTATTTTTTAATGAAGCATTAAAATTTATAGATGAAATATAAATAATATTTCAATTTAACCGAAAAAAGTTAAAGTATAAAACTCTTGTGATATAGGCCATGTTTAGGAAATAACTAAACACGTCATAGATGGGGTGATTTTTCAGTGGTTCGATTAAAAAAAGTGTTAAGAAACCACGAATAGACTATACTTGCTTCGTTCCACAAGCGTCGACTTTCGGGGGAGCTCAGTATCTCCAAGGGGCCGCGGTGGTGTAGTGGTCAGACTACTCGTCTCCCACCTGGACGAACCGGGTCCGATTCCCGACGGGAGTCGCTCCCGGATTTTCGCCTGTGAGAATAGTGCCGGGCGATGCCACTTGTCGGGCAGGTTTCCTCGGGGATCTCCTGTTTCCCCCAACATTTCATTCCGGCGCAGCTCCATACCAACCCCTCTTCACCCTCATGGGCTCCCGACAAGACCTCGATGTTACGTGCCGCCCAAATCTATTCACTCACTCACTCACGGCTGTGATTCTATTTTGGATAGAGGATTGCGCTGCGAACAGTGTTTTATAGCGTAAGAATCAGAAGCAATGGAAAAGGGTGCTTAAATCCGTTCCGAAATGATTTTATTAAACATACACTGGGGGTTAAAAATTATACCTTACTTTTGGCATTAAGCCACGCCACTTTTTAAATATGGTGCTTCAAAAATTCCGCATCTTGTGCTTCCACCACCATTAAAATCGTTGCCTCTACTCCGTTCACCACATATTTCCAGTACGTAACACACGTCTGCATACCAACCACACGCAAATAGAAACTAACTTGATTTTCGCGAAGCAGTGATTTACGAAGTACATTACACAGGAGTAAGTTTCCTTTTCATCCAAAAATTTGATTTCCCCTGCTGAATGACTTAGGCACATGACACGAAATAAAATGTTGCTTCCTAGTACATGTCTACACGTCAAACATGTTTCCTACACAACACGCAGGCTTACCGGAAACGTGCCGTAAGGCCAGGATTACAATGACTTTACATTTCACGTAACACGTAATGAGTAACACGTTCACGTAAGAAGGCTACGTCGACTAATGTGTTTCAAGGAGACCCGTCAGGGCGTCACAACCATTATACGTAATGTTCACGTAATGGAAATGTTTCTCAATGTCTTAACTTTTACGTGGTACGTGATACGTGACTCTGCACCCTGTGATCTCGCTGGCAAATTATAATAAGGACAATGTTTCGTTATCTTTGTTTTTCACGAGTTCATTTTCGCGATGTCATCTGATGATGTTTTTAAATAATTTACCGCATATAGAGTATAATTTCCTCCCGGAAATGGCGACGAAAGAAAGGAAGTGAATATATTTGGGCGGCTCTCAACAGCGAGGTCTTGAGAGCCGATGAGGGTGATTGAAATGAATACGGAGCGGTACCGGAATGAAGGGGCGTCGTCCAGCACGATTCCCACTGGCGAAAATCCGCGGTGACCCTACCGGGGATTGAACCAGGTTCGCCTTGGTGGGAGGCGAGCAGGCTAACCGCTCAGCCACCGCGGCCCCCGACGATGAAAGAGTAACAGAAGTTAGGCTATTAGGATCGATATGTGTTTTTTAATTCGTAAATATTTTGGGGACTTTACATTACCACAGTTTGTTAATAATGTTTCCCAGAGGTGTAAAATTGCTTGTATGAAGGACAAAATGTTTACCATTAAGTTTGCAATTTTAAGTAGGCCCTCCACAAGAGACAATTTAATTCGATCAGCAGATCGAAGTTTAATAAATACTATTTATCTTCAAATGTACGAATGACAGAGCATGAAGTACCACGGCAGAATGACAGAGCATGCACACGAACAGTCTTGAAACAAAATGGTGGCATGGAATGACAGAGCATGAAGTACCTGGTGGATGCAGGTCAAGGTCAACCAAGATAGCGGAATGAGGAGGTCACGGTCAAATGTCATGGTCACACAAGATGGCAATTGCAAGATGATGGCTGATTCCCACATCTACAGTCAGATGCCACGTGTGTTCGGACATACTATTTCTAACTACTCCCGTCTGCTTCCGTGGTCGACTGGAACGTGCGATAGCCTTTACTGAAGCTTGCTGGAACCGAGCCTCTTGAATGGAAGCCAGACCTTCATCGAGGTGGTCTGGTGTACCACCAAAGCGCCACACCTCGGTTTTACCCCTTTCTGCAGAAATTCTCCGTTTACGCGTCAAAATTTCGAATTCATAGTTATTACTGAACATACAATTATAGAAAATTTATATTTTACAAGGTGTTTAGTATTTTTGTGCAGCAAATCATGACAAGTTTCTTTAAAGTCTAAACATTTTTTTAAAAGTTTAATAGGTAAAAATATAGGTTCTTCATGATTGAGAATTTTCGAAAACCCTGGTGAAGATCTACTTGCCCTCCTTCGTTTTTTTTTTTTTTTTTTTTAACATTCCACAGTAATATGTAAAATTTACATAGCCATAGGTACAATGACTAGCAGATGTTTTCGAATTTTTTTTAAAATTATGTTCTCGCTCTTACTATCATACATTTAATAAAATAAAATAAACCTCGACTATTTACATGTGTGCCTATATTTAGTTCACACAAACAGCCGCACTAACTCCTGTCAAGCTTATACGCTGCCATGGTAAAAATTTACTCTGAATTTCCGGTCTGCTTCACATTTCTAATGGGTAAAAACAAAAAATTAGCCTACAGCCTACTAACAATTTACACTAATTTTTTGAGCCCATGAAAGATGATTTTCTGTAAGGGGACAGTGTATAAATCGATTTATACATTTTCCCCCATCAGGTTTTTGTATTCAAAATTTTGTCTCGGCAAGTTTCCGGAAGCTGTCACCAGTGGTGTGACTACAGGGTGGTCCGCGGGACTGCAAAGGATCACCCATGTAATAAATTAAGTGAGGTTCACAAATATTTTTCCTGTTTTGTTCTTTGGTTTCGTTGTACTAAAGGAACATGGGCTCCAGCCAGTCTCCTTGAAAGAAACATTTCAGATACATCTATGCTAGCCTCTGCCAGTAAAATTGGTACCAGACTCCTTATAATGGAATCACGTGTTAGAAGAACAATGGTAACTATGACGGAGTAATTGGCTGTCAGGACGATCACGAAGACGATGATAGTAAAACACATCAAGGATTTACAACAGCTGTTTCTATTAACCTCTACGTTTACAATCGTATGATGGTACCAGTGTACGAATGTCCCAGGTACATCGTTCATTACGAGGTTGAGTGGAGAGGGAGGTTTCCGTGTGTACAGGACATAAACTTTCTATAAAGGCGGCAAGGAAAGTAGACTGTAGGTAAAGGCTATTCACGATAAAGTGAGTAATTTTAAAATCAACCTTAGAAAAAAGTCACTGCTCCTGCCTGCATATATTTTAATGGTCGCTCTGAGTGACATACACCCAGTAATGTTGGTAACGATGGATGGGAAGTAGTTCCGTATACTAACGTCGAATAAAAAGTGTTAGGTAACAATTTGTGATAACTTAAATGATTTCTTTCGCCTACTTTTTTTTTTATGTATCGAAGTGTAAAGCTGAGTAGATTTGTGAAATATTTACTTTTCTAATAATTTCACAGCTTCACTTGACCGACGCATGAATTACGTGATGAGGCCCATGACCATGTTAATCTTACATAAGACGGAAGAATACACAACGTGCATACAAGCAGGGCTTTCAAAAGTGCTCATTTTACCGTGGATAGCCTATACGTTATTACGTTTTTGGTCTGACTTGTATTCCATTTTTTTGCACTGAAAAGCGAGGCATTGTTAATTATAAATGTACGTCGACGCCTTGTCAGTCAACAAGTACGATGGGCCTACGACACATAAATTATGTCTTACCGTCCTAGGAGCCAAAAAAAAATGTAATAGGAAACACGGTATGGCAAAATAACTTAAAACTGACGAATCGATGAGAAAAAAGGACAACGTTAACAGGCAGTAATACTTCCTTGTTATCTATGCGCGCGGATAGCAGCACACGTTAGCAGCTGCGGATGAAATGAATCAACTTCAGGGTTTGTCGAAAGTCGCGCCTACATTGGCTGTCAAGGTCGAAGAGTGGCACTTTGCGCCAATCAGGGAGGTCGTTGGGGGAAATCTGCACCGACTGGCTTAGCTCGTGTTACACTCTCTATGGCATTAAAAGTATGCGGCAATTAGGTGTCCAATCGATTTAAAAACAAGTTTACGGAAAATAAAATATCGTTGGTGGCAGTGATCGTTAGAAGGGAGGGATTGCGGCTTTTTTACTTAAAAATTAAGACATAAGAAGAAGTTGACGTAAAACACACAGAGTTCTCGTCCGAAAAAGGAAAATTTAAGTTGCCGTTATAAAAAGTTTGCCAATGTCCAATTTCTGTTTTTCACTGCACTACATGATCTCTTCCATCAATAATTAGACATGTCATAAAGACACTGTTACTTTCTCGAGTGTCATTGCACTAGATAGTTTATAAAGCTGATCTTGGAACGGAACACTTAACACTAAACACGAAGTAGCTGTTTGATTAAGATCATTTTCTTCCCCCACCCCACACAAATCTAAATGATACAGAAAACCCAAAATACGTTTTTTTTAATCATAATTGAACGATAGTACAAATATGTCTTAAAACTAAGCAGCCGGAATCTTATAAAATATTTTAATTACTGTAAGCTCAACCATTTTCTGTACCACGTAGTCAATGATTACTGCTTCAGTGTCTGCATGGCACTTCGTAATCTGGCAGCCAGCAGAAATGATTCATTTTAACGTAAACGTTCAAAACAAGACCGCAATTTTATTAAGAACCCAGATATTTGTAACAATATATAATTTTGTTGGTATAGGCTGTTCACGGTAAAATGAGTACTTTTGAAATTAACCTTTGGACAAGATCACTGTCCCTACCTGCTACAGTATTACGGGGACACTCCACTGACATGCGGCCAGTAAAGTTGGTAACCATGGAGTAAAGGCAGTCCAATGCTTTAACGTAGAATTTAAAGTGTTACGTAACCAATAATTTTTTCTTTCTATTTTTAAATGCATTTGAATGCAAGAATGACCAAATTTGTAAAATATTTAGTTTCCCAATAATTCCAAAGCCTCACTTGACCGACGCATGGATAAAGTGATAAGACCCATGGCAATGTTTATTCACCATATGACGGGAGAATACACAATGCGCACACAAGTAGATCTAAAGCAGGGCTTATCGCGAACAGCCTTTAGTCGCGCAGTCGACGCACGGATATGTTGAAACGCGTGAACGAACTCAAGAAGGAAGAGTGAAGGAGATAGTGTTGAAGGAGAGGGGATAGGGAATATGGAAGGAGGTGTAATTACATAATTATCCGTGGACCAGGCAGAGCTGCTTGCTCGCTCTCCGCGGCGCGTCGAAACGGCATGACGGAATAACGGCGCCGGAACCCGCGGGCAGGTGGCGATCCTCCTCGATTAACGGGGATCGACGTTCGCGAGCCGTGTCATTCCGACGTTGGGGCAGGCGTATGGTGGACAAGACAGCTCGCAGCGCCATAGTCGGACAGCGAGATGACGATCCTGCCTTCCTCCTCTTTCGATTAAAATTCCTGCTACAGCTGCTTCGTGATTACAGGCTGCTCACGGTAAAATTGGCACTTTTGTTTGCCGGTTGTGTATCCTTCCGCTTTAAGTAAGATAAACATTGCCATGGGCCTGATCACCTTAGTCATGCGTCGGTAAGGTGAAACTATTAAACTATCAGAAAAAATAAATATTCTACAAATATTGCAATTTTACATTTCGATGTATTAAAAAAAACAGAAAGCTAAATAAATAATTTAACTTATCACAAATGGTTACCTAACAGTTTCTATTCAACGTTAATATATTGAACTACTTTCCATCCATCGTTACCAGCTTAGCTGGGCACGTGTCACTTAGTGCGCCCGTTAAAATAGATTCAGGCAGAGGCGGTGATTTTTTCTAAGGTTGATTTCAAAACTGCTCACTTTATCGTGAACGAACAGCCTTTACCTATCTACTACCGAAGGAAAAAGATAAGAGCAAACTAACAAATTAATTATGGCACATGACTGTGCCATAACTTTACGCATTAACCTAATATTGCAGCTTTATTTTATGTTTCTTCCACGTATTCTTTTTTTTTTTTTTTGCACAGTTAAAACTACGTGCACTGTAAATACGAAAATGGAAAACACAAAAATTTTCATTAAAATAATATTTTTTCTCGAGATTCAGTGTCAATATCAACGGCGTCGCTATACAAACCCCTGCCATAGTGGTGTGATCACGAATAGCGTATTATATCATTTTCTTTCACAAAATTAACCAACTGTGACGTCTCATGTGGCGGAATTAGGCCCAACTATCAATACACGTGACGATCACGCAGTGCAGGCTACCAATATACGGCCATTTCGAAACGGCAAAAACACTACGTACGTACGTACGTATGCACGTATGTACATACATATGTATGCATGTATATATGTATGTATATACACACATACATACATACATACACACCCATATATTATATATATATATATATAGGCTCTTACGTTGAAGGTCCCGATAACATACAATAATGTTCCGAGAGTTGTCATTGTATTTTACTTCGTTACCGGTATTTTGCACAAATACGGTTCAAACCCTAGTTTTTTAAGGGCTCATACCTCCCTTAAAATTCGGTTAAGATATAAAGTTTCACACATGTTTTCCTTTCACTTTTTCATGAAGAATCACCCCCCGAAGTTTGTCGGTTTAATTGCGAATCACTCTGTATATACAGCCTCCCCATTTTTTCCCCCTTCTCTCCCCCTCTCTCTCTTTCTATGTATATATATATATATATATATATATATAATATATATATATATATACACATACACACACACACACACACGATGTCAGGTAATTCGCGGATACGGACTGCTCTACACGAATCTGTGGTCAAAACTAAGCAGAAAATACTCTTTTGTAAAATTGCATAAGACCCTTCGCTAACGAGGAAAACGACATGCAAGGTTTAAAAACCACAGTAGCGAACATGTGGTATTCCAGTTAGATAAATGTGAGGTGATGTGGCAACGCTACAACTGACGTGTCGGTTGTAAGGCATACGGCAAGGGAACGAGCTGAGCTTAGCAGTGCCAAAGAGTCCAAGGAGTTCATACTACCCGTCTACAAAATATCTCCTCCGCTGTAAAATAATTATCTCTCATGTAGCCGAGTCCCACGCACACGTGCTCGTTAGGGCGCCTCGTCTGTAGCTGAGCATTCGACACCGATGCAGCCTTCACCAATTAGCAGCGCGAAAATAGAGAATCGCTACAACGCAGGACTTGCGCAGCGATTCTTTTTGTCAATACAGTAAGCGGCGACAGCATTACTATGTCACACGAAGAAACACAATTACTCGAAGCGAGGCAGATGCGGGTTTCTAAGGACGCAATCGTCACGCGCCAACGTATTCTGCAAACATCGCAATGATCTGTTTCAACACATTAAACGGACTCGCATTCTTTTGAAAGTGACTGCTTCTTAACGCACAGCTGATAACACCGTCAGTTCACCGCTTACTGTACTGACAACAACGAATCAATGTTTACGTGGTGTTCTGCTACGGTTGATGTTTTGTTAGATGGGTAGTATTTATTGGGTACGTGTTGCATAGATACAGATAAATAGGCGCGTCAATGAGTGAAATGCTGCACACTGTGAACGTTCAGTTACACAACCAAGTACTGACGGCTCAACCATTTGAAAGTAAAATTCGCTGACCAAACAAGACGAATTCATTGTTAAATGAGTAAAGTTCAATCAAAAAACTATCAGAATAATTCAAACAATTCTAGTAAAGCAGTTCTGGATTATTTGCGGCGGAATATAATTTCTAATGAAAAAAAAAAATGTTTATGATTTTTTCTATTGTTATAAGACGAACGGCAAGGTAATAAATTCTGTTATGGAGCGAAAACTCCGCTGCAGAATATTTACTCGTTCTTTCCTTCGTAAGCCTCTGTCTGTAAAAGTTCTGAAAAGGCTAAATAGATAAGGTTAATTATGCCCATACTTAGTTTTAAATGTATGCAAGTAATATCCTAAAGGTCACCTCACACAACCAAATATTCTACGGTTTAACCTAAAAAAAATAATTGTTTTGCGTAGCCTTAATCAGATACAGATGTGAAGTTTTGTTTGCACGTAATATTCCCAAGTGTAACTGCCTCAGTTGAGTACTTCTTATTTTTGCCCGGATTTATTGGCAGTCAGGAGGATTACCACACCTCATATAATTACCTTAAGCAACTCAGTAACCAATTACACACTTCGAGCATGTAGACCCATCATAAACATAAGCAACATAACCTGTAAGTAGTTATGACAAAACACTTGCATGCAGTAGCCCTGGAAACATAAGGCGACCACTGGTGATTAGTTTAAAATCCAAGGTTATTTTATTGATTTTCTCATTATGTTCAATTTTTAGTTTCTTTAAATTTACTTAGACTAACTAATTTCTGAAAAACTTGATGGCAAACAGCAAATCTAAATAAACACATCCTCCTAGCGACGAAGAAAAAGTGGCCGTACCTAACTTCCTATGGCTGTATGCAGTTGCAAATGTAATTCACCAACTGTAACTAAAGTTATTAAGTTGGTACTTAAAGAAAGTTACCAATTACACAAAAAATAAAAGTTTCTTCTGTGTTAAAAATTAAAATGTTAAGTGCCTAGCTCAGGGTAAAGTGAGAAATCCACTCAGGTCTATACGTAAGCAAAAAGCCAGCTAAGAAAATTACGTGATGAAAAATGGCGTCGTCTCACTGCTTAAGATGACGCTATCATAAGAACCATGTACCACATATGAGTAATTATTACTGGACCTGACTTTAAAAATAGTTGCAGCTACTGTAGACGTATAATCTCCTCTCGTAGTCGGTCATCAACGACGTCAAAGGATCTCTGCAGCGATGTAGGCGATGGGGCATCCTAGGCCTTGCGGAGTGCTAGCTCTAACGCAGACGTAATTAATTCGACCACCTGACTTCTAGGGACCCTAGCTGGGGCGAAAAACCTCGCACACGTCAGCTGGCACACTGAGAAAAGTCGGGGAGAAAAATTAACACCCTACTCTCTAATCAAAAATGCCTACACCCCACCTACTCGCAGGGGAAAATCCTGTCCCTACATTTTACTAGTATGGCATTGTGCGAAGAATAGCTTCTTGCTCAAAAGGCTGGAGCATGCACAAAGGGCCTAGAAGTTTCAGCCAATGGGAGACAGGGATCAAACCTGAAGTCAAATGGGATCCTGAAAACAACCAACCAACCCCGTACATGCCACTTTCTCCGTCCTAGACTAACAAAACATAGCGTTACGGGTCTCTAAGCAAAATATACAACAATTAATTAATAAGAATGACTTACAAATGAGAAAAAAAAGAAGCTAATAAAATTATTAAAATATTCAACACAGACATATGAAGACCTAACTAAATCCTAGCTTAAACAGAATAAAGTTGCCACCTTACAACAAAATTTAAATATCCTAACGTGTTTTAAAAATAAAATGAAAATATTAAAATTATTACATGTATAGAAAAATGCAAACCATGTGACATATTACAAGTGCAAAACATATGAAAACGATATTTACGTATAAGATAATCAAGCAAAAGTGTTACGTGTGTAATACAAGTATTATCTACCATGAAAATATATTAATGATATGTCTGACACAATACATTATTCCAGCACTACACTATATTATGTCATTTGCGTTGATGCTCTGCAACTTTTTTGGGGAAACAGCTCAAGTTGATTGAACTCGTGTTGACTTACGATAGCGTTAAATGTACAGGTCCGGTGTTTTTGTGTAAGGGTGAGAATACTTGGCGGACCGTCGTTACCACCTCACAAAAGGTGAGTGATTTAGGTTGGTAATGGTGTACGCGCAGTTTCTTCCCACATCTTGCATCAAAACCTTTGGAAAAAAAAAACATCCCACGTTTGTTGTTCCGTAATTATGTCACGTATCACAAGCGTTTTATATAAAGGCTGTTGACGATAAAGTGAGCACTTTTAAAATCAACCTTAGCAAAAAGTCACTGCCCATACCTACTAACACAGTGTGACATGCTCCCGGTAAAGTTGGTAACGATATATGGGAAGCAGTTCCATATTTTAACGTCGAATAAAAAGTGTTAGGTAACCATTTGTGATCGTTTAAATTATTTAGTTCGCTTTCTGTTTGCATCAGTGTTTAAAAATTATCAGAAATATAAAATGTGTACTTTTCTAATAATTTTATAGTTTCACTTGCCTGGCATGAATAAAGTGATGAAACCCACGACAATGTTAATTTTACATAAGCCGGAAGAATACACAACTTGTATACAAGTAGATCCTAAGCGGGGCTTTCAAAAGTGCTCATTTTACCGTGAACAGCCTATATTTCTGTTAACATAAAATCGGTTAAATTGAACTTCTACTTATACGTAGAGAAATGAAAAATTCGCGAGTTCAATGACTTGTAGGCTAGACTTCACAGTCTTATATACTCTCATAACGATATCAACTGTTTATTGGTTGATTGTTTAGGTAGTAAAAGGCGGTGGTTGAGCACACAATTTATTGCATGTTTGTTATTGGCTCATTTATCTCCAGGAGGTGCCAAACAACACGTCGACCAATTACAAAAGTAACATTAACATACAAGTGTGTGAATTCCAACTTGTCTACAAAAGAACCCTCGAAATTCTCGAGTCTCTACGTATATGGTATTGTAAATTACGATATTTCATTAACTAATAATGAATAAATACGGGGAGAAAATGTGGTTGTTAGCAATACTTAGTAAGAAATAGTTCTGATACGAAATATTACACATGAGTGGGCACGGATTCGGTGCGTTGGCTCTCTGGTGTCGTTCAGCTAGGTTTGCACGAGGCGCAGAAATATCTTGGAAGTAGAACTTTAGTAGGACTTCATAAAAGTTGAGAATGGAGTAGGCCTATAAATAACCTTGTGCCATTTTCCTATGTGAAAATGATAAACTGTCACGGTTTATGGTCACCGTGATTATTCCAGAGTACAGTTGATGGTCGCAAGCAGGTCATGTTCAGTATCACGTATCGCCGAGGATGAAGTTTCCGGTACGTTGACCATAACAGGGATTTAATTAATGAACGGAATCGTCATGAGGTTCCGTTCATTATCAGGTAATCATTACGGCTCTAACGGTATCCTGCCAGGGGCGGCTGGCAGGATACCTGTTGAGGAGCCGTTATAACAACATCCATGGAAAAAAAAAACAGCGAACACAAGGTGGAGGAGGAAATTGCCTGGCTTTATCAAGAACAGGAAAAAATACATCAGCGAGTGTGGTGGACAATCTATACATTTCACAGTTAAAACATCATCTCCTTTAGATGTGACAAAAAATAAACCTTGTTTTCACTAATAATGAAGTTGTCCGTAACCAGACGCATAGCCACTGTCACAACCAAAATTAAATTCTGTATTTCAATTAACATTATACAACCGGATGTTTCGTTTCTTGTCCTGCCAGATTTTGTTTCCAAATGGCAGCAATTAGGAGAGGTAAAATATTTTTATTTGTCGCTAGCAAGTCAGAGTAATACCGTTATCATAATTTTTCCATAGGCTGTTCACGGTAAAGTGAGCACTTTTGAGACCCTAGTTACTTTTTCCTTTCACCCATCTTTTCCCCCTTTAACCATTTTTTAAAATAAATTACCGCCCTCGGAAATTAACGTCTAAGTCAAATATAAAATATATTTATTGACTATTATTCCAAATCAGAGGGCTTTCAAAAGTGCTCGGTTTACCGTGAACAGTATATACTAAAAAGTGGAACAACAAAACGAGTAGAAAGGGCGTGCAGTTTTCGATAAGTCGAAATGCAGTGCTACCAACTTTACAGTGCGCCTATTGAAATATATACAGATAGGGACAGTGATATATTTTTCAGAGGTTTATTTCGAAAGTGCTGAGTTACTCGTGAACTGCCTATACCTTGAATGTGACTCGGGTTTGACACTCGGGCGACAGTGTCGATATGTGCAGCAGACTGAAGCTTCGTGCCTTCTCCACGAGAGCGCGGCACGAATGCGCTGCTGACACCCCCTGCTCTGCGTGCATATTTACAACCGGCGGCGCTTCTTCGCCTCTATTGCCTGCGATTTACGTGTCATTTCCCTCACGTGTTACGACTGCGGCCAGCAAGTATATTCCTTATATCATACCGCTGTCGTCTGTGAAAAAATTCTGACCTTAACACGTCTTCAAAATCACACCGACACGTGGGGTACACTCCGTTCGTGGTTCCTTCGCCACTTTTTGACGTGAATACGTCTTTAAATTTGCGACCATAGTGAGAGGCAATCCAGAAAATCCGATGATAACAAAATCGGGGGATACAGTTTCTCATTGCAGCTCCGAATCTATCGTCTACATTCAAAATTCATATTCATTTACCCCACTCGATTGCCAAAGGATCAAAGAATATGTTACGTTGAGTGAGGGCTGCGAAGAATCGCGCGCGGCCGTGGAGGAGGGAGAGGGGCGCAATTTTGAGTTCGTTTCGCCGCGTCTCGTAATTTCTGCGTATTATAACTTTTGACTAGGAGAAGTTACGACGCTCATTTAAGTTTCAATCGACAGCTCTCGTCAAGATCAATCGATTGCATGTATAAAAACAATTGTATGCGTTTAATGTAAAAAATTAACAAAACAACACAATGTAGGCCTATACTCGTCAAAAAGTCAAATCGAAATACAGAAATCGTATACGGTTGGAAAGAGCATCTCAAAAGCAATCCAGCGATACCCATAAAACCCCGTATGATCGAGTGAAGCAGTGCCAGGAACTTAAAAAAACTTCAAGGCATCCGAGCGCGTCAGCGTATACGTATTTACGCAAAACAAACGGGCGTGTCCCCAACACAGCCAAACCCCATTTTTTGAAACAAACCTTTGAAGAAACACCCCATTTATGACGTATTGTTTCCTAAACGTGCCATGTATCACAAGCTGTTGTGTTAACATAAAAGTATCTTATGTTTGATTAAATTGAACTTTTACGTACATTTGATCTATTCCCCAATAAGGAAGCCCATGACTATCACCAACCAGAAAAAATCCTGGACCAGTTACAAAAATTTAAACTAGGTAATAAAACGATATTGTGTTGATATATTCTACTATTTCAATACATTATCCAACAAAACATTTTCTGTATCTGAAAACACATTCGCATGCGTTGATACAGGCAATGGTATTTCAAATACATTATTTAATTTTTTTCATGTAGATTTTTGTGTACAGTTGATACGCAATTTAAATAACTTTCGCAGAAGCCATTTACAAACAATTTACTTTTACTTCTACGCAAAGAACGTCACTCTCTCCTTTAAAACTACTGGCACTATCCAGGTTTACCAATTTTAAAACTACTGGCACTATCCAGGTTTACCAATTCTAAAACTACTGGCACTATCCAGGTTTACCAATTTTACACTCCCGGACCATCCTATTGTTTAATCATAACAATTTAATACGGCTTTCTTTACGTCACGAAATACTACTTGAATGCACCATATAAAAGGAAGTCCCTAGCGCGCGTGTGTCTGTCTGAACGACTGCGTTAATCTCGAGAACCACTGGACGGATTTCGATGCGGGTTTTAGTGTTATGATCTACGTTTATCGAGGAAGGTCTGTGTGAATTAAAATTGCCGTAGCTCTTATAGGAGCAGAGCATTAACGGTATTAGTAAATCAAGACGGGGAAAAAAGTTTGCCACCAGCGCGCTCTCATGGAATACGCTGTCTAATACTTTAGAGAGATTTAAATTATATACGAAAGAACTGTGTAAAATCTAATGATCTACAAAAAAGTCGTGGGGTCGTATACATCTATTATTAATAGATAAGTAGTAATAAGTGTATTTACAATTTAAATTACGCAATAAAAACAAACGTAAAATTCACTGTCTTTTCTAACCATAAAGAACTTACTCATTATCTAAATTAATTAATTCACAATTAAAACTGTTTAATGTAATTAAAAAATGACCTTTACACCATATAATTATCGCCAATAATTCAAAAGTTATTAAAAGTTTTGTAAAGCCGTAATTTCTAAAATCCAGACACGCGCGCTCGGGCCAATACATGGGCGAGGTTTGGCGGCTCGGGGTGTGGCGATGCGGTGCAAGAGAGGCGCAAGGCAGGCAAAAAAAAAAAAAACTAGATTGTACCCGGGCAAAGCCAGGCCGGATCGCTAGTATGATTTAAAACAAGTGTTACTAGGATTCGTCATTCCTTTTTCTTTCTAAAGTGGAATATTTTACTTTTTATTTCCCCCTTATTCCCTCTTTTTAATGTCATGGGTGTCCTGAAGAACCCAAACATAAACACCTCCAGACACATACACAAATATTCTGTAGAAAGATGGGAATTTTGCACAGTGGCTCTGCGTGAGCAGATTTGAATGGCTAACAGAGCCGGCAGATGACGGACGTCAGCTCAATGAAGAAAGAGTGCAGTTTGCTACTGTCGGGAGAGCACAGACTCCTTGTGTCGGTCAATTGGACTGCAAGAAAGTGGATACCGCCATGCTTAGATATAACGTGGAAGAAGGACAGAGCATGGACGAGGTAGATTGTGTGTGTGTGTATGTATATGTGTGTGTAGTTTAATATAGTTTCGTTTATTTTTTCGTACAGTATGGCGGTTTCAAATTTGCAAAGCTCCCGGTGAACACTGCAGGTCTAAGAGCCGATTTAGCTTTAGCTTTTGCAGGGGTTAAATGTAACGTTTATAAAGAACCGCTCCAGGTATGACCTTCTAATAGGTATCAACCACCTAGAGGGGAGAATGGAGAGGCCAGCACCAGTTCCACAGGGAACTTTGTAAGAAAGTGGGTGACGGAAATTCGGGTCATATAAATTGATGAAGACTGTTCACGATAAAGTGAACTCTTTCGAAATGAACCTTAGAAAAAAGTCACTGCCCCTGAATGCAAATATTTTAATGGGCACACTGAGTGACATTCGCCCAGTAAAGCTGGTAACGATGGAGGGGAAAGTAGTTCCATATCTTAACGTCGACTGAAAAATGTGTTAGGTAACAATGTGTGATAAGTTACAATTATTTCTTTCGCTTTCTGTTTATTTATTTTTTTTAATGCATCGAAGTGTAAAAATGAGCAGATTTGTACAGTATTTACTTCCTTAATAATTTCACGGTTTCATTTGACCGACGCATGAATAAGTGATAAGGTCCATGGCAATGTTAATTATACCTAAGACGGAAGAATACACAACGTGTATACAAGTAAATCCTAAGCAGGGTTTTGAAAAGTGTTCATTTTACCATGGATAGCCTATTAATGTAAATTGAAGGTAAAGGCTGTTCACAGTAAAATGAGCACTTTCGAAAGTCCTGCTGAAGCTCTACTTGTATGCACGTTGTGTATTCTTCCACCTTATGTAAAATTAATATTACCATGGGCTTCATCACTTTATCCATGCGTCGGCAAAGTCAAACTATCAAATAAGAAGCAAAATAAAAACTCTACAAATTTGCTCAATTTTTGCATTTCGATGCAATAAAAAAAAAAAAAACAGAAAGCGAAAGAAATAATTTAAGTTATCACAAATGGTTACCTAAAACTTTTTATTCAACGTTAAGATACGGAACTACTTTCCCTTTAAAGTTGCCAACTTTATTGGGCGCATCTCACTCAGTGCGCCCGTTGAAATATGTGCAGGCAGGGGCAGTGGCTTTTTCTAAGGTTGATTTCAAAAGTGCTCACTTTATTGTGAACAGCCTTTAATAGTTATCAGCAAAGAAATTGCGCAGAATTATAAAAATAGTAAGTGAAATAGTAATGAATGAGAGTTGTATTTTGTAAATAACAGCTGTGTGTATTATTCTAAATAAATAACGAAATTAAAATTTCTCATTTTATTTTTACTAGAACCTCCATTCTTCACGGACTTGGATACTTCCTAGGCAATTTGTTAGAATACTCCACCCTCTCCCCCTCAGCCTAAATTCCGTGGAAGGGGAGGGCGACCCCTCGTAATCTCTTGTTGTAGGCAGAGTCCCCGCTGTATATTTGGAAAAGATTTACCGTTGAAGGTCGGCGGTGGATACAAAAAGGTTAGATTTGTCGATTTATATTACATGCTGCAAAAAAAGAGGCAGCAGGCACGGGATGAATTATTGCAGAAGGCCACACGTGCGCCGAGCATTCGCGAGCAGTCGACCGTGCCCAGTGTTGCCAACCAAAAGCAGTCTGATTCTAGGTCATACAGCTTGTGCTAGAATGAGTGCTGCTAGGGAACAATAAAGGCGCGGCCGGATGTGAAAATACAACCAAATTGAGGTTCGGTCTAGTGACCATTTTTCATACATTACATTTACTCTCTCTCTCTCTCTCTCTTTTTTTTTTTTCCCCCAATAAACTTCTAACTGGTATGGTTGTTTGTCACATACCTCGTATAATATAATACGGGATGAAATAATCCTGGCGGTTTTGTATTTTTTTTTTTTTATAAATAAGGTAAGGTCCAAAATAAATTTTGTGATTATGTATTTATCCTAAAACATGGAAAATGGACAACAAAACGATAATCGTCTGTATAAGGAGTTGACCCACACCATACCAGTCAAGGGTTAAATGTCATCGCTCTGTTTATTTCTCAGGAAGAAGGTTCTTTCTCACATTCGTTTTGAACAACACTTGAATTCCTTCTTTGAAGTGTTCAATAAGAATGCGTGACTAATGATAGGTTGCACCAATAACTACCCTGAACCGAAATGGTTTCCAACATGATCTTCAGTTCGATCCGAGTTCCAATATAAAAACGTTTCACCAACGCGAAAGGACGAGTTCCGATTGTAGGTATCTTGATCTCAGGCCGTGTCCAAAATGGCAGATTTTGTTGACAAAATTATCACGTGATCCGATCTTGTATGCAAAAATAGCGACGTATTTTGGAATTTGATATTTCGTATTTTGTATCTAGAGGATGTTGTAAAAATACAAAATGACACAATCAGCGCCATCTTGGTTGCACCTTCAAAAACACACGCGAATGCGTAATTATAACGTTTTTTAAAACAAACAATTGTTCATAAAATACGCTAGACATGTTTTCAAAAACAAGTAAGTGTTGTGCTTCGTTTACATATTTCGCACCAAATTTTTTTTTTTCAAGCCGTTATTGCAAAAATTATTTTCTTATTTATTTACATATTCGCAGCATTCCAGTGATGATTGTAGAAATATTACGTCCATTTCAAGCATTAAATATAGATTTAAATATTTCACTGTTATGTAAAAATGCGTTGCCGAGAGTGTTAAACAAATGACTGTCGACAACACCCGAATTGAAACTTACGAAATAAAAAATTACAAAATAACGAATTTGTCATTTCGGACACGGCCTCGGTTCAGAAAAAATGTAATCTAGGACCGAGACAAAATGTTTGTGTTTGTCTCTCATTTAATGACGCCATGATGCACCCGCTTGTTTACAAGTACAAGAAAATGTGTTTGTTTATATAGCATGACTCCAATTGTTTTTTACTTTATAACGTGGCTGGATGCGCTGTAAAATTCGCCAGACTATTATATCGTAAAAAAAAAAAAAAAAAAACTTCGAGATATTAACATTTCAACAAATGTGTAAACGACTATGGAAATACAAAATATTTTATAGCATTTACAAGAAATTTTGTGGATACTTTGTAAATTATAGTTTTAGTACAATTTCGCTGCTTGCTCGGAAGTTATGTTAATACCACACTTGTTCTTTCGTTATTTTTAATACGAATATTCTGAAGTAGGTACTGGCCAACAAACTATAAGCTGCAATGCATTTTTCTGTATTTCAATGCGGCAGGAAATATTTTAAGTACCTTTCATTCAGTTTATATATCCAAAAAGTATTACACATCAATGTTAACTCTCCGTTTGCTTTCAAATTAAATTTGTTTAATGACTTTAAGAGTAACATAAATATGTATTTGCGTAGCCTATTTCTTTAAACATACATACATTTAACCAGACTATTATACCAATATACACTATCGGTATAAAGCATGTGGAAAAGGAGGGGAATTATCTGCGAAATTTGCTCTGTCCACAAGTTAACACTTCGCTCAACTTTGGTGTGGCTCGTACGGAAAACGAGAAAGGTTTTTGATGTTACGATTCGCTGTTCCAGTTTTCCGTTGTACGATTGGAGTGACAGGCGCAAATTTCGCCATCTCATTAAAAAATATCAATACTTATTTAGTTAAATAAATGTATCACGTCTGAAACTCACGTTATATATCACTCAGTTCATATTTTCCAACTGCAAACAACAATCAAATCTATATCACTCAAACAATTGAAATCACTATGAAGTTTCTTTCTGGTAAACACATATATTTGACGTTGCTTTCGACACTGCTCTGATCTCGGATCATGTCTTTGAACAATCATATTCGGCGGTTCGTAATAAAGTTCACCTCGATGTCCAGCAGTGCGCTGGAATCGAACGGCGCGACGGTAGCCTGTGACAATCTTAGATCAAGTTCGAAAATAATCTCGGATCACGCAATGAAATTCAGTGGTTAGAGCTCCGAGTATTTCACGAATTCATTCCGTGGTGAGGTAAACTTCAAACACTTGGTCTTTTCGCCCTTCTATTGTGATTGGATGACAGTTGTTTAGACACGCCCCGTTTACCTGTGAGCTAGTTATGCGGGAGGCAATAGTGTGGGCGAGCGTCGAACAGTCCTGTACAACGGCCTCACTTGATCACAGCAACCAATAAGCAATCGATGGTGTCTCGAGTGTATAGAGGACTGTCAAGTCTAGCCTGCTGCGAAATACTCGGGGCTCTATCAATGGGGCAACAGACCCAACGACGTGTGGCGAACTGCCGCAACGTAAACTGTGTTTTGCTCTGTGCTATATGTAGTAGTTTCTTAGGTTACACATCGGCCACTTAAACGTAGTAGCGCAGTTGACGTCACAGCGCGTGTGCAATGGGTTGCTCGCCGAAGACTCGTCGTCCTCAGCCCAAAAGGCCGGAATGTCGGACGTGTAGACAGTCGGGGCACCTGAGAGCAAACTGTCCTCAGCAGCAACAGCAGCGGCAACAGCCAGGGAGCACGCACCAAGGGGCAGGTGAGAGTGCAATGTCTTCAGGAAACTTGTAAACAGCGGTCTTGAGGGGCCCAGCAAAGTTGGCATTGATGGCTGGGAAGTCGTTCCATGTTTTAACGTCGAATAAAATGTGTTAAGTAACCATTTGTGATAACTAAAAATTATTTCTTTACTAATGCATCGAAGTGTAAAAATAAGAATATCAGTAAAGTATTTACTTTCTTAATAATGTTACGTGCTGCAGCTGGCGCCGACTCAATTGCCCCGCGCCGTAATCGGAGACCCGCCTAGCCCTCCCCTCTTCCTGGAACGATGCGTTCCTGGTTATCTCCCCTCACCTCCCCCCCCCCCCTTCAGAGAATCCCGTCTATGCCGACAGCGGCGAGACTTGCTGGCGTCACAGACCTCCTCTCGCCTGCTAGAGTTTCCGATACGTTTAGCGACGACGCAAGAATGTTCTTGTAAGACTGGCTGGCGCCTCGGCCTTCCGCGACGCATCACGCAAGTTGGGGATGATTCTAGGTGGCGGCCTAAGACACTATATATACTGAGCAAACCCAGCGGCAGGCAGTCTTTGACGGAGGCCGTCTGGCGAGTGTGCGCGAGCGAAGTTGAGTGTGGACAACGACTGGAGATTGCGGGACGACGGCTAGTGAGGTGTCGTGGCTTGAATCGACGAGAGGGCTTGAAACAGACGAGTGAAGCCTACTGTGCGTGAGGGCGCTTGGAGGACTCTTACAACATTGCGACTGGCGAGACATGGACTGAACTCAGGTGGGACTGAATGGAAGTGTAATACTGATTTTATTGTAAATATTCTCACTGTCAAATATGGACACATAAACTATAAAATAATTTATTAGGTTGATACACTGCATATTGGGACTGACCTATAATTATTTAATTTCATTAATTTCTTTGTCGTAATTAATAAATTTTATTAATTGGTGTCAGCTGTGAACTGTAAGTGATTTCAATTTATTGTGAAAATTTGAGTTCAGAGAATTTTGCTGTAGTTATTGTAAATAAAATAAGAACATTATAATTAATTCTTTTATTTGATTAAGACCTCCATCCCCTAACGAACTTGGCATAGCCCACTTAATTTCTACGGGGAGAAATTTTAATAATAATTTCACAGTTTCACTTTACCAATGCATGAATAAAGTAATGAGGCCCATTGCAATGTTAAATTTACATAAAGCTGAGGAAAACACAATTTTGTTTACAAATAGATCGTAAGTAGGGCTTTCAAAAGTGCTCATTTTACCGTGAATAGTCTATACCTTGAAACACATCATCACGTGCCACTGAACCAACCATAGGTCATTCATTGTGCGTTAAGATTGAACATAAATAATATAAATTATTATTGTTTTATGAATGTAGTATAAAATTCTTCAGGTTTGGGGCTTAGCTTAATTTATTTAATTGTTGTCGAATTTCCGAATGCATAAAGCAGACTTGCTGGTTTTTAAGACGGCAGCACTGTTCCACGTGCGGCGAGCAATGAACCGCGCATGTGAACTGGGTGAACGGGGTGGTGTGAGTGGAAATCCTTGGCAGGCAAGTGGCATTAATAACGCGCACGGCCGGCGGACGGTACATTGGCAAGGTCAGGCCATGCCGCGACGCAGCAAGAGGGTCGACATCATCGTGTACGCCGGGCCGCGCGCGCGCTGCTATGCGATACGCCAATCAGGAGCGGATCGCTACTCCTTGCCACCACTCAGCGCGTCCGTAACGCGGTGAATGAGGAAACAAATACACCCGCCTTACACGACAACACTATTTCCTATCACGTTTCTGCACCCCTAAGTCTCATCACCGGCGAGGTTAGAAAGAAAGAGGAAACTAGGTTAAGAGCATTTGATAAAGGCTGTTCATGATAAAGTGAGCACTTTTGAAATCAACAGGCGCACTGAGTAAGATGTGCCCAGTAAAGTGGGTAACGATGGACGGAAAACAGTTCCATATCTTAACATCGAATAAAAAGTGTTAGGTGTCCATTTGTGATAACTTAAATTATTTTTTCCGCTTTCTGGTTTTTTAATGCACGAGAGTGTAAAAATTGCCATATTTGTAAAATATTTACTGGTCTAATAACTTCACAGTTTCACCTGACCGACGCATGAATAAAGTGATGAGGCCCGTGGCAATGTTAATTTTACATAAAGCGGAAGAAGACACAACATGCAAACAAAAATATCTTAAGCAGGGTTTTCCAAAGTGCTCATTTTACCGCGAACAGCCTACACCAAAAAATGTATTGCTGTATAATTGCACCAAACATTATTCATATTGTACGCATTGTATGTAATGAAATTTAACTAGAATAAAAAAATTTTAAGCTTCTTTTTTTTTAATATATATAATGTAATGTTAAACTTTTTTTTTCTGTTCTGCTTCAGCCATAATTACAAATATTACACGGTAAACTAATGCCGTGAGCTACCGCTTGACATATATGATGTAATCATCAAATAACAGTTAATTCATTTTATATATATATAGTCTGTTATTTTGTGATTACATGTGTCACGCGGTAGCCCATGGGATTAGTTTACTTTGCAAATGTTTTCATTTGTACGACTTAGTTTTTGTTACTATGACTCAGCAAAAACAGGACAAGTTTGGATCTGACATGAAAATATAAAGTGTAAATTTTTATTCTATCGAGGGAAATGGCATCACGTACAACGCGTACAAGCTGGACAATGTTTGCTACAAATTTAAAAGTACCCTTAAGCTGGGCTCACAATGGTCCGTCACAGCCGTCAGTCGTCCGTCCGTCCGGCGGTCACATGGGCTGTGCTCGATTTTCAGCGCAGTGCGCCCTTGATCACCCACCCTTGATCCCTTCCCGTTTTCACGAGCCCTTGTTCCCTTCGTAAGAAACGTTCGCCATGGTCTATTCGCGGTTTCTTCGCACTTTTTGAATGAAACCTTTGAAAAACCACACCACGTATGACGTGTTTAGTTATTTCCTAAATATTCCACGTATCACAAGCGTTTTATAACCCTGTTAACATGAAATTATCTTATTTTTCGTTACATTAAAGTTTTACCTGTACTTTATTTACAAATTGTAATATTTAATTTATAATAAATATGAACAAAACTAGTGAGGAAACATGTGTGTTGGTAGCGCCTAGTAAGAAATAGTTCTCATGCAAAACATCATTACAACTGAGTGCGCACGAATTCGGTGCGTTGTCCTTTGGTGTCATTTTCTAGACTTGGTTAAGGTTTGTTTGTATGAGGCGGAGAAATATCCTAAAGGAGAATTTTAGGAGGGCTTAATATATATATATATGATGCAACAGTAAATTGATTATAGTGAATTCGGATTCCGTGTTCGTTTCCTCCTCGAGTTGGCATTCTGTCAAATGCCACACTGCGAGTCTCATTTGTTTTTGTGGCATCAGCAGCAAAGTGTTTTCCGCGGCCATGCACAGTCGTAAGCACAAACCAAACACAAATAAATTAAACATTTAAAAACAGTTGCGCATCGGAAAACGATCCAGGGCTCGAAAGGTGTAAACTGGTCGCGCCCTCGGGTTGAAGGGAACATCCCCAAGATGCACCGCGTACTCTTGCTGTGAGTTCGGACAGCGACAGTGTGATGTCACATCCGGATGAACGTTTCAAGGGCGCGTAGCCAGGGAAGGGATCCCAGCGGCCACAATCTTCAGCCAATCGCAGGTTAACTTTTTTTTCTTCTATCCACCCATTCGTCAAATGCCAAACAAACTTAAATGTTTGACGGACAGGCGGAAGAGCCACCGACACCTGACAACATTGTTTCTATGTACTCACGGAACATTCCGTATAACATGCTTGCGCTCGTGTTCCACCGGTGTCCAAAATGAAAGAAGAAAAACACGAAACGAATACATTAACCTTGTCCATTTGAAGCACGGCTTTTATTTATTTCACTGCGAAGTAGCTTTCGCATTCCCACCGGCGCACACAGTTTATCTCGCAGCGGACAGTCATAACTCAAGCATTATTGCCTGCACGGCCGGTTGAAGAACACGACCATGTTGCTGTAACTGTGCCAGCTCAGTGGGCCAAGGTTGTAACGACTCTTGTTTGTTGGTATCCTAGTTTAGCCCGCTCGGACAACATGCTGGTCCGCTATCAACTATACAGCGTGTGTGTGTTGCAAGGGCCACGCTGTCCGACAGGAACTGCTACATGGTCGAAGTTTTACTACGCTAAAAGAGAGAGGACAATCATAGACGAAAGTTCCTGCCAGTTTTGTGAGCACATATTTTGCTAGGCTAATACGTTAATTTTGCGAAATATCTCGCACTGAAATTAGACATAAAAAATAATTTTTAAGACATATCTCCGTAGAAATAGTAATTATAGGCTATTCACGGTAAACGGCACTTTTGAAAGCCCTGCTTAAGATCTAATCTACTTGTATGCATACTTTGTATTCTCCCACAGTATGTCCAATGAACATTGTCATGGACCTGATCACTTTATTCATGCGTCGGTAAAGCGAAACTGTGAAATTATTGTAAAAGTAAATATACTATAAATATATTCATTATTACACTTACGTTCTTTATAAAAACCTTAAAGGAAAAAATATTTCAGTATTGACTCAACAATTTTAACTCAACGTTAAAACGTGGGACTACTTTCCCACAGTAGTTACCAACTTAACAGAGTGCATACCACTACGGACAGTGACAGTTTTCAAAAGGTGATTTCAAAAAATGCTCGATTAACAGTGGACAACCTGTATGATAAAATATTTGCTATTATGTAGGATTTCCGTTTCTTGTTTTCCGTAAAACCACTTTCATTAAATTATAGAATGCATTCTGTGGGTAACGAACGGCGAATGGCTCTGAAGATGATGTGAAGCCGTCTTTATTAATTATTGGCCGTAAGTGTTAATCCAACCATTGTACTGCCATAGTTCGACATAGTATATGCAAAGAGGTTATGTTTACTGTATGTTAATTAGATACAGACATATTTGGGACTGTAGCGCTTATTTATTTTGCATATGTTTTGAACTGAACTTAATTTCCACACACCTCAGATGAGTATTTGCAACATATTAAAATCACGTAATTTTAAGTTTGTAAACCACCAATCCAATTGACATTCAATAATTAATGGTAAATTCACACCCTATTCTGAGATTTAACATAATATTATGCAATTATTATATTTAAGCGTTAATATTTGTTTTCGGTAATTATTTTGTGAATTTGGAAACCTAATTAACTATTTTCCTTTAATTTTTGAAGGGTATTTCATGTTTGAATTTATTTTGTTTTATGGTGATTATCGGATGTAGTTCGTCATTGGCTAGTCAAATGCCGGAAGACGGGGCTTCTGGGCGGAATCTTTCAAATGGAAGGCTAGTTAATATTTAGCTGGGATTTCTATCTGGGAAATCCCCAGCATCGGCCTAAAGATAGATGTAGGCCTAGGTCCCAGGAGTTCAGTATAGTTTACTGGAACAACCATGTAAAGAAGCGGGTTGAATTCAGGCGTTAGTTAGTTTCTGGAGTGAGTTCAAGTCGACGTAGAGGACGCTGATCTGCTAGGCCCCAGGCGCCACGTCCGCGGAGGTAAGGTCACTGAGATGGCCAGGTGACGCCATCGAATTAGTAAGTCAGGAGAAGTACATCTATAACTACAGTAATTACATTTGTGACCCTCCGAGCTTTTACAATACTAAGACAGTGGTTGGTCTTGAATTTTTGCAGACAATATGATTTCTACGGGGTATCTAAAACCAGTGGTCCAGCTCTCACTACTGTGTTAGTACGCCGGAGAAAATTCAACTAGATTATTCAGAACTGAGTTTAATTTTCTGGACATAGACTGAAAGTTATTTCTAAATTAAGTTGGATTCTATAACTTTAATAAGAAGATTAATGATTTCTAAAGTAAGGTTGTACAGTGAGAATTCAATGGCCACTAAATGATTTTGGAGGTTAGATAATTTTCCGAAAGTTTTAATAAATGAGAACTACTTCTGGAACTGAGTTACTTTCTCTTGACTTTTATTTCACCAAAGTTTTTTAAAAGCATAACAAAATTAATATATTTTTTTATCTTTCAAATTTCTATTTTCTTTAATTGCTTTAATAATATTCATTGTTTGTAAGGATGGCGTTATTTAATTTTTTTTTGTAATTACACATAATTCTACTTATAATTAAAGTAAATTCACTTACACACTAATCGGAAAGTCAATATGTTACATTTATATTTTTACATTTTCTGGTAGTAACATTTTGGTTTGGTTTCCTTTATTTTATGATATTAATAATATATTTTAAATTTTATTATATGTTTCATTCCACAAAGTCCTGAGAGTTCAATGCACGAGTGTCATTTTCATGCACCTTTCAAGGTTCCAGAGGTCTCCAATTTCTATGGTAAGAAAAGATTTGCTACACAAGCACAATACTGATTATGTGTGCACACACTCACGCCTTTATCACTCACTAATTAATCAACCTATACTTTTGGTGCCCATACTCATACACTTACTAAGTAAGCAACATAATAACCTACTCACACACTTATAGGCTGTTCACGGTAAAATGAACACTTTTGAAAGCCCTCCTTAACATCTACTTTTATGCACGTTATGTATTCTTCCGCCCTATGTAAAATTAACATTGCCATGGGCTTCGTCACTTTATTCATGCGTTGGTGAAGTAAAACTGTGAAAATTTTAGGGAAGTAAATATTATACAAATCTGCTCATCTTCACACTTCGATGCATTAAAAAACAAGAACGCGAAAGAAATAATTTAAGTTATCACAAATGATTTCCTAGCATTTTTTATTCGACGTTAAGATATGGAACTATTTTCCATCCATCGTTACCAACTTAACTGAGCAAACGTGCTCAGTGCGCCCATTAAAATATATGCATTCAGGGGCAGTGACTTTTTTCTAACGTTAGTTTCAAACGTGCTCACTTTATCGTGAATGGCCTTTAGTTAATTTGCATAGCTATCGCGCAGGTTAACCCAAATACTTGCGTCACAGTACTTGTATTTGGCGTGTTCTACGGCCGACAGAGGTCCATGAGAATTTCTATATATAGTTAGTCAGTGTCCATTTAAATATACCCGTGCATTTTCCAGGAAGGGTATAGTTGTAGGGGTGGAAGGGCACACATGCACATTCGTGGTTCAAACTATGGCTGGACGTGTAAAAAAAATTGACCATTTAAATAGCGGCGTAACAACGTCACGACACTAGTAAGAGATTCTGCCCAACAAGTGGCCGCGCGCGGAACATATTTATATCTTATTAATAAGTTCTCGACATTCTGCAGCAAACATATAACACGCAATTAAAATTACGCACAAAATATTTAACAACTCGTTCACCTTACTTGCAAGTATTACAAATGGGAGTTCTGGGACACCTGGCTGCTGGCTGAGGACCCAAGGAGCATAATTAGCATATTACCTGGCTGCAAACTATGGACCCCACAACCGAAAATTTCCCTTTTTTTCCAGACCAAAATGGCTGATTTCATGTACAAAAACGCCACTTTTTCCCTAAAAATTTCGCGAATTACACTCCTACCGGCGGCGGCCATTTTGGCAGCCAGAGTTAATTAGCATAGTCCGGGCAGTTTGCCCTTTGCGGCGGAGATTTGCCAATGCGGCAGAATCGGTCGGAGATTCTCTCAAATTCGGAGCTTCTCATTCCGGCAGCCACCCTCGATATCGACGATGTATGTCTACCCAGGACAATTGGCGACCAGCTGAGGATGTCGACCATTTTGGCGGCCGGCTCCTCGCTGGCGGAGGCGGTGGGATATCAAGTCATCGCGAACGATCGGATCTCGTGTAACACAGCAGCTTCCTTAAGTGTGTCTGCATAACACTTATAAGCATAGTTGGCTATAATTTCCGAATCATTTAAGATTATAATTGTAAAATTCATAACATACGCATCCACCCTGACTAGGAGAAGGGTCGCGTGGTCAAATATGCCCCATGTCTACTTATAAGCACAGGTGGCTGTAATATCTGAACCATTAAAGTCATAGTTGTCAAATTCATAACATATGCATCAACCACGACTATGATAGATGGCTGCAATTTACAAAGCGTTTGAGATATAAACTACCAAAATCATAATACATGCAAAACTCCCCTGACGACGAGAAGGGACATCTGGACATATATTTCGGAGTGCATGTCTCCCTGTTTATACTCACCTCTGTAACTCCTGTCCGCTCGGTGCCACACATTCGTCGGTCCCACTGCCCATGAAGAGACTAGCATGACAGTCATACTCTGCCTCCCACCTACACTCATGTACCGACCCTTTTGAAATTTTTGTGCAATTATAGACAGAGATACATTTCATAGTTCGCTATAATTTCCGAACCATTTGAGATACAACTAGCAGAAAATCATAACATGAGCCTACACAGTCACCAGTATCTCCGACCTGCACTCATGTACCGAAACAGGTAATATAAATAACAGGGAGGGTTCAGGGAGAGGTCATGGAGGGGTCACCCTGACCTGTAATATGAGCCACACACACAGACACATAATGAAAATAATGCGAGATCACTCTGGTTAAACAACCTCCTTACGAAATGACTGAAACGAAACCATCACCGACAATCAGACTGCGACCTACACTCATGTACCAAAGCTTGTAATTAAAGTCAGTCATACCCCGTATCGAACCTTCAATGTACAACAATCATACTCCTACCCGCTAACACGAACTGAACCTTCAAAGCTCACAGCTAATTTAGAACCCACCCCTCCCTCTTCACACAAAATCTGAGGACCGACCTGCACTTGTGTACTTAGATTACAATGTACTTCACATACTCAACCATCGACGATTTTAGGCAACTGAGTACAATCGAATTAGACATGGTGAAAAAGTTGATATCACACACATTGCAACTACGTACGTACTTTTTTCGTAGAGCAGAAGACCTGTAGGCCACGATGTAAACTCACTGGAAGCTCAGAGCACAATGATAGCTCCATCTTTCCATGTACAGTATACATTACCAATCAAGAAGGTACATCACAACCACTCTGTGTCAAAACACACGGACTTGAAAGTAACTATTGCATGTAGCCTGACGACGATCGTGTATGATCCTTGAAAAAACAATAAGATATCAAAGGTTCGATTCCGGTTGAGTGTGTATGCTGATATGTCTGCAAACAATCGTTCGTCGTCGGTCCTACTGGTCATGAAGACAAGCATGTAGCGACCATGACAGTCGTGAGTTGACAAGGGGGAATATTTTGTCCATGCGACCCTTCTCCTAGTCTGGATGGATGTCTATGTTGTGAATTTGACAACTATAACTTAAATGGTTCGGAAATTTTAGCCCCTATGCTTATAAGTTGACCTCGGGCATACTTGACCCTGCGACCCTTCTCCTATGTTATGAATTTGAAAACTATAACTTAAACAGTTCGGAAATAACAGCCGACTATGCTTATAACTTAAGGAGGCTGCTGTGTTACACGAGATCCGTTCGTTCGCGACGCCTTGATACCCCACCGCCGCTGCTGGCGCGGCGCTTGCTGCCAAAATGGTCGACATCTTCAGCTGGTCGCCAATTGTCCTGGGTAGACATACGTCGTCGATACCAAGATGGCCATCGGGAATGAAAAGCTCCGAATTTGAGAGATGCTCCGCCCGATTCCGCCGCATTGGGCAACCCTCAGTGGCCGTTAAAATGGGCGACATCCTCCTGCGGCAGCCATATTGTGTGTCAGTGGTGTTCGTGATCCAAGATGACGGTCCTGAGTGCTGTCATGGAATATCTCCTCCTCCTCCTCAATGAATCAAAAGCTACAGTGTGGGATCGGCCCTGGATTATGCTAATTAGGACAAAAAATATGGCGGCCGGCCCTGGATACCAACATGGCCGCTGCTGGCAGGAGGGATATTCGGAAAATTTTGAGGGGAAAAGGGGAAAAATGACCTTTTGTACGCGAAATCGGAAGTTTTGGACGGGAAAATGGGTAAAAAAAAAAAGAGAAATTCTCGCTCCTGGAAGAGAGGATAATTTTTCGAAATTTTTTATGGGTAGGGACCTTGATATGTAAATTGCAGTCCACTAGTCCACAGCCAGCAGTCAGGTGCGGCAGAACGCTCCTTTTTATATTACTATTATAACTCCATCTGAAAACTCAATACTATTAATAATTAATCAATAAATGTTAGCTATCGTTGTTTGTCCTACGCTTTACTAAGAATAAATAGGACGCAAATCAATGTAGTACACAATAAATGGAATATTAAATATGTCTAACTTCCAATATAGAAGATTCAAGAAAGGGCAATCCCACGCAGCAATTTTTTTGCAAAGTTCATGAACAAATATTTTTCCATCATAAAGCATTCCCGTCGAAAACGCAAAGTTCAGTATATTTAACTATGTCAGGCACCCTCCGATTAGATTACTGGTATAAAATTGGCATGTCAATAAAAAAAAAACCTACAACAATTATTATTGAACAAGTGTAGATACCTATAATATTCGCGTCATTATTTGAGGATATTTTAAACTTGAAAACTATTTTCCTCTGCAATATTTTTGTCATTGGACCATTCCTTATTTGACACGCCCTCGGTTACTCTGCGCCAATAAATGGACACTTCACAATCGTGTGCCCCAATCACGTGCAGGTTGCTCAGAAAGGGAATTGTTTCATATATATATATATATATATATATATATATATATATATATATATATATATATATATATATATAGGTAGTAAGTAGCCAATGGAGAAACGACGCCTGCTCAAGTATACACGGTACTGTGAATTTTAGCTTGATGCAAAAAAAAAATAACTTGAATTATGCAGGTCCCTAAAAATGTGATATTCCTGCATTAAGCATAATAGAAACATCGGGATGTGACGCGAACCAACACAAAAGCTAATGAGATTAACACACCCGCGTGAATAACAATAACAAATTACTTTAGGGTCACCATATTCGTTTCAGGAAGGTGCAATTTCATAGAACAGAAACCATTTACAACCTCGGTTTAATTAAATTTCCCGTCCCCCCCCCCCCCCTGCACAGACCAGCCACCCACAAAACACCCCGTCAATACATGAGCAATTTACGAAAAACAAAAATTTCGTAGACACACATTTCAATAATATAGTCGCAGAATGGCTACCGTGTGACAAATAATTATCTGGATGTCGCCCCTGGGGTTAACACACGGATAAATTGTGTTTCGCTACTTTATACTAAGGTTGCCCCCGTTACTGTATTTTGTATTTCAGAGTGTGTTTGCTTTATGGAATCCGGCATACACGGAGAGAAAAAAAATGGAAACAGTAAAATAATCAGTCGTATGGAACCATCGAGCTAAATTTGGACAGCTGATTCAACAAAGGTGAACACTTTGGTTTTCCGAGGAAAGAATTTCGGTACACTACCCGTCATCAAACATAAATATACCAAGCGTTTATTTGTAGATGAATATTTTGTTGCCTAACGCAAATTTGTTGTGTGCGCGTACACACGCGCACACACAGTTTGTTCACGGTAAGGTTATACTTTTTGAATCAAACTTTTGAAAAATCGTATATTGTTATTTCCTAAATATGCCATGTATCACAAACGTTGTATACTTCTGTTGATATATAGTTATCTTATTTTCGTTTAATTGAACTTTTAGTTGTATTTTATCTATAAATTATACTTAAATCTTAATGAATACTTATTAAACAGAGAGGAAATAGGTGAGTTGGTAATGGGAAATAGTTCTCATGCAAATTAATGTTAAACTTAGTCCCTTTGGTCTAATTTTCTACACGTATTTAAGTTTCAGGAAAGACGGAAGAAACCGTGAATGGACTATACACAGTGGGCGCGCGAACATAAAAAAAAACTTCGGTTTCTGCCATATTACACGGGTTGCGCTTAAATAGAGAATGTGGCATTAAAAACAGCATTTTTAATATATTTGTGTAAACTAATTGCATAAAGGCAGTTCACGATTAAGTGAGCACTTTTGAAACCAACCTTTGAAAAATGTCACTGCCCCTACCTGCATATATTTTGATTGGCGCCCTGAGTGACACACGCCCAGTAGGGTTGGTAACGATGGATGAGAAGTAGTTTCGTATCTTAACGTCGTGTAAAAAGTGTTAGGTAACCATTTCTGATAAATTAAATGATCTCTTTCGCTTTCTGATTTTTTTTTTTAACGCATCGAAGTGTGAAAATGAGCAGATTTTTTAAATATTTACTTCTTAATAATTTCACTATTTCCCATCGCCCACGCATGAATAAAGTGATGACGCCCATGGCAATGTTAATATATCACAAGGCGGAAGAATACACAACATCCGTACATGTATATTTACAGCAGGGCTTTTAAAAGTGCTCATTTGACTGTGAACAGCCTGAATCAACATTACGGTAAGACCTTCACATTTCATAAATACCTCTTGCGAGGTCAGTGGCACGGGCGCTAGCTCACAATACGAGAAGTCCTCAATTCTATTTCCGGGTAGGGAATCGTTGTGTTAGTGTCCAGCTATAACTGACGAAGTAAATAATACACGATTAAAAACAACCAATTAGTGAGACGCATAAGTCAATGGAGCACGTGACTAGTCTTGCCCGCGTTATTCGTATCATTATATCCACACACCAGTTAGTGGGGAAATTTTCGTCTAAAGCTATTCCATAGTATTAAATTATTTTCTAAGTTTCGAAGATGTTTTGTTGTTTTGTGATATAATATCAAATAAAACTAATAAAAATATTAAATATTTTCAAAATAAAACTGATAATATTTTTTTGACGTAAATATGCGAATTTTTACTTACAATTATGATTAGTACAAAAAAACTATCTTAACACAAAAATGGCATGCTGCTATTGTTTTTGAATCTCACACTGACTTCTGGATATTTCGATTTTAAATTTTATCTCAAAAGCAGAAAATTGAAATAGGCCTACGAGTAAACCACATTACAGACTGCAAAGAAAATTTTCTTCCCGACATTTTGAAGATTTTAACTTATTATTTTGAGCGGTAACTTAACGTATTAATACTGTTCGTATGAGATTTGTTTGAAATAAGATGCACATTTAAAATTATTATGGTTCCTTCCATTAATTTTTGGAAAATAACTTTCCGCCATTGTCGTACTATTTCAGACTACTCCGTAATACAACGAAAAAAAAAGTAGCTTGTTAACCCATTCAGACCCAGTGTACACAATTGTGTACATTACGCACACGTTGGTAATTTTAGGTCTGTACTGCACTCTGCGAAGCTCAATAACCAATGATATCACCTGGGGGTAAATTATTTGCAAACCGTCTTACTCGTCTGAGTCATAATTGGTTCATATAACTGTAGCCGAACATACACCTTACAGCTTATTGGCTCTGACTTCGAAACAAGTGTTGTGTTAAGTACAAGACACATCATTCAATTTCGTGTGTGCAACATCTGAAACTGTAAATAAAAGTGAGTCTGAACGGGATGAAAATGCATAAAATAATTTCAGACAGTTGAATGCCCTAAAATTACCCCGTCCCCCTCTCTTCTAGTCTTTTATACTCTACTAACCAAGAGCATGTTCCCAAACACACTGTCTCCTGTAACAATCTATTTAATTTAATTTCATGCATGAAATGATTTTAAAATTTTCACTTCTCTGTCGCAAGGGTTTTTACGTCTCTCTTGAAAGTTTTTCCCTTGCTCTTCATAGTTAAGACTAGCTCTAAGTACACTTAGGGAGGTAGTCATGGCCCCAAAGTGCAGGCCATGGCTGCCGAATCCCTCTTTGCCGCGATGCATGTTTCCTTGCATGATTTTCCTTCCTAGTAGGCGTAAGGGGTTAGCCCTGAGACGCAATAAAATCCCACCCTGCCTTCGTGCCTTAACTTCACATAACACTTAGAATAAGGTAGTTTAGGAAAAAATAGCCCTAAAACTACTCTGCTCTTCTTCGACAACAGCACCTCTATGAGGTTCACCTGAGATCTTCCCAGTCCTGCGAAGTTGAGTGCACTCGGTCCAAGTTCCATTGATATATGGCCGCGTGTTGTATTTGACAGACCATTCGCCTCCCACCAAGGCAAACCGGGTTCAATCCCCGGGTTTTCACAAGTGGGAATCGTGCTGGACGATGGCGCTGGTCAGCAGGTTTCCTCGGGAAACTCTCGTTTCCCCCGCCCTTGCATTCCGGTGATGCTCCATGCTCAACTCACTTCACCCTCATCGACTCTCAAGTCCTCGATGTTATGGAGCGCGAAAAAACTCTTCCACTCCACCACTTCAAACTTTTGTTGAATGGCTGTAAAAGTGGGAAGACCTCTCAAAAGTTTTAAACGAAAGCAGCTTCTGCTAGGTCACTGCAAGCCGTCGCCCGACTGTTCCCAACCGGACGATGCCAAAACATTTGCTTCGCTCTCCGTGCACACTAGTGACGTCCCGAGGCCACGCCTAATGCCGGCAGAAACCGCGGACAGAAGTAATCAGGATTGACAGCAGATTTGTCAAGTCCCAAGGCGAGTATAGGCTGTTCACAGTACAATAAGTAGTTATGGCAGCCCTGTTTAAGATCTACTTGTATGTACGTAGTGTATTCTTCCGTTTAATGTAAAATTAACATTGATACGGGACTCATAACTTTATTCATGCGTCAGTCAAGTTAAACTGAAATTCTTAAGAAAGTAAATATGTTTCAGATTTGTTCACTTTTCCACTTCGATGTATTAAAAAATAAAATAACAGAAAACCAAAGAAATAATTTAAGTAAACACAAGTGGTTACCTAACACGTTTTATTCGACGTTGAGATATGGAACTACTTTCCTCGCCATCGTTACCAACTTTACTGGGCGAATGTCACTCAGTGCGCCCGTTAAATATGTGCAGGTAGGAGCAGTGACTTTTTTCTAGGGTTGATTTTAAAAGTGCTCACTTTATCGTGAACAGCTTTTAGTTGTGTGTTATTCGCTTGTTGTAAAACTTCAGGCACATATTTGTGTTCTATCAATCAGTAAGTTTCTGCCTTTTTGCAAGCACAAAATACCACGTAGTGGAAATTTACCACAAAAATGCCGACCTTCACTGGCGCAGGCAGATGGTGCGCCGCAGGTCTGCGGTGCGGTAGGTTCCGGGTTCGAATCCTAGGCAAGGCTAAGTTAGTTTCTAAACCATCCCATGATAGACCCTTTACAATAGTACATTGTAATACAATTAGATACAGAAGTATTAAACAAACGGTAGCGGACACGTTAGTGCGTTCATGAAGACACCTTAATAAAGCATCCAGTTATGAACCCGGCGTTACTAATCCAAATACGACACAATTTGCGGCCCGAGCAAGCATGCACATTAATGAGGTCGGTTTATTACAAAACAAACTTCGAGGACGGGCAGTGCAAGGCGCGGCCCGGGGTCTTTGCTACATCGGCCATCGACGAGGGAAGAACGCAGTACGAGTGGGGTGTCCTCGTACGCCGTCTCTAACGTACTACTAGATGCAGCCTCCGGACTCAAGAACAGGTGCTACTGTTCTAGTTAGGAACCAACCAGGATGGTGCTACAATTACTATGTAGCTTAATTAATACATTAAACTGAGGCTCCCCGATTGAATAACTTAACTAGAGTCATGTAAATTGTATTGAACTTCATTAAACCCCAGCTGTGATATTACACGGTTTAACGTTATTCTCTAGCTAGTAATTCAACCTCCGTAACATCTAACCTTTTGTACTATCATCTCTATCTCTGACCATCGCCACCCACGTGACATTATGTACAACCATAGGACGCCCAAGGCATATGTCCGTCACTTGGACGTACGACAATAGTAACAAGTTCGCTACAAAATAGTAAATTGTAAATTTTCTGTAATCAAATATTTCCAAAAATACCTCTGAAACGGATATTATGGCAAGAAAACGAAAAATGTCTGCATAATAGTTGAAGCCCAGCCTTTAACGGGCCTGCCTACCAATCCGACAATCGCAAACTTCAAACGGAGAATCAATGCTAAACGAAATTCCTTCTCATTGCATCAATTTTAAAGATAACTATTTCAAACGAAAAACCCGTTGATGTGATTTTCTCAGAGAATATTGCTACATAAAATTGTTTTGAAAAAAAATAATCCATCTTTTTTTTGTTTTATGTAAATTCCAATAATTACATTTTATAAAAATAAACATATTAAACAAAAACTTGGCAAAGTATTTTAACGTAGCATCATTCCGCGTTGTACCGATGTACGTAAAGAAAACACACTTCAAACGATGTACAATTAATACTTTCAATACACCGTGCACGTAATAAATGCTATTTCCAAGCCCTCAAGCATAGTTAAAAGAAAAAAAAAAACTTATTCACACTGCTGTATCTCGCGGAAACATCATGCGAAACAATTACAGGGACCTGCAGTAAACTTCGCTTCAGACTTTGAAGCATCATAATGATAGAGTCCCCGCTTGAAGTCCCGCCCCACATGTAGACGCAGCACGACGGAAACACTGCGCGCTAGTTCAGCGCCTTGCGCGTAGGGCCGATGGGACACTGGGCACGCGTGTCAGTGTCGCCCTTATCGCCCGCTTCTTTTCAGCCTAAAAAGCGGTAATGAACATGTCCTAAGATGACGTTATTGAAAATACCTCACCTACCTAATACCAACGTGAACATAACTCTGAATATAATTTCAGTTATATCTAGTTACCTTATTTTAACAAACCGTGTTGGTATCATAAGACACTGTGCTCTAGCTGCTACAACTTGTTGGCATACGTTTTTAAAACCAAAACTCCGGCACAACCGCTATGGAACGTAGTCTTTGTAAACAGTAGTTAAAGCCAGGAGTATTTCGCCGATTGAATTGGCAGTAAGCTAGGCTGAGCAGCCCTCTATACACTCGTTGCTGTAATCAAGTGAGCCTCTCTACAGGATTGTTGAACACTCACTCACACTACTGCTTCCTGCCTATTATTGGCTCACAGTTAAACGGAGCGTGTCTTAAGAACTGTCGTCCATTCACAACAGTAGTAGAAAAGAACAAGCGTCTGAAGTCCACCTCGCCTCCGAATGAATTCGCGAAATAAAAAAAGAAGCATCATGATTTTTTAATGCAAATTAGGAAGAAAGCTTAAACTGAGGTAAAAAAAAAAAAGTTCAGTTTGGCCTACGAAATCAATTTTAAGTAAAAAAAAAAAATGAATGCGTGGTATTTCGAGAGCGTGGTCATGTTGCCGGGGTGGTGTGTGGTGTGGTTGGTGCTAGGATCGTACGATATTTACCTTCCCTCCTTCCCCATCCCTTCACTGTGTGATTGTGACCTCGGGGTCGCGGTAGGAACAGATGTTGTTTGGAGTGTCAACATGGAGGCCGTTGATACAAGTGTATTCGCCCCAGGCAGCACAGCCCGTGCTGGCTTCGGACCGAGTTCCCTTCACACGATGTCACCACCAACATGCGCCTACAGCCTGCTCGCGCGGTTTCTACACACGTGTTTGGTTGTTATAGCCTGCTCAAGGGAAAATGAGCATTTTTGAAAGCCCTGCCTAATATCTACTTGTATGAACGTTGTGTGTTCTTCCGCCTTATGTCAAATTAACATTGCCATCGGCCTCATCACTTTATTAATGCTTCAGTCAAGTAAAACTGAGAAGTTTTTATAAAAGTAGATATTTTACTAATCTGCTCATTTTTACACTTCGACGGATTAAAAAGAACCGAAAGCGAATGAAATAAGTTATCAAGTTATCACAAATTGTTACCCAACACTTTTTATTCGACGTTAAGATATGGAACTATTTTTTATTAATCGTTACCAACTTTACTGGGCGCATGTCACTTAGTGCGCCCGTTAAAATATATATGCATACACGGGCAGTGACATTCTTCTCAGGTTGTTTTCAAAAATGCTCAGTTTATCGTGAACAGCCTATATAATATGTTTTATAACTGTTTATCATGTTTATTTTTATGTGTTATTAATATTTGCAAAAATGTGTAGTTTCTGTTACATATGAAAAATCTGCAATATTTCAATAACACGAAACCACTTTAATCAACGCCAGCTTAAACCTTCTAAACTCGTTTCGTAATTTCCTAGGCGTCAGTTTCCCAGCTGTCTTTAGCGTGGCATTGCAAAACAAATTAACAAATCAAATCCAGTTAGTGAGCTGATGCAGTGTTGTGGTTCGCTACACCGCAACTGGCCTGTGCGTGTAAATGTTAGTTCTTTACGAATACATGTCATCGAGAGCGCTACGAGGGTTGCCGGCAGCAATACGCGCAAATTACGTATCATTACGTCGTTGCAGCCTCGGAAGGAGTCCGCGAGAAAACCAGGTCCTCTATTTATTCCTATCTTGCCACCAGTTATCTTCAATTTTCTCCGATTCTTCCCTCTTTATGCTTGCGTCCATCCCGTGGGGCCCTCCCACGGCATTCTTGGCCAACCTCTCTCTCTCTCTCTCTCTCTCTCTCCCTTTCTCTATCTTTCCTTTCTGGCGCCGTCAACTCGGGTAACATTTCAATGTCCATTCGATTTACATGTCCATATGGCCGGGATCTAGCCTCATACATTATCTCTTCCAGATTTCCACGACCCAGCTGTCACCATTTATTTTCATAAATTATTCAACTTCTCCCTGTCTCTTGTTAGCCGACCCATGGCAGTCAGTACGGCCTGAGTGCCTTCATACCAACCGGCGGTCTAGTAAAGAAATACTGGTTTTTATTTACTTACGTGAAAGTCTGTACGAACATTTTTTTTTTCGTCGTAAAGTAGGTCAACTTCTCCATAACCTTATCGTACTTGATTTACATATAAAAATAAGCAATAAAGAGTAAAAAAGACTAGTCACGATGCAAGAAAATAGCGTAAATTTTCCGACAAACAGAATACACTAGCAAAATTCAAATATTTTTTACAACGTAAAATGATTACTTCTTCGGCGGTGTTTACTAATATTTCAAAGCTAGCCAGTGGAGCGAGACTCTGGTGTTTCAAGTATACGGCACGTAACCAATTAATATGATAATGTTGGAAATGACTAATGCTGACCTATACTTGTTGTCTCACACTGGCTGTTTGCACCACAATTGAATAAATTTACGTTTACCTTCATAAATTACGATTTTGCATTAACAAGACAAACTACGTAAAACACAGTTTCCGATGCTTATCTGTGTACCCTATAATCCGGGGATTACTGATTCACGGTGTGACATGCAACTTCGCACAAACTGAACCGAGGATACTAACAATATTTCGATGGATCTAAAAATATTCCTTACATTATTCTTTATGTTCTGCCAGCGATATATATATATATATATATATTATATATATATATATATATATATATATATATATATATATCGCGTTGTCCTCTACGCCCGACGACAGGGTCGTTTGTGACTCCAGTGTGAGTTCCATCCATTATCTTCCGCCGATGGCTATGATCGTTACGGCGTCACACAAGCGCGGCAGAAATGCAGGATGCCAAAACGATGATGCTTCTAAAGTCTACTCATGGTTTTTTTTAGGAGTGGGCTCATGCCGATACCGATTAACCGGCCGATACCACGACCATTGGCATCGGCGGTATCTGAACATTATTTGCCGATTATTATTCACCGAATAGTAGCACTAATTTATTTAACATAATGTTAAATATCCCGGCATGCTACATCTCGTAAAGCATTAATTTACCGCATCCATCAATCAGCCATTCTGTCTGAAAGCCAAAATATATTCGGAAAAATAGTTTTTCAGTGATGTGTTCCCATTGTGCCGTATTTCCTGTTAGCACATTCGCCATATATTGTGTGCATCATTCGTTTTTGAACACTATGTGAATGCAAAACAACGCAATTAATCTACAACTGATACTATCGGTAGTATTGTTTTCATCCCACAAGAGTATTTTGTTTTATTTTCTTCTTACATTTTTACTGCACTCATAGGTTGGCGACGAGAAAGTAACCGGTAATCTTATTCTTCTAATGCGTTTATTGCATTCGTAAGTTGACGGCAATGAAAACGAATCACACATTCTATGACACTGTTGTTATTGTAAATGGAAAGTGAAATTAATACACTAGATTTTGACGAGCAAAATTCTTATTGGAAACAGTCGGCTGAGGTTTTGGTTAGTGTGTGAAAGGTCTGAATAAGACTCGGCAAGTAATAAGTGGCAAAAATTGTCGCAAATATATCAGTTGTCATTTTAACTAAGGGGTTGAGTACGGCTCGGCCTATGAAGGAATACTAAGTGAAAATATTAATATAATCAAAAATAAATTTTGCAAAATTTCAAGTGAATATTTAATATTAAATTGATTTCAATACATTTTTTAAATGACATCTTTAGGTTGTTGGTTTAAACAAACATGCATGTTGAGGTTATGTATGGTATTTCTCAGATCTAAAATCAAAGTCCACATCGGATTGCCTGAAGTTTTGAAGGTTGACTTTAATGAATTCGGTTTGTAATAAATGCTGCATTGTCTGATAACAGTTTTACCTTGACTGTTAGGCCACTTATTTGCCCAGTTGAACTGTCTATCTTATCATTTATTATTAAAATTAGTGTTGTATTTCATTTCTATGATGTAGACACCTAATACAAAGAGATTAAAGTGTTCACACAATTGAATACTTAAATTTAAGTAATAAAAGGTGTTTTAAAATATTGGGAATTGGGGATTATAATTGCGCTCATCAAAACTGGTATCGCCATCGCTGTAGTCGGTGGTATTGGCAGTTGAGAATCGGTATCATTGATATCGGCAAAATGTGGTATCGGCCCATCCCTAGTTTTGTTCACGCTTTTTGAATCAAACCTTTGAAAAGTCACCCCGCGTATGATAATTATGTGATGTATCACAAGCGTTTTATACTCGTGTTAACATAAAAGTATCTTGTTTTTGGTTACGTTCGACTTATACTTCTATTTTAATTATTTATTAGAATATTTCACTTATATTTAAAAAAAATTATAAAATAGGTGTTTTGTGAGAGCGCACGAATGCGATGTGTTGTCCCTTTGGTGTACTTTTGTAGACTCGGTTACGCTTTGTTTGCATGAGGCGGGGAAATATTCTGACAGTAGAACGTTAGCAGGGCTTCAGAAAAGTTGGAAGTTACCGTGAATGGACTATATGAAGGGATTCCTGTGCTGCAATCACTCATTTTCATCTAACGTCGCCATACGCAGACAGCTACAGGGAACTACTCTACAGCTCCTTCCCTTGCACAAGCATAGACACGCCAATTGCAAATCTCTGAGGAGACTCGAAATGCATTTAATTATTTCGCACCGATCTAACTCCTTCAGCCACCGTGGATTAGCCGCACAGACGGAATATTAATAAAGTCAGGTGTACACGACGGACAAACAGCATCGGGAAATACTAGCCACAGTTTCACGAGAATGGCCACAGAATAGTTGAGCATACAGAATCGAGACTGAAGCCAGTATCAGGAACCCAATGGCCCAATGCGCTAGCGACCTTGAGCAAAGTGTTTAACCACTCAGTGCACCAACAGGCGGGAACTTGTGAGACGGTCAAAGGGAATATTCGCGACATATAGCTGTCGCTACACTCTAAGATCAAATCAGTGATAAACTACTAATTCGCAGTGAAATTCAACTACTCGAATCAGTGAAAATGGCTCCATTTAGAATCAGTGGAAAACCACTTAAAAATTTTCACTTATTGAATAAGTGACGGACGACTGCAGTGGCGAATGAAATATTGTTTTTATTGAAAGTACATTAATAAAAAAATTGTACGATAACTTACTATTCATATTGTGCAATTTACCGTAATTTAGAAAGGTAAAAAAGTTTAGCAGGTGGCCAGGATCGAACTTACGTACCCTTTTCACTTAGCCTTAAGGCCGTTACCTTGCCATATGCGCAACCACAAGTTGAAATAATAAGAGGAAAATATATTTCTTATAGTTTCGCGGCGATATCGTGAAGATTTAAATCGTATGCTCTTCCTTTTCGTTTTTGGTTTAATTGGTACCGTTAGGATTGTTAAAACGAATAGTATATATATGAGTGCACTCTCTTCATCACTTTACATGCAGTATAAAACCTCAACGGAGCGCCGTGACGATTACATGAAAGCGAAATGAAAGACGTAAAAAACGGAATGAAAGCCTGTGTGTTCATATTACCTCAAAAATGGCGTTTTGAAAGACGAAACACATTTTAGAAAGTATTTTGTATTGGTTATTCGTTGTTATTTTCCTTGGCACACGTTGTTTACACGCTGTTTAACTTATCCGCCAGTCAAAAATAAACCACTGAGTGAAAAAAAAAAAAAAAAAACTGATGCATCAGTGGAAAATGTCACTGAATCAATAAGTGAAAAAAATCTGGAATTTTTTCATTGAAGCATCAGTTGAATTCACTTAAGTGGCTGTTGAATCAGTCAGATACGTTTGAGTCTTTTGACTGATTGAAACAGCGAAATCCTCACCGTGTGTATGACATGAGAAACTGTCGCACAGCAGCACGTGGTCAATCAGAAGCTGGTTAATTCACACCAACGGAACCACCACGCCATTATGACTGTATGTGTACGTACGTATTCATCCTGTGCCTGTATTTCGTAAACAGGTAATACCAACATTACCGACCAAAACCATCCGTTATTCAGAGGTTCTCTGATATAAGCCTGTGTTCCACAATTACAAGCGCACAGACAAACAATACTGTTAGGTGCTTGATTATTGTTTCCGACTTAGGTGTCTAAGCGTAAAGTACTCGAAAAATAAACTACTTAATGTTGGTGTTTATTATTTTATTTTAGCTGATACAAATTTTTCATTAATTAAATAAAGTTAGTGAACTAATTTATAAGTGTAACAGTCAACTTGTGTCACTTATTAACAAGACCTACGTAATGAACACAAATATAGGATATTCACGGTAAAGTGAGCATTTTTGAAAGCCCTCTCATTTGGAATAACAGTCAGTAAATATATTTCATTGTGGCCTTACACGTTACATTTCGAATGCGGTGGAATATATACCCTGTGTGTATTACTTACATGATAATATTCAATTGAAATATTGGTTAAAGCATAAAAAAAATTGCTGAAATAAAAAAGTAACTAGGGCTTCAAAAGTGCTCACTTAACCGTGAACAGCCTATAAAGGTCAAGCAGTTTAAATAAATTACTTTTATTAATATTTAGACCTGTTCACGGTAAAGTGAGCACATTTAAGGCCCTTATAAATGTTTCGTTTCATCCAATTTCCATCTTTCTGCAGCTTGTTGATATAAACACTGCAATGTGACCAATAAACACAATGTATAAATTTCATCACCCCCTAAATTTAATGCCTGAGGCAGCAATAATATATATTTATTATTGGTTAATGCCTGTTGGGAGGGTCTTAAAAAGTGCTAACTTTACCGTGAACAGCCTATACTATTTATATGTATAGGCTGTTCGCGGTAATATGAGCACTTATGAAAGCCCCGCTTAAGATCTATTTGTATTCATGTTGTATATTCTTTCGTCTTATGTAAATTTAACATTGCCATGGACCTCCTCACTTTATTCATGCGTCGGTCAAGTCTAATTTTGAAATTATTAGACAAGTAAATATTTTAGAAATCTGTTCATTTTGACACTTCGATGAATTAAAAAACAGACAGTGGAAGAAATAATTTAAGTTATCAGAGATAGTTATATAACACTTTTAATTCTAAGTTAATATATGAAACTACTTTCTCATCCATCGTTACCAACTTCACTGGGCGCATGTCCTCAGCGCGCCCGTTGTAATATATGCAAGTAGGAGCAGTGACTTAGTGCTCACTTTATCGTGAACAGCCTTTATATGTAATTATGTTGTAATATTGACGAATTCTATACCTCATGAGGCTGTCGTATAAGGAATATACGGAACAAAGGGGAATAAATGAATGGGAGGGGTGGGAGGAAGATAACGGAGAATGGGGGTGCATGGATCGCGGTGTGTGTCGGGCCGCTGGCGAGGCCACAATCCCGGTACACGCGGAGAGATGCTGACGTAATGCCGCAACCCTACTTCCTGCAGGCCAGGTGGCACGCTAAGCCCCTGGGCGCGCTGACGTAACCTCCCCCTGCCCCCCCCCCCCTTCGCCGGGGGCCGGGAAGAAGCCGATTTTCGATGGCGCCCGCCGCGGCCTTGACGAGACGAGCTGGCTGGACCCTGGAGGTCGCCGACCCCGCGGGCCGCCACACGACGTCCTGTCGCCCGCCGCGGCGCACAGACGGCGTCGCTCGGTATGCTCCAGTCACGGTAACTTCTGACTTCCTTGAAGCTGTGCTCCCACGAGATATGCCTCCGCTTCTTGCAAACAAGGCTTAGCTAGGCTAACCCATTCCGTTGCGGCCGTAACTCGCACGATTTTAGAAAACGGTAAGCTGGAACCATACGAGAGCCATCGTATACGTCTCGACCGTGCGAGTGGCCGCTCTCTCGATCATCGCCGTGCGAGATGTGGAGTCGTAGACGAGTAGCGCATCGAAACAAACAAAATATTACACATAAGATGACTGTTGACGTGTGAATTCAATTTACACATAATTTATTCTGTGCCGAATATGTGATCGTATGCAAATTATGAACTTGTTGAATGGACAAGAAGTAAAATGTGTGTTGAGGGTGCAAATGAGGTTATGAGTAAAAGTGTAATTTACATAGGCCGACTACTGACATTCATTTTTGTTCAGTGACTTGTAGTTGGGTGGTTAGACGTCATAAGTTATTATTTAGTCAGTCTTGCATATAAAACTCTGTAAATAACATATGTTATTATTATTGCATAAACTTTCAATTTCACAGAAACTTCTTCCCACAACCGGCTGGCATCCTTGGCTGTCCACTCAGCTGTCAATTTGCCTTGGGCAAGTTTCTTGTTTCCTACAATTTTTTTTAACAGCGTAAATTTATTGAATTCAATAGCACTTCAGACTACTAGCCAAAATAACTGATACCTTTAAATCTATATCTGCAGTATTATCACACTTAAATCATCTATGTACTTCGCAGTTGCTCTTACTCAAACACGACGTCTAGCAAAGTATAATGTAGCTCTTAATGCTCTCCAAACGATGGGCAACTTAACATATACATTCACATTTCATTATTTATAATGCAATGTAAACAATATGGCAATGTATGATACACAACCGTGTGCTCTTAATTAAATTGTATGCAATTTCCACAGGAAAGAATTTTACTGACCAACCCCTGCCACATAAACTATTTGAAACAAATCTTGCTGTTCCGTGTAACATAAAAAATTGCATCAAGTCATGCCACTAACAAAGAAAATAACCTAATTTCGTTGGTATTTCGAAACGTAAGTAGAGGTTAAGTAAGGACAACACGACATTTTATTTTCACAAGTAATTCTCTGTAAGCATCATAGATGAACGGCACAACGCCATATATTCAATTACGTAAGATACTCTCTCCTTCTACGAATTCGAGAAGAATAAACTTCTGCTCGTTGGTTATTTTGGTAATTTTAGCCATTTACTTATTCAACAGCGTACAATGTAAATAAACAAAAGCACGCCATACAAGTGACGCTTCTGATTGGCTGAGTTCCGCTAATATTTGTTACCGTCTTGCCGCAGGTTCACCAACATGACAAAATGTCACTCGTGTACGCTTGTGTGGCACTTCCCTCGCACACTGAGAAAGTATGCGAGTTTCAAGGGTTGGAGCTTACAACACTTGTCTCGTATACGTTGCGGACTGTGCGAAACGTCTCGTATACAAACTGCACTCGAACGATCTCGAGATTAGGCCCCCAGGCCTAGTGCATACAATTGTGTAGGTACATTACGCACGTGTAAAGGCTGTTCACGATAAAGTGAGCACTTTAGAAATGAACCTTAGAAAAAAAAAATTGCCCCTGCATGCATACATTTTAATGGGCGCACTGAGTGGCATTCGCCCAGTAAAGTTGGTAACGATGGATGGAAAGTAGTTCCATAACTTAACGTCTAATAAAAAGTGTCAGGTAATCATTTGTGATAACTTAAAATTATTTCTTTCGTTTTTTTTTTTTTTTTTTTTTTATGCATCTAAGTGTAAAGTTAGGAGATTTGTAAAGTATTTACTTTATTAATAGTTTCACAATTTCATTGGACCAACGCCTGAATAAAGTAATGATACCCATGGCAAGGTTAATTTTACATAAGACGGAAGAATACACAGCGTGTATACAAGTATATTTTATAGCAGGGCTTTAAAAGTGCTCATTTTACCGTGAACAGCCTATAGGTAACTTTTGGTCTATGTTGTACACCGCGAAGCTCAATAACCAATGATATCACCTGGGGGTAAATTATTTGCAAACCGTATTACTGGTCTGGGTCTTAATTGGTTCACATAATTGTAGCAGAACATATAGCCTATAGCTCATTGGCTGTGACAACTAAACAAGTTTTGCGTAGACTTAAATACAGCACGCATCATACATTTTTTGGTCCGCAACACCTCATACCATAAATTGAAGTGGGCCTGAAAGGGTTAAGGTTAATTATACTCAGCTTCGGAACAATACATGATTGCTAATGGTAGATCATGGCGTAGGGGAAATTTCCACCGGTAGGTGCGCAGTGTTCCAAAATATAACTTTTAATTAAAATTTTAAGCGGCGTTAATTATAAAGGAGATAGATTTAACTTTATTACGAAATTATTTTATATTTGATTTAAGATAGTTGCCATACTTTTATGTTAACGAAAGTACAAAACGGTTGTCATACATGACATATTTAGGAAACAACAAAGCAAGTCATGCGTGCGGTGATTTTTCAAAGGTTTGGAAATAATAATAATAATAATAATATAGAGGCGAAACATCCGCTTCTAATGCGAACTCCATCCGCACACGCCAGCAAGATGGCGGCTCCCCGCCAGCAACATGACAAGACGAACATTGGCCAATCAGCAGCTGAGACCTACTCGCCAGCTGCCAGCCCAGCCAATAACGAACTTGTCACGTCACCCAGCAGCCAATCAAACACGAGGCAAGTTCCCGAACTCGACGCGGCGTATCAGCGAACGTACACATCTACATTAAAGGGACCGCGTCGCCATTTCGTGTCTGTATAAGCTTTTCACGGTAAACTGAGCTCTTTTTTTAAGTCCTACTATAGATCTACTTGTATGCACATAGTGTATTCTTCCGCCTTATGTACAATTAATAACCCCATGGACCGAATCAATTTATTAAGGCGTCGGCCAAGTGAAATTATGAAATTGTTACAAAAGAAAAGATTTTACGAATTTGTTAATTCTTACACAATGTATGCATTAAATACAGAAAGAAAAATAAATAATTTCAGTACACACAAATGATTACCTAACATTTTAAATTAAATTCTAAGGAATAGAACCCTCTGCCGTTACCAACTTTACTGCGCGCATGCAAACCAGTGTGTCCGTTAAAATAAATGCAGGCAGGGGCAGTGACATTTTTCAAAGGTTGATTTCAAAAGTGGTAATTTAATCGTGAACCGCCTATAATGTCAACAGCAATAGGCTGTTCACTGTAAAGTGATCACTTTTGAGGCCCTAGTTTATTATTTCTTTCAGCCATTTTTAACCTTCTCTTCCACCTTTTTAAAATAAATACTGCCTTCAAAATAATAAACACAGGATGAATATTCTACAGCACTCGCAAGTTAACGTCCAAGGCTACAATAAAATACCTTTATTGACTATTATTCCAAATGAGAGGACTTTCGAAATTGCTTACTTTAACGTGAATATACATATTTAATCTGTTGCGAGACGTTGCCGACCCAAACCGCTCTCTATACGACTGCAGTAGTCTGCAAGATTGCCCATGCTTTCCAGGTACAAGTTAAAATTTTATTAAAAATATTTAACTAACTTTAATACACTACTCGTAATTGGCAATCGTGTTTTGACAATGAGATAATTGTCGACTGGAGGCTGTTTAAAACTGTAGATCCCAGAACCGTTCATCGCTTCAAGATCTTATTTGCTATTTGTATATATTACATAAAATATATATTTAAAAAAAGGGGCACGTATATTAAATGGCGAATAAAGTGTGTACGTGGAAGGCGTGATTTAATTAAGGCCACTAGTACACGGTGAAAATAATTAGAGATCGGTATGATCGCTTTAAGGGGGCCGCCTACCTGACGCGACATGGCACAGGAGCGAGCGAACGCTAAGGGAGACACTGGCACGCGCATCAAGCGCCGCATCGCCACTACGCGTGAAGCACTAAACTACCGCGCAAGCTTTTCGTCGAACCGTTTTTTCTGTGGGACGTTAAGCGTTGACCATATATTATTTTACTGATTGAAAGTCTGACGCAAAGTTTAATGCAGGATTGTGTCGAATTTCACGTAGATCCGGTCAGCACATTTTGACATACGGCAGTCTGAAAAGGCTGTTTTCAGCTATGTTGGAGGGGTTGCAAATAGTGGTTCTAACATGCGTAGTGTCATGAAAGCGACATTCCGTCATCGCCTGAAGTTTGTTTTCTTTTGGGAAGTTAGCACATTGGGCGCACATGGAATATTTTCGTTAAAAAAAAAACGGATTTCCCAACACACTGCAACACATTTCAAGCGCCTATTAGGCAGCCCCCTTAAGTGGTCAACGCCTCCTAGAGGCGTTGACCATCCAGGACAGAAGCTCAGTCCTAGGTCCATCCATAAGATTCGCGTTGACTTGAGAAGATAACGCACACAGTCGTGATTAAAGAGAAAGTTTTTTTTTATATTACATGATAACCACGCACAAAAGTCAATGAAAGAAAAAAAAAACATCGTTCAATTAGCTGATCAATTTTTATGGACATATTTTTTATGAACATATTTTTCGCCAGTAATTATAACCACACACCAAAAACTAGCCAGTTCTTAAAGAAAAAATTGTTCAAAATGAATTATTTTAGTCAATGCACCAAGTAACATTTCAAAATTAGATTTCATATAGGCAAAGTCATTACCAGCACATGGCTCTTTAACTATCGAAAACAAAAAACTTTTTTATTTACACACTTTGAATCTTGTAGTGAACCAAATATTGGATATTCTCTTTAAAATACTAGAATAACAGATTTTAAAATGCATAAATACACATCATACAGCTTGTAAGGCATAAATAATTGTGATAAGCAATGTTTCATTAATTTCAAACACAAAAATATGGCATGCACCTATGGCCTTTCTTGTCAGTTCTCATTATAAAATAAAAATTTTCATTAATGTATACAACGCTTTATTTAAACGTAAATAGGCCTACACAGAGTAAAACCAGACATAAAGAAAAGCGTCACAGGATATTTTGATATAATTTTTACTTAGGAACATCAAATTATCATCATTAAAATTTATCAGGTTTTAAAATTTCAACATCTTATTAGGCCAGAATACAAATAAGTGCAAAGTGAACTTGGAGCTAGACAGAGCCCTCAATTTCGTCTTCCATGTGTCATTAATATTTTGAGTGCCATAAAGATTCTATAGTACATTCAAGATAACTTCCAACTTCTCTGAAGCCCTGTTAAAGTTCTACTTCCAGGATATTTCTCCGCCACATGCAAACAAAGCTAACCGAGTCTACACAATTACACCAAGATAAACACGAACTGAAATCGTGAGCACTCAGTGTAATAATATGTTTCGTAAGAACTACTTCTTACTAGGCATTATCAACACACCAATTTTCTCCTTCTTTTTATTTATACTAATTATAAATGAAATATTATAACTTCTAGATAAAATATGAGCAAGAGTGAAGTAAAGAGAAGATATATGGGTGGCTCTTACCAGCGAGGTCTTGCGAGCTGATGAGGGTGATTGGAGTGAGGATGGAGCGGCACCGGACTGAAAGGGCGGGGGAAACGGGATATTCCCGAGAAAACCCGGCGACCAACGGCATCGTCCAGCACGATTCCCACATGCGAAAATCCTGTGGGGAAAAAAAAAAAAAAAAAAAAAAAAAAAGAGAGGTAACTTTATGTGAACACAAGTATAATACGCTCGTGGCACGTAACATTTAGGTAAAGGCTGTTCACGATAAACTGAGCATTTTTGAAAACAACCTGAGAAGAATGTCACTGCCCGTGTATGCATATATATTTTAACGGGCGCACTGAGTGACATGCGCCCAGTAAAGTTGGTAACGATGAATAAAAAATAGTTCCGTATCTTAACGTCGAATAAAAAGTGTTGGGTAACAATTTGTGATAACTTGATAACTTATTTCATTCGCTTTCGGTTCTTTTTAATCCATCGAAGTGTAAAAATGAGCAGATTAGTAAAATATCTACTTTTATAAAAACTTCTCAGTTTTACTTGACTGAAGCATTAATAATGTGATGAGGCCGATGGCAATGTTAATTTGACATAAGGCGGAAGAACACACAACGTACATACAAGTAGATATTACGCAGGGCTTTCAAAATGCTAATTTTACCGTGAGCAGGCTATAACAACCAAACACGTGTGTAGAAACCGCGTGAGCAGGCTGTAGGCGCATGTTGGTGGTGACATCGTGTGAAGGGAACTCGGTCCGAAGCCAGCACGGGCTGTGCTGCCTGGGGCGAACACACTTGTATCAACGGCCTCCATGTTGACACTCCAAACAACATCTGTTCCTACCGCGACCCCGAGGTCACAATCACACAGTGAAGGGATGGGAAGGAGGGAAGGTAAATATCGTACGATCCTAGCACCAACCACATCACACCACCCCACCCAGGCAACATGACCACGTTCTCGAAATACCACGCATTCATTTTTTTTTTTACTTAAAATTGATTTCGTAGGCCAAACAGAACAGTTTTTTTTTTTACCTCAGTTTAAGCTTTCTTCCTAATTTGCATTAAAAAATCATGAAGCTTCTTTTTTTATTTCGCAAATTCATTCGGCGGCGAGGTGGACTTCAGACGCTTGTTCTTTTCTACTACTGTTGTGAATGGACGACAGTTCTTAAGACACGCTCCGTTTAACTGTGAGCCAATAATAGGCAGGAAGCAGTAGTGTGAGTGAGTGTTCAACAATCCTGTAGAGAGGCTCACTTGATTACAGCAACGAGTGTATAGAGGGCTGCTCAACCTAGATTACTGCCAATTCAATCGGCGAAATACTCCTGGCTTTAACTACTGTTTACAAAGACTACGTTTCATAGCGGTTGTGCCGGAGTTTTGGTTTTAAAAACGTATGCCAACAAGTTGTAGCAGCTAGAGCACAGTGTCTTATGATAACAACACGGTTTGTTAAAATAAGGTAACTAGATATAACTGAAATTATATTCAGAGTTATGTTCACGTTGGTATTAGGTAGGTGAGGTATTTTCAATAACGTCATCTTAGGACATGTTCATTACCGCTTTTTAGGCTGAAAAGAAGCGGGCGATAAGGGCGACACTGACACGCGTGCCCAGTGTCCCATCGGCCCTACGCGCAAGGCGCTGAACTGGCGTGCAGTGTTTCCGTCGTGCTGCGTCTACATGTGGGGCGGGACTTCAAGCGGGGACTCTATCATTATGATTCTTCAAAGTCTGAAGCGAAGTTTACTGCAGGTCCCTGTAATTGTTTCGCATGTTTCCGCGAGATACAGCAGTGTGAATAAGTTTTTTTTTTTTTTTAACTATGCTTGAGGGCTTGGAAATAGCATTTATTACGTGCACGGTGTATTGAAAGTATTAATTGTACATCGTTTGAAGTGTGTTTTCTTTACGTACATCGGTACAACGCGGAATGATGCTACGTTAAAATACTTTGCCAAGTTTTTGTTTAATATGTTTATTTTTATAAAATGTAATTATTGGAATTTACATAAACAAAAAAGAGATGGATTTTTTTTTTCAAAGCAATTTTATGTAGCAATATTCTCTGAGAAAATCACATCAACGGGTTTTTCGTTTGAAATAGTTATCTTTAAAATTGATGCAATGAGAAGGAATTTCGTTTAGCATTGATTCTCCGTTTGAAGTTTGCGATTGTCGGATTGGTAGGCAGGCCCGTTAAAGGCTGGGCTTCAACTATTATGCAGATATTTGTCGTTTTCGTGTCATAATATCCGTTTCAGAGCTATTTTTGGAAATATTTGATTACAGAAAATTTACAATTTACTATTTTGTAGCGAACTTGTTCCTATTGTTGTACGTCCAAGTGACGGACATATGCCTTGGGCGTCCTATGGTTGTACATAACGTCACGTGGGTGGCGATTGTCAGAGATAGAGATTATAGTACAAAAGGTTAGATGTTACGGAGGTTGAATTACTAGCTAGAGAATAACGTTAAACCGTGTAATATCACAGCTGGGGTTTAATGAAGTTCAATACAATTTACATGACTCTAGTTAAGTTATTCAATCGGGGAGCCTCAGTTTAATGTATTAATTAAGCTACATAGTAATTGTAGCACCATCCTGGTTGGTTCCTAACTAGAACAGTAGCACCTGTTCTTGAGTCCGGAGGCTGCATCTATTAGTACGTTAGAGACGGCGTACGAGGACACCCCACTCTACTGCGTTCTTCCCTCGTCGATGGCCGATGTAGCAAAGACCCCGGGCCGCGCCTTGCACTGCCCGTCCTCGAAGTTTGTTTTGTAATAAACCGACCTCATTAATGTGCATGCTTGCTCGGGCCGCAAATTGTGTCGTATTTGGATTAGTAACGCCGGGTTCATAACTGGATGCTTTATTAAGGTGTCTTCATGAACGCACTAACGTGTCCGCTACCGTTTGTTTAATACTTCTGTATCTAATTGTATTGTACTGTTCTATTGTAAAGGGTCTATCATGGGATGGTTTACAAACTAACTTAGCCTTGCCTAGGATTCGAACCCGGAACCTACCGCACCGCAGACCTGCGGCGCACCATCTGCCTGCGCCAGTGAAGCTCGGCATTTTTGTGGTAAATTTTCACTACGTGGTATTTTGTGCTTGCAAAAAGGCAGAAACTTACTGATTGATAGAACACAAATATGTGCCTGAAGTTTTACAACAAGCGAATAACACACAACTAAAAGCTGTTCACGATAAAGTGAGCACTTTTAAAATCAACCCTATAAAAAACCACTGCTCCTACCTGCACATATTTAACGTGCGCACTGAGTGACATTCGCCCAGTAAAGTTGGTAACGATGGCGGGGAAAGTAGTTCCATATCTCAATGTCGAATAAAACGTGTTAGGTAACCACTTGTGTTTACTTAAATTATTTCTTTGGTTTTCTGTTATTTTATTTTTTAATACATCGAAGTGGAAAAGTGAGCAAATCTGAAACTTATTTACTTTCTTAAGAATTTCAGTTTAACTTGACTGACGTATGAATAAAGGTATGAGTCCCGAACAATGTTAATTTTACATTAGACGGAAGAATACACTACGTACATACAAGTAGATCTTAAACAGGGCTGCCAAAAGTGCTCATTTTACTGCGAACAGCCTATAAAATTACGCACATAAATCTTAAAACAACTCGTAAACTGCAGAATTTCTATAGTCGTATATTGTCAGTTATTACAATAAATCCGAAATCATAACGCGAAAATAAAGAAATTCTGCGAACATGCGAACGTTGAAGATGTTCCTCGAGGGCGCTGCCAGCGGCCGGGATACCCGGAGTATTCAGCATGTCCGACGTCCTTGGCCTATCTGCTCACAACCGTGCCGGACAAGGGACGATGGACCACGTGTTGCTCAACGTACGCGTTCGCAACTGACGGTTGGAATTGCCTGTCAGGTCCGCTGCCCCAGTTCTTCACCGTAGCTCATCCACACAAACTGAATACGAGGTTAAGGTCACGATCTCCCATTTCTACAGCTTTTGCGAGAAGTGATTTTTTGAACCCAAACGGGAGCCTATATAGTAAAATCCTCTTACAAGTTTGTTGCAAATTAATTTCATCATGTAGCAGAATTTTCCAACCAAGAAAATCCTGAAAATTTTGTTTAGTTAATAATTAAAACTATACAGTTTTTTGTATCGAAAATTTATACTACATAATAAAAACAATTTCTAACAAAATTGTAAGTGGATTTTACATTATTGGCTCCCGTTTGGGTTCGAAATATCAATTCTCACCAAATCTGTAGAAATGGGAGATTGTGGCCTTAAGGGGGAATGAATGGTGCACGCAAGCGGTATATTTATATAATTTCTATCATAACCTGTTTTACAAGAGGATTTTTTTAAAAATGTTGGCTGAACAAGACGTAAATATCAATTTTGAGCACCTTCGTACATTGTTACAGATTCACTGTGTTCGTTATTCTCGGAGCATTGATTGAAGATAAGAAAACAAATATTCTTTCTTTTCTCCAATCATTGCTCTGAGAATAATGACGGCAGTGAATATCTAACAACGGTAAAAGGCATTGAAAATTATTATTATTTGCGTCTTGTCGAGCCAAAAATGTTGACAAATGCTCTGGAAAACGACTTATATAGAAAATCGGGTAAATATGCTGCTTTCATGCACCAATCCCCTAAATGTCACTTCTACTCAGGTTAGGGACACAACGAGTTCTGCTATGGGAGAGTTTGGCGTACGGATAATTTCCTCCGCTAGGCGCGCAGTGTTCCAATGAAGTCACTTTCAAGAAAAAATTTTAACTACATAAACAATAAAAGAGAAAGATCTTACTACAGTTGCGTAGTTATTTTAAATATCTGATTTATGATTATTGCAATTATTTTGTTTTTTAACGTAGAAAAAATAGTAAATATGATATACATGCGACACTAGCGCTTACCAAGTGGCGAAAAATGTTAGTTGCCAAACTAAAAGCATTGCGCTTCCCACCCTTAACGAGGTATCACGATTTTCGGCCCCTGCGCATGTTCTCAACACCAATTTTACTAAAATAACATTTTAAATTCAGCTTTAATACATGGAAGTACTTTCACTCCGGTGTTGTTCACGGTAAAATGAGCACTTTATAAAGCCCTGCTTAAGATCTACTTGCATGCACGTTGTGTGTTCTTCCGCCTTATGTAATATTATCATTGCCATGGGTCTCATCACCTTATTCATGTGTCGTTAAAGTGAAACCATAATATTATTAGAAAAGTAAATATTTGACAAATCTGCTGATTTTAACACTTCGGTGCATAAAAAAAAAAAAAAAAAAAAAAACAGAAAGCGAAAGAAAGAATTTTAAGTTCTCACAAATGGTTATCTAACTCATTTTATTCGGCGTTAAGAAATGGAACTACTTTCCATTCATCGTTACCAACGTTACAGGCTGCGTCTCACACAGTGCACACGTAACTATTTCTAAGGTTGATTTCAAAAATGCTCACTTTATCATGAACAGCATTTACCAAAGTGAAGTTGGGGCAAACGCCATTAAGTATTCCCGTTAAAATACGTGCGGATATGGACAGTGACTTTTTTGAAAGGTTGATTTCAAAAAAGCTCAATTAACCTTTAATAGCCTATAGTTATACGGGAAGTAAAGCGGTCTAATTTTGGACACGGGCAATGGCTACTATGCAGCCAGAACGATAACTCTAACCCATTTTACCTCTAAGAGTTCGTCAGCAAATATTACGGCGAGGACGACTTGCCGATGGCGTGTATACGGAATAAGTCAGAAAAACAGCGACAAACTCCGCCCACGGCCGAAAATGCTTCCTAGTGGCGGGACCCACATTTGAAGGTAGAGATAAAACCTGAGTTTATTGTAAATATTACGGAAAGTATTTAAAGTTGAATAATGGCCTCCGGGATAATATGTATAGTTGAAAGAACATCTGCAGCAACTGCAAAACCCGCCAATGCCGTCAAATGTTGTCATAGAAAAATTGGAGTTGCAATCTTGTATTGCATACCATTGCGTGATGACTGAGTTCAGTTGGTTCCCCAGTGATGAATGATCAATCAGCACGTAAAAATGATTGGAAATGATTGTCTTGCGCTATCGCCTTAAACCCCGCCGTTTCCGAGGAATCTGTGCGATTACATCCAAGCTTCGAACTTCGTGCATGAGTTGTGAGGACGAAGCTCTAACAGAGAAAGAAAACTTCGTCACCCTTAGCTCGCATATCGTATTTTTCATCCCCTAGGTGCGATAAATATGTTATCAAAATTTTGACGTATATTTTTGTTACATTCCTTAACTACAAAAAAGGGGGGGGGGGGACGAGTGTGTCCAAACTATAACAATAAAAGTGGAATATAAAGCCGGTTCACAACTAAGCAGAAGTATATCTTACGGTAATAATTATACAATTAAACAAGTGTCACCGAACGATTAAGTAACTGAGCAAGTACTCTGTAATTGGACGAAGTAATGCAAAAAAATAACCAACCCACCATGACATCATATGATATACTTGATGGTAAATATTTTCCTACGTGCAGATTACTGTTATATATGTTTCTTTGTGATTTTATCCCCTTCTAATTTTGGTTTTACTGACACTGAAATTAATTCTGAAAAAATTAAGTAAGCTGCGTGTATCTTCTCTGCAAAAATTTTGTTAGCATAAAAGATTTCACGGTTGGTCGATTAATAGGCCGTATTTCACGTTGCAAAGTTTCCTTATAAAAAAAAGGATTACTTCTTGCACTATAAACTATAATTATCTTTCACCAACCACGTAAATCACGCAAAAAAAAAAAAAACAATTTTATGAATTGGTTTTGTATGCTTACGCCCGTGCTGCTATAACTTACGTGCGCACAAAGAAATTTTGCCAACGAAACAAATTCGCCTGCTTCTTTAGTTCAATTTTGGAGACCCAAGTATTGTTTTAAACTGGTCTTACAAGTATGACCAAGCAGCAAAAATAGCCTTTTGTTGACGGTTGGCACAGCAGTCTATGCAGACATCACTGCCCGTCTCTTGAAGGCGCGACGGTTGCATCATGATGAACTCAGCTGTTTGGCGCACTTAAGACAGACTCATGCACATGTTGGGGGGGGGGGGGGTTTCCTTATTAGGCAGTACAAATGATCCTCGGCCATCTGTGCAGGTGAAAACATCGGCACTACAAGAAACACGTGTAAAGAAAACAAATTCGCAATGATTCCGCGGACAAGTGTTTCCCATGTCGCGCACACAGTTTGTCTCATGAAAGGGTGCGTTTTATTTTTTAACAGTTCTGAAGTCAGTCATGTGTACAGTGCACACATGTTAACTATGCACATAATCCAGATTCACAACTTATTCTCTCGAGTACAGAGTGGCTGCTTGTTGGCGTGGCCGCACGTCGTATCCTGAATCATTTATAAAATATAAAATTTTAGGTTTAAAAAATACACGGCACGAACCAACAATATTTATATTCGCCGTAAAACCAATCCTCGAACATGCAGTGGATACACGAAGTGAAACAAAACGTGCCCAACAACAATTGGAGGTCGCAGAAATGGCTCATAGCATTTTACTGTACAGAGAAAGAAATCGAAACACAAGAAAAACATGCCAGATTAAACAAATTATTAAATGGACAGCTTCGCGTGCAAGGGAGCGAAATCGACATATTCAGAGGTTGCAAGAAGATAGAAAAGTAAAAATAGTGAGAGGCGAGACACCCGAGGGAAGAGAAGAAGGATGGAAGTAGATACTATACATTCTCAGAAAGTGTTCGCAAATATGCTACACCACTGTATATGTATAGTGAAAAAGGACTGAGGGTAAAAAATTTTCCCATGTATCCATTGTAGCATTACTACATTTGCTCAGGAAACAGTCAAATGCATAGGGAAGTTACCAATTATTTGAGATTGTAAAATTTCGCAGTAGTGGATGTGAGGACGTTCAGGCACACTAGGGAGTCATTAGTAGCATAAGGGGCATTTGATTAACCTGTGAAGGGGTGTCGGGAGGGTGGACATTAATTGAAGGCATCATTTCACATGGGAAACTGATCATCCTCCCTCCCCAAACCTCGTGGGAGGTGTGTTGTGGTTGACTCATGGGTTCTCCTACCCTTTCTGAGGTGTCCTGTGATATGCCTCTTGCTTGTAGGGATACCCTTTTGGTGGACAACGCGCCCAAGCGACATTTGCGGGACTTTGAAATTTTTGAGGAAGTCTGTAGGGCGAGAGACTCGGGGCGGGGTAAGGAGGCGTAGGGTTGGACCAGGAGGGTTGAGGGGGCAGATAATCATTAGAACGATTCCCAAAGAGGGTAATTAATGTGTACTAATTAGATGTAATTTCATAATGAGTAACTTCGTAATAGGAATTGCATAATAAACAATTATGAGTGCTGAAACTAAGTACATGTAACAAGAGAGTAATTATGCACTAAGTACACATGTTTACCAATCAGCTGCTGAAACACAACTGACGAAGGTAGTGAGTGTTTGCTGGGTTCGAGCCCTATCGATGGTGATTAGATGTCTTGAGGGTAAGTAATGCATAATGAACAATTGTGTGATGAGTAATTGCATAATGAATAAGTACACATACTGAGAATAATTACATACTGAGAGTAACTTCGCAGTAATTACACACTAAGTACATGTCCTACCCTGATCACAACTCAAATGCAACTGAGCAGTCAATCGCTAATATGTTTGTGTTATACATCCGCCATATTGGTTGGTTTCGATTCCCACCAAGGGTAAGTAAAGCTCAATAACTTGTCGAGGATAGTTAAACAGAAAAATCATTTGTACCAGCCCAGTCCTCGGTTCAAATCCCATCGAGGGTAAGGAAAACATAAATATATTTATACTATCATAAACCTTGTTTCGATTCCTGTTCAGGGTAATTAATGCATATGTACATGTATATTGGGTTAGCCCTTGGTTCGAATACCATCAAGGTTAAAACATAATTATATTTATACTGACATAGTCTTTGGTTAAAATCCCAGTGAGGGTAATTACACGTGTACCGAGTTAGTCCTTGGTTCGACTCCTGTAGAGGGTAAGAAAATCTTGATAAAATTATACACACAAAACGTAGAATGTAATTAAAGCCGAATTGCAGAGGGTCGTTACATTTGATAAGTACTTTAATTTACATATACAACCTCTACAAGAGCCAGTACCATACTGAAATCCAACTCGAAGTTATGACCCCTCCCCCCAAAATAATTCAAAGTAATTGCATACTGACAGTTAATGCATAGAGACATATGGGGGAAGTACCCACCCGAACAGTTCTGAGCCTATATGCAGACTGAACTTAAAAAAAAATAACCTTTGACAATACCCCTACCATCTTGGATGTCAAATAAGAAAAAAATATTTTGAAAAGTAATGTAGTCTTTGCCAAACATTATGTTAAAGAGAGGTGATTTTAATCTTAACTGTAAAGTACACATTTAAGTTAAGTATATAGTTTAAATAATAACCTCAACAATCAAGTCTATATCGTGACAAAATGGTTTAACCAAGAATAAATTAAGCAGAACCCATGAAAGCCTAGCAGAGATTCCTTACCACTGGGCAACAGTGTCAGAATTTTTCCCGCTAGGAGAATTGTGTGGCGCGGACACAGTCAATCGGCAGACACGAAAGAAACAATACTGAGCTGCTCCCTGAAGAATGGTGGGAAAGGGTAGGCAGGACGAGGGGTGAGAATAGTTGCAATGAATGCCAAAAAGGCATGCGGAAATCGAGGTGGAGGGACGACACTCCTTCTCCAGCAGCCACAGCTAAAACATCGGGACCCTCCATCAGAAGGGCAGGTGAGACAGGGCGAGGAAGACCGTCGCATCTTCGAGTTCTCTCCTGCACACATTTCCACATCTAGCACATGTCACGTACCACTTGTAAGCCGGCGAACAGGGGAAGGGTATAGACACCTCAAAGAAGCATGCACAAAACCTTCAGTGAAGCAATAATAAAATCTTGCGCGACACATTCCTACATCAATATGGAATCAGACCCCCAAACAAAAATTAATAATTGCAATGTTAATTTTAAATTTATGTGTGGATGTAGGTGTATGCACTAATGATTAGTAGTGTTGCATTGTGTATCCCTTCTTTGGGGAGGACCAATATATTTGAAGCCTTGCAATCGATAACATGATGTTACAAGTAGAATTCCTTACAGATGCCTAATTGAAGGTTGTCAATAAAAATGTAAAAACAAAAAAAAATCAGAAATAATTTTTAAGTATTCACATACTAACGTTAAAATAAAGCATATCCTTGTATTACACCAATTGGATTAGCCCCTTCAGTCAGAACAGTAACAAATACAAAACAAGGTTTCCTGATATGACTGGGTTAGGACGTTACGAAAACCAAATGCTGATAACATTCGAAGCACAGTTCCATGTTAAATTTAATATTTGTCACTACCTTGGTGACTAAAGAAGGGGCGCGCCCCATCTTCAGCTCCGTCGGAGATGAAGCCAAGGTGTTATGATTTCTTTCTGGAATTTTAACTTTTTCTATAAAAAAACTGCTATTATTTTATGTTTTAAGTGGTAGATACTGTTCGAGAAGGTGCCCAAAGGTCATGCCAAGGTCGCATGACACCATCCAAGGATATGTCAAGGTTGCTTTTTGTCACAGATTCTCCTATTGTGAGTGAGGTGGATGGATTTTCTCAGAGTGTTTCCATGTTTGTTTTATATACAAAATATAGCTTTTTCCCTTTCATCCTTAGCATTGATGTTGTCCGAGATGGTGGCCAAAGGTTAAGGTCAAGGTCGTACGATATCACGGTTCCTAGTATTGCTATCGAAAAGTATACTTTAACTGGTAATATAAATTACCATGTTAGTATAAGCTGGCTGGCTCAGTTACTATTTAACTGCGAAGAGTGAACATTTGCAGCGGAGAACATACTCTTATTCGATGATGGAAAGAAATCTGGAGCATTATTTGTGTTGCTACTGCAAGAAGACCTTTTCTAACATAAACTGACAACACAAAGCCTGTCGTCATCAGACTGCAGTATGTACTATGTTCACATGAGAAAAGTTTACATCTCAGTTTTGATGTCATAGCAACTTGAAAATGCATCTTGCAACATGTAGGGGTATTCCTGCAGTGCCTGTTAAGAGTTATCTGCAGAGAGTACCAGATAAATGTGAGGGTTTTTCTACAAATGTCGAGAGCAGATCTTTGCTATCACCAAGGCATTCATGAAAGTAAGGTGAAAACATGTTTACATATGCATACAATACAAGGAGAGATGAAAAAATTAAGCACATGAGGAGCATTATTCGAATGACATCGATGTGATAAGTGTAGACGAATGTATGCACGTGATGACAATTTTAAAAGGATATTTGAAATTTTGTAAAGGAAAGAAATAGAAGTTTCTCTGATGTATGACAAGTTTATCCTTCATCCTCAAAATCTAAAGTCACAAAATGGCTCTCAAGCTGCTTCTAATTGTATACAGGATATTATGCCTGTCACTTCATCGTCAACATCCGATAGTAAAACACAGTCTAAGTCAGTGCTCTCCGAGCCAAAACGTAATGTTAATGACTTTTTCTTGAAGCAATCTTCGTTCAGGAGTTTTCTAAAGGAATTTGTCTCACCCAATGTGTTATTTACATAGAGAGATGTTTGCTCTTTCCTGTCAAGTATGAAACATAATATAATAAACCAACTTATCCATGAAGTGGATAAGTATGGCGTTGACAAATATAATATTTGGTTGGACTGTAAGTATATGAAAGCAGAGCCGCACAATGATGAGTATTGTAGCATAGCCTTCAAGACCTTGAATGTAGCTGTGTACCATGTAGACATAATAGAAAGCATTGTTGTTTATAGTATACACAAGTTATGTCAAGAGGAAAAAGAAATAGCTACCAAGGATTCGGGTTGGACCCTATCTTCAGTACATCAGCTAGAGCTGAGAACAAGTGGGCAGTATCCACTTGGTAGAAACACACATACTGATTTCCCTTTATCCCAGTACAGAGACTTGCAACATAACTTCACTTTTGATTGCCGGAAGATAATATTATTTACTGCAACTGTAGAAAATAACTTCATTGTGAAACAGACAAGTGTAGTGTTAATAGTGCATGAAGATATCAGTGAGGAGTCGACAGTAAGGAGTCAGAAGTCAGCACTGCGCAGTAGTATAAGTGAGTTCATATATGGTTGAAATGTATGAAAAAACTAAGGATGTGAAATTGAGTATGTCCTGTACGAGTACGTGCATATCTTCACAGAGTGTTCAACAATTACACGGAAAAGAATGCAGTTACTGTGGCACAACCTTCAGTAAAAGTTGTCCTTGAACAGAGCAAATGTTCAAAGAAACAGACCTCCAGAATACTAAAATCTGATATGTGTGGCGCATCATTTGGCTGATGTGATAATCTAAAGAAACATACCAGTACATGTAAAGGTAATGCATCTTTGTTGACTCAAGATATCATGCGTCAAATGTATTGGCGCAAGACGATGTTATGGCTAGTCTTTCTGCTGAGACATTGTGTAAACTAACATTAGTTCGAACACCCATAACATTACCCTGGCCTGCATCATGTTCCAAAACAGTGTGCGATGAAGGGAATTTGAGTGTTGCAGACATGCAATATGGGAAGTGCGAGCTCTAGGAACCTTCATAAGTTGTAAACAACATACATGCACCACTAACATGTAAAGTGAACGAGGATGTTACAACTATTCAGGGCGGTGAGAATGAAAATGTGACCTCCAAGACTGTTGGTGATGATGTGAAATACGTGTATTCTATTGATGACGAAGTGACGACATCTGCAAAGCAAAAGCATAAAGGTTTTGCATAAGATAAGGGGCACGCGAAGTTGAGGCAGAAGAACAATCAATTCGAACCTAGTACTCTAGTCCAGAGGTGTCTCCAAAACTACTCATTACGAAAGAACATGCTTGTAAACATGTATCATAAACTTTCTGTGAAGAGTGTCGTGAAGTCCAGGTACTTATTTTCTGAAGACCACAATTAATTGGTTGATAGACTGCAGGTGGTGGTTCTATTGCAAAGAAGAGGACATGTTTCTGTTAGTGAAGAGGTAAATTCGATTATTGATTAACCAAGAGCTAGATACTTTATTGGATGAAATATTATGTATGTGTGTGAATTGGTTAAGATTATGAACAAATACAAACATTAGAAACAAAACAAATCTATGCTTTATTATTTTTAAATTCCTATTGCCTAAGTATGTACCTACTGGTAAGTATTTATAAATGTCTAGTAGACTACAGAGCTTAACATGCATGGAGTATGACAATGTGCAATTATTTGCTGGAGATATATTTCATTGTAAGCTGCGGGGATATAAGAATTTTTAACTATATACACATACATGCTCGGTGTACCTGATTGCCAAAGTACATGCACTCGCTTCCTGATGAACAACAAACATTGTTTTTGCACTACCTGTTTTGTCTCTTCCCTGTGTGTAAACCCCTTGTCACAGTTATCGCAGTGGTAAGTCTTGTATGTAATGCTGAACATGCAATGTCTAGTTTCATGTCGTCGTGTGTTAAATATTTTAGTAACACTATTTCTACATAGTTTTCAGTGATTGCATTCACTTATTATTCTGAGCAGGATGTATTACATTGGGCGCTACATTTTAACATATTAAGGGATCCACCTATATTTTACCTGGGATTGTAGGACTTAACATCTAGTCGACAATGAGGTTATACGAGAAGTATTAGTGAAAAAAGTTTTCAACTCACCTTTGTTTACGAAAAAATGTAGTGTTAACATGTAAACTATTTCGTTTGTTATTATGCATCTCTGGGATGGTCACTAGCCCTAATCGCAACCCTTATACTTTGTTCAGCGATATACATACACACACACACACATATATATATGTTTTGAGGTTGGACAAAAAATTTTGTTGGTGTTAACTTTTATATTATTTATCTTGGTTCTGTAGTGAATATATACAAGCTCTCAATTTGGATGCTGTATTTTTATTGGTAGAATAGATATGCGATTTTCGTATCTCATCTACGACATGAGTAGGAAAAGATAATGAAAATTATAGATAAAATAATAAGAATGTGAAGTAAGTATTACATCTACATTCTAGTTGTAATATTCTAAGCATTCAGGGGAAGAAAATTATTTATAGCATTTTGGTTTACGAGTCTTACTAAATAATTTAAGTTTGTTAGTGAGATAGAAGGATATTACTTTGAATTCCGGGGATGTATGTTTTTGCATTGTTATTCTTTTATAGGTGTTTTCCTGGAAGGATACATGTTACAATAGTGTTTATTAGTACGCACTCTCACGAAAATTTCCTGTGATACAGGAGAGAGACGAAAGATTGTGTATACTACCAGAAAATATTCTCTTCCTCACACATCGGTTTTGTTCAGATAACTGTTATCCCGAAAGATAAACGAACGAAAATTTGTATGATGGATCGAGTAATATGGTGTGTTTTGGTAGGAATTGAGTGGTTTGATTACTGCTCCACAAAATGTCAGACACCATGGTCCTGTGTGGTGATAGGGCTAGGGATTGCCTGAGCGGTAATTGTTGGTTTCTTAATTAAATTTCATACTTGACTATTCGGAATGATATGAGGTGTATATGGGTGTTTGCGATTCTCATTTTTCAAAATTTATGGGGAAATATTTGCGAGGAGGATGTATGTTCAGTTCGCACTTTGATGTAGGTTTGTTTAAGAAATTAGGTATATGTTGTCGGTTGAACAATCTATCATATCCCTCTGCGAAATGGGTTGAAACTACCTATATTTGCTTAAGTAAAAAAAGTGAGTTTATTTTTGGAGATTGCTTAAATTATTCTTCTGGTTTTTTAAATTTAAAATAATGGTTCATGTTTATTATTACTACGAGTTCTATAATTATTTGTTCCCTCCCTGACACGACAATGTGGTACACCCCCTCTCTCTCCCTCTCTCCCTCCCCTCCCTCCCTCCCCCCCCCCCCTCTCTCTCTCTCTCTGATAGTGATATGTGTATGTTTGCGTGAAACAACATGCATTTCCCGTTTGTTTTAACTCATCTTTAGTTGTATAGATATAATATTAGTAAAGTGGGCATATCGCAGTTTCTGGATAGCGAGAACAATAAAGACGGAGACAGTTCTTCAGAGAGAGAGAGAGAAACAGGGAAGGGGTCGGGTCGGGTCGTGTCTGTAGTATGGAATCATTCCAGCATTCGCTTGGAGTGATTTTGGGAAACCACTGGGAAAAATAAATCTGAATCTTCTGGTTGGAATTCGAACTCAGGCCCTCCCGAATACGAGTTCAAATACAGTATTTGTCACTGCTCCACCTTGCAAGGTAAGTAAGACATAAACATTGTTTGTTTAAGTACATTGGCTATAGAAAACTTTCTTAAAGACTTTTGCACATATTAATTTTTTTTTTTTTTCACCTTCCATGGTACATCCTAAGATTACTATAATTTCCCAGGGTTTGATTTTCATGTCATTTTATCGCCATATATAAATTACTTCACGGAAAGTACAAAAGGTCGATGTGTATAGCTATTTACTTTATTCTGTTTGTGAGCAATTACCCAGTAATAATGCTATTAGTAATTTTTAGGTAAATTATTTAATATGAAAATCATATAGCCTAGTTGTGTTTCCTATGCGAAACACAAGGTACACTATGTCAGTCTACTTTAATGATGTCAGATATGCATTTTTCCGAAGAAACTTCACAGCAATCATTAGATACTGCTTGAAAATAGAATTTATTCCATTGGTATTGTCCGAGTAAATAGGAAAGGTCTCCCTGACATGTTGAAAACGAATGACTAGCTGCAGCGAGGAGAGTTAATGTTTTCAATAAAAGGTCCCGTTGCAGCTGTGAAATGGCCAGACTCGAAACCAGATACAGTACTATCCACTGGAACCAGTCCTAAGGATACAACTTCCGTAAAACTGAAAAACAAAGATGGAACAAAAACTACTGTTTCATGCCCAACTGCCATCCAGATGTACAATGCCTTGATGGGAGGTGTTGACCTAGTGGGCCAACTAAGGGAACAATATGCTGTGGGCAGAAGGTCGGTCAAATGGTGCCATCGAATCTTCTACTTTCTACTCCCTCACACGGCGGCAGTTTATTCTAGCCACAAAAACACACCTACGTGCCGTACACAGGTTTGCTAAGTCGTGTCATATTCAATTCGCATGTGTTTGAAACATACTGCTGTATTTAATGGAGGCACGTTTGTATTTCTTTTGTTACGTTACTGGAAAAGAAATAATTTTACTTCAGTTCTAAAATGAATGTCACTATGTTTATTAAAATATTTAACTCCAAATACCGATAAAAAATGGGGCGTGGCTATGTTGGGGACACGGCCATTTGTTTTGCGTGAATATGTCTACGTTGACACGCTCGGACCTTCATGTTTTTTTTTATTACGTTCCCGGCACCGCTTCACTCGATCATATGGGTTTTTATGGGTATCACTGGATTGCTTTTGAGATGCTCTTTCCAACCGTATACGATTTCTGTATTTCGACTTGGCTTTTTGACGAGTATAGATCGACATTGTGTCAAGTTTTCTTAATTTTTTGCATTAAACTCATACAATTTCACCATAACCACGCCACACAAATGTTTTTATACGAGCAATCGATTGATTTTGACGACAGCTGTCGATTGAAACTTAAACGAGCGTCGTAACTTCTCCTAGTCAAAAGTTATATTACGCGGAAGTTAAGTTACGAGACGCGGCGAAACGAACTCAAAATTGCCCCCCCCCCCCCTCCCGGACGCGTACGATGCTTCGCAGTCCCTACTCAACGTAACATATTCTTTGATCCTTTGGCCATCGAGTGGTGTAATTGAATTTTGAATGTAGACGATAGATTCGGAGCTGCAATGCCAAACTGTATCTCCCGATTTTGTTATCATCGGATTTTCTGGATTGCCTCCCACTATGGTTGCTTTAAAGACGTATTAACTCGTCTTAGACTAGACTCAGAAGTTGGTGGCATTTTCAACTATACTTCCCGAATTTACGGCGACTGCTGTTTGGCCGGAGCTCAATCCGGTAACATAGCACCAAGAGGAAGAAGGTAAAGGTAATTCACGATACTGTGAGCACTTTTGAAATCAACCTTAGAAAAAAGTCACTGTCCCTGCTTGTATATACTTTAACGGGCGTCGTGAGTGACGTGCGCCCGGTAAAGTTGGTAACGATGGATGGAAAGTAGTTCCATATCTTAACGTCAAATAAAAAGGGCCAGGTAACCATTTGTGACCATTTAAACTATTTATCTCGCTTTCAGTTTTTTTTTAAATACACCTAACTGTAAAAATCAGCACATTTGTAAAATATTTACTTTTCTAATAATTTCACAGTTTAAATTTTGATCGACGCATGAATAAAGTGATGAGGGCCACGGTAATGTTAATTTTACACAAGGCGGAAGATTACACACGATTTTTTTTCTAACCGCCCAATATCTACGTGTTAAGTGGAAGCCCGGTGGATAGAGTGGGAACTTATTGCTTCTCAGGGTGAACCTCTTACGTCTACAAGGAAAGGAGATCATGCAAGGAGACATGCATCGCTGCAGAGAGGAATTGGGCAGCCATGGCCAGCGATTGGGGCCATGGTTGTACCTGTAGTTAATACTATAACTAAGAAGAAGAGACAGGGAAAAACCGGCATAGGTATCGTAAAAACCCAGTCGACAGGAAAGAATTCAAAATTATTCACGCATTAAACAGAAATGCTACAGGAGACAGCGTTGGAAACATACACTTGTTAGTACAAATGAAAAACTAGTAGAGAGGGGAAGGTACTTAATTTTATTCATTGCCTTAATTATAGGAGAGTGCGCTGGTCTACAAAAGTGTTAATTTTACCATGAACAGCCTATATAATCTGTTCACAATAAAGTGAGCCCTTTTCAAGGCCCTCCCAACAGGCACTAACCACTAATAAATATGTTTTATTGCAGCCTCAGACATTAACTTTTAAGAGTGGTGAAAGTATACATCGTATATATTAGTCACGCGACAATACTGATATTAAAGAATGGCTTAAATATAAAAACTGGCTTAAAAGAACATTTGGGAGGGCCTTAAAAAAAGTGCTCACTTTACCGTGAACGCTCTATAGTAGAGTTTTGCGAGGGTGAGGAAGGAGGTACAAGGCCCGCGCTGCATCCCGAGACACGCGCGCTCGCTGGCGCAGGCCATCTGCTGGCGCGGATACTTTCCCTTATAAGGCCGGGAGCCAGAGGTGGTCGCCAGACTGGAACACACACCGTTAAACCCCCGCTCCTCACTCCAAGTTCCGTTCCTGCCCGCCGCGACACGCACTGCTGGTTCCGCTTCGCGATTCCTGGCACCTACATCACCGCCTCTTACGCACTGTATATAGTCTATTCACGGCTTCTTCACACTTACTGAAACAAACCTCTGAGAAATATTCCCATGTAAGACGTCTTTGGTTGTTTCCTAATCACGCCACGTGTCACATCCGTTTTTCAAACTTGTGTTGACATAAAAAGTACCTTATTTTTGGTTAAATTGAACTTATGTTGTTTATTAATTATAACATTTCATTTAAAATTAATACGAATAAAACAGAGACAAAATAGGTGTGGAGGAAATGCCTAGTAAGAAATAGTTCTTATGCAAAATATTATCACACTAAGTGCGCACGAATGAGGTGCACTGTCCCTTTGGTGTAATTTTCTAGACTTGGTAAAGTTCTCTTTGCATGAGGCGGAGGAATATCCCGAAAGTAGAACTTGGCAGGATTTCAGAAAAGTCGGAAGTAACCGTAAAAGGACAAAACAGCCTGTCTCGCGAGAAACGCTACTTCGAGAGGGCTGCGGTGGTGCAGTGGTCAGACTACTCGCCTCCCACACCGAGGAGAACCGGGTTCGATTCCCGGCAGGGTCGCTCCCGGATTTTCCCACGTGGGGACCGTGCCGGACGATGCCGCTGATCGGCGGGTTTCCCCGGAGATCTCCCGTTTCCTCCGCCACTTGCATTCCGGCGCTGCTCCATACTCACCTCGCTTCACCCCCGTCGACTCTCAAGACCTCTCTGAGAGCCGCGCAAATCTCTTCACGAAAACAAACCTGTCATGGTTATCGCAGAAAAAAAAAACTTCGCCTGTGCGAACATTTTTCAGAGAGGATAATGGACTCGCTATATGTAATCTATTTAAACGAAAACTGAATTATAAATTATACCCTTAAATTTTTTTAACGAAAACTCTCAACTGTGTAAACAAATGTAAACCAATAATATAATTAAATTGTATCGGTGTTACATGTAACAACATACTATAGACTTTAAAGATGAGGCAGACCGATTATTCGTCTTCTGTGCATGTACCCAACATTGACCTGACCTACTCTAAAGCAACACAACAGTCAAAGTCACATGGGCAACAATTATGAACATGTTTGTTTATACATATTTTAATTTTTAAATGACAAGGACTATTATATTAATAAAATACTTATACCAATTTGAATTTAATCAAATAGTATTATAAACAAATCTCGAAGCACTTTTTTCTAAACATCATTTGTTTTCTAATCTCTAATCCAATCCGCGCCGTTTATTGCCAACCATGTCGTCAGAAAAGCAGTTCAATGTTAGGACACGGAGACTGGTAATGCGCAGTCAGCGAGATCGGTCTACCTCATATTTAGTGTATGCTTTGAACTTACCTTACAGTTTAATAGTTGATATATTGGACAAATTGACAGCTGAGTGTGTTTATATAAACATCATCTATGATTGGGGGGGGGGGGGGGGCATTGTTGTAAAACTCAGGGTTGCCACCTTTTTTCCATTGGAGAATTCCCTGACATTTCCCTGATTTCCAAACGGAGAGACTCTTTTTTCCCTGACCTTTTTATAACATTTTATTCTGTAAGTATTGGCATCTTTGCATTATAACACACTTTTACATCAAAATACGTCTCTGATCTTACAAAACTGCTCACCACAAAGTTTGCAAAGAAAAATATCTGAGCATTTATGACCGTATCGCCACATAACAGACTTCGGCTAGCTTAGTTCCTGGCCCACAGAACTTGTATCCAGGAATGTGCAGCTCGAACGGTAGACTATTGATCAGCGTATCAACGACCCCGCTTCCAGCTACGGTCTTACCTCGTCGAGACATCACAGTGAACTGAGCGAGAAAAGTATAAATACACTCCTTTTCTACCTTTTTGTTTCAGTATCATTGAACAGACTTGGAACAGTACGGACGTAAACTGTCAATGATGCAACTACTTTGTCGCTTCTGCGGTAAAGCATTTACAGCTTTGCGGGATTCATGAAGACATGAAATAACGACCTGCAAGATGAAAACTTCGAATGTGACATTTGAATGTGATCTCTGCAATGGGCGGTTTTCTCGGAGCGATGCAGTAAAGAAACATTCTAAAACTTGTAGCACTGGTTGTCAGCAGCCACAATCGGTTCCATCTTCCCCAGAAGGCTGTAGTGGTAACATACAGGTTGTCAAGCAAGATGTTACTCTACCCATATGCATTCATGCTGAAGATGAAGCTATCTCTTACGAATCATGGGATGGAAGCCTATTTCCGAATACAGTGAGGTGCATCATCGCGGGACCATCGGGTTGTGGCAAGACATGCGTCCTACTGAGCCTGCTGGAAGAAGAGAATGGTCTTCGGCTCGAGAACGTGCATCTGTACTCCAAATTTCACCAGAAACCAAAATACCGGCGATTGGCACGAGTACTGCAGGCCGTGGAAGGTATGGGTTATTTCCCGTGCAGTGATAATGAAGCCGTCGCACCTCCGAACGAAGCACTGCGAAACTCAATATTTGTCTTTGATGGCATTGCCTGCGAGAAACAGACTTGTATACAGGAGTACTTTAGCATGGGACGACATGCATGCGTGGACTGTGTGTACCTTGGACAGACTTATTCGCACATACCCAAACAGATGCTTCGCGATAATGGTAATGTGTTGGTGCTGTTTCGCATGGACGATATGAACTTGCGGCATGCATTTGACGACCACGTCAATACAGACATGACGTTTGTAGAATTCAAAGATATGTGTTCCCTGTGCTGAAAAGAGAAATATGGATTTTTGGTGATTGTAAAAGACTGTCCACTATATAATGGCAGGTACCAACGCTGATTCGATCAGTTCATCATCGACCGTCGAGAATGAGTTACAGCATATCGAAATTCGGGCAGAGTAGCCTCAAGCTGCGGCTTGACAAAGACGAAGATGGAGGTTGTCTTGTAGTAAGAAACGATGGAACTTGTGATGCTGGTAGAAGAATAATTCGAAATGTTGGCGAACCCGAACGCTCTGAAGATGCTGCTATTAAACATTGGCAATGGCCTCATCTCGGAACTGCGTAGTATGTTGTCCGAACAAGCCACATTCTTTCGCACTTGCCTGTCTGAGCTCGGTGCAAAGATGGAAAGTGTGAATACCGAGACCATCTGCGATATGGTGGCTATGTACGAGCAAATAACGAGTGTTCAAAGGCAATTTACCGACAGATTGAATGTGGCATTTGCACAAAATGAAGACACTAAAGTGCTTAAAGATTCCATAGAGCAAACATTCGCTGCCTCGATTTCCCACCTCGCCACGAAAACGGATCTTCAAAATTACAGCAGGAACATATTGCATGTCTGCAGCGAACACTTGGGCAAGATCGAAAGTATTTTGGCAGAGACTCACGACTAATCCTATAAAAGAGGGCAACAGTGAGAATCTTTATTCAGTACGATGTCGGACATTGCCAGCGAACTACATCGGGTGATTCAGTCTGTTCGCTCCAACGACTAATCGAACGAGAGCGACACTAGCACCCCTAGCGGTCAATGCCAGAACCAATATGGCGGCGGCCCTAGTGGCCAAAGCCAGAACTAATGGGGGAAAACAAATGACAAACAAAAAACCACGATGGTGGCCTCCAGTAACTGGCAGCTTCCAGTAACAGCCTATGTAAATAAATGATGAATGAATGGGAGAGAAAGGAAAGAAGGGGGAGGCAAGGAAGAAAGAGAATGAAAGAATGCAAAAGAGAAAAAACGGGAGCACTCGGAGAAAACCCTCGGAATGCAAGAGCATGCAAAAATTACATACTGGTTACCAAGATGGTGGTCCAAGACGACGGCGTACTGGCTACAAATATGGAGGAATACAATATGGCGGACTCATGACCGGAATGACAGAGCGGGAAGGTCGTAATCCAAGATGGCACAATCTTCGGCTATACCCTACTACTACTACTAAATTAATTTTTTTTAAATACTTCTAACTCGGGACATTTTAACGAGAGCTTATTCACAATCAAAATGCTACATTTTCAACACTAAAGAAAGCAAAAAATTATGCTTTTCTGATGTACCTTTGACCCTGTGCACGTAAAAAAAGGTTACTTGAAGAAATTTTTTTAGTAATCAGTTTTAAGTTTCCCCTTACATATATTAGCAAGCTACAGGTACATAAACGTGCAATATACGTAACTTATCAAAAAATTACTAGGTATATATGATGCCGCATCATTCTTTTCTATAAGAAATTGTCTGCATTTAGTTCTTGTGTTGTGAGGTTCAGGTTATACAGTGGCACCCATTAGGAAAACGTAAGTCCTCCAAATTTTTTTTAAAAATTTACTACTACTGGTTTTATAAAGATTTATTCAGAACATGGCTGGACTCTTATAGGCAACAACAAAAGAAACATAGTGTAAGACACTCACTGTGGTATATGGCTGTGGTAAAAGTGATCTAGAAAAAGAGATATGTTGAACAATACACCACAGAAGCCAGCATATATTACACTGTTAACTATAAGACATTTAATAGTCAGTCAAATGAGACATGCCTGTTCTTAACTCGGAATTGTTCAACCTAAAACCCTGGCAATACTGCACGTAGGTACCCAGCGCCAGGTTACAGGGGTACTGTCGGAATTTTCTTTTTAAAAACATAAGCAATCAAGAAAAACCAACGATCTAACACGGCGGGGAAGGTCCTCTTAAATACTTGCTGTTTCAGGAGGCCGCGGTGGTGTAATGGTTACACTACTCTCCCACAACCACGGCGAACCGAGTTCGATTCCTGGATTTTCGTCATGTGGGAGTCAAGCCGGACGATGCCGCTGGTCTGCGGGTTTTCTCGGGGATCTCCCGTTTCGCCCGTCCTTGTATTCCGGCGTTGCTCAATACTCACCCCGATTAAACCTCGTCGGCTGTAAAGATCGCCCAAACCCATCCACTCCACATTTTCCAGGTGTTTTTCATTATTGACGTCCTATCTGTACGTCCGCTTACAGTCCGGATTATCGCAAAGTGGAAGCTGCGATGCTAGCTGTATTCGGGGCAGCGATCCTAAAGGCTGTTCACGATAAAGTGAGCACTTTTGAAATCAACCTTAGAAAGATATCACTGGCCCTGCCTGCTTATACTTCAACGGGCGCATTGAGTGACATGCTCCCCGTAAAGTTGGTAACAGTGGATTTAAAGTAGTTCCCTATCTTAACGTCGAATAAAAAGTGTTAGGTAACCATTTGCGATTATTTAAATTATTTTTTAATGCACCAGATGTGTGAAAATTAGCAGATTTATAGAATGTTTTCTTTTCTAATAATTTGACAGTCTCACTTGACCGACGCATGAATAAAATGATGAGGTCCACGGCAACGTTAATTTTACAAAAGGCGGAAGAATACACAACGTGCATACAAGTAGATCTTAAGCAGGGCTTTCAGAAGTGCTCGTTTTACCGTGAACAACCTATAGTAGGAATGTGCAGTGCGCATTGTAGAGATACAATTAACGCCGTGAGATCAGACGGGCAAGTGACTGAAGGATGGTGCCCGTTCTCACAATTGTGGATAATCACAGCAGCGTACCAAGAAAAAGCAAGATGGCCGGTTAGTTGTTATTAGCTTAGGGAACTGGAGCTGTGTCACCAGAGTTGTTTTCGAATTTTAACGTATTTTGACAGTTTTAGCTATTTATTTCCATTTTGTATGTACTGTATATAAGCATCCAGGGTATAAATTACAGAAAATTGAAGTAGTTCGTAAATACTGAATATTTACTAGATGATGCTCGGCATATCGCTGGGTCACACGCACAAAGTAAATTTGCTTAAACTTACTCTCTAAAGTATGTTTCACAAATTTACCACGCCATTGTGTACGCGTTACTGAGAAAGCAGGAATGTAAGCAAAGTTTTTTCCCCCATACTTCCATGGCATCATTCTTATATTCGTTCTGGGAACAGTCAAATGTATATACATAGTGAAGTTTCCAACTGTGTACAGTAGCATTTCTGTACTGTCTGTGCAGTCCGATGTACGTAAAATTCTTCATACCATGCACACTGCAAAAAATTGTTTTGTACTTTCGCATTGTTTCTTTTGGAAATCAGTTGCAAAATTTAATTTGTAGCGCCACAGGAAAAAAAATCTTGTCGAAATTGCAGGACATATATTTGTAATAATAATAAATCGAAGCTTGTACTTCGATTTACATTTCAGAGAAGTAGAAACTAAGTTATTTTTATAATGATATCGAAAACAGCTGCAATAAAAATATTTGCCGGAATCGTAACTTAAACCTGCTCCCCTCGGGTTACACCGCAAGAACACTGCACAAACTAGTGGTGTTCCAAGTCTAACTTCAAAATGTGTACCGCCCTTAGAGTTCACTTTAGACCATAGGTCATGTTTTCAACTTATTGTTTCGTGATTAACCTGCAGCCGCAGTTAGTCGATTAAGTTTAGATACACTTATTATATAAGGTTGGAGAGAGGGAACTGAAAAACACGCGAGCGAGTTAAATCAATCACAAGACAAACTGCCCATCGCTACACAACCACGAAATACAAACTAGTATTTCTTGTGTAGTCTATAAATGCAGCTCTCATACCTGTGCTTAATGCGACCTTCAATCACAAATACGTACGGAATTGGACTTGTTACGTATCGACAGCTTACGTCATGACATTACCGTAAGTTTATTCTTCTTTAAACTGCTACTCGTAGTCTATTTGATTAAATTACCACCAATTGTTAGCTGCAAGTTTAGTCGTAATGAGAGCAGTTACCAACAATTGTTGTTCGTATGTTTAGTCGTAACTACAGCTTAACGTACACATAAAAAAATTTAATATTATATATATATATATATATATAAAAGCAAAGGCAGGGTTACCTACTAAATAAAATGAATCAAAGTAGCAAAATAACACAACGGCACGGTTTATCTTTAAGTAACATTATTTCCAAATTTTAAATTCTGATGAATACTTCATTTGAAATTTAATATTTTATGTTAAAACCTGCACTTTACGTTTTTTTTTTTTTTTGTATTTGTACGAGGAAATATTTGTAAACCAGTTGCGAGATGTATTTCTGTAACATTACAAATAAAATAGAGCAAATTTCAGAAAACCGAAGTGAAGAATGTATAAAAGTAATGTGGAATTTTAACAAGCAAGCGTTGTCGACTTCATACTTTATTATAAACACCGAGTTACAATAACCAATTCTGCGTGTTTTCTGAAATAACGTGTTGTAAATATACAATATTTCAGCTGCAGATTTACAAGAAAATCTTTGGTAAGCGAGACGGCGTAGTTGCGCACCTCAGGACTTGCATTCGAGAGGCCCTGGGTTCGGATCACGGTCCGGCCATCCCGATCTTGGTTTCCACGTAAAGGCTGTTCACGGTAAAATGAGCACTTTTGAAAAACCTGCTTACGATCTACTTGTATGCGCGTTGTGTATTCTTCCGCCTATGTAAAATTTAACATTGCCATGGGCCTCATCACTTTATTCATACGTCTGTAAAGTAAAACTGTGAAATTATTAGAAAAGTACATATTTTAAAAATCTACTAATTTTTACACTTCGAAGCGTTAAAAAAACATAAAGGAAAAGAAATAATTTAAGTAATCACAAATGGTTACCTATAACTCTTTTATCCGACGTTAAGATATTGAATTACTTTCCCTCCATTGTTACCATCTTTACTGGGCGAATGCCACTCGGTGCGCCCGTTAAAATGTATGCAGGCAGGGGCAGTGAATTTTTTCAAAGGTTCATTTCATAAGTTCTCACTTTATCGCGAACAGCCTATTGTTTCCCGAAATCACTCCAGAAGGATGTTCAAATGGTTCCTTACTACACAGGCCTACCTTGGAATTCATGGAGTACACAAGTCTCCACTGGGGTGCGTGGACTCAACATCGCCGTGGGGTGATTTGGAACAGGCTGTTCACGATAAAGTGAGCAGTTTTGAAATCAACCTTGGAAAAAAGTCACTGCTGCTACCAGCATATATTTTAACGGGCGCAATGAGTCACATGCGTCCAGTAAAGTTGGTAACGATGGAGGGGAATTAGTTCCATATCTTAACGTTGAATAAAAAGTGTTATGTAACCATTTGTATGACGACTTAAATTATTTATATCGCCTTCATTTTTTTTAAACGCATCGGAGTGTAAAAATGAGAAGATTTGCCAAATATTTACTTTTGTAATAATTTTACAATTTCACTTTACTGACGCATTAATGAAGTGATGAGGCCCATGGTAATGTTAATTTATAAGGCGGAAGAATACACACCGTGCCTATAAGTCGATCTTAAGTAGGACTTTGACAAATGCTCATTTTACCGTGAACAACGATATTAGCTAGACCTGAAAAATTCGCTAGACTTCACAGTCTTGTATAGGCCTACGCTATCGCACATACCACCTTTCATTAGTTGTTTGCTGCGTCACTACAAGGCAGTGATTGTACCCACAATGTATTGCATGCCCGTTATTGGCTCATTCATCCCCCGGAGGCGTCAAACAGCGCGTCGGCCAATTGCAGAAGTAACATGAGCGTACAAGTTCATGAATTACAACTTGTCTCAAAATGAACCCGCCAATTTTTTCAGGCCTGTACTAACTAGTAAATCCCTGAGGAAATCGCGAATTATTTCGGTGGCAAGGTGAACTTGAATCACTCATTCTTTCGATGTTATGTTGTGATTGTTCCGTAGTTCTTTAGGAACGACCTGATCGAGTAATGGGCAGGGAAAGGAAAATTTCGGGTTTTTAAGCGACCTGCAAGTTGCTCCTCTGTCCGGTGTTATTCTCGAAATTCAGATTTCTTTTCGTTGGCTGATTCGCTGCTTGGTTCCCTGCACGCCTCTTGATGACTCAGAATTCACCAGGGCATTTCTAAGGAACAGTGATTCTACTGCCGATATAACATACATGTGCACATAAGTAAAGTCTAACTTGTCCTAACATGAATTCGCGAAATCCCCCAAGTCCCTACTTTTAACTCGTCATCAATTTTTTTTTCTCATAAAACTGTATCACTTATCAGTATCGGCACACAGAAAACAGAAAGTTTCTCACGAACGCTGTGAACTAAAAATTGCTTGATTTGGAGCGTGTTTCGAGAGGTCGAAGGACCATGATTTAGTTTTGTAATTAGTTCCCAAGGTAGCAGCAAAAACACTTTTATATCCGGAAATGAATGTTCTGTTAGTTTCTTACAGATATAACCGTTGCAAATATTCTAAATATTCGTGACGTTCTATTGATAACACTATGTATGTTATAGTAGACATCGAATGCTCATGTGATTAATTTATTTTTATAATTTGTTACAGCAAAACCAACATCTGGAAAAGGATTGCCAGGGTTTTAAATATACGCGTGACAATATTTTAGATGGTTGTGTACTTGAAACCCACCTGATTGCTGTCCACTACATTAATAAAACCTTGGTGACAGTCACATATTTTCTCAGTGTGTACACAAGAGTTACAGCAGAATTAGTGCGATGCCGCTATGACTACACACATGAATAAGGTCAAGTCGGGAACAGCCACCAAATTATTTTTCCCCCACAGAGACGATCGATGGTCGGGTATTATTACGGTCTGTAGACTGACCAATGGAGTTGCCTCATATTTCTGACGGCAATTTTCTGTCGTGTTCCGACTTCCATAAGAGCTTAAATTCTCAGCGAACCAGTCATTTCAATCGGTTATTTACACATATCTGTGTCACAACCTCAAATGCAGATTTGCTGGCGCCGACAATCTTTATGCCAGACTGAACACAGCTCCAATTCTCCAGCTGTTGTGTTTGCACTTGAGTAATGACATGGGAAAGCATGATATGATCCAAGAAAAAATAAATATTTGAAATATATCTAAACACAAAAATCCAAGCACCGAGGAGGAATAATGTAACCAAGATAAAAGCTGATAGGGGATTCACATTTCCAATGCGATAACGTTACCGCTAAGTCATTAGTCGCGAATTAATAATTCCCACATACCTATTTAAAGTTCCTGGTAGTAACTTGATTATGCTGCTCCAATTGCTTTGTCACATGGCGTGTAACCGATAGTATATACGTTTTTACACTAACCGAAATTACTTCAGGAACAGCATAACTTGTTTCTATTATAAACACGGGGTGCGTGCGGCATATGCCACTCTACAGGGAAAATAACAAATAGTTTGCTTTAAAAAAAAAACCAACTGCGCTTTTTCCCACGTTCCAAAAAAAAAACTCATAAGATTGTACGGCCAAAATGTTACTGTTTTACTGCAAATTTTTTTTTGCGCAGCAGCTCCCACACATGTGACACGTCAAACTTAAAACCAAGCTGTGTTCCCACCTACACTTACGCATATGTTTGTGTGTGTGTATATATATATAACGATAATTACTACAATCTGTACCACCGGTTGATCAGTGTAGAAGAATTATGTTTTTAAAAGACAGCCAACACCATTATCTACGGTAAGAAATTTTTAAATACTGCATAACGGTCAGTTCGAAATACACACAAAAAAAAACGATAATGTAAGGAAGTGCTTGCAAAATAAAAGCGCAAAGACTTTCGCTAACTTTCTGCAATGCTATCACAGGGAAATGACGTAGATAATATTCCGCACACGTTCAGCGTTCAAACGGCCTACGTTCTTTTTCGGTTTGAGATTACCCAAGTTTGTACGCGTGTCCCGTTTTGCTGCTTAAGAACCTAAGCAGAAAGAAGAAATATTAGGAAATAACTGCCGAGGTTAATGTAGCTGGCAATTCACCTAATTCATAACCCCCCCCCCCCCCACCCCCACCACCCCGGCTCACCCCTTTCCACCCGGCGGTCCATACTCCAGCATAAAGCACGGGGAGTGAAAACAAAAATTAAATAATATCTCTAATACTTTATCAAATTAAATTGCAGTTTGTGTCATGTTTTTGGAATGACAGAGCACAGAGCATTTCCTTGTGTATTGTCTGAGGTCAGTATTTCTTGATTACTGTCTATACCGTCGCCTTTGTAATCGTTCGCAAGAAATAATCTCTGGTTTCGCCTCGATAGTTACCAGCTAAAAATTAATAAATGTAGCGAAGCTGTGGCAGTTCGATAAAGTTTGGGAAGCTGTTATTTATGCTATGACGTGCAGGAAATTTCAATACACCTTCTGAAATAGAAGCTTTGGCGAAAAATCGATAAATCCAAGCTGGCGGGTGGGGGTGAGTGAGTGAAGAAATTTGGGTGGCTCTTAACAGCGACGTCTTGAGAGCCAATGAGGATGATTGAAGTGGATATGGAGCGACGCCGGAATGAAGGGGCGGGGGAAACAGGAGATCCCCGAGAAAACCCGCAGCACAACGGCATCGTCCGGCACGATTCCCACTTGCGAAAATCCGGTGGCCCGGCTGGAGATTAAACCCGGTTCGCCTCGATGGGAGGCGAGCGTGCTAATCTCTCAGTCCCCGCGGCCCCATGGTGGGCGGGAATCCGCCTTAAGGTGCCTGTATAGTAAAAAATGTAACGCCTCAAGGTCACATACGGCCATTAGGAAGACTTTACGACGGGCGGTGGAAAATAGCTTATAAACATGTTCGCGTGTGTTGTTTCCTCAGAATTGTAAGCGGCGACTATCAAGTCTTAATAGAGCAAAATGTTCACAAAAGATACAGCACTGTAGCTATAGTTTAAAACATAGTTTCACAGGAGAATTAAACAGGGGGCTACTTACAGAGATTGTTTTGCCGACTTTGGCACTTTCCAATGACCACGTTCCGATAAACAAATTTACGAATTGAAAACAAAATATCGACTTTAATTCCTGTCATGAAGAAAGACTTACACTGAAGTATTCGATAGTTTTTAAAAACATTAGAACATACACAACTGCTTGCGATTAAACCCGCACGACCACTTATAAGGATGCCCCAAAGGACGCCTCACGCAATAAATAACGCTGTATTCAAACAGCAAAATTTATCTATGTAAATGGTGGAGGGAGGACGGCTTAGTAATATGTAAATATCAAAAGTTAACTGCACACAAAAGTTCAGCTAGCAACTATACCGATCCCCGAGAGCTTCTCGCGCACATCGCGACGTCAGGCCAAACAAAATTCATTAGTGTGCGTTGTCTGGTTGGAAACTACGACGTTTGTTTTGATAAAGATACACATTCGGATTATATGTATATATATATATATATATATATATATATATATATATATATATATAATATATAATATATATATAAAATATAAAAAACAAATATGTTTCGACGAACATTACGAGTTCGAAAACGACTAAAGTGCTCTCATTATGTTCTACCAAGCTCGAAAGCAAGGCTCCTCTAGAAGTGAATATATGAACAGACTTGAGAAAACATAAATACAAAGGAAATGCGATAAAAAAATTTCGGAACTGACTTATTTGTTCTGGCAAAGAGAGAAGAGGGTAATCTCAGCATCATGCACTAAACAAGTTACCAGAGACGGTAGAAGGTACAAGGTAAGAGTTTGGTTAGATCACAACTGAACCCAAAAAAAAAAAAAACACGGAACGCGGAGGAGGCCACGATGGTGTAGTGGTTAGACTACTCGCCTCCCACCTAGGCGAACAGGGCTCGATTCCCGGTGGGGTCGCTCCCGGATTTTCGCATCAGAGAATCGTGCCAGCTGTCCCTTCATTCCGGCGTCGCCCCATATCCACTTCAATCACCCTCATCGGCTCTCAAGACCTCGCTGTTAAGAGTGGGATGTACCGGCGCGTTTTCTATGAAATAGTTGTTTGTGCGAATACGCGTATCTCGGTAAATAAATGTTCTGCAAATACGACTTTTTGTCAGAAAAGATAAAAAAAACTATTATCTATGCCCCTATTTATTTATTTATATTATTACTTTTTTCATATTAAGCGTATTCTTGGAGAACAAAATTCGTGGAAACGGTCAAATATCTCATTTTAAAAGCTTTCCTATGCAGCTTCCCTAAGCGGCAATAGAAAAAGTACAGAAATACGGGCGTAGTTTAATCAGTGGTCTTTCATCTCGTGTAATAAAATTCCACTGTTACACATCTAATTTGCACAGTACAGCGTTACGACGTAAACACTGCACGCCTTGCGCATAGGCGCGATGAGGCACTAGGCGTGCGTATTAGTGTCGCCCGTATCGCTTGTAAAATATACCACCCTCCAGCTACGAGAATAAAGATAAGCAACAGAAATCTCTGTGAGCTAAAGTCTACCACAAAATAACATACAGTTGGCCATAATTTAATTACACGCCATCCATACGTTCTATGCTTTAAAACACACTTGAAATTTCCATTGCCAACCACTTTCACACATACATCAAATTAAAAGGTACATTTTAAAATAAACAGAAGTGTTTTACTGTTGTGACAAACGAAAACACAGGAATTTCAAGGTCCACAAATAAAAACATTAAACCAGCCAGGACGCAATATTATATGACTAAGAAGTTGGATAACGTCGCATTTCACACGATTGCCTTCTCGCCGAGAAAACACAGAGTAATTACTTTTATACAAAAATCCAACAATTAGGCCCTACTATGACTAACGTCTTGAAAGGTTCGGCTGATAATCAATCGGCATCGATTGCAGCCAAGACTTTTTTGCTGTAGACGATTCACGCTTGCTTCCAACTTTTCTGCAGCCTTGCTAAAGTTCTACTTTCAGGATGTCCGTGCGCCTCATGCAAACAAAGTTTAACAAAGTCTGGAAGATGGTACCAAAAAAACAGCGCAAAGTATTTGGGCGAACTTAGTTTAATAACACTTTGCATGAGAACTATTTCTTACTATAGGGTATTCACGGTAAAATGAACACTTTTGAAAGCCTTGATTAAGATCTACTTGTATGCACGTTATGTATTCTTCCGCCTTATGTGAAAATAACATTGTCACGGGCCTCATAAATTTATTCATGCGTCGGTCAAGTGAAACTTTACCGGGCGCATGCGACTGATTGAGTCCGTTGAAGTAAATACATACATGGGCAGTGACTTTTTTTCTAAAGTTTGAATTTTAAAGTGCTCACTTTATCGTGAACAGCCTTTGCGGATTAACATCACACATATTTTCTCTGTTTTTATCTGTATCGATTATAAACGAAATATAACACTTCTACGTTAACTCGAGAGTAAAACGCTTGTGATACACGACATATTTAGGAAACAAACAAATACCACATACATGGGATGATTTATCAGATTTTTGATCCAGAAAGTGTGAAGATATTGCCAATAGGCTATACAGTGTTCGCTGTTGGTTACGCACTATGAAAGCTTGCTTACTTTGTATCCTTCCGCCATATATAAAATTAACATTTCCGTGGACTCGATCACTCTATTCACGTACCAATCGAGTGTAACTAAAGGCTGTTCACGATAAAGTGAGCACTTTAGAAATCAACCTTACTGAAGAGTCACTGCTCCTACCTGCATGCATTTTAACGGGCGCACTGGGTGACACGCGCCCAATAAAGTAGTTCCATATCGTAACGTCGAATAAAAAGTGTTAGGTAACCATTTGTGATAACTTAAAAGTATTTCTTTGGTTTTTATGTTCTTTAATGCACCCAAGTGTAAAAATGAGCAGATTTGTAAAATATTTACTTTTCTAATAATTTCCCAGTTTCACTTGACCCACGCATGACTAAAGTGATGAGGTCCATGGCAATGTTAATTTCTCATAAGGCCGAATAATATACAACGTGCGCACAAGCAGATCTTAAGCAGGGCTTTCAAAAGTGTTCATTTTACCGTGAACAGCCTTTATTAGCAAAAGTATTATTTTATAAATGTAACATAGCTCTCATGTGCATAAAACAGACTACATTAAATAAATGCACAAAATTAAACGTCAGACACAAAATTACTTTCCCTAAACCGCTGTCAAATTTACTGAAAGAATGCTAACCATCGTGTCCGTTAATATCATGCCGTTATTTAAAAAAAGACTTTATTATTTTCGTAGGTTCGTTTCAAAACGCTCAATTAACTGCTAACAAAGTGCCCGGAATTCGCACCGGAACCTTGTAATCAAAAAATATTTAACTGACCTAGGGTACGGTGTTCGCTAGGGGAAACGGCAGTGTGGCAAGGACGTATGAGCACTGAGGAGATTCAAAATGGCCGCCGCACAAGTGGAATGACAGACCATGCGGTTCCGTGTCGCCCCCCAGTCTCTGCGCATGACCACACACACAAACGCGCGCGCGCACACACACAATGCGAATTTATTTCCAACTGGAAAATACGTAATTACACAACAGGATCTCGTAAAGCATACAGCGCACAGCGCCGACAAACGTGAAGTGTTTCTGTCCTATTATTAACTACAAGTCGATTAGCATGGAGAGTGTTTATTACCTCTGGTAAACACACAGTGTCTCTAAACACAGGGTCGAGAAAACGACTGTGCTGATAATTTAAACGGTAGTCACCTCCAGAAAGACACGATGTTAACCCAGCGTATACACATAAATATTTTTCACAATAACTGGGTGAACACCCACCGGGGCGAGGTGGCAACTCACTGGACTCGTATTCGGGAGGACCCGGGTTCGATTCCCGGTCCGGCCATCCATGATTTCGGCTTTCCATGGTTTCCCGAAATCACTCCAGGCGAATCCTGGGATGGATCCCCAACAAAGGCCGTTGCCCATTCCTTCCCGCCTCCAATGACTACGCTGTCAACGAGACGTTAAGCCCAACTACCCACCTATCTTGATAAACACCCGTAGCGGATGATGATGATGATGCCGCCAGAAGGTCGCTTGAAACGCCCAAGGCGAAATGGGCAGGATACAGTTTCCGCTGCGTACCGGACGGACAATTACACTCGGGTAACCAAAATGACTGGATTCGTCTCCGTATAACCGACATGCCGCCACGTAGACCTGGCTTCGATTCCCACCGCATTCACACAAGGAGTTTCCCCGCAAGGAAAATGTGGCGGACGTTGTTGTGAGCGGGTTTTCTCGGGGTAATCGCTTTTCCTCTTTTCTTGCATTCCGCCTTGCTACTCCACCTTCGCGTCACTTCATCCTGACCGGCGCGCTCAGCACGTCACTGTCAAGCGTCCGACCAGAACTTCTCAACATTAACCATGGTTCTATAATTTTATCGTCCCACGACATCGGCAGAAATTAATACCAGTACACAGTTCATTCACGGGTTCTTCCGACTGTTTTTCGAGCCCTGCTGAAGTTCTACTCTCAAGCCGTTTTCCGTCTCATGCATGCAAACAAAGCTTAACAAAGTCTAGTCTGTTGCACCGAAGGCACAACGCAACACATTCTCCGCACTCAGTTAAAATATTATTTGCATGAGAACTATTCCTTACTAGGCACTGCCGACACACTTATTTTCTCACTGTTTTATTCATATTAAATATTATAAAATATACATAAATATAAACAAAAGTTCAAATTCGACCAAAAAAAATAAGGTACTGCTATGTCCATACAAATACAAAACATGACATGATACGCGAAATATTTAGGAGACAAACATACACGACATGCATGGGTGATTTTTAAAAGGTTTGTTTCGAATATGTGAAGAAATCGCGACCAGACTATCGGGTTTGCCTGCGTTTTCCATGCAGAAGTCATTTATCTTTACGACAATAAAAGTAAACTTTACATTTGTGCACGTAAACCTAAAACTGACGCAGCTTAAGAACTCTGGCAACAAAAAAATTCATTAATTTATAACTGTTTGAAACACTGTTCAAACTTGTTGACATTACCCGTACGCACTATTTTCTCTCCTAAAATATTTTTACAATGCTTAGTTTTTGCACAATGGAGTACCAAGTTCACAATTCTAGGCTTTTTGGAGTTACACGAATTATAAAAAAATCAACTACCATACTTAAATGAGGTAATTTACATTAAAATAACGTACTATAAGTTACTTCAAAAAATCTACAATCATAGTAGGTATAAAATGTTTTTGAAATAAAAAAAATTGCTTAAAATACGGATATATCTGCGTATTTCTGATTTCTAACAGTCTATGATCATTTGTAAAATAAATTTGACTAAGCGTGCCTAAAAATCTATAAAGACATAACCTTTTAGTCACTAGTTAAATCTTCAGTAAATACTACCGTTTATTTCATTTGTACATCCAAAAAAAAATTAAAATTGTGATTTTGACATGGCATAATGCAAAAACTATGCCATCAACATTTTTTATGCAAGGTACATGTTCTAAGAAGTAATGACCGCTAATTATGCCGGCACATCTCTGGTAAAAAAAAAAAAAAAAAAAAAAGACTTATTTGATACCGGAGTTTCTGCTACCACTGTTGTAATAATCTATAAATTAAGTGTATTTAAGGAATAAATAAATAAATAGCCTACCTAACCACGTTTTATACTATGTCGAGAACTATATACGCCTTAGTTGAATGCCTATCATCACTGAAAACCAATGGTTATTGTGACTGTATTATCAAACGAGTTTCATTCTAATACTACTAATTTAAAAATACTAAATGCAGGAATAACCGTTTGCTAATAGTGTAGGTTAAAATAGCATGAAAATATATCACGTTATAATTAACCGTGGAATGATTTAAAATACAGAAATTTATATATAAGTCGTGACCCAACTAACTTTTCGAAAGTGTGTTGTATTGATGACGTTTTCACGTGGACTGAGTATGGTATTTTCAAAATCATCATTAAAAGCTTGCGTTAAAAATGCAAACGTGATCTATGTTACACGAAGGCCGCCCTACCCTGCAAGAAGACATGTTTTGGAGCCTTGAGTAGACAACATTCTATTTGTGGCTGCACCTCACACTAGGTCGCACAACACATCTGGGTATCATCCTGATCACGCCCATCACAAGACATAGAGATCACAGTCGTCGTGGAGCAGTACGTGCAAACACAGGCCATGACGGCTAAGTGTACGTTTTATGACCGAGAGCGAGTCCGCGTTACACGAACAGAAACCTGACGCGACAGCCAGTGAGATCATAACCAAGTTAGCCGAACACCGACTATAAACCTGTTTCCTCTTTCGCTTCTTTGCAGGTGATAGCACATTCCTTACGAGGGTATAAACAGACGGGAGTTCCACGACGCCGACTGTCGCCCTAACGATTTCGACACAGAGATTCCGAGTCCAGTTTAAAACTAACGCATGGATGCTAGACTTTGAATTACGCTGATTCATATATGCAACTTTCTACACGCACAGGATACGGAACGCCAAACACTTGGACTAAATGAAAAATATTAGACCAAACGCATGCGGTCCATTTAACACATCGTACTGTCGATCATTTCTACCATCCCTGCGATGCGTGGGCGAGAACGCACTTCCGTTCTTCTACGAATCAGAATATCACGGGTTCGAGTCCCGCGCGTGTATGTCTGCAGCGCTTTAGAGCCACGTGATGACTTGACATTCGAGTTCTGAAATGCGGATGCTGAAGTGTATCTGTATGTGTGGCACATGCGTGTTATCAGACACATGGCGGACGGCACACATCTTTTGGTCCAAACGTCAGCACAAACACCTTCACGGCAAACGAGCAATGCCTTTAGGGCAAACGACGTATACAATAAATGACCTTGCGCACCCGTAAGCCAAAGAAAAGTAGGGTAGACGCCTTTAGGGAAACTAATTCAAACAGCAACATAAATATTTCTTCGCGGACAGAATTAAGGTGGCGGCACCCTTGTATCTTGTGTTATTTATCTCTATATATAAATTACCTTTAAGATTTGATATCAAAATTAAGAACTTTACTATTACATACAGAACTCCCGAAACTAGAATGGATTGACCTCAGTCTGTATTTTAACACGCGAGACTAAAAAATAACAAATAATAAATCAATAATTACTACGATTATCAGATGCGCCAAAAACGACACGGAAAAATATCGTGGTCTGACAGCCCTCATTTTCAAATATTTGATTTGAAAAGTAAGCAACCGTGAAACAAAAATAAATACAAGATTGAAAGGATGCTACCTCGACAACGTGATGCCGCCGGCCTGAACCGTGGAGGGAATGTAAGGTAGAGAGCGCATGCCACTTACGCACTACTTTTGGGAATATAAAGAAATCACGTTTACTTCATTTACACATAACAACTGAATTTGTGGGGGGGGGGGAGGTGAATAAATGGTTAAAAACAATCAATTTTACGGTTTTTCCAGCCCAGTTTCCTTAACGGAAAGGAGAAAGTACAAAGTTCCTTTTGATGAAGGATATATTATTTATTTTGCACTTAAATTCGTAACGTCCCCCCCCCCCCCAAATTTAAATACGCTTGCTTATGAAAGCTCAGTTTCAAAAAAAAATTCTACTTCTACTGTATGCTCTTGTAAACATCTTTGGAAACCAGCAATAACAGCTATGAAATTAATTTAATACTTATAATTTTGGCTGGGGCAAGTATATAACACAATTCCAGTCAAGCGCCAACTTTTCCACATAAATAAATAGCATTTTTCCATTTATCACCAGAATACAAGTGACATCTTTAGAACGCCAGCGCACCTAGGGGTGGAAATTATCGCTATACCAAACAACGCGATAAGAAATCTTGTTTTTGTTCCTAAACTGAGTAGACTGAACTTTATAGCTGCTGACCACGCGATTCTGATGCCGGAATCACATAGCCCCGACACGCACGGCACGACCGCCCCGACACGACAATTAAAACTAAACATCCAATGAAAAACACGATAGATCTGACGTAAGACCGACAATTCCATCATCCGGCCAGCACTTTTAGATTAGAAATTATTTATATTCTTCGTCGTGTGTGCGGCACGACGCACAGAGCGTACAACATTGCAAAATGATACTGTATTATAAGCTTTCCTTATCAGGGGAAATACGTAGCTTAAAAGAAAACAAATTATGAAAATTATTGCATTTAACTCTTATAAATAATAATTTTACCTTAGTATGGATTAGCTATAAAACGTTGTCACCATCATGTATTCCAAATTTCCCGTCTGTCCATCGCCTTGAAAACTAGCGTAGTTAATCAGCGCCTTCTAAATACATCCGGAAAATTCTACTCGTCGTGTCGCGTCAGTAAACTGTCGGGCTGTAAATTCGAGCAGTCACATTGGAGATGGTTGTGGGTGCAGTTTTTGTCACGTCGTGCTGTGCTTGTCGGGGCTAGGTGATTCCGGCTTGACAATTCTATTGACAATGGATTATAGTCAAAGTAGGGGAGATGAGCAGTAGGCTACGATCTATCTACTTCATCAGCCTTGCCCTGAATGGCAACGGGCGACTTCTTCAGAAACACACTGTTTACTAACCTTGGAATGGTAGGGTGTGGATAGAGCTGCCAACTTTATCAGATTTGTCGTAAGGGACGTTTCCGACAACTCGGCACACGACATCTACTTCCAATAAATCACCAAGGAAAATTATCATTAAAAACTGTTTTCTGCAATGCACAAAAATCAATACTTTGCACCAGTAAACATTTTCTCTAAACATACACAACAGCAAAATATAAGCTACACATTTATAAAATTTATATTGAGGCGGTTTCCTGGCTTCAAATAGTTGTTTTTTATCGTTTGGTTTTCTTAACATTTTTCTGCCGTTTGGTTAGAGCAGCAGCCTAAGCGTAGCTATAATGGCGGAAGTGGTAAGTTTATTTATTAATATCCAGTTTATTTTCGAAGAATTCTGAGATACGATGTATACGAAGTCCCATCCTATGTTCATACGGGATAATTATTTCAGCCCCAGGATGCGGGAAATCACGTACAATACCGGACAATTGGCACCACTGCGTGTGTATCAGTTCCTTGAAGAGTACGCCATACTTTGTTGTCGATTTTTCGCGTCGTAAGTTAAACACATAACAAAACATACTTAGTATCGTATTTGTGAGCCTAGGGTAGCAACAGAAAATAATTATCAGGGGTCACTCTGGCTCATACCATACCAGTTAAAAGTTACGCTTAATTTAATACTACTCTTTCCACGTGCTCACGCTTTGTCTTCCATTTCTTCATCGTCCAATGACTGCGCATCTCGAACGGGTTTCATTTGAACACGCCTCACATTTCAGTTTTACTCACTATCCTTGTAGTCATCAAGGCATCAGTAAAGAACACATATTAGTACCGACAATAACAATTAGTAGTTTATAACTACGTCGGCATTACTGCCTAGTGTGCGATTAATTGCTACGTGCCTGGAATAAACTATCCCCTCCTTTTATAAAAAAATGCTGAACGCACTTCACATCGGTTTCCTTGTGGAAAGGGCACACATTCTTCCGTCGACTCGGGAATGCAAGTTCCAAGAAGTGATGTTTTTGCAGGAATATTTATAAAGTTATTTAAAGCAGCAGAAAACCAGCATTCGTTTTCTTATCTGCATAAAACAAGGAACAAGAAAATTCATTAGCCATAAATTATTTTTCTTTAATTCCGAACCAACGTAACTAGGAGCCTACATGCCAGTGTGCAATGTGGCGTGCAAAGTGTGCAGAGTGAGCACTTTTTAAAGCCCTCTCATTTGGAATAATAATCAATAAATATATTTTATTTTAGCCTTGGACGTTAACTTCAGAGTCCGGTGCAATATACACATTGTGTTTTATTACTTACATGGCAATATTTATATTAAAAGGTAGTTAAAGGATAAAAAAAATGGCTGAAAGGAAAAAGTAACTAGGGCCTCAACAGTGCTCAAGTCAACGTGAACCGCATATAGTTGTGAGAACAGGAAGTCTTGTTTATGTATGTTATGTAAGCTCCCGACATTTAACACAGAGAGATCAGAGGTGGACAGAGTTCTCAGCACATCAGAGTTTAAAAACACTCGTTCTTTAAAAAAGCTACGGAAAATTTTATGCAAAAATAAAATTGACGTGTTCAAAAATATGCAGTTCCTCAAGTCATAGTTCTCAAAATGTTCTAGAAAGCACTTAATTAAAATTGAAAATAAATTATGTTTATTATTTTAATTGTTTAACACATTTTAGGAATACTGGTTTTGTACAACTACCAACATGCAGAGTGTAAAGAAGATGTTTATACGCGCCGTCGTTTAAATACACAATACATTTGTTCACAAGAACAGATTTGCGCTTAAGACCTTTGTAGTAAAGCAAGAGTTCAGCAGGAAGATATTTTACAAAACGTTATAATCTTCTTTGTTGGACAATACTACTAATATAATAAGCTTGTGTGTATTAACGTATCCCTAAACGTGGACCATACATCTTAGGAATGCAAAAAATCCGTTTGTATTCCTCCACAATCTCTGCATAGCAGAATGAGCCTCTTGTTCATGTTTATCGACATTCTGGGGATCACTTTCTCGAAGGCTGTGCGGAGGATTGCATTTTTGAGCTACTCGTTGGTTAAATACTGGTGTTTCCGCACATTTTCCCTGATGAAACTCCAGAGTGCGTTATCTCGTGTCGTCACATCAGGACTTCTTGGAAGACACGGAAGAGCAGCTGGACAACTGTCCGATCCTCGTCCGATTGAACCATTCCCTAAGACTGCGTTCACACGTCGTCGTACAGCCAACGCGAAGTGTGTCGGCAACCCCATCGTGTCGCAGTTGTGGGATAAGCCAGTCGTCGGTCACTTGGAGCTAACTGAATAAATTAACACAACCTTCGGTTGTTCGACGACGTGTGAACGCTGGATCGGACAATTGTCCCTCTGCTTTCCCGTCGTCTCCTAGAAGCCCTGATCTCACAATACCATATAATGCACTCCGGAGTTTCATCAAGGTAAACGTGAGGAGGCGCCGTTGTTTAACCAGCTAGCAGTTCAAAAATGCAATGCCCCACACAGCCTTCGAGAAAGTGACTCCAAGAATGTTGATGAACATGAACAACTGAACTTGGGGGTTCGTTCAGCTATGCAGAGATCGTGGAGGGACACAACGGAAATATAGAATTCCTATGAGGTATGGTCCACCTTTTTTGATACGTTCTTACATATGGATTTATTGCATTAATGTACCTATAGGGGCATGTGGACTTGGTGCGCAAATTCTGAACACTGCAAATGAGTTCGGCTTGTCACCGTTGTCGATATTGCTAGCTGTCACTGGTGACTCCACCTGCGTCAAGGCTAGCTGCAAATCGAGGACCAAGGACATTGCATATTACACATAATAATTATTTATCAACCTTACACACTGCCAGTTAAGAATTAAAATATTACAACTAGTTTTTAGTTATTGTTCCATTAGGCGGCCGGCCCTTCCACTTCCTCGTGTTCTGCAAACACGACATACGTGACGTTACAGTTTAAAATCCTGTCAAACAGTAGGTTGTGGGGAAACCCTTGTTTGGTGTCTGGAAGGCATGTCCGGAGCGATCCATCTTGAGGCGATCCTCCTCGCCCGTGCACGTGGAGATCAAAGAGGCCGACCCGGCAATCGGCTTTCGGAGTGTGAAGAGACAGGCAGTGGAAACAGCTGCCCATATGAGCCCATACAAACGATAGTATCCTATTTATATGTTAACCCATCAATCATCATCCCAACACCCTCTGTAGCAATGTTATCTTGGCAGTGGTTTCTCAATCATTTTAATTATATCAAAAATGTATTTTCTTTCATATATCCTAAAAAATTCATTTTAAATAATTTCCTTCAAAATTAAACCCCCATCCCCTAAATAAAACAATATCTTAATTAAATTTAACTGATTATGTAACAAGAGTTCACGACTTTTAATTGGGATCAATGTGGGGGAGGGGGGATTAAAAAGATGTGCAACGATCCCCTTTTCGGCTACTACCCGATAAAAGAAATTAATAACGTTATATAGGAAGTACATTAACTAACATTAATTTTAAAAATATAATAGAGCTCGGTTATGGCCAATTGCCGAGCACTGATCAAATTTGTAATTTCTTTGTTGTTGCAGTTTCCCGCGCATCAACATGGAGTATACCAACAGGCACGTCACCTTGCTCGCACAATATAGACGCATCAGCGGGAAGGCCTGATTTAAGGCCACTCGAGTAACAGTTTCAAAAGGCCGCGATGGCGTAGTTGTCAGACTACTGGCCTCCTACCAAGACGAACCTGCTTCGATTCCCGGCGGGGACACGTCCGGATTTTCGCGTGTGGGATCGTGCCGAACGATAGTCGGCTGGTCGGCGGGTTTTCTCGAGGATCTCCCGTTTCCCCCGCCATTTCACGCCATACTCACCTTACTTTACTGCCATCGGCTCTCAAGACTTCGATGCTCCACTTAACTGTTTCAGAAATGATGCTGTAGCCTACATCATATGATCGAATAGATCATGTCCTGGACTACATGCCGCAAGGGCGGGGGTATTATACACAGCCATATTCAGTGCGGGCGGCTTGCTGGGTCCATGCCCCGAGCCGAATAGTCTCAACACACGGCCGAATAAATATCGACTGTAAACATTAAATTTTAATTTACACATACAAATTTATTGTAATTTTTCATTTTTGTTGTGTAATTTGTAAGAAAAAAAACTAAAGTGTGTGCAATTTCACAGAAATGTTCTCACGAGTTCTTTGGTGAAAATACATGAATGTTTGGCTTAATAAGCAATGTTGGTGTTAATTTACACGTTTTGAAAATACACCCACTCCCTGTAGTAAAATATTAAATTGTGAATGTTTACCGCTACAAAGCCATTATATTCTGCAGTATCTGTAAGCGTATAGTTACACAAATATGTTTTTTTTTTTTTTACTTTTACGTTTTTATGTGCAATTCACTAAAACGAGTTCAGTATTTGTAGTTTTATACTGATGTTCCTAGGAATTTAAAGGTAACAAGTATATATATATATTTTTAATATGCGGTCTAGCGGTAGGAAGTAGAACTACTTCGAATTCCATTTGTTTGTTTAGAACCGTAGCTTTACTCCCGCTGATGGGATGTGCTTGCTGTTGGCATATAATTACGTATTCCATATCTGAAGTCAATTGTTATACACATTTTCGAGATAACTTTTTATAACTCTGTTTTACTTCCACGTAGCCGAAAGAAGTACGATAAATTTACATAAAGCAGTTATAAAATATCTGATACTGACACTAAAATTACTTGGTAAAACAGTGAAAAATGTTCAGAAATTGTGTAAATACAGTGAATGGGTGATTTTACTTTTCTGTAAATTGAGTTGAGAGATTTAGATGGCTCTTAACAACGAGATTTTAAGAGCCGATGAGGCGAGAATAGAGTAGCGCCGGAATGCAAGGACAGGGGAAACGGGAGATCCCCGAGAAAACCGGCCGACCAGCGGCATAGTCTGGCACTATCCCCACTTGCGAAAATCCGGGAGTAACCTGGGCGGGAATCGAACCCGGTTCTCCTTGGTGTGAGGCAGCAGTCTAACCAAACACATCATATATGGGATGATTTTTCGAAGGTTTGATTCAAAAAGTGCGACGAAATCACGATCAGGCGAAACTAACCGCGCCCGATGCTTGTTTAATTGTGGTGATCGTACAACCTCCCGAGTAGTCAACGCGATGTATGGTCATTGGCAACTGCTGACGCACTTACTGGCGCATGAGTGACCCAAGGCGGCGCGTCTGCTAGACAGCCAATCAAGGGTCAGATCGATGAGGTCAATGCAGGGGTTAAGTCACGCCGGCCAGCTGCGGCCGTCAGCAGGTTATTGGCGACGACGAGGGGAAACCCCTGGCATCGAGGACGCGCCCTCTGCCAGTCGGACGGCACCAACCGTGAAAGAAAGAGCCCCGAGTATTTCCCGGATTGAGTTGGCAGCAAGCTAGGCTGGGCAACCCTCCATACACTCGAGGCATTACGGTTTGCTTATTGGTTGCTGTGATCAAGCGATGTCTCTGTACATGACTGTTAAACACTCACTCAATAGGGCTGTTCGAAATTTTGATATATCGATAATCATCGATATGAAAAATTATTAATCGAACGATATGCAACTTTGGAAAATATCGGTATATCGATGTTTCGATATTATCGAAGTTTTTGGTATTATCGAAATTATAGGTACTATAGAAATTATAGGTACTATCGAAATGTTCGATATTACCGATAATTTTGGTATTATAGACCATTTCGGTATTATCGATAATTTCGGTATCATAGAGAATTTCGGCATCACCGAGAATTTCGGTATGATAAATATATCGAAAATAACGAGTAACCGTTTGGGAAAATATCGATATTAAATTTTTATGATACCGAACAGCCTTATCACTCACACTACTGCTTCTTGCTGGCTCACAGATAAACGGGGCGTGTCTAAAGAAATGTCGTCCAATCACAACAGTAAGAAAAAGAACAAGTTTATGGGATTGCCTTGAAATGAATTCGCGAAATACTCGTGGCTCTACATATAGTCTATTCGCCCGCTTATTCACACTTATTGAATCAAACCTTCCAAAAATACCCCATGTATGACGTCGTTTGGTTCAGCGGCGTGTGGTGAACTGTTGCAAGTTAAGAGGGTGCTTCCTCACTCTGTACATTCTCGGTGCAGCCAGCAGAAGCCAGTACCCACCGTGTAGCCTGGGGAAACTGAATGTATTCCGACCACTACTCACAAGCGAGCAGCAAGGGACCCATTACACGTGTCCTGTGGTTTCAGCTGTCGGGCTACGTTTCAGTGGCGGAAGTGTAAACTAGCAAGCAACAAAGTGCAGAACAGAGCTAACGACAGCTTACCTTGCAACAGTTCACCACACGCCACTGGTTTGGTTGTTTCCTATTGATGTCATATATCAGATGTAGAGTTACGAAATGTTGCATATGTTTGCTGGCATTCAAGGTCATGATCATGCATGACATTTTATGCTCTTATAATTGTAAATGTGCACGAGATACAGATTCCTATATGCACTCCGGGTGGTAACGATCATTTTTAATAAGTTTTTAATTTAAAAACTGTTTTCATAGTAAACGTAATAGTTATCTTGTCTAAAGGAAAAATTGAAAGTTTTATTACAACTTTCTCCATGTGTTAAACTTCGGTAAAGACAAGTGCTAGAAAAACCAACTTTAGAATTTGAGGGCTGTTGAAAAAGAAAGTTAGTGAAAAATAATGTTGGATGGATCGTTTAAGGAAGGACCTCGGAACAAAAAGAAAACTCCATGATGACAGCTAAATGAGTTTTTGGAGCTACAGGAAGTGATTTTCGCCGAACACCGAGAAGATGGAGATGTACGGGGAACCGAGAGCTGCCAACGGGGATGTGCGACGGCGGAGTGCTTGATTTGGTGACCCGGGGACGGCTGAAACTGCTCGAGGTACTCTGAATCCGAGGTGCCAAAAAAAAACCTGGGATCCCTGCAACGCCCCCTAGATGAATGAAGTAAGCCAGCGTCAGAGTAAATTTGTTTCTACAGTATAATTCTTTTCTGTAAGTTTAATTGTATATCAGTTAACGAAAAAGTCCTTACAGGGATACAGTGTTCGAGAACGTGAGAATAAAAGTTTTATTTATTTATTTATTGTTGAATCTCGCTTTGAACAACTAGAGGTACCGAGTGCCTCCGACGTACAGCTAGCAGGACTCATTTAAATATTTTTTTTTTTTATAAAACTGAGGCAACCAGATGAAAACTTACCTAATTCAGTTCTCGAGGTCGTGATATTGTAACTGGTGTTGGCAGGGCCAAGTTACAATTTAATTGAGCTGACAGCCGATTTTTAGTGTTTTCCTTTAATTTCAAATGTTTGTTTAGGTCTTTTCTATTCTTCATGAACATAATTTAGGTGTATCGGTTGTGCGTTAAGAGAGCCATGTGTGATAATTGATTTATTTAAATGTCTTCATTAAAATTACATTGTCTATACTTATTCTTGTCGCTTTTTCGGTTCAGTGCAGATGCTTGTTTAATGAATATTTTAATTGTAGTGATATATAGTTGTGATTGCAGTGTCCAGTGTCTGTCTGGTTAATTAATGAAGTTTATCATTCCTCTGACACACTTACCTAAAAATGGTTGACAAATTCTCTCGTGGCACACATCTTATACACATCTTATATCTTATCACATCTTATATATTTAATTTTGAATATATTTAGACGCAAAAATAAGTTCAGAACAGATCTGTTCACAGAAGATTTTTATAATTGTGTTTACATAAATGTACCTTAATTTTGGTCCAATTATACTTTAACTTATATTTTTCTATAAATTTTAACATTTAATTTATAATTAATATGAATAAAACCGAGAGAAAATAAGTGTGTTAGTGATGCCTAGTAAGAAATAGTTATTATGCAAAATTATATTAGACCGAAGGTGCAAGAATGCGGTGCGTGGTCCCTTTGATGTCATTATTTAGACACTGTTCAGCTTTATTTATACGAGGCGGAGGAATATCCTGGAAGCAGATACTTCAGCAGGGCTTCAGAAAAGTTTGAAGTAACCGTGAATGGCCTATAGACCAATCTTTCTCTTATACGCATGCACTGAACATAGGTTGAAGAATAAAAAAAATAAAAAATAACTGTCAGTTTCACGTGTTCCAACAATGACGTGCCGTTTGCCTACTTTAGCGTTTACAACTAACTCGAACTTTTACGAGAAAAATAACATTTTGTGTATCTTTATTGAGTTGTATTCGCAATGCAACGTAGCCAGAAAGTAGTGTAGCACCATACCGAAATCCGCATTTACGTAAACAGTGTGTGCTAACCGTGGCGGAAGTGATGTGGTTCTGTAGGTAGAAAAGCAGTCCAACGTTGGGAGTGCGCATTTGATGTGCGCACTCTACCTCGTACTATTACTGTCTCAGGAAAGTAATTTACATAATAACACGTGTTTCTAGAGCGTTACTTTTAGCCGAATGGCCGAGGGCGTAGGCGGGCTCAGCCCCACTCGCCCGCTTTGTCAAAGTATTATGTATTTTACGGTCTTTACTTTTGACGGGCGCATGAATAAAGTGATAGGGTCAGGGGTAATGTCAATTTTACACGTGGCAAAATGATACGAAATTGGCAGAAAGTAGATCCCGAGCAAATCTTTCAAAACTGCTCACAATTAACCAGCGACAGCTCACAGTATAGGCTACGTAAATGTGTAGCATAAATTAAAGCCAACCAAGAGCCACTTGTATTTTGTATCTCGTAAAAAACCAAACAATACTTTGGGGAAGTGGGGGAATGGGACTCAGGCACCCCCCCCCCCCCCTTTTTTTTTTTCGTAAACCACATCCTCTTTGACTCTAGCGATAATGGCCAGGCACATGAATTTCAGTAACATAACACAGTAATAGGCACACCACGTAAATTTTTCAGAAAAAAAGTCCCAGGTCTGCAGACATTTGTAGACATTCAGGACAAGCTATAGAAGAGCCAACATCAACCGCTAGGGGAACCGTAGAGTGAATACGATGGGGTAGAGCGATCTCGCTGGCTGTGTAAAGCCATTCTCCGTGTACCAACACTGCCTTTCTGCCAACACGACTATATATCATAAACGTCATGGCTAGAATTTCAAGTTAGAACATTGTTTAGAAAACAAATGCTTTGAGAGGTTTGTATATTTCCTCTGACTAATTTGTAATGCAGTTTTATTAAATTAAAAATTGGTAAAAGTATTTTATTCATAGAAAAGTGCATACGATACTTTTAAGGACGTTAAAAAAAATCAGAATTATTTTACACATTTTTAGCATAGTGCATCTTTTTTCGTTAGCATATGAAATTGTATGAAATAAGTATGAGAATTAGGAAAACGATTTTTCAACACTAAATGAAATAAGCAATATGAATTTTTTTATTTGTGTCGCTTTTCTTATAAATCTCAATATTGAACGAACTAAAATACATTATGCTAGAGCTCAAAAAAATTACCTAAGTCATGAAAATGGCAAGAACATTTATCGGAAATTTGTTACAATTTTTACGCTAAGATACCGCGGGTGAACCAAGTGTCGGATTTCAAATAAATTGGAACTACTGTGAATTTTTTATAAATACTTTATCTGAAACTTAAATTGGACAAAAGGCATAATAAGGGGAGTTCAAACGAGCGTCAGCTCACAAACTTGATAAAATAACTGTACGTAAATAGAGAGTTGTTTTCTGTAAATAACGAAACGCCTTAGAAGATTGCTTGTGTCGTTAAATGTGAGTTGAAGCAGTAATTTATTTTAAGTAGGCCTCCAATGCCGCGGCAGTTTCATTAGAAGCTGGATAATACAACAACATTGTTACACTGGCCAGCTAACGGTCCAGGAAGTGAAAAACTGCACTGGAAGCTGGTAAATATAGCGTAATAACGTGAGGTAATTGTATCCAACTAACGGTGCAGGAAGTGAACAGTTGGGTGTTCGGCCCGGCCCTCGCCCACGCGGTCAAGCAAGGAAACGTAAAAATACTTTACTGCCACACGTGCGTCTGCTGCTCGGAAGGAAATAGCTGGGCACAGGTACACATTTAAAAAATTCCCACCCGCGCATTTATCGCAAGTAGAGATAATAGGTATTTTCTGGCCCTATTCCCTCCTTCCGCAACCAGCAAGTAAAGAGGCACCTAAAAGTTTCCTACTAAAAAATAAAAACCTCCAGTGCATTTTTTCTTTCGAGGACCTAAATCAATTAATTTTTATAAAGTTAATTGCCTTACAACTCCATTTTTTTGTGTGATCTTTGAATGAATAGAGCAATGGGGGTGAATGACAAGATGGAGACAGTTTTATTTGACTCGATTACTTCAAGGGATTTTTCTGGTTTTGTGGCTATATATTCGTGACTACAGCATTCCTGGTTTGTATTCTGTCGTGTCTGGTTAAATTGCTGGTTTTAGTGCGTTTCTTTGATGTGTTGTCCTATTTTGTTCTTCCTTATTTTTTCAGCGCTGTCCTAACTTTGTCTGCAGGTTTTTTGCCTATGTTGGTTTCTATGTGTTATCTGTTGGTCATGTATATATGCATATATTTTTCGTAATTAGTTGCTGTTCTGTTTTTTTTTTACTTTATTCCCTCTTGGAATTTTCCAGTGTTGTATACATATATTTATTTTCTCTTCCATGGGTTGCTTGTCTTTTTAAAGAATTTTTTCGTGTTCAGTACTGTTTTCCCATGACAGACATCTGCATCGCAATGGCTAATGTCCAAAAATCTCCATTTGTCCATTTTTTATGCACAAACCATCTCGCTTTCGTTCCGGCTACTCATCTCTACCCCTCAATGTACCTATACTCTTTACGCCTTTCGTGTAGTACTCAGAAGCAGAAAATAAAAAGTTGCTCTACCTATTTGCCTACGAATTGAGTTGGTGTGAGAAAAATATTTATTAATTTAATTTACTTATTTTTGCAATAATTTAAAGAGTTTGAAGAGACTTAATGTTTTTTTTTTTTTTTTTTTTTTTTTTTTTTTTTTTTTTTTTTTTAAGTTCGAATATGAAATACGTACGAGAATGCTACACTCATATTTACGGCCAGACAAAGCAGAATAAATTTTGAAACTAATAAAGAGCTGCTACTTAATATTCGCACAGATATAAATTTATTTATTTCATGATGTTCAGACCAAAATATTTCTTTTAAATTAAATCAAAAATATTTCCACTCAAGTGTATGTGAGTATTTATTCGTCCATAGCTAGTAGTAGTGTTGAATTGTGTTTCTTCCTAGTGTTTCCTGTATGTTGTTTGTAGTCTACAGAGAATGGCTGCTACAAGGGTTCCTGGCAAACAAATTTGTGGTAAGATTTATCTGGTGTTAGGGTGTTACGTTAGCTGCGAAGTAATTTCTGTCCTGTGGAGCCGGGCAAGCTTCATACCCCAGGTCAGCATTCGCTGTTAGTGGCGACAAAAATTATACGATCCAAGATTACATTTCCTATTTTCTCCTGTGTGCCATACATTGATCATCATACGTAAGTCTTCGGCGTTATAAAAGTTAATGTCAAAAGTTGCTTGGATTTCTCTGAAACATTGGAATAATCCCAATTTATCAAGTTAGATCCAGTATCTTCACTCAAAGATTAGATAGATTAGATTTCTTCCCACGAGTTATTTTATGAATATTTTCACATTGATATGCAGATAAAATTTAAATTGTGTTATAAAAAAAATTTGGAATGAACCGCATGGAAATTATTTCAGAAACAAAATCAGTTGTTTCACGTGTCATAATTCACGCTGATAAGTACGGACATATAATTTTTCCATCGACACAGGCAATTTTATGCAAACACATAAACTTCTCCCATTGTAAGCACCACCAAGGCGAACCGGATTCGATTCCTAGCAGGATTGCTCCCGGATTTTCGCACGTGGGATTCGTGTCGGACTATATCGCTAGTCAGCTGGTTTTCTCGGGTATCTCCCGTTTCACCCGCCCTTCCGACGCTGCTATATACTCGCCTCACTTTACCTTCATCGGCTCTCAAGACCCCGTTGTTAAGAGCCGTTCAAACTTCTCTACTCCATTCACTGTAAGCTTGTGAATAATAAAAATAAAAACAGGTCGTAGTATTCTGTACTATTGCCGTTGTCGAAGTACAGGTTTTCCACTCTGATATTTTTATCACTTTCATAACGAGATTTTTACGAACCGAAAGCCGGTTTAGCACCACTGTACATTTACATATTAAAGTAGTATAAATAGCCGCTTCTGGCGCACCTGGCGTATGGTGGAGGACCCGAGGAGCTCAGTTAGCATATGAAGGTCCCTGCCTACAAAAATTTCAAAAATTTTCCTCTCTTCCCGCGAAAAATTCTAGAACGTAGCATTCCATCCTGACGACGGCCATTTTGGCAGCCAGTGAAAAAATTAACCCCGAAATCGATTTCCTACTACCCGAATGAGCGCATACGTCTACGGCGGCCATTATGGTAGCCAGGAAAAGTCGCCCGAAACCGACTGCGGCCATGTTAGCAGATAGGGAATTTTTTTAACCCACTATTTTTCAAAACCGATTTCCTATTGCCCGAATGAGCGCATACTTCGATGGCCGTCATTTTGGTAGCCAGTCGGAATGATCGCCATATTGGCAGCCAGCATGGACTGAAGTTCGCATTTACCACTGCCAAAATGGAGCCCGCACACACAGACGTCCGTCCGCGACGAGGCTCCAGGCAGCACAGACCCCTTCCCCAAGGGGTTCTCAGGACGAAGCGCCATGGCGGCCATCTTGGACACGCACGATAAAACCTACCCCGAATAATAATGACCCAGCCGAGCAGGTGGATGACAGCCAGCACTGCCCTTCCCCGAGGGGTCCTCAAGACGAAGCCCCACCAGGCGGCCATCTTGGCAGTCAGCACCGGTACTGGACAATCCGGCGGGCAGTTTGCCCTTTGTGGCGAAGGTTTGCCCAATGTGGCTGGATCGTGCAGAAAATGAGGCATTCCTGCTAGAGTGAGTGATAACACTTATCCAGTAGCCGACTTGGTATCGACGACTTATGTCTACCCAGGACAATTGGCGACAAGCTGAGGATGTCGACCATTTTGGTGGCCAGCGCCTCGCCGGCGGTAGGGCATAGCGAACGATTAATTTCGGATCTCGTGTAACACTGCCTCCTCCTGAAGTCTCTCTCTCTGTGTGTGTGTGTGTGTGTGTGGGTGTGTGTGTGGATAACACTTATAATCATAGTTCGCTATAATTACCGAACCGTTCAAGGTATAGTTGTCAAATTCATAACATAGACATCAGCCATGACTATTATAAGGGTTGTGGGGTCAAGTATGCCCTATGTCAACTTACATGCATGGTTGGCTGTAAGTCCCAAACAGTTTAATTTATAGTTGTCAAATCCACAACATAGACATCAACCCAAAACTATGAGAAGGGGGTCGCGGTCAGGTATAGCATATGCCAACCTATAAGTGTAGTTCGCCATAATTTCCAAACCATTAAAGCTATAGGTTTCAAATTCGTAACATAGGCATCAATTGTAAATGTGGGATCACCCTGATAGCACTTCCTACTCTAACATTCCGGTCGGTGGTCTCTGGGCGCTCTCAACCGATATTAGTAGTAGTATAGTTTATTCCTTCCTACCGAAAGTGTACATGTCTCACTCACACATTCAGTGTGAGACTCATCTGCAGTTAGTCTATCGTTCGAGCTCTGACAGACTTCCATTATCGAATAAGAACACGTTATCCACAGCCGATGCTCGCTCTCCCCAGTCTGTACAGCAACTGAGATGTCCAGCCTAACACGAGTACTATTAGTATCAACTTGATTGTGACTTACACAGTTTCAAATGCCTTTTTAAAGCATCAAAACGCACATACGGCCTTCGACACTTATCACATCGATAAGTCATATGAATGAATCTCTTCTTACACGACCTTTGTGCATGTCTCTTCGCATTGTATGCATATGTAATTGTCTTGTTACAATAGCTCCACGGATGCCGTGGTGGTGCCAAAGAACTGCTCTCAAATGAACCCTCACATTGGGTTGGTAATATCTTCAGATATCGCTTCACAGGTAGCGCAGCGCGACCCTTTCATGTTGCAAGATGTTGTTTCAAGTTACTACGACGACTAAACTGCGATCTACACTTTTTACATGCGAAAATAATACGACCTATATTCTGATAACAACCAGTTTCATGCTGTCCGTAGATGCTTTTAATAGAAAATACCTTTTTACAGTAGCGACACGAATCACCTCCCTGTTCCATCGACGAATAAGAGTGTGTTATCCACAGCCAATGTTCACTCTTCGAATTCTGGAAGACAACTTAGCTGGCCAACCCTATACTAAAACCATTATATTGCTAGTTTAACTACTACTGTGAGATCCATGTCTATCGCCAACAGCAGCCAGGAGGAACTGCGAGAGCACACACCTGCCAGAACATCTCTGCCACTGCATCATGGGCTCCCACTAGGGACAGAACTACAAGCTCGATGGAGACTGTCAGCCGAACCTGTGTCGACGACAACCTCGTCACGGCTCCAGGTACACATATCTCTCTCTCTCTTTCTATATATATATATATATCCTTCATGAGTTCCTGAGGGAAGGAATCAGTTTTGGATGCTCCTTCAACACTCTTCCGACGTGCATTACACCAGACCCTAGAATGTGATGTTTCCATAATGGTAGGACTCCTTGCAAAACATTCTGCACATGGGAGACAGTGATGTATGTCTTTTTTTGTCCTGTTGTAGATATACAGGTGGATGTAGACATACCATGTTTCATGTCGAACATATGTCAGAAGGGATTCTTTAGGCAAGTATGTAAGGTCAGTTTCTTTGTCGAGTGTTACAAGTGAATTAAGTTTTTCCATATGCCAGAATAGCTGATAGTCTTCCTGCCACTAGAACAGCATACCATCATCTTCACTGTTCTCCATGACAAGTTTTTGGCTGATGCATAGCTATGGTACAAACTACTGACATAAAAGGCTACACTCCCATGTCTGTCAGAGCTCGAACGATAGACTAACTGCAAATGAGCCCCACACTGAATGTGTGAGCGGGAAATGCACACTTTCGGTAGGAAGGAATAAACTATACTACTACTAATATCGATTGGGAGTGCCCAGAGACTACCGATCGTAATGTTAGAGTAGGAAGTGCTATCAGGGTGATCCAACACCTACAATTGATGCCAATGTTATGAATTTGACACCTATAACTTTAATGATTCGGAAATTATGGCCAACTATGCTTATAAGTTGACATAGGCCATACTTGACCCCGCGACCCTTCTCCTAGTCATGGTTGATGTCTATGATATAAATTTGACAACTATAACTTAAACAGTTCGGAAATGACGGCCAACTATGGTTATCAGTTTACATAGGGTGTACTTAACCCCACAGCCCTTCTCCTAGTCGGGGGTGGATGCCTATGTTGTGAATTTGACAACTAATACTTTAAACGGTTCGGAAATTACACCCAAATATACTTATAAATTGACACGTAGCATATTTGACCCTGCGACCCTTTCCCTAGTCGGGGTGGATGCCTATGTTATGAATTTGACAACTATACCTTAAACGGTTAAGAAATTATAGCTAACTATGCTTACAAGTGTTATGGACACACACACAGACTTCAGGAGGAGGCAGTGTTACACAAGATCCAAAATTGATCGTCCACGACGCCTTGATGTCTCACCGCCGGCGAGTTTCTGGCCGCCAAAATTGTCGACATCCTCAGCTGGTCGCCAATTGTCCTGGGTACTACATAGGTTGCCGATACCAAGATAGGGCGCCGGATAATTGTAATGCCTCACACGAGCAGGAATGACCCAATTTCTGCACGATTCGTCCACATTGACCAAACCTCATCCACAATGAGCAAACAGGTCGCCGGATTGTGCCATTCCAAGATGGTTGACGGATATGTATTATGCCTCAATCTTGCAGGAATGCCTCAATTATGCACGATTCAGCCATATTGGGCAAACTTCCGCCACAAAGGGCAAACTGCCCATCAGATATTGCAGTACCTTTGCTGGCTGCCAAGATGGCCGCGTGGCGGGGCTTCGTCATGAGGACCCCTCGGGGAAGGGGTCAGTGCTGGCTGGGGCCTCATCACGGGCGGCCGTCGGTGTGTGCGGGCGCCATTTGGCAGTGGTAAATGCGAACTTCAGTCCATGTTGTCTGCCAATATGGCCACTGAAATAATTCCGATTGGCTACCAAAATGGCGGCTATCGAAGTATGCGCTCATTCGGGTAATAGGAAATCGGTTTCGACGAATGGTGGGCAAAAAATGTTTTCCCTGGCTTCCAACATGGCCACTGTTGGTTTCGGGCGACTTTTCCTGGCCACCAAAATGGCCGCCGTAGACATATGCGCTCATTCGTGTAATAGGAAATCGATTTCGGGGCATTTTTTCAGTGGCTGCAAAAATGGCTGCCATAGGTTTCGGGTATATTTTTACTGGCTGACAAAATAGCCGCCGCCGGGATGGAATGCCACGTTTTAGGATTTTCCGCGGGAATAGAGGAAAATTTTTGAAATCTTTATGGTCGGGGACTTCAGTATGCTAATTGAGCTCCTCGGGTTCTCCGTCATACGCCAGGTGCGCCAGAATCGCTATTTAATACTACTTAATATACATATTCAGTCGATTCTTCCATCTGGGCATCATCTGCTACAAAAGGAAGCCTTATATATGTACGAGATGTTTATGTGATGGCGTCACGTTCGTCCATGGTCGTTATTTCTTTAAAATGAATCTATACGGCATTCCAATTCTAGCTTTGTAGCTGATGATCCAATAAAAAGGGTGGAAAAACCAACGGCGGTTAGTGAAATGTTGCAAGGTAAACTATTGTAACGTGCTGCAGCTGACGGTGACTCGGATGCCCCGCAGCGTAATCGGAGACCCACCTCGCCCTCCGCTCTCCCTGGAACGATGCGCTCGTGGCTGCCTGCATCCCTTCTGTGAATTCCGTGAATAGTGACAGCAGCGACACTTGCTGACGTCACAGACCTCATCTATCATGCTAGAGTTTCCGATACGTTTAGCGACGACGCAAGATTGTTCTGGCGAGACTGGCTGGCGCCTCAGCCCTCCGCGACGCATCACGCGAGTTGGGGAAGATTCTAGGTAGCGGCCTAAGACACTATATATACTGCCGCAATCCGGCTAGTGTGCGCGAGCGAAGTGAAGTGTGGACGACGACTGGAGATTGCGGGACGACGGCGAGTGAGGTGTTCGTGGCTTGAATGGACGAGAGGGTGTAAAACCGACGAGTGAAGCCTACTGTGCGTGAGGGCTGGACGACTAGAACACTGCGACTGGGACATGGGAAAGAAGAGGTGGGACATAAGTTAATACTGATTTTATTGTAAATCTTCGAATTGTCAAATATGGATGCAAAAATTATAAAATAATTGTATAGGTTGATCCACTGTCTATTGGGACTAATCTTTAATTATTTAATTTCATTGATTTCTTCGTCGTAATTAGACATTTTATTAATTGGTGTCAATTGTGAACAGTAAGTGATTTCAATTTATTGTGAGAATTTGAATTCAGAGAATTTTGCTGTAGTTATTGTAAATAAAATAAGGAAATTATAATTAACTCTTTTATTTGATTAAGACCACCATCCTTTAACGAACTTGGTATAGCCCACTTAATTTCTAGAGAGAGAAATTGTAACACTATGTTTTACTCTGTGTTATACCATCTGTTTACATCGGTAGAGCCACGAGTATTTCGCGAATTCATTCGGAGGCGAAGTAGACTCCAAACACCTGTTCTTTTCTCTAAGTGTTTTGATTGGACGACAGTTCTTTAGACGCGCCCCGTTTACCTGTGAGCCAGTTATAAGCAGGAAGCAGTAGCGTGAGTGTTTAAATCGACGACTTAAACGCAGTAGTGCAGTTGATGTCACAGCACGTGTGTAATGGGTGCCTCGTCGCCTCTCTCGTGAGTGGCCGGAATACATTCAATTTCTCTTGGCTCCACTCTGGTTACTTATTCCTGCTGTGTGCGCCGAATGTGTACAGCACTAAGCAAGAACCAGATTACCTTGCAACACTTCACCACACGCCACTGAATATAACTTACAATCTGCAGAACTTAATTTTATTGTTATCCTAAAGAAAAGTAGTCAACGTTAGGTCATCGGATGAAATTCGTTGGCCGATGAATGATTTTTTACAAATCTCACATGGCGCTTCTTCTAATTCCCACATCGCATCTGATGTATGTGAGAAGATAAATCTACACAGTAAAAAATTCCTGAGCTTTGTATCCGCACTATTGCAACGTAAACCAGAAAGTTAAATTTTTAACCTATTCAATCACATATGGCCCTACTTTATAATGTTACTCTAGGTGCTTACAAATTTCAGGTATAGGCTGTTCACGGTAAAGTGAGCACTATTTAAGCCCCACCCCCCAAAGGCATTAATCCCTAATAAATATTTGTTATTGCAGACTCAGACGTTAACTTTTGAAAGTGATGAAATGTATAAACTGCGTTTATTTATCAATTGAAAGGAAAAATTTAGCAGGGTCTTGAAAATTCCTCACTTTACCGTGAATAGCATATAGGTTGTTTTCGATTACTTACAAATACCACAAGTGTGGATCATAATCACTATTTTCGCCTTGTGTGTCGTAAATGTCGCCGTGTGCTTGAATATATATTTCGCGTGTACGAAACCCAAACGCGTGGAAGCACCAAGGTCGACGTAGGGCAGGTGCCTAAGTGCATCGAATGTCTTGTCGCTTGTAAGTGCAAAGCATCCAACTCGCACGCAGAAGGTGTGCTGTATGTCCCTTTGCTATGCTACGTAACATGTACCAGAATTTTAAGTATATACCATTCGCGGTGACTTCCAGCATTCTGGAGCCCTGCTTAAGTTCTACTTCCTGGATATTCCTCGGCATGATGCAAACAAAGCTAGATAATTGCACCAAAGGGACGACGGACCGCAGTAATGCGGTCTCGGTTTCATAATATTTAGCACGGGAACTATTTCTTACAATGCATTACCAACACAACCGACCTTCCCTTTGTTTTTATCCATATGAATTACAAATAAAATATTACAAATCTATAAATAAAATATAAGGAAAAGATCAAATTAATCAAAAAATAGATAACTTTATGTTCACGTAAGTATAAGTCGCTTGTGGTACATGGCATATTTAGGAAACAACCAAAATTGTCGTCGATTTTTCAAAGGTTTGATTAAAAAAGTGTGGATAAACCGCGAATAGAATAAACCTAAAAAGATTGTGAAACTCTTATCAGCTCGTACCCACTTTTAAAACTGCACATCGGAGACGGAAACGGAAATATAAAACGGAAACTAGTATTCGGAAGTGAAAAATTTCTTAATTGTTATTCGTAAGCAGACACCGCTCATAAAATACTGAACGGTTTGCAAATGACAACTATAAGAGTGAACCTCAGCTCTCTGGACGCTTGGCAGACGGCGCCATTAAGGGTCCCGACTACCTGCAGCTATTTCCCGCGTTTGAGGACGAGAAGCGCAAGAGCGATAAAGATCACACTATTATGTGCATCAGGTACACCATTGCCACTAATCGTACGGCTCTGAACTGACGTGCAGCGTTCTCGTCGTTCTGCGTGTACCTACTTTACTTTAGGCAGTGACCCTATCATTTTATTGGCGGAAAATCTGTAGCAAGGTTTAATGCAGGACCTGCGAGTATTTCTGTACGTATCTGACGTGCATATTTAAAGGTACAGCGCTCCGCGTGAATGAAGAGATTTGGACGGCTCTTTAACATCGATGTTTTGACAGACGATGAGAGTGAAGAGAGGAATGGAGCAGCGCCGAAATGAAAGGGCGGGTGAGACGAGAGATCCTCGAGAAAACCCGCCGGCCAGCGACATCGTCCGGCATGATTCCCACACGTGAAAATACAGCAGACTCGAACCCGGTTCACCTAGGTGGGAGGCAAGCAGTCTAACCACTACACGCCGTGGCCTCTAAAGCGCTCCTGAAAAAGCTGTTTCTAGCCATGTTAGGGGCCGCGGTGACTGAATGGTTAGCCTGCTCGCCTCCCACCAAGGCGAACCGGATTCAATCCCAGGCCGGGTCACTCCCGGATTTTTGCATGTGGGGATTGCGACGGACGATGCCGCTGGTAGGAGGGTTATCTCGGGGATCTCCCGTATTTTCTGTTCTCTCATTCTTGCGCTGCTCCATACTCACCTCAACTATCCTCACTGGCTCTCAAGCTGCCCATATCTCTTCACTCATTCTAGCCATGTTGAAATACTCTGAAATGGCATTCCTACTGTGCGTGAGTGACGTCTTGAAAGCGCCCTACAGGCCTCGACCAAAATGTGTGTTATTTTTCTTAGATCAGTGCATTGGACGCACGTTTAATGGTGTTACATGCCACCACTCTGCGTCGTTCCAGAGTGCTTCACGGGTATGTGGCGACATCATAGGTGACCGGAGAAGTGCGCGGAGAATTACAAAGGGCACCGCAGCGTCACTCATACGAGTACCGCTGCCGCAATAAACCCATCATGACTTGTCCCACCTCCTGTCCTTGGTGCGGTCTGAATCAATTGTATTATCGTTTCAAGAATATTCTGGTCATCGCCCCCGCCCTCCCTCATCGCGACTCGGGGTACGGGGAACATTCTGGATGGAATACTCTGGATCGGGATTGCTGGTCTATATAAGCGCAGTGGGCCCCCGAGTCGACAATCTGGAGCCTTGTACGGCGGCCAGCAAACAGCGGCGACGACAGTCACCAGCGAGAGTGCGTGTATTGGTACAGTGGAGAATGAGACTGACGGGCGAGACTATTGGCATGGATGCGTGAGTGACGGACATTTGTAATGATCACAGTAGGTAGTTGGAATGAATGTGTGTAAATAATGTCCGAGTTAAGCGACTGTGGCCAATATAAAGATAGTGATAAGGACTTTAATTGAAATTCAGATTGACATTAAATACTATGGTTGGTCGCTGAGAATAACACATGTTAATATTAGAGATAGGTGGTGTAATATTGTAAATAATATGAGTGTATCTTTATAGCACTATAAATAACTTACGGAAATTAAAGTCAGTTGTTTTATTTATAATACGACCTCCATTACTTACGAACTCTGACACAGTCCTGACGACTATAGGCTGTTCACGGTGATGTGAGCACTTTTTTAAGGCCCTCCCAAAAGGCATTAACCCCAAATAAATATATTTTATTGCAGTCTGAGACGTTAACGTTTCAGAGTGATGAAATGTATATACTGTATTTATTAGTCATATTGCAATGTTTACATTAAAAAGTGGCAGAAAGTTAGAACTTAATCGAAAGGAAAAAATTAGCAGGGCCTTAAAAAAATTGCTCACTTTACCGTGAATAACCTATAGTAACAACAGTTTCGTGGGAAGACCGTGTATTTCAAACTCAGCATCGCAGTTCAAGTACCAGGTAGGCGAATCCCCTTAAGATAGGTCGTAATCCTTCAAATATCAATATGAACATGAACAGGGAAGCAGGTAGAGTATGACGTGGCAGGCGAAGGAAGGCAGGCCGGAGCGCGGAGCAGGGCACAGTTTGTCGCCTGTAGGCGTGGCTGATCTGTACAGGGTCAGGGTCGCGGCCTGCAGGCAGCGCTCAGGGGGGTCCAGGGAGCGGGAAGGGGTAAGGCGCATCGCATCGCATCGCATCGCGGGGTCGTTCACACGGGCCGGCCCGCAGGCCCCACAACTCGGAGCGGGACACTCGGACACAGTCGGCGCCGAGGCTGCATACCAAGTAGCCCCGCACGCACGCGCACACGCGCTGCCCGCTACACGGGCAGGACGCCGCCAAGCCGGCCGGAGAGATCTCACCTCGATCGCCACATCCCTGCCACACATTATACAGGACGAGTAGGAACACCCGAATCTCACACATGCTACATTTCAATAACCTACAGATACCAGAAGTTTCCCTTTGTTTACTGGCCGCGAGTCTTTGTCAGAAGACATTTTCTTACTTGACGGGCCAATGAGAATGTTACTCCGATACTGTACAGCTGTGATTAGCGGGCATACACCTAAGCATGGACGTAGAAGCTGTGGGGGTCGTGGGGGTCCGGGCCCCCATTGGGGTTTTGAGGACCCCCACTGGAGTAATTATTACCCTCATGGATGGCAGTACTTTTGAAATCAACCTTTGAAAAATGTCACTGCCCCTACCTGCATATGTTTAAATTGGCTCCCTGCGTGGCATGCATCCAGTGAGGTTGGTAACAATTGAGGGGAAATAGTTTCATGTCTTAACACTGGATTAAAAGTGCTTTGGCAAATATTTCTGTATACTGAAATCATTTATTTTGCTCTGTTTTTTATGCATGCAAATGCAAGAAAGAGCCAATTTGTAAAATATTTACTTTTCTAAAAATTTGACCGACGCATGGATGAAAAAGTGATTAGACCCATAAAAGGTGTCAAAATACACAATGTGCACACAAGTAGATCTTAAGCAGGTCTTTCAATAGTGCTCAGTTTATCGTGAACAGCCTATGGTAGGAGAGCGTGTATGATTAAGCTTATTCTCATACATCTTTGGTAGTGTCAATACATTTGCTCAGGAAACAGTCAAATGCCTGGGGAACATCCTACTTTTGCAGCCTGATGTGTGGTATTATTTACGTACTATGTATAGATTAAAAACTTCTACTGCAATTTAGCAACTTTATCTGAATTTTTTTTTTTCTTCAGTGTATGTCTTGTTCTCAGTAACTATCATATCATTTCTTGAAACAAAAAATATTGTTTGTTTATAATATTACATCCACCTGAAAAGCTGTTTACTTTAAGGTGTACATTCGGGATGAGATGAACGTAAAGTCATCGGAATTTGTTTGTAATTCGCGTAGGATATATAGGCTGTTCACGGTAAAGTGAACACTTTTTAAGGCCATCCCAACAGGCTTTAACCACTAATAAATATATCTTATTGTAGCCTCCTCGAGCATTAAATTTCGAGGGTGGTGAAATGTATACACTGTGTTTATTCGTCAAAAACAATGTTTATATTTAAAAAAACAGCAGGAAGATGGAAATAGTATGAAAGGAAAAATTTAGAAGGGCCTTAAAAAGTGCTCACTTTACCGTGAACAGCCTATAGTCGTGGGTACCAAACAATTATATGGCAAGGTCGACAAACAGGGAAAAAAGGAAGAAGAAAAAATGAGCCAAAGTTTCCCTTACCGTATATTTTTTCACTTGAAAAAAAAAAAAAAAAAAAAAAACCCTTGATTAAATTTAATATAAACAAACTAAAAGCCGCATGTTAGCTGCAGTATTGGCGAGCACGCAAAGTAAATGCGATGTTTTGCTTCACAATGACCCGCTGAGTGAGAAGTAAACAACCATTATTCTGCTAAATAACTCTTGCCGTTTCGTGGAATTGGTCTGTACCACCACAACCTCCCCCTTCTCAAGTCATTGTCAGGGATGACTCAGGTCTAATGAGCACTACAATTTCTCGCAGTGTGTCACTGACCAGACAAATCTCATCTAGCACTCACGTGCCGGGTGATGTGTGTAATTTATTGGCGATAAGAAATGAAGAGATTCAAGCTTGACAAGTGGTTGAAGTCCGATGAAAAGAAGTTGAAAACAATACCGGTGAATTGAAACCCTTTCAGTTAATTTTGAGGTGTCAAAAAATACTGTCTTAAATTATTGGAATTCAATTAACGGTATGAATTTGGCCCAAAACAAAGCTTGAATGAAAGTTACATCTTGTTCTGTTTCTATTTAAAAAAAAAATTATATTTGTAAAGAACGAATTATTTTGTTACATTTTCAAAGTTTTGTGTTTTCTCTGTGTGTTGTAATTGCTACCTGGGATGTAATACCTTTTAAGATAAATACATACGAAAGAGTTACAGAAAAAGTGATATAATTTACCACCAAAGAGATAATAAATTACCTTGATTTCTTGATTTCACACCTAACTGTGTGTCTTTGTCTACAACACAGGGTGGAACAATAACCTCCCGAATACGATAATGATTCAAGATGATAGATCAAAGCATTATGGAAAATATTACGCAACACTGTTTTACTACATTCAATATTTTGTTTTGTTATTAACATAGTGAGGCAGCATGTGCATTTAAGTATTTTTTATAGTTACTTGTTAAGTTTTAAATTTAATTGAGCACATAGGTTATGTTACTGAATAATTTCCTGAGCGGATTTGAAAAATTGTTCTAGTGGTTCAAAATTTGATTTACGGTGTTTATAAAACAGTGTAATTAATGGTGACGCTTTGGTGGGCAGCCTATTTGTGAGCAGAGCTTAAGTAAAAATATATATTCAAAAACACATTAAATTTAGTTGCATTTCTCATTTGAAATATTAGTTATGTACAAAACTGCATAAGGCTAAAACCTTGTTGAAGAAATCGACACTTAATTGTACTGTTATCGTACATCGAGGTTCTCCCCCCAGCTTTGCTACAGTAGTGCTCGATAATCTCCATCATATTTATCAATTGTTCCAGCACGTTGTTAGCTTTTCTTTGTCCACTGTAATGTGCTGTAGCAAGCTAAAGACGGAACAGCTAGTATAAACACAGTTCGCAGACTTTTTCGGTTAATTGTATGCATGTTGTTGGCTTCAGAGTTGTAGCCGCGTCACTGCCGTCTCTGATCTATTCAGTAAAGCTGGAGGCTGCAGTGTCTTCAGAAAAGTTGGACTGTAACAACGACAGTGGAGAAACACCTCACAAGCCAAGAACAAACAGGTACACTCTAAATATGAATCAGTTGAATCTCGACTGTTTAAATCATTCAAACAACATTCAAACGAACGCTGTTTGAATAACACGTTCATAATAACATGAAGAACTCAGCAGCATTAAATTTCATTGCTTAAAAAAACATCTCTGGATATTAAAAATTAAAATATATTACAGAAGTGAAAATAAGTTACGTCATTTATGAAACTCTTCCCCGTGGTTAACTGAATGGTAAAGTAAAAGCAGTGTCTCGCTTTGAATATCATTTGTAATTAAAATCAAACTAGGTTGTTCAAATAAAAATCATTGACAAAGTAACATATTTTTAGACACATTCCAGACTATTTGAACAAATTTATTTAATGGAAATGGAAATAATTTGATGGCCATATTTCTCCTTCAAATTTCACTGCGTAATATAACTGAAGGCGAAAATTTGATAGTGACAGAGACTTGAGCAAAATTGTAATGTTGAAATACAATGCGTGTTCAGTCCAAACTTCATATCATATGGTGCAGAACTACGAGCAAAAGCATATTATACATCTCTCCTCTGCACACCACAATTTTGGTCATATTGCTACAACAAAATTTAATGTGAAACTATCGGCATTTGTTCTATATCACTGAGTGAAGATAAACTGGACGAAGTTGTTAATCATGATGAGGAAATACCATTACCTTTGTGTACTTGGGAAACGGCAAAAATCAAACGGAGATGACTACTAATGAGGACAACATTTCTGAAGAAAATAGTGCATATTCATCGACAAAACATTTCCCAGTTTCACATAATTTTTATTTACCTACACAAAACACGGGAAGAAAACTTATAAAATCCAAAATTGCTGGAAAACTAGGTATTCATGGATCCTCGCCAAACAAAAATTGGTGTACTGTGTCAGTTTTGCCATCAAGTGTATGCTGAAAATCACTGCAAACTGAAGAGTTCGCCTGAAAATGCCTTGTTGTTGGCGGGTTTGAAAAAAAAAAAAAAAAAAAAAAAAAAAAACCTTTGAAAGATTTGACATTCATCAGAAAAGCAAGGAACACATGTTTGCCATGACTCAAATAAGCCATTCCAAAACAGTTTGCCAATCGAAGCTCGAATTTCTTCAAAACTTCGCATGGAGCAAGAGAAATCACAAAGGTACCTCTTGAAAATGTTAACAGTTTTAAGATTTCTCGCAAGGCAAGGTATCACAGTACATGGTCGTGAAGATGAAAGTAATTACGTACAGCTTGTCTCAATTTTATCTCAAGACGATGTGGATTTTCACTCGTGGTTGCTAAGAAAAACAACAAGTCCAGATGTAATCTAGATGTGTTTGCACGATAAATATTGCTGTCCATAATCAGTGAAGTGAATGACTGTGGTTCTTATGCTGTAATAGTTGATGGAACTCAAGACATAACTGATACCGATCAGCAGTCAGTATGCATTCGCTACGTGGACAAATATTTGCAACCCCAAGAACAGTTTATTGTGTTACATTCAATGATGTCAACTACTGGCGAAAGCCTAGCGAAAATGATTTTGGATATACTGTGTAGGATACAACTTCCTTTAAGTAACCTGAGAGGCCAAAAATACGATGGAGCAGAGAAACATGTCTGCGCAGTATAATGGAGCACAGGCCACAGTCAAAATGAAGCAACCATTAGCGCATTATGTTCACTGCACTGCTCATGCATTAAACCTTGCTGCTGCATTGGTAGCAAGGAGTTCTGTTATTTCTACAGCACTAGAGTGTGTTAATGAACTAGGTGTTTTAGTACGTCAGAGTGAGAAATTAAAGGCTGGGTTATGCGAACTTTTAATTAACAATGGTGGCCCGTATCCTAATCAAATAAAACCACTATGTCCAACGAGATGGCACTGTCGTGTGGGATCTGTTCGGTTTACCTTAGAACATTATAGCGCTGTCCTTGGTCTTTTAGAAGAAAATAAAAATTGCAACGAACGAACCAATGGATTGTTGGATAAATTTGGTCAAGGAAACACATGTCTTAGTATGTTCATAGATGTGGAAATATTTTCGCACCTGGAGAATTTAAATAAATTTAAATAAATCACCTCAAGGGCGCAAACAGTTTCTGGAGCTCTAGCAGCTGCTGAAACTGTAAAATGTGCATTCAAAGATCTTAGGAGAGAGGAAAAGTTCGATGACATATTTGAACGATGTAACTCGTATGTTGAAGAATTGGACTTGGAGCCTGTTAAAACTCCACGTATTAGAAAACCACCAAAGGAATACTCCAGTGAAGCAAATTGCCATGTGGAAACAAATGCTAGGAAATACTCTCGCAATTAGCTTTATGAAGCACTTGATACTGCAGTAGTAGAGGCTCTGTTTCAGCAATCAGGCATGGTGCAATACAAGAAACTTAAAACAATTTTAATGTCTGGAGAAGTTTCGAAAGTTGTCGACAGTTACCCTAAAATAGACTCACTTTCGCTAAATCTTCAGGTGGCATTATTTAGAAAACTGCACAAGTTCTCATCCCTAGGACAAGCTGCTACAGAACTTTGATCTTTAACCCCTGAGGTTAGTGCAATGCATTAAAAGAGCATTCAATTTATTTTCAGCGTTAAATCCATTACTGGAATTTTCGCTACCTACAAAAGTTTTTTGTGTCTAGTATTGCAGGTGAGACAACTTTTCAGTGAAGTTGAACAACTTGTTGAACTTCTTATGACGAGCCCTTCTTCATCTTGTGAAGCCGAGAGAAGTTTCAGTACACTTAGAAGACTGAAAACTTACCTGAGAAATACCATGACACAAAAGCGACTCAACTCCTTAAATTTGAGTCATGTTCATAAAGAGGAGCTGGACAGACTGAACTTACAATCATTGTGCACTGAGTTCATAAACAGAAGTGATGTCAGGAAAAAAAAACACTTTTGGTAAAATTGATACTTAAATTTCCTTTTCAAAAATGTATATTAGCCTCTCTATCAATAACTCATTACTCATGTGTTAGGATTAATAGTGTATATCTTTAAAATTTCAAGTATCAAATTTTAAAAATCAACAATCCATAACATTAAGAGTTATTAAAGTTCAGTTCAAGAAGTCGTTTTTAAGTTTTAGTGATTAAATATTCCAACTATTATATTTTTTATTTGACTGAAACATTTTGTAAATAATTCGCTGAAATACAACTCAAAAGAACTGCATGTTTTTATCGTTTTATCAAATTCTAACAGTAAGTGAGTAAAAATATTACTTACTTTCAAAGACTTGACTACAGGTGCAATAATATTACCAGCAGTCTAATATAAATAGTCGTTCGGAGTTGGGAGCAATATAAGTGTGTTATGAGCTGTAACATATTTAAAAAAAATTAATCGTACAAGTATCTTCCTTCCCTCGCTAAGGAGTGGGGAAATAGAAGACACGTGAGACTCGTAGCTTTCAAATAAAGTCACTGAAATATGAACCCCCATTGGGAAAATATGCTTTCTACGCCCGCACACCTAAGACGCGTAATACCTAGATCATCCAATCACGAAAGTGGATCTGAGCTAAAGTGTTATGAAGTACAACAGGTCGTGAAATCTTTTCACGAAATTCGGGTGTCCGTTAGGATGAGTCACCTTCGAATATTTCCGGAACCGTTAGAAGTATCGTTATCCTGTTTTCACCCAGATGAATCTTCATAAATACATTACTAAACGACGTGTAGCACAGTGTCATTGGAATTTTAATTATAGAGATATCGATATCACCTTGTTTTTTTTTCTTATGGAACTATAGTAATTTGTGCTGCTGGCAACGTCAATCAGAAAGAGGCGAATTCAATGGCGCATTGCCCTCCGAAATCGGACACGTAGCTTCGTAGAAATGAGAGTATGTAGAAAATAGGATTGATCTGGTTGTACAGTCAGATTGCGCGCCGTCACAAGCGGACGTTCGTGATCTCATTCCCAAAGGAAATACGTCGGGTCAGGACGCATCACGCGGAAACGGAATGTCGCGCCACCGCAATGCTGATATAAAAGGATCAGTGAGACACACAGCTCTGTTTCCCCTCTCTGCCAGATTTTAATCTCTACCAACACGAGCATGTTCCATGCACTCCGTCTCCTGTAGCATTCCTGTTTAATGCATGAATAACTTTGAATACTTTCCTGTCGACTGGGTTTTTACGATACCTATGCCGGTTTTTCCCAGTCTCTTCTTAGTTATAGTATTAACTATAGGTACAACCATGGCACCAATCGCTGGCCATGGCTGCCCAATTCCTCTCTGCAGTGATGCATGTCTCCTTGCATGATCTCCTTTCCTTGTAGACGTAAGGGGTTCGCCCTGAGACGCAATAAGTCCCTGCCCTACCCACCGGGCTCTGTATTCTAGCTGTGGAGTGATAGTGTGTCAAGTGCTGCGGAGAGCGAGGAAAATGACATTCACGTACCAAGAGAAATTGGACATACTGCTTCTTTACGGAGGATGCGGAAGGAACGCGAAGAGAACAGTTCATCTGTGAGAAGGCGCGCAATCTGACTGTACGACCAGATCAATCCTATGTTCTACATACTGTCATTTCTCCGAAACTACTTATCAGACTTCGGAAAGTGATACACCATTGAATTCATCTCTTTTAGATTAGCGTTGCTAGCAGCACAAATTACTATAGTTCCATTAGAAAAAAACATGTTATAGATAGCTCTATAATTAACATTCCTATGGCACGATGCTACAGGTCGTTTAGTAAGGTAATTATGATAATTCGTCTGGGTGAAAACAGGATAACGATACTTTGAACGGTTCCGGAAATATTCGAGGTTATAATCTTAGGTGACTCATCTTGTATATGGGCTGTTCACTGTTAGGCCGTGTGCACACGCGCGGACATAGACCGCGGCGCCGCAGCTACGTGTGGACTGATACATACATATAAGCCAAGCCCTCGTTCAATGTGAATGTTTATAATAGTGATAATTATCCTGTTATTTCAATTAAACCTTGTGAGGTCCTTTCTATTAGAAAATATACAAAAATGGAGGAAGGGGAACGCCTTATGGTTGCTGCTAGAACCCATAAGTTGGTACCTTTTACAGTAGGATTGACGGATGACTGATTGTTGTGTATCGCTTTCAATTGACGGACGAGAAAACAGACGGATGACTGAGTGACGGACGGACGGACGGACGACTGACGGATGCGACGGCTTGTGCGTCAAGCTAAACTGAACACTTTTGAAATCGGCCTGTATAGTCCATTCATGGCGGGGACACTTCAACCTCATCATCGAAGTAGTGAGGCGAAGATGAAGCAACGGCGGAATGCAAGGACGTGGGAAAACAGGAGCGCACCGAGAAAACCCGCCGGACAGTGGCAACGTCCGCCACGTTTACCACGAGACCTGCTGCCCGAGCCTGCATGTAAGCCGGTATAGAGATTCCTATGGAATAACATGTCGCGCAATACTTGCTGCCGCACAAGTAAATAAACGCGAGTGCATTCTTTATGGATTTTTTTCTGCAACTGTGGTTCAGGGATAGTCTTCATTCAAAATGTCAGCTTTATCCGTTTATGCGCAGAGCCTAGTAGTTATGATATAGGCTGTTCACGGTAAAACGAGCACTTTTGAAAGCCCTGCTTACGATCTACCTGTATATGAACGTTGTGTATTCTCCCGCCTTATGTGAAATTAACATTGACATGGTCCTCATCACTTATTCGTGCGTCGGTCAAGTGAAACTTGAAATTATTAAGAAAGTAAATACCAAACAAATCTGCTCATTTTTACACTTTGATGAATTAAGCAATACAGAAAGCGAAGGAAATAATTTAAGTTGTCACAAATGGTTAACCAACTCATTTATTCGACTTTAAGATATGGAAATACTTTCCATCCATCGTTACCAACTTTACTGGGCGCATGTCACTCAGTGCGCCCGTCAAAATATATGTAGGCAGGAGCAGTGAAATTTTTCTAGGGTTCATTTCTAAAGTGCTCACTTTACCGTGAACAGCCTTTAACTGGAACTTTTGAAGTAAATAAACGCAAAGCAGTTTTAGAACCGGTAAACTTTTCCGTGGTTTTTTCTCTACTAATTATTCGCGTCTAAATGTCTTATCGCTGTCTCTCAAACTAATTATTCCACCAGCTATCTCTAATTGGTTAAAATGCCAACCTTGTAGGAAAACTTTATTCGAAAACCATGCAAACTTGCATGCAATTTTTCAAATAATCTTCTATCGTGGCACATGGGCTTTAGCCGCGCTCGGTGGTAATAGTCCATTCATTGTTACTTCCAACTTTTCTGAAGCCCTGCTAAAGTTCTACTTCCAAGATATTCCTCCGCCTTGCGCAAATAAAGCTTAAGCGAGTCTAGAAACTTACACCGCATTCGTGCACAATCCGAGTAAATATATTTTACATTAGAACTATTTCTTACTAGGCATTACCAACACACCTATCTCCTCACTGTACTTATTCATGTTAATCACAAATTAAATTACGTAATTTAAAGGTAAAATACAAATATTTTAATTACCGAAAAATACGGTAGTATTCCATTGACAGAAGTGTAAAAAGCGTATGATACACGCCGTATTTAGGAGACAACCAAATGCGTCATAGATGGGGAAATTTTTCAAAGTTGAGATATTTGGGCGTCTCTAACACCGAGATCTTGAGAGCCGATGAGAGTTAAGTGACGTTAGAACGAAGCAGCGCCGGCATGCAAGGGCGGGGGGAAACGGGAGATCCCCGAGAAAAAACCGCCGACCAGCGGCATCGTCCGGTACGATTCCCACGTGCGAAAATCCGGGAGCGTCCCGGCGGGGGGATTGAACCCGCTTAGCCCCGGTGGGAGGCGAGCAGTATAACCGCTCAAACACAGCGGCCCCGCGATTTTTCAACGCGTTGATTCGAAAAGTGTGAAGAAAGTGTGAACAGACCGTAGGTTGACAGGTGCGTTGCCCGGCCAACGTCTTGTGATGGGCGCCGTGAGAGACCAGTCTGGGTCGTCATTATCTCCGGAAACTCTTCCCACGCCTTGTGGGGGGCCATTTATTACCCCCCCCCCCCCCCCCCCGCCCGTGGCCACAAACACACACTGCGTCCATACCAGGGCACCGCGAAGTTAAGAGTGTGATCAGGAGTGTGACAGCGCATAGTGCTCACAATCGCTTTATTTGAAGTAAGCGCCTGTGGAAACACCAACATAAGACATTTTACCACTAGAATTACTGATTTTGTGGAACAGCTCGGTTTTGAGTAAAAATTATTAGTGGTTCGCATCCCAGACATACTGATTTAACATATATATAATAATATATATATATTATATATATATATATATATATATATATATATATATATATATATATATATATATATATATATATATATTAGGTGCTGATTTAACAACTTACTAAAACGATTATAATTATTTAATCCGTTTTTTTACACTGCTTGAGCAAGATTTATTGTATTCTGTTGGTAACATTTGCAGGTAACGTAAATATTTAAAAGACAGAGCTAACACAAACAGCACAGGTATATATTTAATTATTGCCGAAAACAGTCAAGTGAGATCTAATTAAGAAATTTTAAAACTTCGTTCTAGAACCTCTCGAGAATAATACACGCTGTAAACATACTATAAATGCTACCTTGCAGTAGCCTTAAAATTATTTTTGTAAATAAGCTGTTTTATTAAACATCAAACACAAGTAATTATTGGCTACTTCAATGAGGCGTGTTTATCACAAAATAATCATTAAGAACTATTATTTTTTATTACACCAGGTGATTATTTTTCGTAACGCGTGTCTGCTTTTGGTATTAATCAAGGCACCTACCACCCACTCACCAACTTCGAAAAATACATTACAATAAGAAGATCGTTACAACACGGAGGTGTCGGCTCTAGTCTCCTTACTTGCTCTGAGAGTGTAGTGTGATAGACCCCCGCGTTTTTTGTGAAATAGTTGTATACGAGGATTAGGCGTGCGTGTTAGTGTCGCCCGTATCGCTCCCTCGCTTCTTGACCTTGGACGCGGGGTTCCCACGGAGGTACATCTCACTCTTAAGATGGAGTCACACCCCCTATAGCGTAAGTAAGTAACTAGGTATAAACAATTTATAATAACTGTATAAGATAAACATTGCGTACATGCGTGCATTGATTCACATTCACTCTCAAGGCCCAGACGTAATTGCTATAAGCACATAACACAACACAGTATTATACACAAGAGTTAAACTGCACGTAGCACAATATGACAAGGCATCCTAGCACATACCTAAGCATAGTTTTAGTAACAAAGAAGAGTTTAACTCAGTTTAACTTTCCTTAATACTATTGCTGTGCGTCGTTGTTCGGTCGGTCAGAAGCCCGAGATGCTGTACTAAGTTTTCAAATGGAAAAGTGGTTTGTAAAATAAGAAAACTTGTATTCACTACAGTTTTCAGGGAGTGACTGTCTTTGGTTCAGTTTGTAGAGTGTCGGCAATGTGAATTCGTGGGAAATCTAAATTGAAATTTGGCTTCGATATTTTTTGCACACATGGATGACAGAGCTAGTTTTGATTGAACCAACGTTAACTGTAGCGGTTTATCAATCGATTTTGTTTAAATCATGTTACCAACTAAAGCAACGAAACTTTCCCAAGTAGCACAGCTGGAAAAACGAACAACGAGCGTCGCAAGTGCTGTGCCAATTGTAGCTACGTCGCTGGTGTACACATTGTTACGTTTGCGACATCAAAAACGAGTCCAAGCACGGCGGAAATGCGACCAACGCTTGTTTTCTAAACTATAACGGCAGATAACGAAGGCAGTGACACAGTTTTCTAAACTATAACGAGGGCAGTGACACAGAGGTGAAAAAGTGCAGTGAACTACAGGAGTTAGCAGAAAATTTGGGTCTGGCTGACATAGAAGATTGGGACAATTCCATCAGTAATAGTCTCAGTAACCCCGCCCAGGCGACATGAGAGAGCCAATGGGAACAGAGGATGTCGGCGAAGGTGGGCGTGAACCAGAAATGTGGTGCTCGGAAAAGCAGTGGGCCAAGGTGTCAGTCGACGACGGTCCACAGAGGTCTTCGGGTTCCAATTGGCGATCAGAGGGTGAGTACCTTACAGCTAGGGTGAGAGAGCTTGCCCGTTCCATAACCCTTTATCCGCCCAGCTCTGTCCTTAACCTATGCCAACTACACCTATATTCTATCACATCACAATAATTTGTACAGTAAAAAGGTGTTAGTAAAATTCAGTTATATTTGTTAATTAGGAGTTATTTCATAAACACAAATATCCCTACCTTAGTAAACCATTGTCAGACTCTTTAAGTTTATATACCACCAAAGAGGGGGTATATAACAGTATGCACGTAAAAAAGAGAGGCAGAGTAGTTCAACTTTCAACTTCTACGTACGTACGACAGAACTTCCAACCAATCAGAATGTCCGATTTAATAATAAAGTCAGTTTTCTTTGGCCAATGTTTTAAAATTGTACCACGGCAAAACAACGATCTCGCTTCGCAAAGTTACGTTTTTTGTTCGAACATCTGCCAACTGAAAACGCACGTACGTGGGTACGTTACGAAGATGTGAATCCACCCTTAGGCCCGTTCCGCGACCACCTCACATTTCACGCAGCGCTCCACAAACTTATCTAAATACCTCGCGAGCGACCACCTCACATTTCACGTAGCGCTCCAAAACTTATCTAAATACCTCGCGAGCGACCACCTCACATTTCACGCAGCGCTCCACAAACTTATCTAAATACCTCGCGATCGACCACCTCACATTTCACGTAGCGCTCCAAAACTTATCTAAATACCTCGCGAGCGACCACCTCACATTTCACGCAGCGCTCCACAAACTTATCTAAATACCTCGCGAGCGACCACCTCACATTTCACGTAGCGCTCCAAAACTTATCTAAATACCTCGCGAGCGACCACCTCACATTTCACGCAGCGCTCCACAAACTTATCTAAATACCTCGCGAGCGACCACCTCACATTTCACGTAGCGCTCCAAAACTTATCTAAATACCTCGCGAGCGACCACCTCACATTTCACGCAGCGCTCCACAAACTTATCTAAATACCTCGCGATCGACCACCTCACATTTCACGTAGCGCTCCAAAACTTATCTAAATACCTCGCGAGCGACCACCTCACATTTCACGCAGCGCTCCACAAACTTATCTAAATACCTCGCGAGCGACCACCTCACATTTCACGTAGCGCTCCAAAACTTATCTAAATACCTCGCGAGCGACCACCTCACATTTCACGCAGCGCTCCACAAACTTATCTAAATACCTCGCGATCGACCACCTCACATTTCACGTAGCGCTCCAAAACTTATCTAAATACCTCGCGAGCGACCACCTCACATTTCACGCAGCGCTCCACAAACTTATCTAAATACCTCGCGAGCGACCACCTCACATTTCACGTAGCGCTCCAAAACTTATCTAAATACCTCGCGAGCGACCACCTCACATTTCACGCAGCGCTCCACAAACTTATCTAAATACCTCGCGAGCGACCACCTCACATTTCACGTAGCGCTCCAAAACTTATCTAAATACCTCGCGAGCGACCACCTCACATTTCACGCAGCGCTCCACAAACTTATCTAAATACCTCGCGATCGACCACCTCACATTTCACGTAGCGCTCCAAAACTTATCTAAATACCTCGCGAGCGACCACCTCACATTTCACGCAGCGCTCCACAAACTTATCTAAATACCTCGCGAGCGACCACCTCACATTTCACGTAGCGCTCCAAAACTTATCTAAATACCTCGCGAGCGACCACCTCACATTTCACGCAGCGCTCCACAAACTTATCTAAATACCTCGCGAGCGACCACCTCACATTTCACGTAGCGCTCCAAAACTTATCTAAATACCTCGCGAGCGACCACCTCACATTTCACGCAGCGCTCCACAAACTTATCTAAATACCTCGCGATCGACCACCTCACATTTCACGTAGCGCTCCAAAACTTATCTAAATACCTCGCGAGCGACCACCTCACATTTCACGCAGCGCTCCACAAACTTATCTAAATACCTCGCGATCGAGCGCTACAGTCGACTTCAATGTAACACGCACTGAGTTGCCTTGACGACGGAGGAAAAGGGGGTCGCTGTGGTGTGGTGGTCAGACTACCCGCCTCCCGCCTGGGCGAACCTTACGTATCGCAAGATTCGGTTCGCTGAGAAGCGATTTTGCCGTTGTGTAGCGCACTCGGAAGCAAGCCTGAGTATGAACATCGTTTGTTTGGTTATCGTACCGCAAATGTCGGAGTTTGATGACGTCGCAGCGGTGGAAATCGCAAGATGTGAGAACGAACCTGCGTATTGTGCGGCCAACATCGCAACTATGGTGCGGCATTAACCACGAGTACGATTGTTCGCGGAGATATGATGATGATGATGATGATGATGACAAACACTGCGCGTAATTTACTTTAGGCTAATTGATCAAGAAATAACATAATACACTCTAATATGTTGTAAAAAATTTTGAATTACTCGCAAGATACATATTCATGTAGTTGCAGCAGTCTGTAGGTTAATGTTGGGGCGGTTACCGCGGCAGCACTAGTTCACTTTCCCACTCAACAGATGTCGCATAGGTGTTTACTTTTCTTACCAACAGATGTCGCACTCCGTAAGCTGTAAGTTTATAAACCATAAATATAAATATTGTTAACGACATTTCCGCACACGTTATTCACAGTGCCTTTTTTTTCCCAATTAAATCAATCATTTTAGGTAGATACTTACGTCTGCCTGGACAAAATTACTAAATAAATTACCATAACGATTATTTGTGTATTCGTTTGTTCTGTGACGTCAAAGATTTTCGATATACATCGAAGATTAACGAAACGCGTACCGCATTGCAGTTCGTAATCACTACATTAGCTTTGTGTTTCGTTGTGTCTCCGAAGCATAACGACTGCTATCGGAGAGTTCGTAATCAGGGCCCAGGATTCGATTCCCAGCGGGGCTGCACCCGTATCTTCGCACGTCCACTCATCGGCTCTCAAGACCTCGATGTTAAGGTTGAAGTAAAGCAACTGCTTATGGAGCACTGCACCCAACTATACAATGAGAAAACCTCTTTAAGTAGTACAGACACCATGAAAAATGTCAGAAAAGTGCGATTTATGCTGTATATGAAAGAAGAATATATATATTTTGCAACATTATAAAATATTTTACTAAAATATGCTTTTTAAATGTAAAATAATAATCGATTAAAATAGTCTGTTTTTTATTTAAGGGCATTTCCATTCTGGATGTTTGGGAAAGCAGAATATGCAAGAAAATCTTCAAGAAAGAACGTTATAATATTTACTGTGATCATAGTAATAATGTATCATATCAATTTTATGATTAACTTTATTTACGTCAGTTTCAGCCATAAATGTTTGTGACAAATGGGCGCACATAAAAATAATTATAACATTATTTTCTATATTATTATACTAAAATTTTCTTACACACAATCATAGTAAACATTATGAAGATATGCGTGCAAAGTAAAATCACCAACTTGACTTGTAAATTTAAACACGACATTCGCAACACAACACAAAAAACCTCGCCCAGGTACACGATAGTCTCGCGCCTTGAGCTACGGTAAGGTCTATTCTACTCAGTTTGGATAACTCAATGATCATAATTTTGCAACTAAAAATTTTCGCCGCCAGGTACCACTGGTGTCGCATGTCTACAAGATTGTCCAGATTTCGGTGGAGAAAAAAAAAAGGATAATTTCAGTTTTTACAAAATAAATATAATTGTGTAAAATCTTCCAATTTGAATTGTGTTTGAAGTTACTTAGAGAATATACTTTGTTCTTCGCACTATAGTGTAAATGAAATGAAATATGACCACACGATGTTTAATACTGGGTCGTAAAACAGAATTTTGTCAACACTGTATTACATAATTATTTTATTTGAATGTAATAGCATAATCGAAACATTCCTTTTCATGATAAATATCTTCATTTTAACTTAAATTCGTAACTTTTTTTACATACATAAGCTGGTTCACAAAAAGCTCAACGCCAAACACAATTGTATTTTTACTGTTTCCGATTGTAAACGCTGTGTGTGCGTAATACGCATAAAATAAAGTTAATATTTCATATATTGGCAGGGGACAATAATATATGACAATTCCGGCCAAACAATAATCTGCTAGGCCTACACACACGGCAGAAGTTTTCCTTATGGGAAACTCTCCCATAAGGAATTTAGTTTTGTTTACAACGAACTTAACGCTATTTGCGTTTTGCGTTATTTGTTAATTGATTTCGTATATCATTAGGTGAATAAAATTGTACGGCGATGATTATATCATCTGTTGCCAAGCGCCTGTACTAATTAATTGTTTTCGCTTGTCTGCGACGTCCTGAATTCTGATTGGCCGACCTTAAACCTTGAATGCACAAGATCCGAATTATTTTTTACATACGCGAATAAAATCAAAACCTATGAAACTGCATTCCCTCCCCCCTACCCTATTTCTCAGCAACTGCATCACAGCTCATTCCGTCGTCAGACTCCAAAGTGTCACAACTAAAATGGTACTTGTGTCATTCTTGCTCCAACACCAAAACGACTAATTACAGAAGGGGTAAGTCCATATTTGCTGCTGCACCCACCCCTCATACCTAAGTCTAGTTCCTGCTCCCGAACCGACAACACATGTAATGACGTAATTATTAATTACGCAAAAATATATATAAGTACCTCCGACAAGCATCGAACCATGTACCGCCCGCTGCAACTCCACCCTGGCGGTCAACGACCCGACAGCGCCGGCCAGAACACACCTTCACATCTCCGGCACACTCACAGGGGAAGGGGGAATGCAACTGCATCGCCGCAATTTTGAATAAATTAAGTCCAGTACCGCAAATGCACTTGGAATTACACTTGCAATTACAATTACAAATGCACCCGAAGTGTAATTACACCAAAAATGCATCTGCACCAGAAGTGCACTTACACTGGAAGTGCAACTGCACCGGGGAGGCGGGAGGAGGGGGAATTTAAACTGCATCGCTTCCATTTTGAATCAATTATGCCTGCTTAAGATCTACTTGTATGCACGTTGTGTATTCTTCCGCCTTATTAAAAAAAATAACACTGCTGTGTGCTTAGTCACTTAATTCATGCGTCGGCCAGGTCAAACTGTGAAATATTTTACAAATCTGGTAATTTTTACCGGTCGATGCATTAAAAAAAAACAACAGAAAGCGAAAGAAACAATTTAAGTTATCACAAATGGTTACATAACACTTTTTATTTAACGTTAAGATACGGAAGTACACCCGCCATCCATCGTTAGCAACTTCACTAGGCGCATGCTACTCAGTTTGCCCGTTCAGGCAGGTAGGGATTGTGACTTTTTTTTCTTCTAAAGTTGATTTCAAAAGTGCTCACTCTATCGTGAACAACCTTTAGCTGCTTGCGGCTGTGAAACGTAGCAGCACGCAGTTCTGCTCCCGCCACCCACACTGCAGGCCCGAGAGCACGGAAACTCCAATAAACTAAAAGTGTTGACGTGCTGTTGGAAACTCGTTACCCTCCTCGAGTTTCCACACGGCGCTTGCTCGCGAGAGGACCATTACTTTCCACAGCGCCGCCCTTTCCATTCCCCGCCCCCTGGCCAGCTCTTCTTTTGTCTAGAAGCGCTGCCGCTAACACCCCCACGGTGAAAATTTCATCCGTGGTAAAATGCGGCCCGAAGCTCACATAGAACTGCGACGGTCCTGGTGTTTGGTATCTCGTACGTAACAGCAGGCAATAACAATGAGACGCCCTGAGATCATGCGGCGTATAGGCTGTTCACGGTAAAATGAGCACTTTGGAGAGCCCTGCTTAAGCTCTACGTGTATTCAAGTTGTGTATTCTTCCGGCTTACGTAAAATTAACATTGACACTGGCCTCATCACTTTATTCATGCGTCGGTCAGGTGAAACTGTGAAATAACTAGGAAAGTAAATATTTTACAAACCTGTTCATTTTCACTCTTCGATGCATTAAAATAAATAAACAGAAAGCGAAAGAAATAATTTTAGCTATCACAAATGGTTACCTAACACTTTTTATTCGACGTTAAGATATGGAACTACTTTCCTTCCATCGTTACCAACTTTACTGTGTGCATGTCACTCAATGCGTCCATTACAATATATGCAAGTAGGAGCATTGATTCTTTTTTTCTCGGGTTTGTTTCTAAAGTGCTCACTTTATCGCCAACAGCCTTTAATACCCGGTACTTGACACGGAAAGCTAAATGTCGCGGCGGAACATCGAGGAAAATTCCACGACGACAGAGTACACACAAATCATAAGGGTAATGCCCGAATCACATAGCCCCGACGAGCACAGCACGACACGACAAAAACCGCAACCACGACCAGTTTCAATATGACTGCTCGAATTTACAGCCCGACAGTTCACTGACGCGACGCGACGCAACGAGTAGAATTTTTCGGATCCATTTAGAAGGCGCTGATTAACTACGCTAGTTTCAAAGGCCGTGGGCAGACGGGAAATTTGAAGTACATTATGGTGACAAAGTTTTATAGCTAATACATACAAAAGTAAAATTATTATTTATGAGAGTTAAATACAATAATTGGCCAGACAGTTTATTTCAATGATGATGTAACTTTATCTTTTATTACAGAAAAATAACTTAGTACAATTTAGCCTCACTATTCTTCTTATTTACTGTAATCCTTCCTATCTTCTTCCTATCCAAGCTTATAAGACGATTTCAAGGTCAACTTATAACAACACACTGCGCCGTGCCGTAAGACACGACGAATATAAATAATTTATAATCCTGAAGTGCTGGTCGTACGACAGAGCTGCCGGACTTGCGTCAGCTCTATCTTGTATTTCATCGGTTGTTTAATTTTAAGTGTCGTGTCGTGCTTGCGGTGCCGTGCTGGTAGGGGCTATGTGATTCCGGCATAACAAGTTACGGAATTTCCTCCCTGCGAGTGTAGGCACTTCACGACCACGTCATTTTTCTATTTTATTTTCAACTAGCTGTTCCCGCGACTTAGTTCGCGTGCACCTTAGAATTTGTTTACATATTTTTAAAATAGAAATTCCGCTTCGCTTAGGTTTTATGGAGTTATTAGAATATAGCCCACCATCGCTTCGCTCAGGTTTTATGTTTAAAATAGAAATATCGCTTCGTTCAGGTTTTATAGAGGTATTGAAATACATACCTACATATTTGTTTTGAAATATTGTTACTTTATTACCTGAAATAGTTTTATCTTCGCGTTAGTGTTGGTTGTTTGATAATACGTTATTTTACTAAGTTTTTCCAAAAACTAATGTATATTTTTCTACGATCCGTATTATATAAATGATTATTTAAAAAAAGAAATTATTGTTGTTTCAACAATGCTTTTTGAAAATAATTCTATTGCACAAAAAATAAGATATGGAACATAAAGAAAATTATATGAAAAAATTCATTTACTTCATAACCATTTGCGATATCCAGATGAAATAAAGAGCAGATTTTAAATAGAAAATGACTCTATGATCTCTGAAAGATTTATAAATATCGATTCAGCTGTTTCGGAGCCTATTTTGAAAAAAAACATCCAGACAGACTGACAGGCAGAAATTTTAAAAACAGTGATTTATGCTTTAACATCGTTTAAATAGCATAATACGCTTATATGTTGGCATCAGTTTTTAAATAACAGATTAGACACTTCAATTCTATTTATTAGTATAGATGGCCACTGCAATACAAGTAACATTTCCAACAGCGGACATGAAAATTATCTTCCATCGCTCTTAGTGTAATCTGGCCTTGTGATCAGAGAAAATGCGCCAGAAGAGTCACACGTGCCCTTCAAATGGCGGTAGACAAGATTGCGAAAACCGTCCCAGCTCTATCAAAACATAAAAAGGGGGAAGGTGGATGTGTGATCAGAGGCGCAGAATATTTTATAAAGAAAAATACAGCAATTTCAGGTAACTCTGTACTAATTAAGGCTAAGACATTACCTTTATTTTTTTCATTTACAACAAATTCTTTACAACCTCTACCACAATGATGCGCACACGTGCTGTTCACGCTTAACTCAGTACTTTTGAAATCAACCTTTGAAAAATGTAATTGTCCGTACCTGGATATACTACAGCAGAAAAACGCTGACTGGCCCACATCCATCATAGTTGGTAACGACAAAGGCGTAAAGTAGTTTCATGTCCTCAAGTTGAATTACAAGTATTAGGTAAACATTAGTGGATGCTAAAACGATTTATTTTGCTGTCAGGTTTTTAAAACACATAGTTTAAGAATTGACAAATTTGTAAATTATTAACTTTTCTAATCATTTCACAGTTTCACCTGACCGATGCACTGATAAACTTACCAGGCCTATGGCAATGTTAATTTTACACAATGGTGGAAGAATACAGGATGACTATACAAGTAGATCTCAAGAAGAGCTTTCAAAGAGTGCACCATTTTATCGTGAATATTCTATACTTACGTAGTTATAAAATGTACGTTCTGGCACACCTGGCTGCTGGCCGGGGAGCCACAGCGGCCATCTTGGATGACGTCACGTCAAAATATCCTGCTCCGTCATTCCTTGCCAATGTCAGCCATCTTGGATTTCCCCTTTTCCTTGTGGAATCTTCCTTTTCCCTTCCTGCGGCCAGCCATTTCAGTATATTCACATAAATCGCCGACAAACTCTGTCAAGTAAGTGAGTGAAGAGATTTGGGCGGCTCTTAAAAGCGAGGTCTTGAGAGCCTATGAAGGTGATTGAAGTGAGTATGGAGTAGCGCCAGAATGAAAGGGCGGAGGGAAACGGGAGATCCACGAGAAAACCCACTGGTCAGCGGCATCGCCCGGCACGATTCCCACATGCGAAAGTCCGGGAGTGAACCGGCCGGGGATTGAACCCGGTTCGCCTTGGTGAGAAGCGAGCAGGGTAACCGCTCAGCTACCGCGGCCCCATCTCCGTCAAGAGATTCCTCACATAAATATGGACGAAAAGTATAGACGAGTCATTTAGCCTAACTCGATTCGTAAGGATGTTACATGTCCGTAAAGGCGGAGATGAGCGACCAAATTTACTTAGACCTCTGAAAGTACGTATAGTGTACCAGTAAATGCAGTACCGCGCGCGCACACACAAACAGTAGAGAGGCATCGCACTGGCATCCAATGCGACTTGATACACCTGGGTGGCTACCGCCATTTTTTTCCATAACCTATTACTTATGTACATCGACAGTAATTTTCTGCAAATGTGTATGTTCATTTACTGGTTCACGACACGTACTTTCAGAGGTCAAAGTAAATTTGGTCGCTCATCTCCACCTTTACGGGAGCGTAACATCTTTAGGGATCGAGATAAGCCAAATGTAATGTGTTAACTTCTCGTCTATATTTATATGAGGAATAACTTGATGGATTTTGTTAGTGATTTTTGTGAACAGCCTGTATAATTCAGATTGGTTGCCTGCATACACATTTTACGACACGAATTATGTTTATTTCGGTACAGAGATTTTAACTTTTATTATAGGTTTTTTACTCCAAAACCTGAGATCACCACAGTTTTGTTTTCGTTTCCTACGCGTGTCACCTTTTATATTTTCTTACAAATTCCCAAAGAACCTGGGAAATCACAAGTCGTCGGTGTACTGGCTACACTATCCAGTTCTCGAACATCACTGGTTTAAAACTTAACCTTTTAGATGTGACACACGACAAACGGGAGTTACACAAACCCAAAAAAATTTCATTTTAAAAATGTTATTGGTTTTAGTAAACCCTCCTTAAAAAGAGCTAATTTAGGACATTTATTGTTATGCAACGTTCCATAATTCATTAATTTCTGATGCCGACTACAGACGTGATGAATTGCAATGACAGGTAAACATTAACATAAAGGTATGAATTATGCAGCAGCGAATGGCGTGTGCATGGCTAAGGTGAAGCGATTAACACCACAATAACCAGCAAACTCTGGCAGTGAAGCCAAGTGTACACAGGATATCAAGTTCGTGTATGTGCCATTCACTTAGGGGGGGGGGGGGAGGGTTACAGGAACGTTCAAACTTTGTCACCCTGCGATTGCACTTGAAGTACGACACTGTCACTACGAAATAAGTCTGAAATTCAAGTTACACAGCAAGTTACTGACCAGACTGGCATCGCCTCGCTCGCTAGTCCTTGGAGACTACAAACAGCAAGCATTAACACACATTCTCTATTACACCCGTCCACCATGTGATAGATTCTACGTCAACCGAACAGTTGGATGCCAAGGTATGATTCCCTTCAGCGTTTAATGAGTCGAGACCCTACCGTTTCACGTTACAAGACGGCACAATGCTAGACTTCAAAGTACTATACACATCGAGCGGACTTCACTTGCTGATCGATGCCGCCACAGACAGAATTCACTCTCTTTCGCACCCAACCACTCGGGATGAAGCTACCAGAATGCTGGATGTTTACTATTGGTTTTGAGTCTTGCAGGGCGTGTTGGATGAACGGTTAAATGGCACATATGAATGTAACAACATATTATGCTTGTGGGCTGTCGACTATGGTACTAAATTATAGCAAGAAACGATAGTGTTTCTATATACAGGATGATTCTCAATTAGACCGACAAACTTCGGGAGGTGATTCTTCAAGAAAAAGTAAAAGGAAAACATATTTGACACTTTATAAACGCTCTTAAGTTGAAGGTCCCGGTAACATACAAACATTTTCCGAGAGTTGTCATTGTATTTTACTTCGTTACCGATATTTTGCACAAATACGGTTAAACACCCCGTTTCTTAAGGGCTCATACCTCCCTTAATACTCGGTTTAGGTATAAAAATTCACATATGTTCTAGTTTTACTTTTTCATGAAGAATCACCTCCCGAAGTTTGTCGGTCTAATTGCGAATCATCCGGTATAAGAGTCTTGAGAAGCCGAAGACAAATGAGTAAGGTAAAAAGGACGCACATTGAAGAACACGTGTATGATATTCATGTGTGTATAAATATACAGTGAATATAAAACGTATGTTACATATACACAGCGGTGTCAATCAGAAAAATCGTCGCATATGCAAAGAAAAATAAAATTAATGAAACGTTAAAAAAAACTAATGAATTTCACACGTGGTGAAAGACTGCTGCGCGCTACTTAGTAAGATGCTTCCACATTACGAGATACGTGGCACGCTCTGTATATAGCTGGCGCTACGAGATGCAAAGTGGTCAAACCAGACCTCACTTCCTCCAGACTCATAGGAACCGCACATTTCCAGCTTCAAGAAAGGAGCTCCGTTCGTTTACAACTTTCCCCGCACACCCGCGGGATCCACGAGGCATAAAGTTTGTCGGCGATAATCGTCCCCCCCCCCCCCCCAAACTCTTTCCTCCGCGGCTGCCGATGAGCAAGTTTCCAAAAACAGTCGAGCCCCAAAACCGACAACAGCGCGCCCGAGGATTTATCACTACCGACGCGAAGCAGAGAAGATGTACCGTGAAAGACTCTTGTGTATAGGCTGTTCACGATAAAGTGAGCACTTTCTGAAGCCTTCTCATTTGGAATAATCAATAAATATATTTTATTGTAGCCCCAGATGTTTACTTTCGAGTCCGGTGAAATATATACACTGTGTTTATAACATACATAAGAGTATCAATTTAAAAAAAAAAGTGATGGAAGTATAAAAAATGGCTGATAGGAGAAAAGTAACTGGGGCCTCGAAAGGGCTCACTTTACCGTGGAAAGCCTGTACTCTTTCTAAGTTACATGGCTTCAGCTGATATACTGCCTGTTTTTACTCCAGAATGCTCCGAACTGTGAGACAGTATCATACGGCACTGGTGTAAATAAATGCTTGTCCACGATTAATTGAACATGTATTAAACCAAACTTTGAAGGAAAAAAAACTGCCTATAATTCATCGTATTGTTGTATTGCAAAGGACTTTTTAACGTCCCCCGGTTTTATGCTTGAAAGCTTAGCAGAGGACGGCTTACAGACTAACTTATAACCTAACTTAAATTAACACCCATGCCTTACCCGGGATTCAAACCCAGAGCCTCCCACCCCAGATCGGTGGCGCACCGACCGACTGCGCCACAGGAAATCGGCCCTATAATTTATGTTTTAATGTAAACACTGACAATGTTGGTAGCAAATCATTAAACATGTTTCCATCTGAACGTTTAAAGAAAATGCAACATTTATCTTGATACTTAATCAAATTCGTTTCATTTTATTTTCAATACACTTGAGAAAGGATAAGTCTCAATATTAACATTTCTTTTTTTCCAAAATTTTCGGTTCACTTGATCATATGTCTTACATGTGGCCGAATGTTGTATAATAAGCATAAATAAAAAAAAAACGAAATAAGGCTTTCAGAAATTTCTCGGAAAAAGGGAAACCAAATATTCGGACAGCCTGCCTCTTTTCATTGCAAGGGCACTTCTGTCCCCCCCCCCCCCTCACCCGATCTTTGCTAGCTGTTCGAACTATATTTACTTTTGATTTTGCACCTTCCTGTAATATAGGGTCTGTAGAGACTTTCTGTAATATAGGATCTGTAGAGACTTCCTGTAATATAGGGTCTGTGGAGACTTCCTGTAATATAGGGTCTGTAGAGACTTTCTGTAATATAGGGTCTGTAGAGACTTCCTGTAATATAGGGTCTGTAGAGACTTCCTGTAATATAGGATCTGTAGAGACTTCCTGTAATATAGGGTCTGTAGAGACTTTCTGTAATATAGGGTCTGTAGAGACTTTCTGTAATATAGGGTCTGTAGAGACTTACTGTAATGTAGGGTCTGTAGAGACTTCAAAGGGCACATATTTCCGCAATTTTCAAACCCTCGGCAACCTTTATCACCAACAAGGCGGGCTACAACCCTTCCTTTTTCCACAGCATTTATTTGTTAGAATTGTTTTGTCATTCCGTTTTCAGCCCTCTCACAACTCCCACCCCATCTATGCGCTGTTTTTTTTTTTTTTTTTTTTTAATCATCTCAATTCTTGCAATAGTTTGTCACTTACTCCGCCTTGTCACAACGCTATACAGCATAGGGCTGAACTCGACCGAAAATGCAAAACATGTGGAACTCTTTTTACCTAAACTGGATACGAGTTCCACCTGCCTGGAGCTTGAACTGCGTTGCAGAGTACGTGAAATCCTGTTTATTTCACGACACTATTTAACGTGCCTCCAGTATGTTTACCTACGTAATTACATCATACCCCACACGAAGACGGAATGGTAATTTTAAGTTACCACGCATACTGCAAACATTATCTTGCAGCCCACCAAAACACCACTTATTGATTCGGTGACATTTTCCACTGATTCATTAGTAATTTTTTTCACTATTTTTCCGTAGTTTGTTTTTTTTTTACGCGTACCAAGTGAAACAACAACGAATAAACTGATAACACCAATACAAAATACTTTCTCAAATGTGTTTCATCTTTCAAAACACCATTTTACGAGGCAAGATGAACACACAGCCTTTCATTCTATTTTTTACGTTTTTCATTTCGTTTTCATGTAATCATCACAGCACTCTGTTTGAAGGTTTAAACTGCATATAAAGTGATAAAGAGCGTGCACTCATATGTATGTGTGTGTGTGTGTGTGTGTGTGTGTGTGTGTGTATATATATATATAGACACACACACATACATACACTATTCGTTTTAAAAATCCTACCAATATCAATTAAACCAAAACCATTAGTAAGTTAATAGAATTAAAAACTAACAGTACGTTTTCACTCGTTCTTCAACTTGACCTACCTCCACAGCTTAGGGGTAGGGTGACCAACTTGTAGTCTGAGGGTCGCGGATTCGCGCCCCGGTGCTCCCCGACGCGGCAGATTTTCAGTTCGCTTGTCGCACTGGGAATCTGGCCTCACTAGAGCTTCGTCAATATCAAATGTCTCGACAATGTCTAACGAGAAAAAAAAAAAAAAAAAAAGGTAAGATAATGGCCTAAAAGCGAAGTGGAAAGGGTGAGAGTGTTCAATCCCGACCACCTCCGAAAACTTTTTACATTTTTTAATTACGGTAAAATTGCGCTATATAATTAGTAAACTGTCGTAAATATGTTTATTTCATATAATTATTTGGTTAAATTCAATGAAAACAATATTTTATTCCCCACTTATTCATCAGTGAAATTTTTTCACTGAAACAATCAGTGGTTTATCACTGATTCTAAGTGGAGCCATTTTCACCAATTCGAATAACTGAATTTCACTGCGAGTCAGTGGTTTTCCACTGATTCTAATTGAGTGTGCACTCTCCGGACACGAGTGGAACTACGATAGGAGGCTGCACAGAACATTGCCACAGACTCTTCGTCAATACAACGATAGTGTCACCGCTGAACGTTCCACAAGTACACGCAGCACTACGAGAACACTGCACGCCAGTTCATAGCCCTGCCCGTAGCGGCGAAGGCGCTATTGTAGCGCGTGATACTGTAACCCTTATAGCTCTGAAGTAAAGCAACTGCACCTGACCGTAGAATGTTAAGAATTCATAAAAAATTAATACAGACACCGTAACAATTTTCAGAAAAATATAATTTATACTGTATATGAACGAAGAATGTAGACATTTTGCAACATTATAAAATACTTTACTGAAATATACTTTTTAAATGTCAAAAAGAAATAATCGATCGATGGAGTCCGCATTTTTAACAAAATTTAAGCGCATTTCCGTTTTGGATGCTTCGGAAAGCAGAATTCACAAGAAAATCTTCTTCAAGAAAGATCATCATAATATTTACTGTGATCATGTGTAATAAAATCATAGTATAGGCCGTTCACAGTAAAGTGAGCACTTTTGAAGCCCTAATTACTTTTTTCTTTTAACCAATATATATCCTTCCACCACTTTTTAATGTAAACCCTGCCATGTGAGTAATAAACACAGTGTATACATTCACCATACCCAAAACCAAAAGTCCCGAGTCCATAATGAAATGTATTTATTGGTTATTATGTCTCATTAAACAGCTTCAAAAAGTGCTCACTTTACCGTGAACGACCTATAATAATGTATCATATCAATTTTATAACGAACATTATTTACGCCAGTTTCAGCGGTACATATTTATGATAAATTGACGCACATAAAATCAATTACAAAAATTATTTCCTACATTATTATTAAAATTTTCTTACTCACAATCAGTGTACACAGTATGACGATATTCCACGAGGAAGGTTTTCTTGCGAATTCTGCATTCTGAAGCATCCGGAATGGAACTATGCTTACATTTAGTTAAAAATACAGTTTAATTTCATCGATTAATTATTACATTTAAAAAGCATATTTTAGGAAATATACAGCATAATAAATGTCGCTTTTCTGACCATTTTTAAGGCATCTGTACTATTATTTTTTTATGAGTTCTTCGAGTTGTATAGTTGGCTGCAGTGCTCCATAGGCAGTTGTTTAACTCCAACCTTAACAGAAGTATTAAAAATGTTGACACGTGACATATTTAGGAAAGAACAAAACAAGTCATACATTGGGGGATTTTTTTCCCAAAGGTTTGATTCAAAAGTTGTGAAGAAACAACGAACAGACTATACCTGTGAAATCGTTAGAAATATAAACACGTTGCCAATATTATAATTTTTACTTGCACGTGCATAAAACGAACAAGACACCACATGAAATAAATTTAGTACCAACAAATTTTAATGCCTCAATTTTAATATTTGCGCTAAGACATAGAACTACTTTTTCTCAATTGCTACCAACTTTACTGAGAACAAGAAAGTCACTGTGTCCGTAAATATACACGCAGTAACGAGGAATATTTTTTACGTATTTTTTTAAAGGTTTAATCAACCGTGAACAAGCTGTATTTTTATTTATGTGAAACACTAATCACCTGGTTGAAACTACAAGTAATTCACTTCCCACTTAATGAAACCTTCTCCAGCTGCATAGTTTGTGCAAAATAATTAACAAAATCACACCGTCATTTTTTTTTTTTTCGTGATTTGAAAACACGAAAACTAAATTGTTTACTGAACCGAAAAACTGTTCGTTAGAATGCTACGCCACTTTAAGTCGTATCGTGAATTTATCCACGAAAAATTCTTTCAAATATTATTACTTGCGGATATTAATTGAAAAACGAGCATAATTGACACTTTCTTCAGAGTTAAATTCGTTGGTGTCTCAAAGTAGTTATTCTTTCGTGGCTGCTGTAGCTACTTCGTGACAGTTTTAGCTCGTCTTATTAGATTACAAAAACAAAATCGTCATACTGACAGATAGTTACGTAAAAAACAATGCAACTTAAAACAAATTATCGAAGAAAAATAAATCACGCAGTGTCTTTAAAATGAAGATTCTTTCACATAAATAATAAATAATGAAAAGAATACTACGCAACAACCTTAAACCATAAATTCACTCACCTGCACACTGTCTAGAACTACCTCTTGAATGGCATTCGGCGACACCTTCAGAACTGCATCTTGAAGGACATACGTCGAGTTGAGAAAATCAACATAACATTCAGGAATCACATAAGACATGATCCTCGGGCGAATTATTAAATATGAAAATACTGCGATACCATTGGATCTTGATGGCATATCATGTGTATTGGCACTGCGATTGCTTATAAAACGAATTGAGGCCGGAACATTAAATGGGTCGGGTAATAAAAAAAAAAATTATATTTTAGCCAAATGCCATATATTACGTAGAAGCTGCGATGAACACAATCTTCTTCAAACAAAAATTTTTTGGTCGCATATTTCGTGTAGTTACCTGCAAAAGTAGCAATTTTACAGCTTTATCGCAGAAATAAGAAAAGCTATGAAAATTAAAGAAAGGATTATTATTAAATATTTAATATAAATTATTAAAAATAATTTTAACGTTCAATCAATAAATGATTTGAGGGCAACAATAAAGCAAAGCTGTCCTTATAGCTCTCACTTTTAAAACATATTTCAATATGCATCGTTAGGTGAGGGGCAGAGATGTGGGCTAAAATATTTTCTGAATCGGAAAATTTCCCAGAAAATTTTCTAATTTTGAAATTACAGTATTTTATTAAAATTACTTGGGTTGATCAAGTGAATATAGGGATGAAGTTTACTATAATATTTGGTTAACAAACGCTTCAACTAAAAAGACGTATTAAATGAAAATACCAATTCAAAGGGAATTTACCTGTCTTCACAACAGGTGGGGCTGCTGGGGTTAGCCTTGCATAAGAGACCAATGAAAAAATGATACGAGGAATTCCTTGCCTCAGTGCCTTCATATAACAGGGGGTTCATGTTGCTGAACAATGAGAAATTGGTAAAGGGATTTCCCCTGTGCAAGGGTTTTACTTTACTACGTAAACAGGTATGCTGTGTAGTTATGAATTAGTTACAGCTCGAACGTTACTGTGAGTGAGCCCCAAGTTTCTAAGTACACATTACGTTTATCTGGTAAAGTAAATGTAAAGTGCGATTGCAAGTAATGCCTAATCTGAAAAAAAAAAAAACTAATATGTGGCACCATTATATTGAAGCCTGTGATGGGAACACAAAAAGAAGATAACAGGAAATTGTGAATATTGTGTACATACTTACGCAAATAATGCAACCAAAATGGAGATATATGTGGCAACATGCAAAAATTGTCCAGAGCGGATTCAAACACATGCTGTTCACAGTAGGAAGTAAAAGATTTTTCAGAAATATTATTTTAATAAATCCTCAGAAACTGAGTGCTCAATTATGCTCAAATTTTTACTCACTCAGACAGCAAATAATACTTACTTCATGTTTTTAGATCTAATTTAAGGATATAACATATTTATTCCGCGATACCCTCAATTCTTAAGGAATCGTAGAACCAATAATCCAAAATATACGAATCGAAATATTAAAAACCAATTACTACAGAATCATCACCTAAGCTGTTACCTCCGCTGTGGTTGACTAGTAATGTGGGCCCTATTTATTCATGTACTATGCTCTTTTCAATACTATTTTGTGTCTTTAAATTGTTAGAAGATGATTTACTTACTGTATCTCATACAAAAACATCCTAAACATTGCAAAAGCATCCTAAACATTGATGAAGTAGCTGTGATAGCAGACTTGGCAGAATACCGTGCCAAACATACTTTGTGGAGTCGAGACATCATTTGGCAGGCAGCAGAGACTATATCTCCCCTTAAAAGGTGGAAGGGATATTGCAGAACTCTACAGTTACTTAAAGTTGCTATTAGGACTCTTTCTTAGTACTCAACCAACAGCTGCCTCATGTGAACTGGAAGGCTTTCAGCACAATTAAAACCAAAAAGAGGAATAGGTTGCCAATAACAAGCGAACTCACTGCCAAGCTGGTTTCTGTTTCTCAGAATCTCTTTTTGTTGTCACTGCAAGCAAATCCATCAAATCCAAGTAAACCAGAATCTTGTGGTACCAGCAGCAGAAGTTCTATGGACATAGACATAACCAACAGCGACAGCGAGTGTGAAGACGAACTAAATATTTTGCACGATGGCATTGTACTGTGTTGTGTAAAGTCATTTCATTTGCTAAAAATTATTAATCCAAGTGTGTAGTGTAGCCTGCCAGAAATTAAAAGCTATAAGTTCACGAAACATTTTTGACTGTGTAGGCCTATTTAGTGACTTTTCGAGCAGATTGCCTACCGGGTCTTATACAGGTATTGCTTAAATTGTAGCAAATATTTTTCAATACATGTATTGTAGTGACTTTTAAAGCACATTACCTTTCAGGAATTATAACATTATTATTTAAAGTCTACCGTTCACATTTTATATTTTATGTTCTGTATGTTTAAATCAAATAAACCATGATTCTTTTATGATTTGCTTAGTCGAAAAATTTACATTACATATAGAATATATAATTTAAGATTTGTTTATGAAATATGCGTAACTATAAACTTGTTGCGCCAAATCCTTGATCCATTTTGAGTTAGGAAAATTTTTTCGTCCAAAACTTTACGGAAAACCCACGGTTCTGGTGAGGGATTTGGGTAGACTGAATAGGTGGATAAATTGTCTACATGGATTCGATAAATGAATTGGATGGGCTCCATGGATGAACTGTGTGGATGGATTGTATAGACAGGATGTAGGTAATGGGTGTAGGGACTCGGTGGATGGATTGGATACTGTGTATGGATATATTGCATGAATTAGGTGGATGGATTGGATGGACTGGGTGGATTGATTAGATGGACTGGGTGGATTGATTAGATGGACTGAGTCGATGGATTAGATGAACTGTCGATGTATTAGATGGACTGGGTTGGCTCGGTAGATAGATGTGTGTGGATGGGCAGGTGTGCGGATTGGAGGATGGATAGACTAGCTGAACTGGATGGGTAGACAGATTGGGTGGATGTATAGATGGACTGGACGGATATTTGGGAAGACTGGCTGGATTGACAGAAGCACACGTGTACAAATGTATGTACGTAAGTACTACCTATATGTACATATATTAAATATGCATACATGTACATAATGTACAAATGGCACAAACAGGTTTTAGCATATAATATCTTTGAAATCATTATGACATTTCTGCTCACCATTTTTGGTTATGTAATCAATAAACACATTTTTAAAAATTAATTATATTATTTATGTAGGTGGGTCGACATTCATTATTTGTAAAATGCAAAGTCAGTAAAACTGCAATTTTTTAAGTAACAAGGTAAAAAGGCAATAGATAAATAATATTTGTTAGAAATAACATTTTATGGAAATGACGTAAAATGGAATGTATACAGTAACTTTTTTCTAAAGGTACTGAGGGGGAATGGATTAATGCTTCATAGCAAAGGGCAATAAGTTACAAACCAGTCTCTGTGTCTCGAATTCTTTGACTTCTTGCTGATTTAAGCCTTTAAGAAGATATATTTCGATAATGCCACTACGATTCTTTGGCTATTTAGTTTATCTTGTAGTAAAGTTATTACATCTGAACTATTAATGCATAATTAATTATGCCACAATTTACATAGTATAAAATGAAAATAAATTTACTCTTATGCCAACTCTACACAATTTTAAGTTAATAGTTCTTAACTGCACATAAACAGCTATAGGACTGATGTATGTAGTCCCGAAAAGAAAAACCTAAGTCAGCATGAAATCAAAGTATCCAATACGCTTTAAGATTCTGACGAATGATTTAGTACAGCAGACGATGTGTTCAAATTCTCATGCCGAATACCCTCGACGTGCTTAGTTCCATCCAAAAGTAAACACAAGTCGCGACGTCAGTGTGTCGATGTCGAGTCCAAACCAAGTGGGCGACTGTATCTTCAAACAGCTCCTTCATTCAAGGGCACGAACCATGTCTGCTTCGAGTGTACTGCATTGTGTTTTACGTTACTCACCTGCTTACAGTAGCTCCTTCCCGCCATTTAGTGGACATGCACTGTTGTTTGCAAAAAAGTAGAAGTAACTTAAGAGAAACATACATAATTATTCTATGTTAGATATTAGAAATAATGGCTTCTATTATGTGGTGGTTAGATATTACAACAAGAGCAAAATTAACAACTGTGCTCGAGTTCAAGAGTGCACACTTCGCCAAGGTGCAGCGGTGGAATTGCAAGGAACTATGTGACAGTGTTTAGCTCATATGGAAGTGAAGCGAGGTGGAGATGGACCCACTGGCCAACAGCAGCATACACCACATTTCCAAAGAGTGAAAATCAGGAACGATCGTACAAAGGGTTGGGGCAAAAAATGTGGGTCGTTAGATATCGAAGGGAAGCGATACAAGAGCACTTTCGCTGTTACAAATGTATGCATATTCAAGCAACTTCTTATGGAGCTACTACAGTTAAAGCGCGGAAACGTGATCCATAATGACGTGGAACAGAAATGAGCTTCGTGCATGCAAAGTGAGGAACTTCGTCGTATTTGCAACAGCTGCCGGTTTCGGAAACTAACAACACCGAGGCAACTCTGAGCATTCTTCGCGGCTGAAGATCGAAAAAATTCTTTCCTGCTGCAAACACGATGTTCATACTACCTATTATTTCAAACATCAAAAAGTAGCACGAGCCATCTGCAATGGCTACTAACACTTATAGTACTAAAAATTACCTTATTATTCTCTTTTCACTTAATAACGTGTTGACACTCCTTTTCGTTACTAAGATGCAGTATCCCAAATTGGCTCCAGCCTCCCATTGGGCTAGTTACTCCTAAAATAGGATCATGTATCTCCGGACCACCCACGGGGCCGGAAACCCCTAAAACGGACCGTGCCGTGTATCTCTCATTGCCCACTTATATCTGGGCAACACCCGGTAAAGGCTGTTCACGATAAAGAGAGCACTAAAGAGAACACTTTCAAAAGCAACCCTTGAAAATTGTAACCGTTCCTACCTGCATGTATTTATAATGGGCGCTAGTAGTGGCATGCGCCCAGTAAAGTTTATAACAACGGAGGGAAAGTAATTCCACGTCTCAACATCGGATAAAAAATGTTCAGCCAATACTTGCTAATAATACAATGATGTTTTTCTTTCTGATTTTTTTAAAATGCATGTACCTGTATGGATCATAAAAATTGTAAAATATTTACTTTCATAATAATCCCACAGTTTCCCATTACTGACATACAAATAAAGTGACCAGGTCCATGGCAATGTTTATTTTACATAAGGTGGAAGGATCCACAATGTGCTTACAAGTGGAGCTTGAGTAGGGCTTTCAAAAGTGCTCATTTTACCGTGGACAACCTATAGTTCTGATACTCACTTGTATAAGCTGGAAATGCACAACAAAGTAGCAAATTTACAGAAAGTTTCCTTGAATTCACGGTAAGATTTGTGGGTATAACAGCAAGTCCGCTATTAAATAAAAGTGTACAAAATTTTAAGAAGCTTTCTGATAGTAGCATAAAATAGTTAGTTTTGGTCTATAGTGTGTGGGTGTGAGCGTGTAGTGGGTCAATAACCTCGTGTGTCGTCCATGTTGGATGATGTCACAATTGTCTAAATTTCATGTTTTATCTTAAAATCATTTTATAAATCAATATTTTAAATACCAAAATTGCAATCCCCACCCCAGAAAATTCCAATGAGAACAGAAAAAGTTTGTGAGCAAATTAATTTAATTTTTTTTTTTGCATTTCTGAATAAGTCCATAAATCAACAAAAGGCAGATCCAAAGCTCCTTGATGTGCGAGTAAAAAAGTCCACACAACTAGGTGGATTCAAGACTCCTTAATGAGTGAGCTAAGCCCTGTGGGACAATGATTACATTTATTATTATTATTATTATTATTGACCCGATCTTCATATTGCATGATCTCACTTAATGGTTTCAATGTTTGAGATTCGGCCTTGAATTTGAAGCTGAAAAATCGAGAAACATCATGAAATATTGGAGAAAAAAAAAAAAAAAAAAAAAACAAATTAACAAAATGCATCAAACTTCTGAAATTCAGTATTTTATACCAATTTAATACATACCAACATTTCACAAACAATTAAAGATTTTCTTAACTTTATTTAAAAATTAAATTTTTGTACATTTGTGGGAAAATACATAATAATTCACAGACTGGTCTGGGGTTATATTCTAATAAAGATGGTTCAGCACATAAACATAACCTCTCCCAGTACGGCTATCAGCGAGTATCCCACCCAACGACTCCCCTTCTACACCGTTGTCACTGTCTCGGCTTTTGCCTATTAGATCGAGGTGGTAACTCATGTTTTCAGTATTTTTCACTAGAGTATGCTGGTAACTTGTGTTTTAAACAGTGATCACCACAGTGCACCCACGTCGTCTATATTGCCAAACCTGTCGGCTAGTGTGTGCTAATACAAAATTTTGCTGAGTCGCAAGAAGGCCTAACTACAACATGTTTATTTTTTCGAACCCACAAAGTATGCAACTTGCTATATTTAATAAGTCACTCTTTTTCAGTAATATTACTTAAACAGTTTTCTTTAAGAACTGTTCTTTTTCATGATAATTTTATTTGCAGAAAAGCATCTTTATATGATCAACTTTACATGCGCAGGTAATTTTGAAAACAAATTAAATAATAAAAAAAAAAGCACATGATGTTTTCAAAAATTACTTTATTCGCTAAAATGTGTTTACTATAAGAACATGAGAAAAAAAAAACAAATACATGGAAAAAATTGCATAGGGCCTACATGTTATTTACTTTCTTTTGTGAAACCTACACTCTTTCTACATGAAATTCACCTCTCGATGTATGTATAAGCGAACCATAAAATGTAGTGGGCTGTGAAAAGAGCATATCATTATATCACATTGGTGCGAATCATGAGTGGAGTTCGACCAACACTGAAAAGACTCATACCACTCGACAGTTCTGGAAGAAGTAAACTCTCAGCTGCAGTAGCTGCACTGAAGCTGCGATGAACTAGGTACAACATTATTGCAGGTACTTAAATCATTGCACATTTTATCACTGAAGAAGAGATGGGAATCATAGATGTTACACTGAACACAAACAGATAATTCTGTTTATCTCGATCAAGTTTTCCTTAACCGTTGGTTCAGGAGATCTTCACTGTGAAGGTATGTCAAAGCAAAGGCTGCAGAACATCGCATGGCGACTGTTGGCGAACTGAGACAACAGATTGAGGCCACATGTGCAAACATCAAACACAGTATGTTGTGTTGGTATGTGCATCGCAAATGGCGTAAAATTATCTTGTGCTACAAAAACAATGGATGTCATACTGATCTAATCGATGCCTAAATTACAATACATTAATCCACAAATATTTTATATTGCGTTATTGTTAGCATTGTGATATTTGGGTAAATTTGTGTACTGTGTTGTTTAGTCTTATACTGTCTTATATTGTAGCATCCTTGGACTTATGAAACATTCTCTAGAAGTGTTATTCTGTTCTTTGGTTGTCACAACTGTAGCACCAACCAGACCATCGACTTCTGTTTCAGTGGCAACTGTGCGATCGATCTCATCTGCTAATGGTCACATCATTATCATTTCGAGTTTTGTGAAAAGACTTTCGGTCTCGGCTACAACACACGACATAAACGCATTAATTGTGAAAAGAGACCCTATTGTGCATGTTTTCTATGTAACATGTGTGGTTTCAATCTATCCCTCAGTGATAACCTGCACAAGGATTTAAGGACCTGCAATGGTGTTGCTTGCTCACTCATTGCAGCGTTGGCATCATTACTACAGCTCAGAATTCACTTCTGACAGAAATGTCAAAATGTGATAAATGAGACAGGGTCTTTTCCCAGCCCACTACAATTCCTGGTTCACTGATGCCGATATCGAGAGGTGAATTTGATGTAGAAAGAGTGTAGGTTTCACCAGTTGTCGAAAATTACCAACTTAATATAAAATTGATTTTCTAAAAAAGCTGTAATAGAAATAAAATTCTAATAAAAAAAAATCATCTATACATAGTATAAAACAAAGTCGCCTGGCCGTGTATGTCTGTGTATTCAGCTAAGGCTTCTAAACTACTTGATGTATTTTGATGTGGTTTTCACCATCATTTAGAGAATTTCTTGAAGAAGGTTTAGGTATATAATACATTAATATTTAATGTAAGGATAGTAGAGAATATCAACGTTTTCTAATCGTGTCGGAAAAAGCAGCTTTTCAGGCGCTTACATAGCTTACACTGACTAAACCTTAAGTGATACACCAAATTAATGTACTACAGAATTGTAGAGCTTAAAAAGTCTACAAAAAGTCCATGACAGCATATGTTTATCTTTTAAGGATGACCCACAGTACCCATTTTTGTCTTTTAAAATTTGGTTAAAAGATAGGGGTTCATTTACAAAGACTTTTTGAATAACAGAGTATTAATCCTATTTTAGTTGCCTTAAGCATTTAGTGTATATACTTGCTGTAAACCTAAATAACACCATATTTGAACGCACCCGAGCGAGGCAGGAGGAGGTTGCTAGTCAAAAATAAAATTAAAATAATACGGCTGGAAAAGGGAGATTATTTAAATATATCACGATGCATAATACACAAATAAAAATGTAGTATTTTGGGCTTTGTTGTCGTTTAGCAAACGTTGGTATAAGCACACACTGGCAAACAGGTTTGGCAATGGGCAACACAGGTGCATTAAAATGGTCGATGCTGAAAACACGTGTTACAGTGCACTCCAGTCAACAATACTGAAAACGAGCTATCAACTCAATCTAGTGGGCAAATGCGGATACAATGGATGGCAAAGGTTTCGGTGCCAACTAAATAGCCAATGAAATTTAGTAGTGAGTCAGTCGTCTGCTGGTTACCATACTGGGAAGAACTGGGTATTTTCGTTATGTCAACTTTTATGAGAAACGAAGCCTTCGCATCCTACATATAAGTCTCTAATAATTTAATTTTTCCTAATTTTCCGAAATTTAATTTTTATGTATAATTTTTCGGATTTATAAATTTGGTATTCACTCTATTTATTAAAATAAAATATAGTATTATATTTTTTGGAGTTTTTAAAAAACATTTATTAATTTTTGGATTTATAATTTTTTAGGATTTTTTTTTTGTTTTTCCCCATTTTTTCCTAAATTTCTTGTAATTTTTCTCGATTTTTAAGTTTGAAGGTCAAGTTCAATGTTGAATGTCAAACAAGTGTCATAACCAAGTGACACCAACCACATATAGTAGTCAGGTAAATAATTTAAACAAACATGGCCACTGTCCTGCAGGGCTTGGCTTAAAAAAGTAAAAACAATTCGATTAGAAACTTCTGCAATTTTGTTTCAGACATTTTGTGGGGGGAAATGCAATATAATAATTAAACCATCGATTTATGATGTGATTTGGGGAAGAACAAGTAATTTTGATGGTTGTGACATCATTCAAAATGGCCGACGCCTAAGGTTATTGACCCTGTCTACAACCACATTCTGCAGGCCAGAATCAACTGTTTTATACTACTTTGGAAATATTTTTTTACCAATAGTGTTGCAGCGAACTCGAGCAGAGCTGGAGGGTGTGCGAGAGAGAAGGTTGGTGCGGTGACTCACCCATGACGCCGAGTTGTTGCGGGGTGAGATGGGCGGCCACGTCGGCGACGACGAAGTCTCCGCTTCCTTGGGACGCCCCTAGCGACGACAGCCGCTCCGACAGCAACGACGCCTGCCGGTGCAGGCTGCGCACGCCAGGGCTGCCGCTGCGCCGCGACCCGCCCGCCTGGCTCAGCGTGTCTGCAACACACACGCTCAGTCTCACAGCGCTGCTGAAACACGCTGTTCATGGCACAGTGTTGGCCGCATTCTCACAAGAATAATACCTAAGTCTATAAATAAATTCGCGGTTTCTTCGCACTTTTTGAATCAAATGTTTGGATAAATCACCTCATGTATGACGTGCTTCGTTCTTTGCAAAATATGTCATATAAAGGCTATTCACGATAAAGTGAGCACAACCTTAGAAAAAGCCACTGCCCCTCCCTGCATATATTTTAATGGGCGCACTGAGTGACATGTGCCCAGTAAAGTTGGCAATGATGGAGGGGAAAGTAGTTCCATACCTTACCGTCAAGTAAAAAGTGTAAGGTAACCATTTGTGATAACATACATTATTATTATTATTTTTTCTAATGGGTCGAAGTGTAAAAACAACCAGATTTGTAACATACATACTTTTCTAATAAATCAACAGTTTTACCTGACAGACGCATGCATGAAGTGATGAGGCCCATGGAAGTGTTAACTTTACATAAGGCGGAAGAATACATAACATACATACAAGCAGATTTCAAGCAGGGCTTTTAAACGTTCTCATTTTATCGTGAACAGCCTGTATAGAGACAGGAAAATTCCGCGTTTTAAACGACTTGCAAGGCTAAACTCCACGGTCCTATATATTTTATAACCTCAGCTTTCTGTTCATTGGCCGCTGCTTCAATGTGTAGTCAGTTTTATTTACCTCACACCAGGTGGCACGGGAGTCGGCGGTTATTTATTGATGGTCTGTTATTGGCTCAGAGTTCATTTGGGCGTGTATAATAAACTATGGCCCAAATAGCGTGAGTGTTAGCATGTCATAAAATGAATTGGCCAAATTTTCCAATCCCTAGTCATATATTATACATATATACACATATATTATATTTACGTGCATTATATACGTTTTACTTTTGACCTATCAAATATATCCAAACAGAAAAAAAAGTGGAAACGGTTTTAAAAAAAATAGCAATTTTTAAGACTTTCCTAAACAATTTCCTTGAGGGAAAGAAGAAAAATACTAAGCGACATCTGTTGCTCAATCTATTGGATTACACCGCACGTGATAATATCATACATTTTCTTATTTAATTTGCAAGTCATTCTGCTTCCATGGAATGTTTATCACAGTATTAACGACACAAGAAACGGTATAATACTTGGCAACACTTTGTACGGGATCTGTTTGTCTATGGACCCACGCCGAGATGAAGCCATCAAGATGCAGCTTGGCATGCCGCACTTCACCTTCCGACTCAACACACAGCCTCCGGCGACTGTATCTTTCAGGTTGGTCATGTACTGTTATTGATTAGGACCTCCCTCGCCAATAACTTATGTATTTGATGTGCATCATAATAGTTCAATAAAATACCTGCTCTATCTTCATAATTAACTTTAGTTCTTACCTCAATATAGTATAAACCTTCCATAGTCCCTAGATGCTAGAAACAACTATTAAAAACATAACAACAGTCTTGGGAAGTACTGTCGCAAAGGTTTGTAATAAGGCCACACGTGACCTTGAAGCGTTTAATTTTTTTAACTAGGGATCCTCCTTAATTAAGAGTGCTAGCCACAAAAAAAAAACTTAGAAAAAATCGGCGAACCAGGGAGCATACAAAAACAGAGTCGCAACTGAACAATACCAAAAGAGAACTTTATCTTATTGGTTTGTTTGCCGAAGTCGACCAAAGTGATCACAACCTTTACTTAAATTCAGTGTTCCGGCCTTTCCTTTTCAACTCTCGTGTATTATTCGTCTGTACCTTGTAATTATACTTCTGTATATTTGAATATATTTCTTTCATTATATATATTCATTTCTGACCTTTAATATTTCTTTCCAATCAGTTATTGAGTAAATGTTCAGATTTATTCCCTACTTTGTTAGTGTAAATATGTTGTAAATAATTAATTGATAAAACCGTTTGTTTTTTCACTTACATATAATATATATGCATTATATAATTTCAACCAGTGATTTCTGCATATATGTGTATAGCTTCAACAAAGGGTTTTCTGCATGTATATAGTCATTAAGTTTCTAGATTATACGTTCATCTAATTGGATAGTTGTAAATACTGTTTTTTTTTTTTTTTTTTTGCAATTGCAGGTCAACATGATTGTAGCTGTTAAATAGGTTTTTTTTTCAATAATTTTCCCTGTTTATCATAGTTAGAACAAGTTACCTTTTTCGATTTTAAGTTATATTATTGAAAACTCGATAGAGCACTCGCTGGAGAGAACTTTAAATCAATGTAAGGCTAGTACAGCTTACATACCCATTTTTAGAAAGACTTGACCAGTTAAAATTGGCCAGAGGAGGTGCTACGGTACTGCCAACATCAGAATGCAGAATAAACTATGAATATTCACATTGTTATGTTGGCAGTTCTAATACGGGTTTACTTTTCATGAGCAAAATTTTTGATTGTGTCATTTATCCACAGTCATTTCATACCACACATGCATACGATAGAGCAAGAATCATAATCTTGTAGATGCAACACTACAGAATCATGCAAATATTCACGAAAACGCTCATGGTATAAAATAAAATTTCTGAAGGCCACAAAGAAAGAATACTGTGCTACCACCAGGTGCGCAGGTAGTAAATATTCTGTTAAAATATGGAACAATTTTATTAAATGTCGAAGTTGTGAGACAGCAGAATTCGGACTTCGGGTATCTTCCGTTAAGTCTCCCGTCTGCCCGCATAATTTTTCTCCTTATTTGGCCGACAAGCGCGGGAGCTATAAGGGTTAAACTGCCACGCGCTACACGAGCGCCATCGCCGCTACGCGCACGGCTCTGAACTGACGTATAGTGTTCTCGTAGTGCTGCGTGTACCTCCGGGACTTTCAGCTGTGACACCAAAGGTTTTATTGATGACAAATCTGTAGCAAAGTTCAATACAGGCTCCTATCGTAGTGTTGACTCGTGTCTGGCTAGTGTGGTTTAAGGCACAGCAGCCTGAGAAAGCAGCCTTTAACTACACTGGGGGACTCTAAAATAATATTTGCAGTATTGATTGTTATTTTCAAAGTACCTTTACGTCCTAGTCTGAGGTATGAGGTTTTTTCGTAGGTGAACATACTGAGGGGGGGGGGGGGGGGGAGGGAAAGTTTAATAGTTTAGTAAAAAAATCATAAATATTATTGTTAACAAAAAAAAAGGATTTCAAACCCTTTACAACGCAGTTCAAGCTCCGCGGCTGCGCGTCCAAGGTCAGTCAAGAAGCGTAATAGCGATAAAGGCGACACTAACACGCAGACCTAGTGCCCCATCGCTCCTAAGCGCAAGGCGTGCACTGTTTCCGTCGTGACGCTGAACTGTGCAGTTTAGATCTGTAAAGACTATTCATGATAGAGTGAGGACTTTTGAAATCAACCTTAGAAAAAAGTCACTGCCCCTACCTGCGTGTATTTTAACGGGCACAATGACTGACATGTGCCCAATAAAGTTGGTAACGATGGAGGGGAAAGTAGTTCCATATATTAATGTCGAACAAAAGTGTTAGGTAACCATTGGCAATAACTTAAATTATTTATCTAGCTTCCTGTTGTTTTTTTTAATACACCGAAGTGTAAAAATGAGCAGATTTGTACAATATTTACTTTTGTAATAATTTCACAGTTACACTTGACCGACGTATGAATAAAATTACGAGGCACAAGACAATGTTAATTTTACATAAGGCGAAGAACACACAACGTGCATACAAGTAGATATCAAGCGGGGCCTTCAAAAGTGCTCATTTTACCGTGAGCAATCTATAGAAGTGTTCAGTATACCATGAACAGGCTACAGACATTCTCCATCGAGAACCAAGAGTGGAATATATATATATATATATATATATATATATATATATATATATATATATATATATATATAGTACGCGAACAGGTTCAGTCGGACAGATGTATGTGCGCGCGCGCATCATGCGGGCGCCGTCAGCAGGTACAGAAAGCTCTCTTCCGGCTCGTTATCGCGTGGAGTGCGATCCGCGGCGCCTGATTGGCGGAGCCCGAGTGTTGCAGCAGCGGTCGCCAAGGTCAGTTTGCTCTGCGACGTGCAGCGGGGAATACCGGCGGCTCACGGGTGTTCCGCAGACTGTCAGCTCTGCTGACACGCACGCGACTACCGAACCGGCGCAGGTCTCCTTCCCCGGCCTAGGAGGACCTCGCAGTTCGGATAGCGAAAACGCGGCGTCGCATCTCCTGTGAAATCGTTCTTTGCTATTATCCGCGTATCTCGGTAAATCCGATTTATGATCATTGAGGCTAAGCCTCTCAGCGCGGGGGAAGTACAGACCGAGGCCCTTGTCTTCCCGAGCGGTAATCATTTGATTGGACCAGGGTTAGGGGTAGCTAACCCACCCCGCCCTGATCCCCCATAATATAGGCAAGTTAACCTCGGTAAATAAATGTTCTGGAAATACGATACTTTTTTCCAGAAAAGATATTAAAAAAAAAAACAATTACCTATGCTTTTCTATTTTTAATTTTATCAATCACGTATATTCGTGGAGAAAAAAAAATCGTACTTCTGCTGTGGTCAAAGATCGCATTTTTAAAGCGTGCCTATCCAGTTTCCTTAAGTGGCGACAGAAAAGTACAAACCTACGGGCTTTCATTGCGTGTAATAAAGTCTCACGGTTATAGGCTGTTCACGATAAAATGAGCACTTTTGAAAGCCCTGCTTAAGATCTACTTGTATACACATTGTGTATTCTTCGTCCTTATGTAAAATTAACATTGTCATGTGCCTTATCACTTTATTCATATGTCGGTCAAGTGAAACTGTGAAATTATTACAAAAGTACTGTAATAATTCTTACACTTTGACGCATGAAAAAAAAAAAAAAAAAAAAAAAAAAACAGAAAGAAGAAGAAATAATTAAAGTTATTACAAATGTTTACTTAGCACTTTTTATTCGACGTTTAGATATGGAACTTCTTTCCCCTCCATCGTTACCAACTTTACTGGGCGTAATTCACTCAGTGAGCCCGTTAAATTATATTCCATAAGGTTAATTTCAAAAGTGCTCACTAATTCGTGAACAGCCTTTACTTCTGAAAACCCTGCGACTTGTTCAACGTTTTTGAATCTAAACTTGGACAAACCACCCCGCGGATGACATGTTTAGCTGTTTCCTAAATATTCCCTGTATCACAAGCGTAAATAGTAGGCCTATACTTATCTAAAAATTATAAGATTTAATTTATAATTAATGTAAATAAAATCAGTGAGAAAACAGGTCTCTTGGCAATGCATAGTAACAAATAGTTATAGTACAAAACATATTTACACTGAGAGCGCAAGAATTTGGTGCGTCGTCCCTTTGGTTTAATTTCGTAGACTTTGTTAAGCTTTGTTTGCATGGAGCGGAGTAATATCCTGGTAGTAGAACTTCTGCAGGGCTTCAGGAAAGTTGGAAGTAACCGTAGATGGACTACTCTTGTATGCACACTGTGCATTTTTACACCATATGGAGGGACCACGGTGGTGTATTGGTTAGAATACTCGCCTCCCACCTAGGCGAACCGGGTTCGATTCCCGGTGGAGCCGCCCCAGGATCCTCGTATGTGGGAGTCGTGGCGGAAGATGCTGCTGGTCGTCGGGCTTTCTCGCGGATGTCCTGTTTCCCCCCACCCCATTCATTCCGGCGCCGCTCCATACCTTGCTTCGCCCACATCGGCTCTCAAGACCTCGATGGAGCCGCTCAAATCTTTCCACTCGCTCGTGCGCGATGTTGGCGGCAGTGGGCGTCAGAAAAGAACGGCCGCCGAAGCGCGACGCAGTGGATGGCGTGCTGTCACGAGTGTCACGTGGATGCGAGTGAAGGTTGTTCACGATAAGTGGGCACTTTTTAAATCAACGTTATAAAAAAGTCGCTGCTCCTACCTGCATATGTTTTAACGGCCGCACTGAGTGGCATGAGCCCCGTGGAGTTGGTAACGAGGAACGGAAAGTAGTTCCATTCCTTAACGTCGAATTAAAAGTGTTAGTTAGCCATCTGCGATAACTTTTTAATCATTTCTTTAGATATCCGTTTTCTCACGGCATATAAATGTTAAAATTAGCTATTTACCTTTCTAATAATTTCACAGTTTCACTCGACCGGCGCATGAATAAAGTGATGACGCGCAAAGCAATGTTGATTTTTAACACAACGCGGAACAATACACAACTTGCATTTAAGTTGTTTCAAGCAGGGCTTTCAAACGTGCTCAGGTTACCGTGAACAACCTATAGAAGGCGTGTGTGTGTTCAGTTCCGGGGTGGTTGGGGGGGGGGGGAGAGTTAAACACCCACACAACAAGACACGACACAATGGCACCTGCCCATCCGCGCGATAACAGAGGTGACCCGAGCCGCCTGCAGCCAACACGAGCAGCAGGCGGATGTCCCGTGTGCACACACTGACCCACATTGCAGGAGCGCTGCGGTGCGAGGCCACTCTGCAGTAGCAATGGACCGACTCTTTCCAAACTGACAGTACACTTTGCGACAACCGAAAAACATTACCTTCCTAGGCTCCGTTCCCAACATACGTGACAAAATGGGTACAGGCTGTTCACGGTAAACTGAGCACTTTCGAAAGCCCTGCCGAACATCTACTTCCGTACACTGTGTGTAATCTTCCACCATATACAAAATTAACATTGCCATACGTCGGTCAAATGAAACTTCGAAATTATTAGAAACGAAGTACAGTATACACTTACACGAAAAAAAACCTAAAGCAAAAATAAGTCATTTCAGTGTTCACAAATATTTACCAGACACTTTTACATCAATGCTATAACATGTAACTTCTTTCCCTTCGTCGTTGCCAACTTAACTGGATGCAAACGAGTCAGTGTGTCCCGTGAAAATATACGCAGATAGGGGCAGTAACAATTTTCAAAGGTTTAATTCAAAAACACTCAAATAACCGCGAACAACCTAGAGAGAGATCGTTGTGGTAGCTCTCTGTGTTCCAACAGTGGAATGTTTTTTCTGCCAACTATCAGAAACAAGGTACGTAGGATTTGAGGTTAGAATAAATTTTTACGTGAGCCAGTGCTTTGAGATGTTTGTACAATTTCTCTAATTTAGTATTATTATTATTGTCGTGTCAGAAACATACGTATTTACAAGGTAACAAAAATCCAATAATATTCGACCAAAACTTGGCCACTTCCAGTGCATTTTCCGAGGCCAGGGGACTGGACACAGTCGACACTGGAGCATGTGTCTCGGACAGTCTGATCTTCTCCGCAGTCACACTTGATGATGTCGTCCTTAGCGTAGCCCCATCTTGCCAGATTAACCTTGGATCTGCCCGCTCCTGATCACAGCCTAGGCCATTCAGACACTTCCATGTCAGCCATCCCTTGTAATGGCCAGGTGGTAAAGTCGTGGCTGTAATTTCCTCTGATGTTCTTAGGAAACTCTTCCTGCACTCCAGCCTGTGCACGTGGAGTTCATGCCCATGTAAAGGATGAGTTCTTTCATGGTCCACTTTCTTCCTCCCCTTATTTGCTGCTATTTCTCTTCGAACTGGAAGTGATGCTATTGCTGCGAGACGGTAAAGCCATTCGACTGGAGTGGATTTTAAAACAGCCTATTATTTAGTATTAATGCAATCAGAATGCATAGAAAGTTAGTCAACGTATTTTATCCGCGCAGTAGAGTAGGTCGGTTGAAAATTGTAATGTAAACAAACTCGTTCATCACTTCGGCCACGTGACTTCGACAGTTTTACAGGCAATGAGATCGCCAATGTTTGGGGCATGCGTAGAAGACTAGCGTATATCCATTTAATCTTCAGACCATGGTTCCCAAAATGCTACTCGAAGAGTAAGTGATACGGAGTAACCGCCGAGCAAAACTAGAGCAAAAGTGGTTTTGGAACGCAAGGATAATGTTAATAACATGTTTTTAAAAAAACTTTTCCTGCATACAAAATAGCAAATGAATGTAGGCAGTTTGCAATAACAAGAGCGCTGCGTATTTCGCGAATTCATCCGGTGGTGAGGTAAACTTCAAAGAGTTGTTCTATTCTCCTACTATTATGATTGGACGGTAATTCTTTAAACACGCCCCCATTTAACTGTGGGACAGTTATAAGCAGGACGCAGCAGCGTGAGTGAACACTGAATAGTCCTGTACAGAGGCCTTCAGTTGATCGCTGCGACCAATGTGCACACGATTGTGTCTCGAGTGTGTAGAGGAGTGTGAAGCGCAGCCAGCTGACAAATCAATCCGGTAAATACTCGTGGCTCTAGTAATGACCTATCCATAATAACGGTGCCTATACGTAATATCAAAGACTCATAAAAATCGTTAAAGAGTTATATAAACAATAAGTTACACTTACCGTAAACTAATCACAAACGCAATGTCTGAAAATACAATCACATATTACAACTTCAATTTCAAATACAAAATAAGAATTTTTATCACCCATAATTTGCATTGCTCCATCCGTGCCTGTAACCAGAATTTGCACATTTTATTTCATTTGGCTTAATTCAACTAAAACTCCCTTACTTTACATGCCGAAGTAATGCCCGTATAGACTTTTCGCAGTATAATGAGCACTTTTGAAAGCCCTGCACAGGATCTATGCACGTTGTGTATTCTTCCACCATACGTAAAATTAACATTGCCATGGGTCTCATCACTTTATTCATGCGTCGGTCAAGTGAAACTGTGAAATTATTAGAAATGTGAATATTTTACAAACGTGCTTAATATTACATTTCGATGCATTATAAATACAGAAAGCACACGAAATAGTTTAAGTTAGCACAAATGGTAACCTAACACTGTTTATTCGACGTTAAGATACGGAACTACTTTCCATCCATCGTTACCAACTTTACTGGGCGCATGTCACTCAGTGCTCCCGTTAAAATATATGCAGGCAGGGGCAGTGACTGTTTTTGTAAGGTTGATTTCAAAAGTGCTCACTTTATCGTGAACAGCCTTTAAAAGTTACACTCTCACAAGATACTTAAGATGAATTACTTTGCAGTTTTTGGCAAGCGCCAAGAGAAGTAAAACATTTACTCATTTACTCAAAAAGTTTTGACGCAGTCGAAGAGTGAAGGTTTCTGGCAGAGTAACGTTTTGGAATGACGTCCTTGCAGCCACAGAATGCGAGGTGATTCACAGCTAAAAGTCGATCTTCCAGAACTGCCAGTACACAGAACGACAAGCGAAAATACTGTCTCCCTAACAACGTATAGTTGATCCAGTTGCTGTTTAACGTGAAGTGCAAGATCAACGGTACCAAATGTTGAGAAAGCCATAGGGCAGAGTGCGCGTGTCTACTGCGCACACAGCAACTCTCTGCCACAACACGGGACGTCATCTTCATAGTCACGTGGATTGGTCTAATCTTTGTCGCACCTTCTGCGTGAGCACGTGCTCTAAACTTCTCCATCCCTGTGATCAAGTTCAGATGTGAACAAGGGTAAGTCACGTTTACGCAAGCTATTTATTTTTCAATAAAATCACGTTTGTAGGTGAAGCAAGACGCGAATCTTGGACATGAGCTAACAGCCGCGTCACTCTTCTGGTTACATAATTTTGAAAATACCGTGCGAATTTTCCTTTTTATTTTTAAAATTCTGACAGTCTTTGAGTTACAAAGGAAATCATGCAACATGCTCGCGAACTCGGCGAGTAAATTACCTAACGCACAAAGCCTGCCTCCTTCGCGGAGGTTCACAGGGAACTTGGAGCATTTTCGCCGGAGAAGTTGGTAGCACAACTACGTACTAGGCCACCACGGTCGAATCAGTCAGTTATTTGGTCGAATATACGTGTCTATAGGCTTTTCACGGTAAAGTGAGCACTTTTTAACGACTTCCGAACACGTATTAACCACTAATAAAAATATCTTATTGCAGCCTTAGGCGTCAACTTATGAGAGTGGTGAAATGTATACGGTGTGTTTATTGGTCACCTTGCAATGTTTATAATAAAAGGAGCAGGAAGATAGAAACTGTGTGTAATTATAAATGTGGAATGGCCTTAAAAAGTGTTCACTGTACCGTGAACAGCCTATAGATATAGAAAATTCTCTTTTAAAGTAAATTGGTGTACACTTAAACACAAAACATATATAGTACGACGTTCAATCAGTGAACTGGCATGTATATAAATATGTACCTTAATTATGGCACACACTTAGAAGATCTGTGGTTGGTAAATATGCCATAAACATGGTATGCATACAATGATTTAAACTGTACATTTACCAAATGTACGATGATTATGGTGAAATGTAACGATACAAAGTCCCCGTTCTATAATCCTCGAACTCCCCCCCCCCCCAAACATTATGTTAAGATGAGGTCACTTCGTGAGGAAGGGAGGCAAGACACAAACTACCACCCTCAGCCCAGCTTCTATGTCAAAATATGTTATACCATCCCCTTCTCTCTTTTGTTTCCAATATGAGTCAATCCATTTTTTTACTGTATCCAAGATGGCATCAACATGCTCCGAAAGGCGCTATCACAGTTATCAATACGAAAATACACGTAATGACATCTTAAAAATAAACAGTGAGAGCCTGTTTATAGCGAAAACAAAATTAAGAACCTCGCTATATAGAGGTGCAGTTCTTCGCGAAATGTGAGAAAGCTAGCTAGCTTGGTGTAAGTTAATCAGTGTCACACCAAAGGATTTTTTCTCTTCTCATAAGCTGCTGGAAAACATTCTTCAAACCATTACATGGAATAACTCCACATAAATTTACATTTATAGTGGAAATTTACGTATCTTTAAGATAACTGCATTAAAGCTTTAAACACTTACTCCCCCTTTCCTTCCAGCATCATCGGACTGGTGACAAAGGGCGGGAGGGGGAGCAATGACCCACTGCTCTACCCTCCACCCCTCCTTTTGTTGCTATACCACTGGATTCTACTATCAGTATGTCCCGTCATCTACCATCAATAACTGTACATCATCGAACAAAGGCGTCAAAACTGGAGACAGCAGTGTGGGCGAACATACAGCAAACGACAGTAGAGATGGGGAAACAAAAAACCAGTCCCATCGACAGGTCCAGCGATCAGTATGCCTGGCACGCTACGAATTAGCCTGCTCCTTTCGGGACCCGTTCATCCTGTGCTGCCAACTTCGGCACACTTATCGCTGCTGCAAACGTGACTTTTCGGCCTGTGCGAGAGAAAAGACGAGGCTTCTTTTTTCGGACGTATCGCAAAGGGAAATAGGAGACTGAAATTCCCTTCTTTCTCGTCCGGGTGACCAGCGGGGCCGAGGGTACTGCTGTTGCTACGGCGCGTTTGGAACATAAGGTTACGGGTTCGAATTCTGAGTTGTTCATGCAATCCAGGCCCTGATTATCCTCGCAGCACACAGCGGGAACCTTAAAATGCAATCGTAACAAAAAAAAATCGCATTCTCCCAAGGCGGAAATTGAGTACACCAAATATATGCGTATGTACATTGTACGCAGAAGCGTAACCAGAATTTTTTTTCGGGAAGGGGGGGGGGGGGGTGGTTAATAAGTATTAGTATTTTAGTATTGTCACAAGTAGTACATCGTTCACAGGTCACAGTGGAAGGATACAAACTATTTATGTAAACTCGCTCACATATTTAGGAACTATGTACTTCACTATCTATTTTTTTCCTACGTTTATTCAGAAAACGAAGTTTTTATGTACAAGATGTAATCATATGTATGGTTGATGACAAATAAATAAATACGATGATTGTCATTTTAATATAGGGTGTAAAAATGTGTCATGTGGGTAACAACAAATATATCAATATAATGATTGACATTTTGATAATAGGGTTTTAAAAATGTGTGTCATTCCGGGGGGGATGCTGCAACCCCCTCAGCACCCCCCTCCCCCCTTCTGTATACGCCCCTGACTGTCGTGATTATTCAAGTACGTAAGTATGTACGCTTGTCAATATGTGTACGTATATATGATGAACGTCTGTATCTATTATGTACACATATATAAAGAAAATCCATCGAAACTCTGTTAAGGCCAGCCACATCGTTAGGACTATCACCAAATCAAAATGTGAGGGATGTTATTGACCGCTATATCGCAACATCACCCCTATCACAAAATCTGCATGATCTGTGAACGAATTGTCAAGCTACATGTGATGAATTATCGCAGGACACTAGTCGGGACTTCAAATCCATGCCTCGACTTTAGGCGGAATGTGGTCGCAAACATGACGATCGAGCGTCATACTGAGATACGTTAGTGTCAGTGCGATAAATATTGTTCACGCCGAACTCAGTTGTTATAATTTCTTGCTCTTTGTGACTTTGCCTTTCTTCAGAAAAGCTTTGCAATCCGACACTTCCTTGTATGTGCAACTTTTTTTTTTTTTAAGATGAGTGTATTTACCACGGATAAATAATTTTAGCCGCCACTTTAAAACGCTGCACTTTTAACAGGTCGTTAAACAATTAAGTGCCTCGCATAATTCGCTGCCAACATAACTGTTGATAAATCAATAAAAGTAGTTATGAAAAATTCCTTTTCAAAGTTCGTATTAAAAAATTAGTGAATTAGTCACGAACAAGCTATGCCATGAAAAATATGCTACTGCCGTCAATGGACAGTAACAGCGGACCTCTCGGTCATGTATTTTGTATTTTTACGAGGCGCTCTTAGCCTTACGGCTTTACCGCGCTTCGGCCTCCCGATAGGCGGGGAAGAGGAATCACGTCCTCTCACCGCAAAGAGACCAGGATTAATGCTACTGTTGACCAGATCCTAAGCCCAAGCCTGGCACGTCCGCACATTCTCGCCCCTCTACCACAGAGGTTCTGAGACCCTCGTCCTCAGAAAACAAGCGTGTGGTCTGGCCGGGGTTCTATCCATACCCCTAGTGCCTTTCCAGGGCACAACCGGAGCAGGTTGCCGCTCACCGCCCGGCCTGTCATCGAGAGTGGGAATCTCTCCAGACCTCCTCCAGCATAAAGAGTTAACCACTACCAGCACGAGTCCAACCCTATGATCGGACACCAAAGAGAAACTCATGGTGGGGCCAACCAATCGCCCCGTGCTACCACTTACTTTCCATGGCACTTGTGGGTTATTCATGTCGACATCATTATCCCCCGAATGGAGTGGCAAGAGGAAGTCCCTTCCACACAAAGTGGTTGAAAAGACCTCACCGGGCATAGCCTTACACCCAATGAAGGGCCGTTCACACTCCACTCTCTGGGAGCCACATCCCAAGTGGCAGGGAATTGCTATGACCCAGAGTGGCCACCACCCTGGCGGCCAGGCACAAGAGAGCAGTCAGGAGCCCTCCCCGGTGTCGCAGTTCACTAGGGATAGCAGCCCTTGCTCTGAAATGGAGAGTTTATATCACATAATCATATAATCTCCATGATTTCATCACTGCAACCAAGCAACGGACAATGGACTCCAGAGTTTCACAAGCAGAACTTGACACTATGCCCATCATAACCGAGCCGAGAAAACAATAATTACTATTTACGAAATGCCGCTCCCCCCGACCCCCCTGTACCCGCACACACTTTCTCGTGTTCCGCTGTAGTTGGACTTCAAAGGCGACACTCACCCGAAGGACAAGCTTTCATTTTACCGCCCCGGAGGCGAATGAGGTAATACTTGGCTATAAAACCGAGTTGATGCAGGAAACTAACCCGTCTCGATAAATCAAGTAGAACGCCCGGAGCTATGGCGCCGTCAGGCGCTGCTTCGAAATAATGTAGGCATATTTAAGACACGTTAATATGCAAGCCACCATCCCGACACGGCGTAGCGGTTTATTATGCGGCAAGGTCGATTGAAAACAACTATGTAGCGTATCCTACTGCCACCAGGCTCTCCGACATATGGACATGCGTCAGATTCCATTTGGGAAAAGCTGACTGCACAAAATCAAAGTTGGCGTTACAATCTTACCACGCAACCACACAACGACGTAATTCTAGTGAAGCACTGACGCAATAAATTATAACGACATTAAAAAAAGTAAGCGCAGACAGATTTATGATCCAGCACTACACATCTGTTTGTCGGTGGATTTGTCTTGCGACCACTATCAATGGGGTATCTCCCAATTTCCTCTGTTCTGGTAATATTCTTTTGTTCGTTTTGTTAATTAAGGCGATATCCGTGGCCGAGGGTGGTTTTTATCGCCTGTGTAAACAATGGAGGATGTGTCATTTTTATGTGTTAAATTTAAGTTAATGTAGAGTATTTTATGTAAGCCGCGTCTGCCGATTAGCAATTCCGACAAGACAAAGGAAACGTGAAGGAATTTTTTTTTTTTTTTTTGGATCTTCCTTCTCTGATGATTACCATTAAAGAACTTATTTTTCTTCTCTTCCATTCAACCTTACATTACATAACTTCTACTCGTTTACACTTTCTTATATGTTCTGCGGCACAAGATATTTCCCTCTTTCTTTTATCATTATTTCGGATGAATAATGTTTTCTAAGATTTTTTTCCACTATGTGATTCAAAATTCAATTTCAATTTTTTTTTTAATGATTTCATTACAGGATTCTCACAAAAAAATAAATTATATCGTAAAGACTAGAAATAACAGCAGGTCCATCTTTAAATTAAGAACCCTCACTAAACGAAATGCTAATAATGTTTTAATTCTATTTCAAAGACAATTACATTCTTGGAGACAAGCTACAAAATTTTTAATATCAGCATCCGTCTACGAAGAATTATATCCAAAAGTTGACAGTATAAATAGCATTATATTTTTAATGTTATTCCATAAATATGACCCTTGTAATAACTTCATAACCAACACTCAATCAGTGAAATGTGAATTTCAGATTTCCAGTCAGTAATACCACACAAAATTCCTGAAGAAACGTATTAACCGAGTGAACTACTGAAAAATTATTTGAAATTAACGAATCTGTACTAATTTTAATTTTTTTTAAATGTACTGCTATAATTTCAATAACGGCAATTGTACGAATTTTTAAAAAAAATTTTTTTTGTGTTACCAAACCCAAACATTAATAAAAATTGATGCCAGGCCGTAATAAGCCAGAAATACTTGAGGAAAAAAAATGGTTATTCCCGAAATGCGAGTGTATCAATCTACTTAAAGTGGCTTTCAATGTGGAAAGGATCGACTACATACCAGTTCTACGCCGTAGGAGAGTTTATATAAAAAATTAACGGTCGAAGAATACCGTTAAATCTTTCCCCGACACTGACATCCTCCAAACTTACAGACGGGCTCTGTACACATAACGGGAACCTGGGAAAACACTTGACTAGGACGAGTTTAACAAGCTCCTTATCGTACACAAACCGAACGAAAATCCAGCCAGTTCATCAGCCGCCTGAGTTCCTTGCCGGTCGAAGGTAAAGGGGGTTTAAGGAGACTATGTAGCTGCTCGTCCCAGGTCAAGAAGCGACACGGGCGACAGTTACACGCACGCCTGACGCCTCATCGCTCTACGTGCAGTGTTTCCGTCGTGACGCTGTACTGTGCAAAATAGATCTGTAACATAAGGGTTTTATTACACGCGATGGAAGACCACAGATTAAACTATGGCCGTATTTTTGCACTTTTCTCTTGCCGCTTAAGGAAACGTGCATAGGCAAGCTTTAAAAATGCTATATTTGACAATTTTCACGATTTTTTTTCTAAAAGAATACACTCAATTTGACAAAAGTAAACAGCGATGGCCATAGGTAATTGTTTCTTATATTTTACATCAAAAATTCATATTTCCAGAACTTCTATACACCGAGATACGCGTTTACGCGCATAAAACGATTTCACAGAAAACGTTTCAGTACATAGGACCCTTAAAGGTGTTCACGATAAAGTGAGCACTTTTGAAATCAACCTTAGAAAAAGGTCACTGCTCCCGCCTGCATATATTCTAACGGGCGCACTGAGTAACATACGCACAGTAAAGTTGGTAACGATGGATGGAAAGTTGTTCCGCATCTTAACGTCGAATAAAAAAGTGTTAGGTGACCATTCGTGAAAACTTAAATTACTTGTTTCGCTTTCGTTTTTTTTTTTTTTTAATGTATCGAAGCATAAAAAATAAGCATGTTTGTAAAATATTTACTTTTTCTATAATTTCACAGTTTCATTGGACCGACGCACGGATAAAGTGCCGAGGCCCTTGCCAGTGTTAATTTTACATACGGTGGAAGAATACGCTAAGTGCATACAAGTATATCTTAAGCAGGGCTTCCAAAAGTGCTCATTTTACAGTGAACAGCCTATACGCAATAAAAAACTTAGGTATGAAGCATTAGGCAGAAGAAGAAGAAGAATGTTCCCAAAATTCAAGAGTGGCACAATAGCATGTTACCACTAGCCACGCATCTTAGTGTGTGCTGTATTCAGAATGGAAACAGTTGCGTATTTATTCGTAACTTCGGCGCTTGTTTCTTCGAAGTAGTTCAGTATAAACTGACACTACAGTGCATAATTCCAAATAAAATTAACTTAACACTTCCAAAATATTTCCACTGCAATAAGCAGCATCATCTCCATTGTGTTGGACTGTTACATAGACAATGCGTTAGAATAATGTTCACAGCTGACTTCTTAGTGTTTACTAAGGTTTTTATTGTGAGTCACGCCAAACAGACACAGCGGAGAGAACCTATACTTGTCACATGGAATCATATTTTCTACGTTACAGGTTTAGTGTTGGTAAGTTCAACATACAACCACGCTGACTCGTTCGTTCGTGAATAAATAAATAAATAAATAAATAATACTACCACGATCCTGATTTCTACACAGAGGTAGTTTTCAAGCTTGTGATGCTCTGAAATCGGTGCATAAATTGTCTAACGGATTACGTAGTAAGGTAGAAGTGTGCCGTTTAACACTGTCATCTGTGCATACGTTGCACCTTCAACCTGAAGCGCAACAGAGGCCCTTATATCACTGATCCGCTGTTGTGAGTGAGTGAGGTGATAGGGCGACTCTTAACGTCGAGGTCTTGAGAACCCACGGGGGTGAATAGACGTGAGTAGGGAGCAGCGCTGGAATGCAAGGGCGAGGGAAACGGGACATCCCCGAGAAAACCCGCTGACCAGCGATATCGTCCGGCACGACTCCTGCATGCGAAAATCCGGGAATCGAAACCGGTACGCCTAGGTTGATGGCGAGTAGTCTGACCACTACACCACCGCGGCCCCTCCGCCGTCTTAAATATGTTCGTATTACGCCAGTGATTACTATAAGGTGTGTAACACAAAAGGAACCCGATTTTACTTGCCACTTATATTACACAGCGCTTTTAATGAGACATTAAAACACGGAAGTACAATTCTTACCTCACTGCATACGTACAAGCTGTTCACGGTAAAATGAGCACTTTTGATAGCCCTGCTTAGGATCTATTTGTATGCACGTTGTGTATTCTTCCACCTTATGTAAAATTTACACTGCCATGGCCCTTATCACTTTATGTATGTGCCGATAGAGTGAAACTGTAAAATTATTATAAAAGTAAATATTCTACAAATCTGCTCATTTTTACACGTCGCTGCATTAAAAAAAAAAACAGAAAGAGAAATAAATAATTTAAGTCTTTGTTCGACGTTAAGATATGGAACTACTTTCCCTCCAACATTACCAACTTTACTGGGAGATTGTCACCCAATACGCCAGTTAAAATATATGCAGGTTGGAGCGGTGACTTTTTTTTATCAGGTTGGAATAGGGGTCGAAATGGTGTAGTGGTCAGACCACTTGCCACCAACCATCACAGCGAACCGGGTTCGATTCCAGGCAGGAAAACCCAACTTTCACGTGTGGCAAACGTCCAGGCATTTTATTGTGCTGCAGCAAGGAGGCCCCTAAGGGAGGAAGTTGGAAGAAGGAAGGGGAGTTGAGCAAGCCAAACAGAGTCCTCTGCACTCAGAATCTTCATTTAGGTGGGGAGGGGGGAGAGAATAAATGGAGCTGGCACACTGACCAAGTAATATTATTTTCGAAAAGTGAGTATTAATAATTTGTCTGTAATTAACTTAAAATTAAAAACAACAGCATCACCTTCGTGATAAAACAGTTCTTCCTTAAATGCGTGATCACTAGATAGCTTAGTGTAGCTTTGGTTATTGAAAAATTAATTTTACATATAAATAAGCAACGTTCATGCTTAATAAGTATCAGCTGAAAATATGTCGGAAAAAAATTCTACTTTTCTAGAAAGCTGACCGAAAAAATGTTCAAAGCAATGTGTACATCCATATACACTTGCATTTCGAATGAAAATTTAAGTATGTTTTAAGATCTATGTTTTAATGTTTTTAAGCTTGGCCCCTCTGGCTACCAACAAGGGCTTGATATCCCTAAATTCCAGCTCCAGTTTGATCAGTTTAAATTTGGGAGCCACTATATTTTGAATGAAAATACAATTAAATAATTTTCCTTAATGACGGCAGCTATAACCCAAAACATGGAACGTGATTACAAAACTTCTGAGATATATCGGTTAACAAGGAATTGCCAGTTGGGTAATAATTTCGAAAGTTACTAATGGGTTCAGTTAAGGTCAATTTAGAAAATAATAAATCACTCACGTAAAATGGACTCAAAAGAATTTTCTTGGAATTTCAACTATTTTCAGGGCAACAATGCCCTTAACACCCCAAAGACATACATACACGCACTGTAAACAACGACAAATTGATTTTTTTTTTCCTCCCGTAAAATTTTAGCTCCCGTAAAAGTAGTAAAATATTATGCACATAGTGAACAGGGCAAACATTTTGAAAACAAGACTTTTTAATGTCTTAAGATAGCAATGTTCCGGATAATGGTACGTTACAAGGGGCTAATGGCCTCGTATCCCCTTACCCCACCCGCTTGTTGCACTCACGGGGTGCTACCGGCTGTGCTCCATATTTTCCTGGTTTCACACTCACACACGCTAAAGACTTCTTCTACTGGGCGTCCTCCAAATTTCTCCAGCTGACAGGTAGGATATTTTTATTCCAAGGCTGACTAAACACGAACAGGCTGTAACCCCTAGCATTCAGTTGGCTCGTCGCGGCACAGGCGTGGCCTGGATTTACGACAAGTTCAACATCAGGTGCCGACCAGCAGATTCGCAGCGAGGAACCGGGTATGCCACAACACGCACGGCCGAGGAAAATAACTCGAAAGTCCCAGAACGACGATAAAAGGCTGAATATAAAACAGACGGGCGACAGCAGGATTCATGAGGGGGGGGAGGGGGGGGGGTTTCTAAGGTCTAAATGCGAACAAGGCTGGACACCAGAAAGGGGGAAAAAAAAAATAAAAATGCCTGTTCTCGATGTACCCGCTTTCGGGTTACATTCTAAATCTCCACGAAGCTCACGTATGGAATACTCTTTTTGTAACGCGTACTTAAACTGCCATAATCACATTATTTTGAAACTAACCCGTAAATAAATAACTTCGCAAGGACGTTTACTATCAACCAGACCACCCATATGCCTGAAGGTCGATTCACATTGGCGTTGGAATGGGATTCGTTACGTTAACTTTGCATTAACTCTGTGTCGAACGTAGCAATTAGCTCCCGTCCTACCCAACAGGCTTCCGCCTAACACTTAGTTACAGGGTAGTTAGAAAACCAAATCGAGCCGGCGGGAGTTTTTGGCGATACACGACGAGCGGTATCGAGGAAGACTGCAGGCTGCACTATTGGACTGGGTGCGTGAGTGAAAGGCATTACAGATGATGGCAACAGACAGACTGATAGCGTGTTAATGACGAGTATGAGTTAACTGACTATAACCAAACCGCGATATTAAGAACATTAATTACATTCCGCTCACTGAGAAATAAAACGAGTAATAGTGAAGATAGATAGGTAAATGTTGTAAATAATAGCTGTGCGAATAAAATAAAATTTAGATCTTCGAACTCAGATACGCCCCTCAGGCATCTTGTTACACCACATGTCACATATTCTGGCGGCAATTGCATAAACTACGAGTAAACTGAAAAAAAAAAAAAATGCGCTCAATGGATACACGAGAATGTTTCGATTATTAGCAGATATTTTAATAGTTACATCCAAAATAAACAACTATGAAAATTTATTTTGAATTCTGCCTTTCTTATTCTAAGAGAAAAGGGTTAAATATAACCTTTATTTACAACTTTTAAGGTTATCATTTAAACTACAAACTGTGTGTTAACTTAAATCCTTATTACTGTTATAATAGCCTATAATAACATCAATAATATCAAATAACTGGAAGCACTCTTTACTCTTCTCTATTCACAGTTGACAAAGGGAATTTGGAGACCCAAAACTGTCTTCTTACAGCTTTTCGTAAATACTTATCAAATTTTTAAAATGGATTTCTATATAACGTTCACAAAAAGTTTACAACTAGAAACAAATATGACGACCGCAGCTAACATGCAAAATTAGCCAACAAGTAAGCAACTTCGTGTACTTGCCAGGTTCAGAGTCTCTTTCAACTACACTGGGGATTTGGGACAGCGCTAGTATATACATGGTGACGTCACAGGCAGGGTGAAGTAGGGACATGTGTGTACTTGGACAGAATGCGGACACGGCCTAAATATCCTGAACCTTAGTTCTCATATACGATTGTGAAAACGAGTGTTTCCACTTTCAAAACATTCACTCTAAACCTGAAACAATGAGAACGGAGACAAATATAGTGGGAAAAGTGAAAATTACGCGACTATTGAGCAGTGGCAGCTAACTAATTAATAAAGTGACTAAAGTTCACTGATTTATTTGTGATTCGCTCTCAAAAATCTCACTACCATAAGTCACTTGTTTCCAGTTGTTTTCTTGATTCGCCAGTTGGCAGTAGCTTATCAACTGACCTTCAGTGAACGTTAGTATAGGATATTCACGCTAAAGTGAACACTTTAGAGTGAAACTGTGAAATTATTAGAAAGAGAAAATATCACAAATCTGCTCATTTTTACACTTAGATGCTATAGAAAAAACCAGAAAGCGAAAGAAATAATTTACGTAATTATAAATGGTTACTTAACACATTTTATTCGACATTAAGACATTTACCTCCAACGTTACCAACTTTACTAGGCACATGTCACTCAGTGCGCCCGTTAAAATATATGGAGAAAGGGGGCAGTGACTTCTTTCTAAGGTTGATTTCAAAAGTGCTCATTTTATCGTGAATAATCTTCAAACTGACAGATATCACTGATTCGGGTTTACAGATTACACATTACAGGCTGGAATAAAAAAAAAAGGCAACAAGTCTTGGAGCGTAAGAAAATGTCTTAAAAAGTTACACGTAAACAAGTATCACTCAAAATTACACAGCAGTTTTCAAATATAACTCTTTCTTTGCTGAAGCCCTGCTTACCATTTGGCGACCATGTTCAAGCAGGAAAGACGCGCAGTTCAGCAACCTCTCATACCGCACCTTGCCTCACCCACCCAAAGTTCCTGAGTTTTTGTCACCCACCAAGGCTGGCATCTGGCGGCGTCTTTGTGTGCCTGCCTCGTTCCTTTACGTCTCCCCCCCCCCCCCTGATACCACGGTGCCATTACAAGCTAGCGGATGACGCTTATTTTATAACACTTCTTGCCTTCACTGAGATGTGAAACCGATACGTACACATTTTGCAAGTGATAAAGGTGCTGCCTTGTATCTGTCAATAGAATCCCAGCTATAAATGTCGAAATCTAACGGGGGGGGGGGGGGGGAACAAGACAGGCCAGTGGCTTAGCCAGCAATTTCTCAAGGGAGGTGTTACATTGACTGAAGGGAAGGTGGAGGGAGTTTACACAGGTGTTCCCCATGCTGATATAGTGTCATTCAAGACAAATACTACAGGACAATTCCTTCACAACATAATTAAACGCATCGAGTTAATGGCAATTACATATTTTTATCACAATAGAATTCTTATTAAAAAATGTAATATCAACTGATGACAATCTGATGGCAAGGGGGGGGGGGGAGGGGTTACAACACCCATGAATCACCCCCCCCCCCCCCCAGTCAATGAGACAGGCCACACAAACATCTGAAGGTTACTTGGGCGGATGTGAGAGATGAGATGATGCCGGAGGAAGGATAGGCGGCACAAGTACCTCATTGCCAATACATGGGTCGTGGTTCGAGTTCCATCTTAAACCTTTGTATTCCTGGCGCTTTCATTGTCGATATTACTTCAATTATGGGCTGTTCACGATAAAGTGAGCACTTTTGAAATTAACCTTAGAAAAAATTCACTTTTCCTGCCTGCATATATTACAATGGGGGCACTGAGTGAGATGTGCCTAGTTAAGTTGGTAACGACGGATGGAAAGTAGTTCCGTATCTTAACGTCGAATAAAAAGTGTTAGGTTTCCATTTGTGATAAAAAATACACACACACACATTATATATATATATATATATATATATATTATATATATATATATATATATATATATATATATATATAATATATATTATATATATATTCGCTTTCTGGTTTTTTAATGCACCGGAGTGTAAAAAATACCAGATTTGTAAAATATTTACTTTTATAATAATTCCAGAGTTTCACCTGACCGAAGCATGAATAAAATGATGAGGCCCATGGCACTGCTAATTTTACACAAGGCGGAAGAATACATAACGTATATCTTAAGCAGGGCTTACAGGCGTGCTCATGTCACAGTAAACAGCCAATTGTAAAGAAGCATCAGTATGCGATATGTGTCTAGAAGAGACATATTTGTCTTGACAGTAAAGTTACAAGGAGTCAATTCCCCAAGTGCTGTATCCGGTATATTACCACAGCGTGCGTAATACGCATCCTCTTCAGCAGTGAGCGCGCTCTTCAAACTGGTTTGTGTGTCGAACCTCTTCACGCTTCGGGTATTTCTCAAACTGTCGTTTCACTTCTTGACATTTTAACTGCGTGAAAATTTCCGTGACATTTATCAGCTGTTTTTAAATATTTACAACTCGTATTGGTTTTCTCTGAGTATCCCGATGTTGTAGATTTTCTTCCGTCCCGGCCTCGCTCGGGTGCGATTTATAAATATGGCTTTAAGTCTACAGCAAGTATAGACGCTAAATGCTTAAGGTAACTAATATAGGATTAATACTGTGTTGTACACAAAGTTTGATTTTAGCTCAATTGATTTTCGAATATTTAGGAACACCACGAAGAAATCTCTTTGAAGTGTGCCATTTTGTTCGCCTGAGATTAGGTATTTAACTGCTAGTTATTTTGGACTTCAATTTTATTGTAAAACTTAAAAATAAAATGTTGGCCCCCAACCACTGGAAAAAATTCCATGAAATGTCTATCTTATTCTAATGAAATTAATTTCTAATTTGAACTGTAACCAAACATGATAATTATGCAAGAGAAATTCCTATATTTTGCGTCCTTAATTTTTGCAAATTAATTTTCTATGTTATTGGATGTAATAAAACAGACTTATAAAATATTCTTAAAATATCGAAAATTACTTTTGGCACTTGAACACCATTAATAGGAAATGCTAGAGGAGACAGATGGGCGGGAGCTATCCTCTTTCCCGGCGGGTAGTGGCGAAGAGAGAGAGAGGAGGGGGGGGGGGGGGGGAGGAGAGCTTGGGAATGTACGGACCACTGTGTAAATACTTTACGCGGTTCGCCCCTAGAAGGCGCGCAGCGAGTCGTGTTAGAAGAGGGCGGCTTGGACAACACACGACGTAGATGAGCGAGCTCGTTGTGCTCTCTCGACACCAGGCTGCTTCAGGCCGGGTTATTGCGCACTATATGCACACAGCACTCGGGGGTCAACACACCAGCCCTAGCTCGGGAAAATACTCTGCCGTGAAGCTCAGCGACCACTGCTGGAAGGATGTGGACATGGTCTTCAAAATTAAGTCTGTGTTTGCGCGTGTATCTCGGTAAATAGGCACATGTTTTGAGAATATGACATTTCGTCCAGCAGAGATGAAGAATAATAACAATCGGCAGTTTTCGGTTAATAAATCACTTTCGAAATCAACTTTTGAAAAATTTCACTAAACCTGCCTGCATACATACGATGGTCACGTTGAGTGTCGTGCGCTCTGTGAATATGGTGACAACGGAGGGAAAGTAGTGCGATGTTTTAAGGTGATATTTCGCATTATTTTTACTTGGATCTCTGAAATAGCTTTCGAAAAGTGCCCCTTAATGCAGCTATTAGTTGTCAAATCATTATATTTTTCAAAACATAACACTCAAAAGTTTTAATTTCCCGAATTTTGCAGCTTACTAGGCTTTGCTTCTAGATATTCTTTTCCAATCAAATTACATTTAATGCAATCTGTATGGTGTGCAGAACATACTGATTCAGTATGATTGTAATTTATAAACAGGTGAGCGAGTATTTGCACTCTGAATATAGTTGAAAATAGGGGTCAGACTTGTCTCAAATATATTTTTGTTCATTCAAGCGAAACTGTTAGTTTAAACCACAAACTGTAGAGGAAAAGATGATTCTGTTCCTTTCGTAGTTTGTGACACAAATGCAGTATACTGCGCTTAGACTCTGAACGGCACTCTTGTGTCGGAATTTGAGTGTTATATTTTGAAAACTATAATGATTTGACAACTGACAACTGCATTAAGGGGCCACTTTTCGAAACCCCTCTCAGATTAAAAAAAGAAAAAAAAATCACCTTAACGTCGAATAAAAATACTCACTTTGCTAGGAACTAAACAGTCCCACTAGACCAACGCGACACCTTTTATCGTTCTGTAGCCAACTAGCCACACCATACAACACGTCTGAAGTCATTATGAAACTGTAGGCGACAGAATGTATTAGGGAGTTAGCCTGTCTGTCGGCTCTGTATTCAAAACAAAATCAAAATATTAATGAAAATTATAATTCAATAAGCATGTTTCGACATAATGTTCACATTGTCTTTGTTTTACACGTAAGAACATTTCATTATTAAAACAAATTAGTTCCATCGATACTAAATACTTTCAATGATAAATCTATTAGATATGTATATTCAATACGCATGCGGTAGGACATCATGTCTGCATCTATATGTTCTATCCGTAAGTAACCGTTCGAATAAAAAGGGTAATATAAATCGGCTGGTAAACACAGTTTTTCGATTTTGTAAACCCTGTGCCTATGAAATAAATATGGTCGCCAGCTTGCGTAAATAATCTGTAGGCCACGACCACGGCTACCTTTCAAGGTTAGGAATATTCAAAACGGCCGCTGTAGTTAAGTTGAGAGATTTGGGCGGCTCTTATAACATCGAGGTCTTGAGAGCCGATGAAGGTGAAATGAGGCGAGAATGGAGCAGCGCCGGAGTGAAAGGACGGGGAAAACGGGAGATCTCCGAGAAAACCTACCGACCAGCGCCATCGTACGGCACGATTCCTACATGCGAAATTCCGAAGTGACCCGGCCGGGGATTTAACGCGGTTCGCCTAGATGGGAGGCGACCAGTCTAACCGCTAAGCCACCGCGGCCCCACGGCCGTTGCATAGAGTAATTGGGCGAACATAAACCCTGGTCGATTAGATCCACGATCAAACACCTGAATCATGCCCCAGAACTTATATATTTTCAATATTCTGTAAATATGAGCTGGCCTTTGATACTCGGATTAAAAATGTAGAAGTGAAAGATAATAAAGCACGAAATACAGTTCGAGGTACAGTTCTTTAGTTTTTCCTCTTTGCTGAACTGGAACTGACAAATGAAACACTATTTCAGTTAAAGGCAGGCAGTAAACATATATTGGAATTCTCCACTTTGAATTATAAATGTCGGACTAGAAACACACAAAGAAGAAAGAGATAGTCAGAGATAGAGTTCGTCCATATTTCCTCTTCAATGAACTAGAAATGCAACTGAAAACTTAATTTTTGTTTATGGCAGGCTGTGAACATGTATTGAAATTTTCCACCTGGAATTGAAAATGTCGGATTATAATAACATAAGGAAGTTCGTGATACAGTTTTTCGATATTTCCTCTTCAATGAACTGAAAATGAAATCTGAAACTTGATGTAGGTTCAAGGTAGTTAGTGAAGAGAGATTGGAACTACCCTCCTCAAATTAAAAATGAAATAAAGATGCACGGGATATAGCTCGAGACACAGTTCTTTCATATTTCCTCTTCAAAGAGCTGGAAATGAAATCTCACATTTTCTTTCGGTTCAAGGCAATTTGTTGACTAGATTGAGAACTCCATTTGTTTCGGACTGAAAATACCGAACTGATGTGAAATGGGGCAGCAAAGAATAACAGTTCGAGAAATAGTTCACGGATATTTCCATTCACGTGGAATTAAACACGGACTTGGACAAACGAATATCAGTTCAGGCCGGACTTGAACCGGAATGATACTACTTTGCCAGCCTCTAGCTAGGGGCGCTGATTACTCGCTCAATCAAAGGCAATTGTAGACATTTCACGTTTCACATTTCACATACATTATCATCACCAGGCTCCAGTGACTTGAACCTCCCTCGGCAAAACTGAAGGATAACGTTAAAACCGTAATTACAAAAAAAAAAAAAAAAAATTAATTTACATTTCCTTCATACAAATATCAAAACTGAACCAAACTAGTATGTTAGGCCGCAGGTCAAAGCGAATGTCCATTTAATGAGGATGTCGCGACGAATATTTTCATGGGAATTTTTTTGTGTGTTTCACCCGTATTTCAATGTTATTATTTGAAATGATATTTAGAGCTAAAATACATATCTAGAAGTTAGGGGCCCACATACCTGCAGCTTGAATTACGTTGCAGTGTGTTTGAAATACACATTTTTCAACGAAACGGTTATACGTGCTTACAATGGACTGAGATACGAAAAGGACACACAGGGTGGAATTCATAGTCTCATCTGAAGATAATTCTTCGTCAAGATGGTATTATTAGGTGTCCCAGTATGCCATAGACATTGCGCAAGCTCATCACGATTGTCTTAAGACACGAGTTCGATTCTAACCTGGAAAAGGAACAATAGTATTGCATAGTCACACCTTGGGAAAGTAATGTTTCATAGTCGGCAAGGATATGCTTAAGGCGGGAAATAAGATCGTCTTGAGCACGTCCGCTGGAAAGATGACCTGAGACCTGAGAACACTGAGGTTTTGTAATGGTGGACGTATGTAATTTGTGTATGATGTAATTAACATTTGTTTACCAGTGTGTGAGAGTAGAATAAACAGTACAAAGGCGTTATATTACTATAAAAGTGTGATATTATGTAACTAAACAGCTTCCTGTTAAAGTGCCTTGTGCTCAGTACGTTGTATTTATGTATGTAGACGATCCGATTGATGTTGGTATGCTTGAGGAAAAAATGCCAAATGGCAGACACAGAAAAATATATACACACGCGATGCCCAAGACCCATTTGATTTGTACAGTAATGAAGAGTTCAAGCACCGTTACAGATTTCAGTTCCACTAATGACAAAGGTGAAACTACATAGCGCTATATGCAGCATAACGTATTTATAAGAAAAATGTTTTTCGTTTCAAATATAATAGTAATTTACAATAAATGTTCATGTGGGCAACAAGAAACCAAATACAGTATCTTATACTGTGTGTCGAATTGAAAAAAGAATTCCAAATTTTGTAAATATAAATATATTATACATGGCAACTTTTAAATTAAAAGGTTACATAAACTGCATTGACCCTTTGTTTAGTTTTGTTTATTTTTGTTCAAAAGTGATGCTCTTGATAGCTGCCGATTTATTTTCTGCCTGCTCGTGTAGATTATTAATACCCACAGTCTCATTTACAATCTCTTCTTACGCTCGTCCGCAACATTTTGCTAGGCGAGAAAAGCAATTCCGTTATTTATCATTACATTAACATCACTTTATTCGTTTTAACCTTGTTTTTGTGGATTTGCAATACTTAACTATAATTTGAAATGCTTTAGTTATAAATTTGCAGTTAATATGAATATAATATCACGCTTACATTACGTCGTGGTTACAGAAATGCGTATTTATTTATATTCCGTGTCAACAGTATTCAAAATAAAAGGTTCTGTTGATAAATGAAATCACAGACAAAGCACGAACGATATCGCATTCGTGTCTTTTCGTAATATTTCGTGTCTGCTCGGGCCTAATTCCTGTCTTGAGATTGTGCCTCGTCAAGCCGGAAGTAGCGAAATATAAGCTTGAACAGACGCGTCTCGTCTTCATGAAGCTCGTCTTGTTCATCGACTACGAAATATAAAGTTGAAAAATGCTGTCTTAAGAAATAAGATCGTCTTGGCCAAGACGTGTCTTAAGATGAGACTATGAATTCCACTCATACTTCAGACGAGGGCTGTCGGGTGCTTTCAAAACATCACGCACATTTGAAACGCCATTTCAGAGCACTCAAAAAAAAAAAAAAAAAAAAAAAAACTTTCAAAGCGCTGTATCTTGGAATATACGCGTCAGACACATACAAAACTACTTAAGGGCGAGTGTTCGATATGTGCCGAGTTCTAGTTCTGCGAATTATGTTTATAATATTTCAGGTAAGGTCAAAGTATTTTATGTCAAAATAATTTAAAAAATTAGAAACAATAAAATTATTTAACACTGACGAAAATTAGCTTATATGATTTTTTGTTTATCTATGGAAAACTCTATAAACAACATTGCTGTTTATACTTAAACGAAAAAAAAGTCATAGGTTCAGATGAGATATAAACTCTGCCAAGACACAAACGTTTTACTTGTAGGAAGTTATAACAGTCACATAAATAATTTTAATAGTCACTGTATGTGGCAGCTTTCAATCTGTCAAAGACTACAATTATTTGAATGAGATATTTCTTATGTTAATTTCCGTATAATTGGTCATTGATCCCGTTCTGGCATTCTGCCACGCTCCTAGAAAACATAACAGCTAACAAGTTCTTTATTTGTGTGACCGGTAACAAACACTTATGGTCAGTTGTACCAACGTGGTTCGAAACTCGATCCGAGATTGTATCTAAGATCGACACAGAAAACTGTTGCACCATTCGAGTTCAGAGCTTGACTAGAGATCGCGATGGACTTCATTTCGATCCGCCGTATTTAGCGGTTCGAAATCTCGATCCGAGATCACAGAAGAATACAAGTATGTTGAATATAGGTTACGTTATTTTAAAAGCACTGTTAAATGTATTTATTTACTAGAAATAAGCTTAGTAATATTAAAATCGTTTAAAAATGGATTCAGTTGTTGTTTACTGTAGCAAAATGTAAATTTTGACATTTCACAAAGGTTTAAGTTCAAAAGCATTTATTTACTTGAAGATGTATTCATATTTTGTAAAGAGAGAACGAAATTCATGCTTATCCCTCCGAACAAAGACAACGTAAAACTGGAAAAGCCATTCAGAATATCATAAATTGTCCTAATCTTTCCGTACAAGTTAACTATCCCATCGAATTTTTTGATCGCGAAAGAAATGCCGACAAATGTAGTTTGAAAATACGCCAACAGATAAGACAAAGTATAATTATTCAATGATATTCAATTTGTTTTTCTATCAAGTCAACAATTACTCATTTCTCCTTTTCTGTAAAAATATTTGGTTTCAAACCACGCAGCCTTATCCATATTTTGTCTCCATAAAATTAAATAATTAGGAATTGCGGAGACTTGATAGAGAATATTAGGAGAACACACACATTACAATACCGAAACAAGTAGTCGCAACTTCTATAGTCAAAACTACGCCTACATTCGTGACGTTATATATTACGAACCAATAGCAACATTTGTCTCATACTTAATCTCGATCTCTCACTTTGGAACCAAGATCGACGAATCGGAGATCCAGAATCGTGCAATTTCGTTGGTGCAACACTTTTACAATGGAACCAAGATCAAACTAAATCCTGGTTCGGAACTTGGATCATTCGATCTCGGATTGGGGAAGATGATGGTCCAACCGGGCATAAGCTGTTCAACTAAACACTACGCCACCAACGGTATAGTCGCGGCTTTCATACATCGAACCTTCGGGCTGAACTTCCATCAATAAAATAATACTGATACGCTCTGCAGCTCGCACCGGCCGCGAGCTCCCGTTATGCGTGGTCCTATGGGAAGGGAGGGGGGCACCTCGACCTCCCCTCCCCCAGACAGAACCACTCGTTGGCTCGTGGCCACCCCTGACTGACAGCAGGGACGCAGCTGGCGTCACAGACCCGCCTCCTCCCCCCTGCTGGAGAAGCCGACAAGTGTACAGGATGCACAAGAATATTCTGGGAATTAGGACCCTCGGCGCAACGCGGGTTTTAGAGAAATTTCTGGGCGATGGCCTAAGACCATATAAATACAAGCCACAGTTGGACTGTCGCCAGTCTTGGTAGAAGCCTTCGGGCTGAGTACGGTAATCAGGCGATGTGAAGAGGATTGACGAAGACGGAGATTACGAGGCGACGGCGAACGAAGTGTTTGTGGTGTGAATGGACGAGAGGGCGTGAAACGCGAAAAGTGAAGGCTACTTTGCGTGAGGGCGCTCGGAGAACACTGCGCACTGGACTAAACATGGACTAAACTGAAGTTGGACTGTCGCCAGTCTTGGTAGAAGCCTTCGGGCTGAGTACGGTAATCAGGCGATGTGAAGAGGATTGACGAAGACGGAGATTACGAGGCGACGGCGAACGAAGTGTTTGTGGTGTGAATGGACGAGAGGGCGTGAAACGCGAAAAGTGAAGGCTACTTTGCGTGAGGGCGCTCGGAGAACACTGCGCACTGGCGGGACATGGACTAAACTGAAGTGGGACTGAATGAAATGTAATACGGATTTTATTGTAAATATTGGAACTGTCAAACATAGACACATAAAATATAAAATAAATTAAGAGGTTTTGATAAGCAATGTATTGGGACTAGTTCTTAATTATTTAATTATATAAATTTTCTTGAGGTAATTGTAAATTGTATTGAAAGAATTCATTAATTGTAAACAGCAAGTGATATCGATTTATTGTAAGAAATTGGGTCGAGAGAATTTTGTTCGCAGTTATTGTAAATATAATTAGGAAATTATAATTTACCAATGTATTTAATTAAGACCTCCATCCCTTAACGAACCCGGTTTATCCCGCTGACTTTGAGAGAATATTGTAACAATACGGTCACCGCTGAAAGACTCCTAGGTAATGGCTGTTCACGATAAACTGAGCACTTTTGAAATCAACCTTAGAAAAATTTCGCTGCCCCTGCCTACATATATTTTAACGGACGAAAATAGTGGCATGCGCCCAGTAAAGTTGGTGATAATGATTGGAAAGTAGTTCCATACCTTAAAGTCGAATAAAAAGCGTGAAGTAACAAATTTTTTATTATTTAAATTATTTATTTCACTGTCTGTTTTTTATCCATAAAGGTGAAAAAAATAGAAGATTTGCAAAATATTTACTTTAGTAATTTCACAGTTTCACTTGACCGACGCATGAACAAAGTGAAGAGGCCCATCTTAAGCAGGGCTTTTTAAAGTCGCATTTTAACGCGAACAGCCTATACTTGTGGTGCGACGAGAACACTGTACGCCAGCTCAAAAGCTTCGCTTAGTGGCGATGCGGCACTTGATGGGCGTGACAATGTCGCCTTTATCGCTCCCGCGCTGCACGGCCTCAAACGCGGAGAAAAACTCTGGGTAGACGGACGGGGGCCTTATGCCGGAATCACATAGCCCCGACCAACAAAGCACGACACGACCAAAAACGCAACCATGACACATTTCAATGTGACTACTTGCATTTACAGCACGACCGACAACACGCTCTTGGCATTTAACACAACTATTTAGAAGGCGCTGATAGGCTACGTTAGCTTCAAAGGCGGTGACCAAGAGGGAAATTTATAATACATAATGGTGACAAATTGGTATCGCTAATACATACAAAGGTAACATTATTATTTCTGAGAGTTAGATACAGTAATTTTCAATTTAATTTTCTTTTAAGCTGCGTATTTACCATTAATGGGAAACCTTGCAACACAATTTCATTTTGCAAGGTTGTACATTCTGTGCGTCGTGCCGCACGGCACGACTTGCTGGTCGGACAAAAGAATCGGTCGGGCTTACGACGATCTATCTTGTATTTCATTGGCTGTCGTGTCGTGCGCGTCGGAGCTATGTGATTCCGGCATTATGCGGCCTTCAAGTCAAAGTAGTATGTCGGGAGGAGCGGGATGAGCCCATAGTTTACGGTAGTGGTGCGTGTGAAAGGGCGTTAACGAAGACCAGTGTGGGCGGCTGAGGTGCTGCGGCAATCTCCGCACGCGAGGGACATCCAGGCCGCCGAAAGGCGCGGCGCGACGCTCTGAGCCAGCAGGTATTCTCGTCGGACTCGCGTCACTGCTCGACAAACCTGTTTGGCGTCTCTTTCCCTCCCCGTCCTCCGCGACTGCAGGCGAGGCGGACCAAGGTTTACTCGTTTAATAACACGTTGCAGACGCTTGGCGGCCATTACCGACGGCGGCTTCGCACTCGCCGACAACGGTTAACCAGGAGGGGGCGCGTCCCTCTGCGCCAGAGAACTCGTCGTGGGCCACGCGGTAGGCCGGCCGGGCCCCGGGTCCCGCTTTGGAGAAGTCGCGGGGTCGGATCACGACCGGGTGCGCTGGAGAGAAGCGCTGTGCCACACACGCTTTCCAAAATACCCTCCATATTTGCTAACCACATCGATCACAAATTTGCTATCGAGAATCGATAGTACTGCATCGGATATATGATTAACTATCGATATCGCAGACAATATAAGAATATCATCACAATGTAACGGCGTGCCATACTAAAACTCACAAACAGTAATTACACACACACACACACGCACGCACAAGAAAACAATATAGCCAATACTTACGCTCCAACACTTTCGACAATGGACGAAATGATATACTGTAATCATCACTCCCGACAGGTTTGATACATAAAGTTCGTGTGTCAGTGAAGAGACGAACATTTCATTGGTTGTCGCACTTTGCTTGTATCAAGATTTCATTTATCTTGTCCACTCGGAACTCTCCAGCTCTACCGACGAATATCTGTTATAAAACTACCCATACTTGCAGCTAGTGTTTGCAAGTTCATCACGATCAGTTACATATTTTTTAGTTGAGCGGTTTTATTCCGCCGAACAGTGTCTTTCGAATGAAAAATACTTCATTTTGTGCTCCTTGCCTATCAAAGTCAAGGAAGTAATTGAAGACGTGGGTGTGGGAGCTTTTAAACATCGAGGGCCGCGGAGACTGAGTGGTTAGTCTGCTCGCCTCCCGCCACGTCGAACCGTTCCTGGCCGGGTCAATCCCGAATTCTCGCAAGTGGGAATCGTGCCAAACGATGCCGCTAGTCGGCGGGTTTTCTCGGGGATCTACCGTTTCCTCCGCCCTTGCATTCCGGCGCTGCTCCATTCTCGCCTCATTTCACCCTCATCGGCTCCAAGACTTCGTTGTCAAGAGCCACCCAAATCTCTCACCTAGACATTTAAACAGAGTGGCAGTATTAATACAGTACTGCCCGTATGGTATACGAGCATCGAGTTGACAGCGAGTGCTAGCCAGAAAAACACACCATTGACTATGGATAGGAAAATTTCGCGGATTCATTTCAAGATACGATAGACATCAAGCACGTGTACACTGACGTCATCTTTGCAATTGGATTACCGTTTATTAGACAGGACCCGGGCAACCGTGGGTCAGTAGCAAGTACATACAAGGAAGTACTAAGCGAATCCCATACTACCACATGTGGGGAAACACGTATTAAGCTCTGGGGCAGTTACCAATGAACAAACATCTGAGGCGCAACTACACAAAGCTTGTGGAGTCTAGTCTACAGGTAACTGAACTCGCGAAATTTTCCTATCCCTACCAATGACATAGGGTTGCCAACTTTTTCAGACTTACCTTAAGGAACACTTCCGGCAACTTAGACACACAGCATTTGACATCTAGTGAAATTATCAAGGGAAAATACTATTTACAACGAAACCGTTTTAATGCAATCTGAAATGTGGAAAATTCGGCATTATACATAATTCCAATCATTTCTCAACATTATGAGAACAAAATAGTGTTATACGCTCGCTGCTTCGCATACCACGCGAGCGAGTGAAAGTGGACATTAATTATATGATAGCGGCGGCAACAAGTCAAAAAATAGTTTTGAATGGACACGATCATTCTTTTAGTTTTGAATGGACACGATCATTCTTTTCGTGGCGCAAGCTGCTGGCCCTTGTTGTATTGATTTCTGCGTTTATCTGAACAATGCTCTGGATTACTGACATCTATCTCTCAGCGTGACTCGGGGTGCGCTTGAACCTTCCAGATGGTCAGGGCAACGCTATAAATATAGCGGCAGGCCTCCGGGTCGAGGAGTTGATGGGTGAATGAGTGGCTGAGTTCAGAGCGATAGAAGACGAGCAGGGAGAGAAGTGATCAGCGGAAGGGAAATCTGCGACCGCGAGTATCAAGAAGTAAAAGGTGCGGCTGGCAGGCTGGACTATTGGACTAGATTCATGAATGCAAAACATTACAAATGGTGGCAACAGATAGATTGAACACGTGTTAATGATGATTATAAAATAATTGACTGAACCAAATGGGCCGTTAATTATACTGAAATAGACATCAAATATTGCACTCAATGTTAAATAAAAAGAGTAATACTGACGACATAATTTAATGCTGTAAATAATAGCCGTGTGAATAAATTAGAAATCGAATTCAGTTTTTATTATTACTAAGAACTCTATCCCTCACGAACTCAGATACGCCCCTAAGGCTTCCCATGTAACAATATTATTTGAATATAGAAATATTTATCTTTGTTCTTTCACTTGCGTTCGCCTGCTGAACCATGTTTATATGTATAGCCAATTCACGGTAAAGTGAGCACTTTTGAAAGCCCTCTCGTTTGAAATAATATTTAAAAAAAATGTAATTTATTTTAGCCTTAAACGTTAACTTGCGAGTGCGGTGAAACATACACACTGTGTTTATTATTAACATGGCCAAATTTATTTCAAATGAAAGGAAAAAGTTACTAGGGTCTGAAAAGTGCTCACTTTACCGTGAACAGCCTATAACGATGTTGATCAGTAGTACTGTGTCTCATCACTTTCACCGCCGTGTGAAATAGAAAATTCTCGTTTGCAAAGTAGGCATTTGCCTTTGTAACAATCGTTACTACGAACTAGCCACTGATAATTCTGTTCTCATCCATATAAATATACACACAGCCGTTTCTTTTTTTCGCGGAGGTGAATCACACACTTTCCGTTTTAATTTCGAAACTCAAGACATTGACAACATAAATCCGCGTCAACGAAAGGTAGTAACATAAACTGAAAGATGACTGGACACATCTCGGCAAGCACTACTTCCACGAACTCTGTTGTTGGCAAATGCAAACCTTCGGCATCAATTGTGATTATCTATCGGCCATAGAGTAAGTGTCCATAGAGCTACATCGGTAATCGCGGAAATGTCACATTACTGACACTGTGTTTATTCATTTTAGTTTCTAAAAATTCTGAAATACGAGAAATATGACGTCCCATCTAATTAATGTCCACACGGGATAATTATTTTAGACCCAGAATACGGGATATCCCGTACAAAACGGGAAAATTGGCAACCCTACAACGATTTTAGTTTTTCTTTCTATTTTTTTTTTAAGTTGGGCATTACGAATGATGGTGTTAAGGCCGCCAGATCGCCTACCTGGGGCTACAACTCCTTTGTAGTATATTTGAAATGCTAGTTTTTTGACGAAAGTATTAAACGTGTCCCTAGAATGTTTATCCACGAAAATACAACGTATCCTATACGATGAAGGAATAACAAAGGGATGCCACCTTTTTTTGACTGACCTAATTAATTTGATATCAAATTGGTTGAAAGGGTTAAATGGATTGAAAAGGTTAATTTTTAATCCGATCAAATATTTTTGTATGTGTTTGGTGCAAGAGCGCACTAAGGGTCAAATTTATTAGTTTCTTTCCTTTTGTGGGGAGGAACTCTAGTACGTCCTCACCCTTGGAGCTCTGGCACTCGATGAGGTGCGGCGTGTTGGGGACGGGTATGTATGTGGCGAGTTTTCTGCAAGAGTGGTATAAGTGTAAATTGTGTGTTTCGTAGATGGTGTTGGTAGATAGGCGGCTTTGTAGGATAAATAGATGACGACTGTTTCCGAATGCAATTACACTTTAGAGAAGTAAAACTACCTGCTCTCATAAAGAAACAAGTGCAATTACGTGAGTATCCAGTATGAAATTATTATGAAATGAAAATCAATTAAATGTAAAGAGATGAATAAGTCTACAAAATGATTTTACTACCCCGAGATGTATGTTAGAAATATAGCATTTACATGAGAGAAGTATACCAAACTAACACAATTACGGTAATAACAAGTGGTAAACGACTAAAAATACGTCCCTATAAATTAAACGTCTAACGAACACAATAACAAGATATAAGAAAAATGACAATACTTGACTCCTCTCGCACATACCTGACAATATTTTAAAACACGCCCGTCTGCCTGTGACACTGATGAAGAACTTTAGAAACGTAATCCACTTGGTAAAAGAAATTAATTGATTCAACACATGTAAAAAAGAAAACATTTAATATAGGTCCATTCGCTCGGGAGGTCGCTGCAGCACTAACTAGGATATAGGACTTAGGTCAACTTTTAAGTTACATTTGATTATAGGCTGAGGTGAAAAACTCGGAAATTTTAATGAAAATACAAAATGGCTAACGAACACAAGTACATGAAAATGACAAAACACATAATGAAATCGCACCTCTCCCAAAACATATATGTCCGACTCGGAGGCTGGTGAATCAATTAAGCAAGCTACATCTAGAGCCTGACTATATATACATGGAGCGTGGTCGGATGCTGACAAGCGATAAGGTTATAGCTACTCGGAAATAAATGTACGTGATAAATATATAAAAATTATGTTTATGAGGCACATAATAATATATAAATTAGACTAGTTGAATTAATGACGAATTAAAAAGACTAAACACGTAATGAAATCGTACCTCTCCCAAATCACATCCGTTTGCCTCGGAGGTCAGTATATGAATGACTAGATTGTATGATGTGCGCCAGCTTATCAGCGGCTGAGTTAAAATTTACGAGAAAAACTCCATATTCGTCCTGCAAAAGTACTACAAATTTTTTTCCGTCAAGTCTGTGAAATTCATGACACTAGTTACCGAAACAACAGTTAAACGCTCATTCCAAGTTTCTTCGACCGAACACAGAAACGGGGTTTACACAATAATTATTTTATTCCCGATAAATTAAAAAATTTTATATTAAAATGAGAAACACAGCTAACACTCTCTGAAACACACTGACTGCCATGCCCTGTGATATCACAGTTGCGTCGCGAAGCCTACCGTGCTCGGTCTATACGTGTAACCTGACCAAGTGCTGTCATGAAACTAATATGGCGGCGGACAGCTAAAACTTTCATGTCGCTCCTCACTGCATTCCCTCACCCCCCCTCCCTTGTACAGAAGATGACTTTATGAGAAAAGAGAGTTCTTTTCCAAGGTCACGGATCAATACCCTTGAGTGCATCTTCGGCGATCTGTCCACCTCCCCTACACCACTCTATAGCTCTGGTCCATGTACCCTGGTATCGATATAGCACTGCAAAAACCTCTTTAGCAGCAACCACCCCTCTGCCTACACCAACCAATAACTGCCCCTTCCAATGCCGCGCTTCGCAAACCTGCCCATGGACTCCTGAAAGTCAGAAATAGTTTTTTCGTATGACTGCCCTGTGCCTTGTTCACGGAGAGCACTGCAGAACCCACTTTATCGATTCAAGGCCATGCAGCCACTTTTAACCTCCTACACCAGCCAAGAACGTGATTCCAGAGAAATGCCCTGTCCATGCAGACCTGGCTCTTCATTCCCCACCCCAGAGCACAAGTTCTGCAACACGAGAACTACCTCGGAGAGGGACAGATGTTTGCTTCAAGGCCAAAGGGAGGTTTTGTGCAAAATGCAGTGAAGACTCCATCCCTCAGGGACAGCAGCTGATTTTGAAGTGACATGGGCTAGCTCCCCCTCCGCCCTCTTGCTAACAAACTGCTATTTTCGCTGGAACACTGAATCTTCCTCATATTTTTCGAGATGCAAGAGACTGGTGCATTCCCAGCGAAATAAAAATTTTACACTTCATACCGTTTCCCAGCAAACTTTTCCCTGTTTCCAACTAACATTATTCCCATTTCCAGGAAACTTATTTAAGTTTAATCTAATCAATGATTCATTTTCATACCAACACAACTATAAGACATATTTTTACCTCACTAAAAATTCTTTTTAAGTAATCAAAACCACACAACTTTCTACTCACACAAGTTAAACTTAGAACACCATTATTAGATGTAAACAATACTGAAGTTAAACTTTATTTTCAACCATTAAAAATGTACATTAAACCAACTTGTTCGAAATGTTTTTACTTTCAATCTGTTTTTTAAATATTTGTGCATGTAGTTTTTTCCAGCCTAGAATTTTTAGATCGAACATCTACCATGAAATGCATTTATATTTTAACTTATTTACAATTTTCTTACTCTAGAAATAAATTTTTGACGTGATATTACTGAATTAACATGTATCCAGCTTGAAATGACTTTAATCGAAACTGAAATCTGTTTAATTTCACTATATTTCAACTGATTTCCTTAAAAGGCCAAATTTAACATACATTTAAAGGAAAATGGAAGGTATTTTTTTACATACATTGAATTTAACTTTTTAAAAGAAGTTTTCAATTATGTTTTCTAAATTTGTGTCAAGAATGACTGTTTGTACAAGCAAGCATATTCATGTTGAATCTTCAACTGCAGCAGTTGTAATGTGTTTTCATGTGAGAAATCTTTTTTATTTCAAAGTTCATTGAATTCTCCCAGCTGTAGAGTTGTAGGACAGCAGGAAACATTGTGGTGTGATGCTAAGGACTCTCTCTACCTGGCCTCTGAAAAGGTATTTGTGTGGCTCTTGGTTTTGTGATATTCCCTAGGGTTCTTGAACTTGACCAGCAGCCCAGCAAAGTTTTCTCGAGATACAAGTCTGTTCCCTCTCCTTTCAAATTAATTCATTCATAAGTTTTCGATTCTCTCTATAATTTTTTTGTATGTTCTCCTCAGATCTTCAGAGTGTGTTTGTTTTATTACGTATTAATTGAAATGTTGGTTTTTCTCACTCATCAAATTGTAAACAAAATCTATAAAATTGAGCATATCTACCTTTTTTCTGTACGTGAATGAATTTATAGATGTTTAAACTTAAATGAACAGTGTGGAAAATTTCCAATTAAACATTATTAGCTAATAAATTTATACTCACTTCGAAATCTTAGACTTATAGCGTTTGCCAATATCACCAGATGTGAAAAAAAAAAGTTACGTTTAGAGATTTACAACCTCAGTAGTGGGATCGCTCCTTCAATGTTAAATTTCAATAGTACGAACTAAAAAAAACGACATCTCAGAGTTTGCCAGCCTGACTCAAAGCCTGACTGGGGGGAGGAGACTTCAGGTGAACGATTTTAATAATCAAGGATAGCAAGGTCAAAACATCTTCCTAGTTACTTGAAAACTCTCGAGCAAAATATTATGTTTTGTACTCGATAAAAATTAATAATCACTTTGCAAGCTTAAATATTCAGGAAATATTCATAAATAAAAAAAAATTATACACAAGACATATATTAAAAATGAACAAATATTTATGAAACAAGTTTTACTTCCCCGCACACACTGTTACCAACAAATTAAAAAAATATCTTATACAATAGAATTTTAACCATATTGAAAACATGTCCCAGCACATTAATGGAAAAAAATTCCGTATATGTTTAGCGTAAATATGACTAACAATATAGGGATTAAGAAAATTGAAACATATATACTAAAATCATATCGTAAAGCATAACACATTTCTTTACTTAGGTAAGATATATTGGGAATAAAAATTATTTTATGACAATCTAAGGTTTGCAGAAATATTAGCTGATGTCATATTATTAAGAAACATAATACTTCATTATATTAAAAAGTAATTAAATTTAAAGTTCCGAAAACAAAACATGAATATTATTTCTTTTAAAAGTTTAAGGTAATCTTAGAGAAGCAAAAAGAGGGATAATAACAACCGTGAATGGTTTTTATGGATTATAATACTCTATAAATTATATATATAGCTTAATTGAATATGTTTATCTAAAATACATTGCTTATCCTTTTAATTGATTATTAAATCAACTTAATTTATTTGTTATGAAGCAGAAATTATTTCAGTGATAAATAAATGTTATTCATTTCTTCGAGGAAGAAACTTAGCAGAGACGTTTGTCTCAGAAGTTGGGGTGCTGACTTGAAGATATTTGAATGTCGGAAGTGTGGGAAGGGAGGGGACTGGGTGTTTGGATTTCTGACTTCTGGTTGGAGGGGAGAAATCAGGCTTCTCAAATGTTTGCCTGGGAATTTGAAATTTGTTATAAGTAGGGCTTTAGCCTCTATGCCCCCTCCCACTATTTTCAGTTGTTTGTCAGTTTGGTTCGCTTTAGCATGTTGTGCTTGTATGAAGATTATTTTTTTGGTTTATCTACCAAAGATTTTATCAAAGAACTTACAGATTTTGACTGGGATTACTATAATGATCTATTGACTGGACCAGATGCTTTGGCAAAAAAGTTATTCAATTTTTTGGATGACGATGAAGAAAGTGGATATACTCTGCAGACATTGCTCTTGTCAACTTCAACGTCGAGAGCAGTTGCAATGATGTCTACACTGACAAATTCTACAGCAACACCTTCATTGTTGAGGGCAGTTGCAGTGACGTCTACGTTAACGAATTCTACAGTATCATCTTCAAAGTCGAGACCAAGAATATTGAAAGCTGCACTAAAAATACCAATAGTGATGCCTTCGACATCAAGATCTACAGCTACGCCTTCAACATCGAGGATAAGTATATTGAAAGCTTCACTAACAAGACCAACAGCTAACCCTTCAACATCGAGATCTGCAGCACCACCTTCAACGTCGATCTCAACACCTTCAACAGCGACCTCGATGCCTTCTACATCGAAATTGGAACATCTAAATTTATCATCAATTATCAAAGCAGGTGAGACACGTATACAAAGACCAGCGATGTGTTTGTGTTGCACCCCACTAGATTTAACCTCAAATAATGTGCAGGAATATATGTCAAAAAAACTAGTTATACCAATACTTGAAAGAATTTTTGTGTTTTCACCTCAGTCAAGATTGCCATCTCTAGAATTATTATTATTACCACCCCTGAATCACTGCAGCACAAATTAATTTCCCCACCTCCTCCTCCATTCATACCTTCACCACTGGAAATCATTTATACTCCTATAACATCACCAATATCACCACCAGTACCACCACCTGTTGTTCTGGTAAAGAAATGCAAATTCAGCTTATCTCTTAACTCTTAACATGAATTTTAATGAAAAAATTAAATTTACAGTGATGAGGAAAATAAACTTTCATCGGCGGGAGTTGTGAAATTTTTATTTCTCTGGGAATGCACAAGGCTCTTGTGTCTCGAAAAACAGGAGGAAGCTTCAGTGTTCCAGCGAAAATAGCAGTTTGTAGAAAAGAGGGAGGAGGGGGAACTTGCCCAGGTCAGTTCAAAATCTACAGTGGCCCCAACGGATGGAGTCTTCACGACATTTTGCACAAAAGCCTCACTTTGGACTTGAAGCAAACATTAGCCGAGGTAGTTCTCATGTTGCAGAACTTGCTCTCTGGGGTGGGGAATGAAGAGCCAGGTCTGCGTGGGCAGGGCATTTCTCTGTAAACACGTTTTTGGCTGGTGTAGGAGGTTAAAAGTGGCTGTATGGCCTTGAATCGTTAGATGGGGCTCTGCAGTGCTCTCCATGAACAGGGGACAGGGCAGTCATACGAAAAAACTATTTCTGACCTTCAGGGGGCCATGGGCAGGTTTTACGAAGTGCGGCATTGGAAGGGGCAGTTGTTGGCCGATGTAGGCAGAGGGGTGGTTGCTGCTAAACAGGTTTTTTCAGTGTTATAGCGATACCAGGGTGCATGGACCGGAGCTTTAGAGTGGTGTAGGGGAGTTGGACAGATCGCCGAAGATGCACTCAGGGGTATTGATCCTTGACCTTGGAAAAGATCTCTCTTTTCGCACCAAGTCATCTGCTGTACAAGAGAGGGGGGTGAGGGAGTGCAGTGAGGAGCGATGTGAAAGAGTTTTAGCTGTCCACCGCCATATTAGTTTCATGACAACACTTGGCCAGGTTACATGTATGGACCGGGCACGGTAGGCTTCGTGACTCAACTGTGAACATTACAGGGCATGGCGGTCAGTGTGTTTCAGAGAGTGTTAGCTACGTTTCTCATTTTAATATAACATAATTTAATTTATCGGGAATAAAATAATTTGTGTAAACCCCATTTCTGTGTTCAGTCGACGAAACATGGAATGATCCTTTAACTGTCGTTTTGTTAACTAGTGCCGTGAATTTCACAGACTTAATGGAAACAAATTCGTAGTACTTTCGTTATTTTTAAAAATTCACTTTTCTCAAATAGTATAATTTTTATACATTCACATACTTGTAGGATGAATATAAAGTTTTGCTCGTAAATTTCAACTCAGCTGCGCTCCATGTATATAACCACTTATAAGCTGGTGCACGTAATAAAATCCAGTCATTCATTGACTGACCTCCGAGGCGGACAGATGTATTTTGGGAGAGGTGCGATTTCATTATGTGTTTAGTCATTTTCATATATTTGTTTCTTTAATTTATTTGGAAATGCTCGTTTTGTATTTTCATTAAAATTTCCGAGTTTTTCACCTCAGTATATAATCAAACATAGACCGACGTAGGTGGTCTGTTCCCAACGTAGGTTATATGTTGACATAAGTCCTATATCCAAGTTATCCAAGTCAGTGCTTCTGCGAACTCCCAAACAATGGACCTATATTAAACATTTTATTTTTATGCATGTTAATCAATTTCTTTTTACATATGGATTATGTTTCTAAAGTTCCTCACCAGTGTCACAGGCAAACGGACGAGTTTAAAAATATAGTGAGGTATGTGCGAGAGGCGTCATGTAGTGTCATTTTTTCATACATATTGTTGTGTTCATTAGACATTTAATTTACAGGAACATTTTTTGATTCGTTAATTAATTAATTACATACTGGAGACTCACGCTTTTGTAATCATTTACCACTTGTTATTCCCATAGTTGTGTTTGTTCTTTATACTTCTCTCATGCAAATTATATATTTCTAACACACAGCTTGGGGTAGTAAAATCACGTATACATATTAATTTCTTTATGTTTAATTGATTTTCATTACGTAATAACTTCATACTGGAGACTCACGTAATTGCACTTGTTTCTTTATGAGACCAGGTAGTTTTACTTCTCTCCTGTGTTATTTATTCACACGTAAAACTCGTTTGAACACTCTGAAGTTCTCTAACGTTTAATTGCATTCGGAAACAGTCGTCGTCCATTTATCTTTCAAAGTGGCATATCTACCAACACCGTCTACAAGACACAAAATTTACACGTATACCACTCTTGCACAAAACTCACCACATATATGCCTTGTCCCCAACACGCCGCAACCCATCCGAGTCCCAGAGCTGCAAGGGTAAGAACGTACTATAGCTCCTTCCCACAAAAGGAAATAAACTAATAAATTTTACTCTTAGTAGACTCTTGCACCAAACACATACAAAAAAATTGATCGAATTAAAAATGAACCCTTTTAATCCATTTAACACTTTCAATCAATTTAACCCTTTTAATTTGATTAACCATTTCAATCAATTTAATTAATTCTTTCAATCAATTTGATATCAACTTAATTAGGTCATTCAAAAAAGGAGGTATCCTTTTGTATCTAGGACACGTACGCCCCCATTACTTGCATTGTTGTTTCCTAAATATATCCTGAAGCACAAGCGTTTTATACTTACGTAAACATAAAAATACCTTACTTTTTATTAAACGGATCTTTTACTTGTATTTTATCCATAAATTGTAACAGTTTACATTTATAATAAATATAAATAAAAACGGGGAGAAAATAGGGATGTTGGTAATACCTAGTAAGAAATAGTTCTGATGTAAAATATTATTACACCGAGAACGCACGAACGCGGTGCGCTGTCCCTTAAGTGTAAATTTGTAGAATCGATTAAGCTTTGTTTGCACCAGGCGGACGGATATCCTGGAAGTAGAACTTCAGCACGGCTTTAGAAAAGTTGGGAGTAACCATTAACGGACTATGCTAGGATAGTAACCTGTACCGAACTCTGCTGCAGACTCTCCTGCAATAAAATATAGGGCCACCACATAAACTCCACTAGATACACTTTGCACGATGGCAACGCTGCACGCCAGTTCAGAGCCTTGCGTGTGACGACTATGGCGAACTTGAGCACGTGACAACGGGACTCCAACCCGACACGCCACTGCACGACCAAACGAACTCTGCTTAAAAAAAAAAAAAAAAAGGTCGCATTAGATGATATACTGCCCTAACTTCCTCAAATGCTTTATAACTGCGACATCTCAAAATTATCGTCTGAACAACATATATAAATATAGGCTATTCACGGTAAAATGAACATTTTATGAAAGCCCTGCTTGAAATCTACCTGTATGTACGATGTGTATTCCTCTGCCATATGTTCGATTAACATTGTCGCGGGCCTCATCAAATTTATACATGCGTCGGTCAAGTGAAACTATGAAATTATTTGCAAAGTGAATATCTGACCAATCTGCTCATTTTCACACTTCGATGCATTAAAAAGCAAACAGAAAGCGAAAGAATTAATTTTAATGATCATAAATGATTACCTAGCACTTTTTATTCGATGTTACGAAACAGAACTACATCCTATTCATCGTTACCAACTTTACTGGGTGCATGTCACTCAGGGCGCCCGTTGAAATATATGCAATTAGGGGCAGTGACATTTTTCTAAGGTTGATTTCAAAAGTGCTCACTTTATCGTGAACAGACACATCATCACTGTTACATGAACGCCTGCGGTGCGTATCTGATCGCAAGGCATGGAGGTATTAACAAAAATAAAAGAAATAAATTTGATTCTTATTTATTCAGACAAATATTATGTACAGCATTAAATAATCTGTCTCCACTATTACTCTTTTTATTTCACAGTGAGCACACTATTTAATGTCTATTTTAACTCTAATTAAAGTCCTTCTTTATGTCTCTATTTGGTTATTGTCAATCAACTCACACTCATCATTAAGGGCCGGTTTCACCACGCGCAATAATTATAGTTTATCGAGATTAACTGACCAAAAATCTCGATTATCTGTATTTTGCGTTTCACCACACACATTAATCTCTATTTTCTCGGAATATCTCGATAAAATATTAAACCACCGATTTCAGCGGTTTAAGTCACATTATCGGGATTAAACTGTAAACCATACACAAATATTTTGGGAAAGTGACAAGAGGACAAAGTTATTTCATCGAGAATAAAGAGAAAATGGCTCAGGCAATGCACAATTTAATTTTTGAAGAGGAACGTGATGACGAGGATTTTATTGTTTGTTGTCCGCGATGTTTAAATGAAAGAATAAATTATTTTGAAATTTATGATGCAGAGGTTAAAATGTCAAACACACAATTTGTCAAACAGACTATATCATATTATTATTTTCCTTTGCAACTCTTCTGCATAAACATTAGGTATAAACGTAAAATAAACCAGTTACTTTTGTAGACCTAATTCAAATCAAGAATATAACAAACACCAGTAGTGTTTTTAATTGAAAATGTATGTGAAAATACTCAAAAACAGATGTTGTGAACTAAACCACAACAGATAACACATTAGTTACTTAGTTCTGACTTTAGTTTTAGGATCTGCAAAGTTAAGAGCTCTGTTTGAAGCTTCTCCTGTTTAGTTCTTTCTTGTTCCTGTTGTAACTTTAGTTGTCGAATCTCTTTCATTGCCTCGTTTTCTATTACAAGCTTTTGTTAACTCAGTTTTTGCTATATGCCAGGCACTTACTTCAGCCTTTTTTTTGTTTGAGTGCATTGCTGGCGTCGTTTACTAGTCCAGGAAGATGTTGCCATACGGTTTCTCACATGGCTGGCAGAGACTGTCCTCCAACCATCGGACGCAGTCGAGGCATAGTTATCTGAAGCATCTGCAGGGTTACTCATCTGAGCTGTGTTTATGACAACTGATGAGTCTCTACTGGGATGACATTTAGCTGGCTTTACTAGTTGCAGTATAAAGTGATCTTGGGTGGATATTTTGAGGGCAGAACACACTGCACCCTTTAGCATGGACACGTTCGTCTACATAGGTATTTTGCATATGGTTTTATAAGTTATCCCACACCGCCTTCAAGTTGTCTGCTGTCCTGTAGAGATCACAATATGCACAATTGAAACTATTCGCAAATAATTTGCCACTGTTTCGCTTTATTTTGTTGTGTCGCAGCATCAGTTCGTTTATTTCCAATGTCACTGAAATGTTCTGTAATTAATTCTAACAAACTGTGTTTTTCATGGGATGAAAAAGTTCGGTTTCGCTGTTTCCTTACGACCACAATGCCTTCCCGACTTGCCATACTTTCTCAAAATGATTTCTCTGTACCAGCTCAAAGCAAAATCTCTAATGTTTACTTAGAAAAAATCGCGATTAAGTCAGAATATCGAGATAATTTTAATGAGATATTCTTTAAAGAGATTAACCGTGGTGAAACACGCTGAACATTACCGAGATTAAAACCGAAGTTAAACCTCTCATCTGGATAAAATTATCTCGATATTTTGAAAAGTTAATCTTCGTTGGTGAAACGTTCAGTCGCACGTTCAGTCGTTTGTTGCCATCACTTGTAATGCCTTTCACTCATGCATCCAGTCTCACTCTTCACTGCTCTGATGTTCGTAGCAGTAAATTTTCCTCCCGCAGGTCACTTCTATTGCCGCGTGTTTCTCTTCTCGCTAGTCGTCTATCGCTGAAACTCATCCATTCAACAACTGCCCGCTCGGAGGCCCGGCGTGCCTTTATAGCCACTGGCCTTGACCTGGACGGTTCGCCCCACCCCGAGTCTAGCTGAGAGAAACAAGGTCAGTAATCCAGAACATTCTACAGATGTCTCAAAGGCACCCGATACACAAGGTCGGGAGAGTCACGCGCCCTGATAGGCATAACAGGCACACTTTGTAAACATTCGTTTGTGAAAAGCTGCCGCGTCACCGGTTGCGCACGTCAATAAATCATCCAACTACTCCGTCCTCCACTTCCCACTTGGTCCTGTGTTTGTTCTACGCCAACAATGGCGCAGTCACTTGATATTTAATATGTCCTGCCCCACAACGCTAACCCGCGGATAGGGGCATACTCGAATTATGTGGAATGGAGAAGTTTGGGTGGCTCTAAGGCCGCGGTTACACGGAATGCAGAACTCTTCACTAAAACAAGTTCAATTATTGAAGAGGTTATATTACCTTCGAACGAGTTTTGATCGCAGAAGTTCCTCATTCAAAGTGAACTGCTTTTAATAAGTAGTTTCGAACTACTTCTCTTCTCTGCTGCGATGCTATTGGTTGCTTCGAAGTAAACAAGTAGTGTCATAAATATTGCTGAATTTGGCGGGACTTCCTGCACTTGTTGAATTTAATTAAGTTTTAGGTTGAATGTTCTAATACCCACACATTATGCCATCACAGTAAAAGTGTAGGTTTCATAACAATTAAAAAGATCAATAGTGATAAATGTTGGAAGCAATTATAATTAAATGACATACATTTTAAGTTCCATGTTTGTTGAGGTTAGAATTTCCATTGATTTCATTCTGCTTTAGGTGTGGGACTACGAAAACGCGTTCTGTTTTAAAACTTGTTCAGACATGGTTACTGAATGTATTTAGCTGAATGTGTTTTAACAGCCCTCGTGTAACTACGGCCTAACACTGAGGTCTTGAGAGCCGATGAGGGTGAAGTGAGGTAAGTATGGAGCAGCGACGGAATACAAGGGACCTTCCTTCATCAATTTGAGACTGACAACTGGTGCTGACTAATGATTTTTCTTCAGGAAGCAGTGCGATAATACACACGTATTCGTGTGTTATGCCCCAAGTAAACGGAAGATTCTTCCTGTGCATTGCCCCAATTTTCGTCAGTACTCTAACGTTTCCCAGTAACATTTTCTGTTCGTTTACACACTATGGTTGTAAAATAACCCTAAAGGCCACGATTAAAAGCGTCAGCAAAATTCGTTAATAGGTTTCAAAATGTTAGCCTATGAAAACTATTACTGGGAGTGCGAAAAAAAAAGGGGGGGGGGGAGGTTATCTATTCGTATCTTCGTACCAACGATAATACTAAGATTATCTCAGTATAAAATATTATGCGCACGGTATTTTCTTTGAACTGTTTCAAGAATACCCGGAAAATCATTACAGCGACATTTCGCCGAGCCGTACTGAATTCGCTTAGCGAGGTAAATTATAGGGCAGTGGTTACAGCGAGGTGGTCTTGAGAGCCGATGAGGGTGACTGAGATAAGCGGCGCCGGAATGAAAGGGCGGGAGAAACGGGAGATCCCCCAGAAAACCCGCCGACCAGCGGCATCGTCCGACACGGTCACCACATGCGAAAATCCGGGAGTGGCCCGGCTGGGGATTGAACCCGGTTCGCCTTGTTCAAAGGCGAGCGGGCTAACCGCTCAGCCGCCGCGACCCCAGGTTGTCTGTGACTTGGTCCTAGATGGCCCGCGGAATAAACTGTATGATTCATTTTATTAATTTATATCAAATATCCTGCAGTAAATTTCTTTGATATCGGTTTTTTTTTTTATGTTGGCAATACCAAGTTTTCTTGGTGGGAATTAATTTGAATGACTCGTTAAATACACACCCCATACGTTTTGCTACTCTAATGAAAAAGTGTGTGGGAAGATGGCCATGCTAGGATGACAGTCTACACCTAGTAGTCCATCATGGCGAAGAAATGTTCGAGAACCACTGTTCTCGGGAGTAGTTCCGACATTTCGACTGGATGAATTGTTACAAAACCCCGTAGCAATTGACAGAAACCTCCCATCACTGTTGTAAACGAAGAGGGAACAAAAAAGATGCACTGAAATGTCTTCCCCTAGACTCCTTGCTTGTGCACTCCGTATTCCTTGGCTAAACAAGCCACCGGGAAAGACGACTGTGCAGCCATTTTCTATTTCATTGCCTGTTACGACAAAGCGAATGGAAAATCCTTTCAGCACACACAAGCTTTGAAGAAAAACGTTGACAAGTACAAGAGGAACTGACTGTACGTGACCTCTATCAGCGAGTACCCTTGAAATTCGTCCAAATGGTTATACCAGTCTCTCTCTCTCTCGCCCGAAAAGACAACCGGTTGTTTGTATACTTTTTCTCCAAGCAGATCTCCGTACTCTGGAAGGAGACGGAAGGGGTGAACAGTGAGGTAAAAAAAAATTGCGTATCACCTTGTCACAAATATTTAAATCTCGTTATAAAAATCACAAATGTTTGAACTCTGAATAAAATTATATCTGTGGAAGGTTTTTCGGAGACAACTAATTATACTGACACAAAAATTATATAATAAGGTCGGAAAAAATATATTGCAACAATACTGCTGAACATATTTTACATATTTCAATTTAAAAAAAAAAACCACGTAGACATACAGAAATAGTATATTTTTAGAATAAAAATTGCTAACTGCTTTTCGAAACCACAATCAGTACCTGTGCAAAAATAATTGTTTAAAAATGTATAAACTTATAAAATTTATTGTGTAGAACTCTATAGTAATAAAGTTAGGACAAGAACCTGAGTATAATTTATTTACAAGATCTCATTTTTAAACGCTCCTATTTAAAAATAAAAAACTAATTTTCCTTCATGATATATAAATTCTAATATTACATAGTTGTAAATAATACTACTTCGTTTCCTTCAAGACAATTTGATTTTGTGGTAAATATCCTTCTTTATCTTTGCAAAACTTTGACAATGGAAAACTATAGAATGTATTAACAATTTCTGTTTATGACGATTACCAGCATTCAAATATGCCTCGGCGCAGCGGGGAGTGACTCGCCGCCTCCTAATCGCGGACCCGGCCACTGCTACGTCGCATCGCCGGGGAGATTTGAGAGGGAGATGATTGACGGCTGACCTGACTGGCATCACCCCATCCCTCCCTTCCCCGATGAACGGGCCGGCGGCTGCGGGCTATTACACGAACCTTCTCGTCATCTCTCCTACCTCAGCATAATCCTGTGCGTTAAAAATTGTCCTGGGCCAGGGCTCCTGTCCCTATAAATTATACATATGTATCTATACAATGAGAATTATTTCTGATCAATTTTAGCTGTGTTAGTGTCAAATTCTAATATTTGAAATTTTATGTGTTTTCGAGCTTCCAAGAATGGACCGAATAATGTATTAAGAATTGTAAATAAAATGGGAGAGAGTTCAGGATCGAGCTGACAACCTCCCCGCTGGCTCCCAGCAGATACTGATTAACTATAATAAGTTATCAGGCTAATTGTCACCACTTGCTCCCACGGAAATTTCCAAGCATATTGATTAAAGTTTAAGATTTTAGTATTAATTTTAATTTTACTCAACAAATATTTTAATGTGTTGTATCGTGTTGAATTTTAATTGTCTTTTAATTTGATTAAGTTTTACCATTTTAAAGGGTTTTTTTTAAATATTTTTTTTTTGTTTTATACACGGTTTTAAACTGCCAAGTTTTATCATTTTAATGTGTTAATGTTTTAATGTTAAGAATTTAACAATATATGATTTTATTATTAATCTTCCCTTGGCAGCGCAGAAAAGTTTTAATATATCATAGTACAATACGTAATAATGAAGAAAAAGGAATCTTAGTAATATGATATGGCTATGTAGTAAATCCCGCAGGGTTGTGAGGCTAGGAGGGTTAAGAACTTGTTGCTGTTACTATCCCTATAAATAAGTAGTACCACGGGGCCGACCACGGCCCCGTCGAGGTTCTTTTGGAATCTCCTGGGCAAGGGCGGTGTCGTGTGGGAGGATTTTATTCCCTCTTTATTGCACACTTGTCTGAGCTGGCCCACCTTGGCCAGTTCAGGTTGGATTCGTGCTGGCAGTGTGTTGAGAAAAGCACCAGACACTCTATCCGCAATCGCCAAAAGACGATCGGGGCAAGTAATAGTATAATGAGAATCGTCACAAAAAAAAAAAAAAAACAGACGTACTTCTATAAGAATAGTCACGAGATGGTACAGTGGCGACTTTTACTTACTACGTTTCGCTAAAATACCCAACAAGACTAGCTTTAGTCTTGGTAGAAATCTAAATGGCAATCATTGATTAAAGGAACATGAAAGGTACGGAGATGACAAGTGAAGTATAGACTGCTTAGTATAGGCCGTTCACAGTAAAGTAAGCACTTTTTGAAGCTGTTTCATCACACATAACAGCCAATAAATACGTTTCATTGTGGCCCCAGTCTTTTGGTTTTGGGTACGGTGAATGTACACACTGTGTTTAGTACTCGCATGGCAGGGTTTGCATTAAAAAGTGGGGGAATGATATAAATTTGTTGAAAGAAAAAAGTAACCAGGGTTTTAAAAGTGCTCACTTTATCGTGATCGGCCTATATAACATATTGTTAAAAGCTGATGACGCCTGCGGGGCGTATCTTAGTTCGTAAGGGATGGAGTTCTTAATTTATAAAAAAAAGAAGTAAAAGAAAGAAACTAAATTTGATTTCTAATTTATTCGCTCTGCTACTATGTACAGCATCAACTAACTGTCTCCACATTTACTCTCTTCTATTCAACAGCGAGCGCACTATTTAATGTTTATTTCAACTTTAATTAATGTCCTTCTTAATGTCTCTCTTGATGGCAGTCAACCAACTCATACCCATTATTAGCATGTGTTCAGTCTTTCTGTTTCCATCGGTTATAATGTCCTTCACTAACGCACTTGATGGCAGTCAACCAACTCATACCCATTATTAGCATGTGTTCAGTCTTTCTGTTTCCATCGGTTATAATGTCCTTCACTCACGCACTTGATCAACTCATCCAGGCTCCAGCCACGTCCTTCAAAACGTTCACACTCGCAGTCTTTCAACTATTCATGCGCTGCAACTCGAAAACTCTGGGCCACGAGGCCCGTTACACTTAAAAACAGTCAGGGCGACCAACTGGAAGGGACCACAAACTCCCCGGGTTGCGCTGAGAGCCTACGTCAGTAATCCAGAGTATTTCATTTACAATTAATACGAATAAAATAGCGAGACAATATGCGTGTTGGTAATGCCTAGTATAGGCCATCCACGGTAAAGTGAGCACTTTTCAAGACCATCCCAACATGCATTAACCACTAATAAATGTGTTTTATTGCAGACTGAGTCCTTAACTTTTGAGAGTGGTGAAATGTGTACAATGTGTGTATTAGTCCCATTGCATTGTTTATATTAAAAAGAGGCGGAAAGATAGAAATTGGCTCGAAGGAAAATTTTAGCAGCGATCACTTTACCGTGAACAGCCTATAACAGATATTTCTAAAGCTAAATATTATTACTCTTAGTGCGCACGAATGCAGTGCGTTGTCCCTCTGGTGTAATTTTCTTGACTCGATAAACTTCGGTCGCATGAAGCGGATGAATATTTTAAAAGTAGAACTTCAGCAGGGCTTCGGAGAAGTTGGAAGTAACAGTGAAAGGATTATACCACCGCCCTGGTGGAGGGGGAAATGCACAATTGGGCATGACCCCTCCCGTGTCAGGTACCGAGGTGGTTGAGCGGTTAGACTGCTCGCCTCCCACCAAAACCGAACTGGGCTCAATCCCCGGTCCGGGTCACTCCCATATTTCCGCAAGTGGAAATCGTGGCGGACGATGCCGCTGGTCGGCGCGGTTTCTCGGGCATCTCCCGTTTCCCTCCGTCCTTGCATTCTGGCGCTGTTCCATTCTCACCTCATTTCACCCTCATCGGTACTCAAGACCTCGTTGTTAAGGTCAAAGTTAAGTAACTGCCTATGGAGCACTGTACCTGAATGTACAACGTAAATAACTCTTAAAACATTAGTACGGTCAACATGAAAATTGTCAGAAAAATGTGATTTATACTTCATATGAAAGAAGAATGTATATATTTTCCAAAATGATACATTTTTTTATACTAAAATACGTTTTTTTAACGTAAAAATCAATCGATCGATAGAGTCCGTATTCTTAACAAAATTTAAGAGCATTTCCGTTTTGGATGCTTCGGAAAGAAAAATTTACAAGAAAATCTTCTTCAATAAATATCTTCGTAATATTTAATGTGATATGTGTAATAAAATCATAGTAATAATGTATGACGTCAATTTTATAATTAACTTCGTTTACGTCAACTTCAGCCATAAACGTTTGTGACAAATGGACGCACACAAAACCAATTATAAAAATGATTTCCTACATTATTATTACAATTTTCTTACATACAATCATACTAAACATTATGACGATATTCCATAACAAAGATTTTCTCGCAAATTCTACTTTTTGAAGTATCCAGAATGGAAATATGCATAAATGTTGTTAAAAAATACAGACTATTAGGCCTATAATATAACTTTTTCTTTTTTTTTAAAGGTTTAACAAGTATATTTTAGTAAAGTGTGTTGTAAAATACACACATTCTTCTTTCATATATAGCATAAGTTGCACTTTTCCGACAATTTTTATGGTGTCTCTACTACTTTTTTTAACGAGTTCTTGACGTTGTAAAGTCGGGTGCAGTTCTCCATATCTCTCAGCTCATCTCATATCTGCCGTGTCACCAGCAGACACCTCAGTTTCATCGGCAAACTTCGACAAGTGTGCGAGAAAGCTGGGGAACCCCGAACCGACCCGACCCGACCCGACCCGACCCACACAACCCCTTCCTCTTCCCACGAGCCCGCAGCTGGCAGGCGAAGGAAAACTGTATTACATGGCAGCTGTCGACTGTCAACTGTCGGGCGGTGCTAATCGCGTTACCTTTTCCAAACGAGCGGGCAGCAGGAAATTGCTTCAGTTTAACAGGATTACCCCCTCAGGCAGTCTGGCGGGCGAAAATCGCCGCAGGACGAACTGCAACTCCCGTTTTCGGAGTCTCGACGCGGGTAAACAGTTCCTCGGATGGCGCCACCAGTTTGCGCCGGGGAGATAACCGCGCCAAGGTCGATATCTGCACGGCTGCACGTGCCCACGCAGGGACTACGTCAACTTAATTAACTACAGGCGTAGCTTATTAGCTCATCTGAGAAACAATACGTCGCGAGCAATAATGAAGACAATAATGGCAGTCGGTTGGAGCGCCACCGATCTGGGGTGCGGGATGCTCTGGGTTCAAATCCCGAGTAAGTCATGGGTGTTAATTTAAGTTAGGTTATAAGTCAGTCTGTAAGCCGTCCCCTGCTAAGCTTTCTAGCATAAAACCGGGGGGACGTTAGAAGGCCCTGTACAATACACTAATAGTAAATAGTAACAACAACAATCCAGCCGAACATCCATTGAAGTACAGCGAAATTTCCCGCGCAACGAGCAGAATTAGGATGAAATAAGTTTTCCAAATTTTCTGGAATACGTACCGTTAGTAAAAAGAGCAGTATGACAACTTTAACAAAAATAAAAACACGTATATTTTGACATTAAAGTAGATAATTTAAAATTGTGCATTATGCAGTTAATTAGTTAGGTACATCAAGTGTCTTTCATTTGCAAGCAAACATGTTAACAATAACAATGATATAGTGTATCCAGAATAAAATAACAATAAACTGAACAAGCGATCTCTTTCCCACGATATAAGTATTTGTACACGGTAGAAAAGAGTTACAAATGACACGAATACCCACTTCAATACTTGGTCTGATAGTCCTTGGCTCCAATTAAGGCTTGAAAGCAGTTTAGTATCGAATTCATGTACGTATTTCTGGCAAGTGCGTAAGTCCATTTGTCCTCTTGGACGCAGGCAGTCAATTTTCTTCTGTTGTAGGGATCACGTAACCGTACTTTTTCCTTCAGATCACACCACAGTCCTCTATCGGATGTAATCCGGTGACTGAGGCGGAGATTCGAGGTAGCAGAGTGTTAGGTAGAGAATACATTGTCGAACATTATTAGCTGTGTGTTTGGGATTGTTATAGTTTCAGAGCATCCAACTGCCACCCAAAACAAATTTCTGCGCGCTTTTATTTAGATTGGCATTTAGTACAGTTAAATACTTCATCCAGTCCATAATGCTGTCAACATTAATGTGACCCACTCCATTAGCGTTCACACAACCCAAACCATAAGGCGCCGCGGTGGTGTAGTGGTTAGACTACTCGCCCCCCTCCCCTAGGCGAACCTGGTTCGATTGCTGGTGGGGTTACTCCCGGATTTTCGCATGGGTGGCGGGTTTTCTCGGGGATCTCCAGTTTACCACGCCCTTTCATTCCGGTGCTGCTCCATACTCACCTCGCTCCACCCTCATCGGCTCTCAAGACCTCAATGTTAAGAGCCGGCCAAATCTCTTCACTCACTCGCCCAAACCATAACTTGAGCTTCCTCCGTGTTTCACAGTTAGAGCAATGTTGTTGTTGTTGTTGTTGTTGTTTTTTTTTTTTTTTTTTTTTTTTTTAAAGCTTCATTCGCCTTTCTCCCCGATATTATAAGCAATCACTTCCATTCAGTTTTATCTTATTCTCATCTGAGAAAATAACTTATCGCCAAAATTCAAAGGGGTCATTTTGATGCCTTTTTTTTTTTTTTTTTTTTTGCAATCAGTAGCCGTTTCATCCCACTTGCTTCAGATATAGGTTGGCTTTCTTCTAGCTCTACGCGCCCGGAATCCATATTTGTTTGTTGGGTTGCGGACTGTTTAGGGGTGTAACATTCAATTGTAAGTCCCGGACGAGTGAAGTAGCCAACTCCTTGGCACTTATTCTTGGGTTATTCTTCACAGATCGAAGAATGTAGTTTTCATCGCGGGCAGACGGCTGCCTTGGCAGGCCTGATCGTGGTTTATTTCGGAGTAATGTTCTGTTGTAAATTTCTTCATTATAGGCCATTCTCGCTTTCTTCGGCCTTTTGGAATCGAACCTTTAAAAAATCACCCTAGGCGTATTATGTCAACCTGTTTTTCCAATAACTTGTATTCCACAAATATTTAACACTGTGATTAACTTTAGAGTACCGTATTATTGAATAAATGAAACTTTACCTTAGTATCATATATAACTTGTATTATTTATTTTGTATTAAATACGAATTAACAACGGCGAGAGTAGCGACGTGTTGGCAATGGCCGGTAAGAAATAGTTCACAGTTACAATATTTTTTAACCTCGTTTTATGTACACTATTTGTAAGTTAAACGTTGCCAATTGACATATTTGTATTGTTAAGTAGCACTGATTAAAACACATTTCATTGCTGCAGTTTAAAATATCCGCGCAAATTCCCGTGTGTAGGCTGGTGTTTTTTTTCCCGTCCGGAATAAAAGGTTCAATAAGCGAAGCAGAGCGTGTCGCTCTCGCTCTCGCTCTCGCTCTCTCTCTGTGTCTCTGTCTCTCTTTCGGGAAGATCGTACCACCTGTGCAGGAAAGGTATACATTTTATTTCTAATTTCAGCACATCTCATACTAATTACAGTAACAGTAATTATGATGTCTGAGATTGTAATTTACAACTGAAACGAGATTTTATTGTTTAAATACCTATTATATGTTATTTAGATGCAACGACATATTTTAGATGCGATGGCGCGACACAGCTCGTTGCACGACACAAATCCAGCAGGTTGGCAGACATGGTGTGGAAAACGTTCCCAATATGGCGGCGACGGCGGGCGATATACAATGACACGGCGTGTTACTCAATGAAGCGTCAAGTTCGTACTCATGTTTTTGAAACATTCTACGGAAGTTACAATGTTGTGATAAATATGTGTTTCCACGGCAGAGTGAAATGTGTTGTTATCGTTGCGTATGAAAGGGCACGGTGGCTGCGTTGTAATCGTTACGCAGGCCAGGTGTGCGTGTTGATTTCAAGTATGTGCAAAATTTATACGTTTTAACCATGAACTGATGTTATGACGAAATTAATTATTTACCTTTACGTCGGTTTATCACAACGTCGTACCTTTGCGCTAGGTGTTTGGAAAACAGTCGTGTAACGAGCTTACGTTTCTGTGATTTGAATGTCTGCAACAATCCCAACGAAATACTAAGCCCGCCCAGATAAAATTAAATAAATAATAAAATAAACCTACAAACCAGTAAATACCAATACATGTAGATATTAGCAGAATAAATGTTACGGTAAGTCTATGTGTTTGCGTGTTCACCACTATCTTTTACGTTTGCCGATGTACAATAAATAAGCGACACCAGTTGCGTGCTTGAATTTACTGCGTTGTTTCGTTCGACTGGATGTCCCTTCGTTTTAATTTTTATTCCAAACACATATTAATAACAACAGGTTAAATACTACTGTTGTTTACAACACAGTTGTAACAAACACCGTCGTGGCAAGATATTTATGTGTATTATGTGCAACGTGCTATATCGTGTGTAACAAATAGTTATAAAGCTGACCTAAATATTGTTATAGGCCTACATTGTGAACATTCGTAGGAAATGGTTCCAGCAATATTGCATAGTTCTTTGAACATCTGTACACAGCAACCAACGCATTTGACAGTTATAATAGTAGAAGTCACATGGCAGTGTTTATGTTTACGTGTAGCGGAAGGATACGTAATCAGTAACCAAAAGTAGATATTTAGCAGGGCTTCAGAAAAGGCCGAAGTTATCGTGAATCAACTATACACATCCAACAGTGGTGACAATTTCTTGCTATAGCATATTCGCGGCTTATTCGCACTTTTTGAATCTAACCTTTGAAAAATCACTTATCTATGACGTGTTTAGTTATTTCCTAAACACGCGAAGTACTACAAGCTTTTTATACATGTGTCTGTTATCGTAAAAATAGGTTATTTCTGGTGGATGTAAACATTTACTTACATTATATCTATAAATTATATTTCATTTATGATTAATATGAATAAAAACAGTGCGAAAGCAAGTGTGTTGGTATTATTACACCGAGTGCGTACGAATGCGGCGCGTATTACCGTTGGCTATGAATTGTTTTCATGAGGCGGAGGAATATCCTGGAAGTAGAACTTTAGCAGGGCTTCAGAAAAGTTAGAAATAACCCTGAATAGACTATTTATCTTTATTATGCAATTTCATGCTTACTATACTTTCTTCGAATGCAGCTTCTCCACCTTTCTTCCCCATTCCTTTTGATGCGTTAAAGCTATGTGTACTGATTTATTACACTACATGGACTGCCCTCAGCGGCTCTAGTAAGTAAAGGCTGTTCACGATAAATTGAACACTTTTGAAATCACCATTAGAAAAATGTCACTGCTCCTACATGCATATATTTCAACGGGCGTCCTAAGTGACATGCGCCCAGTAAAGTTGGTAACGATGGATGGGAAGTAGTTCCGTATCTTATAAACGTCGAATAAAAAGTGTTAGGTAACCATTTCTGATAACTAGAATTATTTCTTTCGTCTTGTGTTTATTTTTTAATGCGTCGAAGTGTAAAAATCAGCAAATTTGTCAGATATTTACTTTTCTAATAATTTCACAATTTCACTCGACCGACGCATGAGAGAGTAATGAGGCGCACGACAATGTTAATCTTACATAAAGCGGACGAGTACACAACTTGCATACAAGTAGATTTTAAGCAGGCTTTCAAAGTGCTCATTTTACCGCGAACAGCCTATACAAGACGTGATACCGCATTTGTTAATTTGTTAACAGGTTCGAACAGGACTGTCCAAATATTTATTTTATGCTCAACTTCCGCGAACATGGTATGTTTAGTTCTGTTTAAAGCTGAAAGTGTGATGAAAGGAAACCACAAGGAGGGCACTTGAAGAATATAACAAAGCCATTAAACGAAAGTGGGAAGTATCCTGCCGGGGACACATTTTACGTATGATAGAGGCACGTTTCTCTTTTTGTTTGACGTGTCCAAATACTTTTCATACCCACTGTAGGCCTTAAAAAAAATACGAGCTACTTAAGCTTTGTTTACGTAAATCTAAAACACGTCACGCAATTCGTACTCTTGAGTATAAACATCATTGAGAAACACGCTTAAGACAATTACAAGCTAATAAATCAAATCCAAACATTTACGCCGTTGTTCTCCGTTAATATTTTGAAAATTGTCAGAAAACATCTTTACACGTTACAGCAGCAGGAAAAATGGCTAAAAATGGTACACGGGTAAATGTATGATTTTCAAAACCCAGAAAAAAAAAAAAAATTCATTAATTTTAATTCCTAACTTTTAACTAAAATATTGACTAGAATACTCACAATCGTGTAGGGTGCATGCCACTAAAAGTGCTGGTCTGCAGGTGTTCTCGGGGATCTCCCGTCTCCTTAGCCCTTGCATTCGGACGCCGCTTCATAGACACTCACCTCAGTTCAACCTCGTCGGCTTTCAAGATCTCGATGTTATGAGTAGGGCTGCTCGATATCATACAAATTTAATATCGATCCTTTTCCGAACAGTTACTCAGTATTTTCGATATATCGATAATACGGAAATTCTCGATAGTACCAAAATTCTAGATAGTACCAAAATGATCGATAATACCCAGATTATCGATAATGCCGAGATTATAATACCGAAATTATCGATAACACCGAAATGATCGGTAATGCCGAAATTATTGGTGATACCGAAATCGTCGATAGTATCGAGATTATTTATACGATCGATAATACCGAAACATCGATATACCGATATTTTTCAAAGTTACATATAGTTCAATAAATTATTTTTCATATCGATGATTATTGATGTATCGATATTTCGATCAGTCCTAGTTACGAGCAACTCAAACTTCTCTGCTTCACCTCAACTTTCCTGAAGCCCTTCCGAAGGTATACTTCCGGGCGAATCAGTTACTATGTATCCTTCAGCAACACGTAATCAAAAGGTGTAGAAATTTGGGAGAAAGCTACGAGAAGTAACCAACGCACTCTACTTGTGCCTTAGACACATAATAAAAATTATTTTAATACACAGAAATAAAATTCGTTTCCTACAGTTTTACCCGGAAAACGTAAATATGTCAGTAGGCAAAGTTAACTTTACAATTAAAGCTGCGAACCTCAATTTAATAGCGTTTGACAAAATAACTTTTCTTTCTAGTCATACCATTGTCCTTCTGTTTTAAATTCACACTGAACATGAAATAAGTATTTATAAAAAATTTATACGTGAAAGATTTATTTAACCAATGAAGAAAGTATTTTAATGTTAATAACGTATTAGGTACGTGTGATACATTATTAATTTAGTAAACAGACAAATACGCCACACTTAAAATCACTTTTCAAGTTTTTATTCAGAACGCGTGAAGTTGAGTTGAGCTGAGAGATTTGGGTGCTTCTTAACAGCGAGGTCTTGAGAGCCAATGAAGGCGAAATGAGGTGAGAATGGAGCAGCACCGGAACGCAAGGGCCGGGGAAACGGGAGATCCCCGCGAAAACCTGCTGACCAGCGGCATCGTCCGGCACGATTCCCACTTGCGAAAATCTCCGGAGTGACCCGGCCGGGGATTGGACCCGGTTCGCATAGGTGGGAGGCGAGCAGTCTAACCACTCAGCCACCGTGGCTCCTCGAACGTGTGAAGACGCCATAGCTAGACTATAGCGGTACAACTGTATTTTGCGACGGAAAGTAGACGTAATGAAACCCAAGGACGTTATATACAGTATACATGTGGGGAGAAACCCCGTTGTTACGCCGCATGTGTAGACAGGGCGAGGAGATGATTATTCCCTGACTTGATACTGGAAGGAAGACAGGAGGAGGAGCTTATTCCCTGACTTGATACCGGAAGAACAGCATGCGAGAGGAGAATGACGATCGAAGATCGCGAAAAAAAATCTAAAATTATCACACAGTTTCTCCGAAAACGTTAAGTAAAATTGTTATTTTTGCAATTGATGCGAAAAAAATTTCACGCCATTAGTGACTGGTTAATCTAAGACAGTTTAAGAAAAAAATATTTCCTGGAAGTATGAGCGAAATTCCTGAAAAGTTGCAGCGTAAAAAGTTAGATTCTTTGAAGTTTTTTGGTTGAAGAGATAGATGAGGGATGAAAACGTATGAAATGTACACATAGGAACGAAATTTTATGTGGAGGTTGCGTATTTGCTGTCGCGAGTAGGCTGGTTTTCACATAATGGGCTGATAAGTTTAGGAGATTTAATGGTCAACGTGAATTCTCAGGCATCTAGTTTTAGACAGTACACCAGAGTCGGGATATATGTTAAACAACAACAGGCCTATACGAAAGAATGTACATGCTCGATATTTATTTGTGTTCCTAAATTGCCAGCTTAACAACACAGAACACTATCGCAATCAGATGGCGTGGGTTCGATTCTCTGCAGGGACATTAATTGAAAAAACTCGCTCTACGAGTGGACAGTAACGTATGGCTGAAACATATTTGCAAGCATAAGTTTTGATAGCTACAGTGTTTTGAGTGGTTAAATGTAATATATAGTGTATTCAACCTGTTGACTAATTTTGAACAAATAACAGTGACAAAATTTACACTTAAAATTGCAATATTAAGGATACGAGTACGAATATGGACTTGGTGCCTACACTAGCAGTTGGTTTTTACAGCGAAGAAAGTAATTGAAAAATAAAATAATTCGCAAGTAAACAATACGAAATTATATTTCATCGCAATCAATGAAAAAAAAAAGTTTCATTAAAAAATTATGTTAAAATAAACAACAGTATGGGTAAGCGGAAAATGATCACTAAGTTGATTGATAATCGTGTAGATAAATCCACAAACTAATTTGTAACAGTGGCACGTTTAATCGATAATGCAATGAAAATCAAAACATAAATTTTAATACAAGATAAAAAATTACAGTATAATTATTTCAAGCGTCTTCAAAATTAATGAGTTCTAAATAATTATAGATAAGGCAAATGAAAGGTTTAAAAATGTTATGAAACGTTAAAAGTAAATATTATAGCGTAGATTAACAAAAAAGGTTATATTTTTTATACGCAGATCTGAAAAATCAGTTTTCGTTTATTATTTTTTTAAAGTGGCGTGTATGTAAGCAGCGAAGTAACTTATAAAGGAATTTAATTTTCATATGGATTGTCAGTCTCATTTCCAGGGTTTCTGTTCCAGCGATTACTGCAGCTATACCATTGTTGCACGCACTGCACGACCTTGTCTGAAACCCCTTTCCTATTCGTTCCTGCGGTCTCCTCTGGCCCTCTTTCATCCTTGTTCTCCCTCGAACTGACTTCAACCCCACCCCGACTAAGGAAACACTAGATGTTCACTATATAAGGGTTGCCACCTTTTTTCCACTTGAAAATTCCTTGATATTTCCCTTATCTCCGGACAAAATTTTTTTTTCCGTCTGACCTTTTGCTAACATTTTTCCCCCCTGTATTATAATACACTTTCAAACCAAAAAACTTATCTGATATTACAAAATTGTTCCCTTAATAAATTGCAAAGCAATATGCCTAAGCATTTTGTCCACAATCATCAAAACGATTTTATGCTATTCTGGAAGCGCTGCACGATCAATGATACAACTGCCAAATATAGTATACATATCACAGTAATCCCTGACGTTTAGCAAAATTGTTCGAAATTCCCTGATATATCCCTGTTTTTCAGATGAGTGGCTCTCCACTAATGCCCGGTTGCACCATCGTGGTTTGAAACTCGATCCGAGATCGCATCTAAGATCGACACAGAAAACTGTTACACCATTCGAGTTCAGAGATGGACTTGAGATCAAGAAGAAGTTATTTCGAACCGTCGAAATTGGCGGTTCGAATTTTCGATCCGACATCAGCAGCCATCGTCGACTAATGTAGTTTGAAAATACGCCAACAGATAGAACTACCTTCCATTATTTTCTTGGGAAATTAAGACAACTTTATACGCACTTGAATAATATTCAGTAAAATCCGTACAACAATAATTCACTTAAAAATGATAAAACATCGCACATCTAGTTCTATCTATAGTGAAAAATACGCCTAATTCCATGACGTCATATATATTACGGCACAAGAGCTAAATTTGTTGTCTCATACTTAATTTCGATCTCACACTTTGGAACCGAGATCAACGAATCGGGAAATTTCGTTGGTGCAACACTTTTACATTGGAACCAAGATCAAACTGGATCCTGGTTCGGAACTAGGGTCATTCAATCTTGGATCGGGGAAGATGTTGGTGCAACCGGGCATAAGTCCCGGTGTATCTAGAACAGGCGCCTGCGCAGTTGCCCCCCTCCCCCTCCCTTCGTTTGACCTCGTGATGTACGCCAGAGAGTTGACCCGACGCAGACGTTCCGCAACGCCCCGCTGCCAACCCCATTTTTTCACGTGCCAATTTCCGCTCCGCTTTGTTGCGTGAACACGAACGGAACGCGCGCCCACTGCAGTTGCGCCCGGAGCGAGCCGCCGCCCACGCTTCCTGCGCATGCGTGAAACTAACTCGCTGTTCCGCCGCGCCGCGCCGCGCAAGTGCCTCAGCCGCCGGCTCTTGACGGACAGCTGATCGCATTACCCCGGGGAATTGTAGGGGAAACTGATATATATATATATATATATATATATATATATTCCTACTTAGCTTGCCCTCTTGTAGCATGGGGGGCCGCGGTGGTGCAACGTTTATAGACTACCCGCCTCCCTCCTAGGCGAACCGGGTTCGACTCCCCGGCCGCCACCGGATGATGCCGCTGGTCGGCGGGTTTTCTCGAGGATCTCCTGCCCCCCCCCCCCCGCTGCCTTTGCGTTCAGGCGCTGCTGTATGTACATCTCGCTCTCAAGACCTAAGATGTTAAGGTTTGAAGTAAAGCAACTGCCTACGGAGCACTGCACCCGAATGCACAATGTGAACAACTCGTAAAATAGTAGTACAGGCACCACAAAAATTGTCCGGGAAGTGCGATTTATGCGGTAACTTATACGAAAGAAGAATGCATATATTTTCCAACATTATTGGATATTTTACTAGAGTATACTTTCTAAAAGTAAAGTAATAATCGATTAAAATAGTCTGCATTTTAAACGAATTTTAAGCGCATTTCCATTCTGGATGCTTCGGAAAGCAGAATTTGCAAGAAAATCTTCGTCGAGGAAAATCGACATACTGTTTAATATGATTGTGTATAAAAAAATTGTAATAATAATGTAGGAAATAATTTTTATAATGATTTTTACGTGCATCCATTTGTCACAAACATTTATGGCTGAAACTGAAGTAAATAAAATTAATTATAAAATTGATATGATACATTATTACTATGATTCTATTACAAATGATAACAGTAAATATTAAGACGATGTTTCTTGAAGATTTTCTAGCGAATTCTGCTTTCCGAAGCATCCAGAATGGAAATGCACATACATTTAGTTAAAAATACAGACTATTTTAATCGATTATTTTTTACATTTAAAAAGTATATTCTAGTTAAATATTCTATAATGTTTGAAAATACATACCTTATTCTTTTATATATTTATATACAGCATAAACCGCACTTTTCTGACAATTTTTATGGTGTCAACCTTAAGAGCCGCCCAAAACTGTTCTCGGACTCACTTTTCAAAAGCCACAAAATATTTCTGTTTGAAAGCGATACCATGAAATGTAGGCGGGACATGTATGTGTATGTGTGTGTGTATACACACACATACATACATATATATATATATATATATATATATATATATATATATATATATATATATATATATATATATATATATATATATATATATAAAGGCAAGGAACTTAATCCAGGCTGCTCTCCACAAGTATTGCATCCCAATCCTGTTCAACCGATCGTACATGTAAGAACATTGGGTCCTTCGCCCAAATCCAGTGTTTACAGTTTTCCGAATGTGCTGTATTCTCACCTGTCTCTCACTGCCTCTTTTCCCGCTGCAGCTTCTGTTACTGCTGCTGTGGGCAGTAGGCTCTCAGTAGGCTCTCAGGTGTCCCGGCTTCCACGTGACAAACACTCAGGCCACTTTGTCTTCACAGTGACGATATAATCGTCACTGTGAAGACAAAGTGGCGTATCTCACTTTTATTCATTATTCAGGAGAGCCATTCAAAGTTTTTGTTAAAATGCATTATTCTGCTGTGTCACAATGTTGAGAGCTATCGCAATGGAAGGAGGTTATAATTATAGCTTAATGAGGCGACTTTCCGACACGTAAATATCGTTCTAATATGTCTTGGTTCCAGTAATATAATACTGAAGAAAGAGAGATATGCCACTTTGTTGTCCTATAAAGATTAAACGTAACTTGTCACTCTTGAGTTACGCCATATATACAACATACTGTTTAACTTCATACCAAGTGATAACCTCCCTTTCCATACCTGTGCTCACAGTTCTTTCAGAAATACTAAGTGTATTTAGAAACACGATCTTACGAGCCATTACGTCACGCTCACCGATTTTAGGTAGATAATAATATTGGCTCATGTTTTGTCTAGATGTTTCTTGTTTTGAGTTTTTATTTTGTTTGGTACTTCCCTTACCACATATCGGATAATGAAGCTGCAAACTTGAAGTTCTATAATATGCAGAGAGAACATTTATTCTTTTATCTTCTGAGAAAGTATAACATTGTCTGCCTAGCGTGATATATGAAATCCCATTGTATCTTGGCTTCAACATCCATGTAGGAACAGTCTTGCAACCTTTTGGACTCGTATACACCATTCATTTGGTTCGTCTTTCATGTGCTACTTCTCTTTTGTTTTCTCGTGGCTTCTTTGTTGTAGGCGGTGCTCCTTCTTCCCTTCAACAGGACATCCTTCAACAAGAAATTCTTCAGGTGGTTGGATATTTAATGACACTATGTTGTGGCTGATGACTATGTGACTATTTCCCTACTCTCATAATCTGGTAAGTGGGAGTTACTCCGTGGCCCTACATTTATGAAGCGGCTGTAACAGAGAAGAGCCAAACATCTATGGCATGAACTCCAAATTTCTACACCACAATTTGGAACATCACAACGTCCTTCATTAGAGTCATATGTTGGATCTGTATCACTGTCATGCCTAGTACTCCAATACCCAGTTTTCAACTTCGGTGGATCTGTATCACTGTCATGCCTAGTACTCCAATACCCAGTACTTTCAACTTCGGATTGTATGTCGTAATTTTTATAAGCTGCTAGTTTATGCTTTAACACAATATTCCATTTTGGTCTGTACATCCAAATACAGGAACTTTTCCCGCTGCTCCAACTATGTTTACTGCCATTTCTGACTATGCGAGTTCTTTTCCATTTTCTGCCGTCTTGTTTTTAAAATTTTCCTTTAGATTTCACAAATGTTGCTAAAGGCAAGTCATCATCACAATCCTCTCCCAAATCACATAACGTACTTGGTTTTTCAGTGACCAATATGTTTCCGAAATAATATTTTTTTGTTGGTTTCCAAAAAATGGACACTATTTTTTTCCTACAGCACACACAGTTTTTCACTTTCTACGATTTCAAGTTCAACTGATGATACAACATTTATCGCCTGGTCATACCATTTCGCTAGCACATCCATTGCGGCAAAAGCACGTCAACTGCAGAAATGTTCACACAAAAGTCCGGAACAAACAAGAACTAACTACACAAATGCACAATCTAGGCTTAAACACTATATATGCAATATACACAGAGCATATTGCAATAACAACCATTGTTATAACAAAGACGTCTCTCCTACATAACAGCATGAAGCAAGCCAATATGCAGACAGAGTGGCTTATGTCGAGTTACGCCAGTTTGTCATAGTATTTTTCCCTCATTCTGAGATACGTTGACTTCTCAGATTAGCTGTATTTCAGTAACCTATTGCTTGTAGAGATACGCCGCTTTCCCACATTATAGAGCTCGTTGCGTGGATCACAGCGGTATTTATAACTCATTTTCGCTTTTTTTTTAGATACGCCAGTTTGTCTCCCCAGGGAAGAAATTATATATATATAAATATATATATATAATTATATATAATTATATATATTATAAATATATAATTATACATATGTATATATTAAAATTTCTTATATATATGATGTCCCAGACCTACCATACCAGCCCTTTTCTCGAAAACGGATTAAAACCACATGCAATGGTTGAACACCGCCATCAAGTGATATTTACTGTTAACGTCTGGGTCGGCACTGTCAGCGACAACCTCATTGGACCGCACTTCTTGCCGCCGCGTTTGACTGGCCACCTTTATCGAGGGTTTTTAGAGGACACACTGCCCGTTCTGCTGAAGGGCGTGGATTTACACACACGTCGGCGTATGTGGTAGCAGCACGACGGAGCCCCCTGCAGATTTCAGTTTAGAAGCCCGTCACCACCTCTTGCCGCCACGTTTGGCGAGCGTTGGATGGGCAGAGGCGAACCAGCGAGGTGGCCGCCACGCTCCCCAGACCTGACGCAACACCCCGCACATCTTCGCCCGCGTCGGGCAGTCGACGCACACACTGTAAAGCGCACACACGGGTGATATATCAAGGCACGTTCTCGTGTCGTTGCCTTCTACGGTCTTCTCTTTTGAATTACAACTACCCGCAGAGCCTGTGCTGTACGAACATGCTGTCTTGTTACCATTACCCGCATTCACACACAGCGGCCAAGCCGTGTTCGTACAACCTGCCATGCAGTGCGGGTTGCGTACCTGGCAGGCAACCTAGTCTACCCTTACAAACATTGTACGTCTCGAACACCATTCGCCTGAGAGTGTTACATCAAGGTAATGTGTTGCCGTGCAGTAACTTATGATTATAACGTCTTTACAAAATATCCGAGGATTACACATACATTGGTAGGATAATAATATACCACTCCATAGTATCTCAATGTAGTGGATGATAGTACGCCCCAACTGTTCGCAGTATCAGGTCTCGGTTACAGAAAACACCAGGGGACCGGTCCGCGGAAACCGCGGGTTGAGCCACCATAGATGAAGCATGTAACCGAACGAATTAGTATTTACGGTGCAATGTCGTCTCGGAACTTCGGCACGTGCTCGCTAGCGCCTATCGGCAATTATGGTGAAAATAAGACTTGAGTTAAAGACTAAGGCCTAATAACTAAGGTCTTAGGCTTACGAAGGGCCTAAATGGCTATCAGGAGAGGGCGAGGCACGGAAAGACAACCCACTCCCCAAATTTGAAGAAATTCCATCGAAAAATGCGCCTTCCAGGCCGATTCGAAGGAGACAAACAGACCCCTCCGATCACCACAACTCCTCCCGGGGGTGGAAAGAGGGGGGCGGGGATCGACAGTCAAAGGTCTAAGGGTGTGCATTTTGAAGCCCTTATCCACGTACCCCCCAGAGGAGAGGCTGTGCGCCCTTAAAAACTTTTGTTTTTGATTAATGGTATGATTCACAGAATGTCTCTTCCTTCTCATGCAGGTTTCATTATTATCCCGTAGAACCATTTGAAATATCGATTTTCAAACGTGTCTACCTCCCTGTACGAAATAGTTCGTATAATGTTTTCCATCCCATTTTGCATAGGGGATCACCTAACAGCGTTTGTACCTGTAGTTCACGATCACCCTCACACATATATAGGATCTTCAAGGTAAAGTGAGCACTTTTGAGGCCGTAGTTACTTTTTCCTTACAGTCATTTTTTTTATCATCTAACCACATTTTAAAATAAATACTGCAATTTAAGAAATAAACACAGTGTGTATATTCCACCGCATTTGGAAGTAAAAGTCTAAGGCTAAATTAAAACATATTTATTGACTGTTATTCCAAATGAGACGTCTTTCAAAAGTGCTCACATTACAGAGAATAGCCTATATATGATTATATAGTTGAGAGATAGAATATAAAATATATAATACCTAAGTCATTAATTCATTAATAAATGGCAAACTAGAATCACATAGGACTATTATATTTGTAAATTCAGAAATGTTTGGAGTTTATTCATTACCGGAATTTGAAAATAATATTCCACAGAAGGATAAAAACGCTTGCGTGTAGTGCGTAATATTTTCGATTAGCTTCGGTACTTAACAAAATACAATTTAATTTTCTCCACGCCTCCCATAATTCATGTGAATATTATGTAAACGAAAAAAATTTCTGAATATTCCAAATGCATTTCAGCCTGGATGCAGAATAAAAATGTCCTAATTTGCTGCCAATATTATTTTATAGATCCACCGCGGTGCTTATGTTTAAACTGGATGCCCTTCGCAGGAATTCTTTTCTAAAAGACCGATTTCGTAAGTGTTGAACTGACGACAAGCCGCCTGTAATCAGCATTACACATCACGTGACACACTCGTCACGGTGAGCAGAAAAACGTGTGCCGTGAGATATGGCCGCCACGTGCTTGTTTTCTTACGTAACAAGCCACACGCACTTCAGGAGTCCCAAGAATACAAATTTGAAAACACCTTGGAGTACTTTTAAAAATTATCCTGTACCTTATCGATTGCTCACAAACTGCGTTTTCAGCCATACACAACCTGAAAAAATTATTATATTTGCAAAACGATTTCGCATCATAACATTTTTAGTCTGAATTCATGGTTACTTCTAACTTTTCTGAAGCCTTGCTTCCATCTTGGATTTATTTTTATTCCACCATAGCACACTTCCAAAACGAATATTTTAAAAAGATGGCTGTCAGAGGGTAGCGCATATCATAACACATTTTTTAAGTTCACGATAATTTTCCCATGTTGTTTTTGCCGCATCTGTAACTGCACTAAAGACTGACTCATCCTACTCCTTTCCAGTCTCTCATTAGAAAAAAAACAGGCTGAAATCAATCAATTATGATTTCAGGAACTGTGTAAAGCATTGCTGTTTTAAATAATAATAATATTTGAATTTAAATGTTAAATCGCAACAGAACATCATAAAGAGATGTAAATAAACACAACAACGGAAAGAATGCAGTCACCTTAAATTCTTCTTTACGGTTGCTCACTTCGTATCCTTCGGCCACATGCAAACAAAACAAAACAAAAGGCGCGGGAAAAACCGGCAAGGCATAACCACCGCAATGGTATTCGTGCGCTGAACAGACACCCGAAAATTATACATGACGATGAAATGTGTTTCCGACACTTGCATTCCTGAGAACCTTAATATGGCAATAAGAAACGCTTACTTTACAAATAACCTAACCCCCCCCCCTCCCTCCCTTCCACACTCAGTTTAATGGTATTCTACATAAGAACTACTTATTACTAGCAATTATCAACACAAGTTTTTGTTTCATTCTCGTTTATGTCTTGTATTAAGTGTAGAATAAATGTTATAATCCATATATACAAAATGTAAGTGTATTGTATTGTAAAGGGCTTTTCAACGTCCACCAGTTTTATGCTTGAAAGCATAGCAGGTGACGGCTTACAGACTAACTTATAACCTAACTTTAATTAACACCCATGCATTACCCGGGATTCGAACCCACCTCCCGCAACCCCAGATTGGTGGCGCACCAACCTACTGGGCCAAAATGTAAGTGAAAAATTAATCTAATCACAGAAGAAAGTAAGCCAACGTAATAATCGCAAGTATATATGCGTGGGATATAAAATTTATCTGGGAAAAAACCTAATATATCAAACATGAAGTGATTTTTCGGAAGTTCCATCCAAAAAGTGTGGTGTTAACAGTGACTATAATGTACAGGATAACGACTGCTGCGTAAACCAGCGCCTTATGATATTGCTTCTTAGATATGTTACTTCACAGTAAAACTCAAATACAGTACAAAGGCTAAAAAAAACCTATAGGCGAAATAACGAATAGACACAAGTTATTCAGAGACACGAAATAGCTCCCTTATAGCGTGTGTTTATCGCCGTCCGTTACACGAAGGACCAACTTAGTTTCTGACTTGATTGCACGTGGTTCGACAATCGCGTCGTCAGTTATTCCTTATTATAGTCCATTCATGGTTATTTCTAACTTTTCTGAAGCCCTGCTAAAGTTCTACTTCCAGGATATTCCTCCGCCTCATACAAACAAAGGGACAACGCACCGCATTCGTGCGCACTCAGTTTAATAACATTTTGTAAGTGAACTATTTCCTACTAGGCATCATCACCAAAACGCCTATTTTCTCTCCGTTTTAAAACATATTAAATATAAATGAAATATTATAATTTAGAGATAGAATATAGGTAAATGTTCCAATTAATAAAAAATAAGATACTTTTGTTAACAGAGGTATAAAACACCAGTGATACACGACGTAATCAGGAAACAACCAAACACATAATACATGGGGTGATTTTTCAAATGTTTGATTCAAACAGCACAAAGAAACCTCCAATATTACAAAATCGCCGAAAGAACAAAAATGCCAATAACCGCAAGGCGAAACACTGAGACGTTACGCTGATCTGCAAACCAGTCTTCAAGTTTCCATTCCTTGCTGACACGGCAACAGCAGCAGGTCGAAGAACCACTGTGCACAAATAAAATGTTAATTTTCTGATATACGCTGTTAACGGTAAAATGAGTATTTTTGAAAGCCCTGAAAAAGATCTACGTTTACTGTGTATTCTTCCGCCTTTTGTAGAATTATCACTAGTATGGCCCTCATCATTTTATTCATACTTGGTCAAGTGAAATTTTGAAATTATTAGAAAAGTAAATAGTTTACATATCTGCTCATTTTTACACTTCGATGCAATAAAAAAAAACAGAAAGCGAAATGAATAATTTTGAGTTATCACAGAAGGTTACCCAACACTGTTTATTCGATGTAACTACTTTCTCTTCATCGTTACCAACTTTACGGGGCGCATGTCACTCAGTGAACCCGGTAAAATATACGCAGGTATGAGCAGTGATATTTTTCTAAGGTTTCTAAGGAGCAGCATTTAAAAGATTGTTCTGCAACTTTCCAAAGTTAAGAACAGAGTGATCGTTCAAAATCTCATTTTTCCTTCGTGGCGCTTGTGTTCGCAGCACTGGCTGTACGTTAAACCTCTTAAGAAAGTTTTCTGAGACAGCCGAAGAAACAAGCCTCTTAGGATGGCTTACGCTTTAAGTGAGGACTTCTTGGGGGGGGGGGGGGGGGGAATTTAAGTGTGGGTGTAACACCCCACGATTACGTACGGAAAAGCCAAAATACGACGGGCTCTCAGCGATTACAGTAAGTTCTGGACCACTAAGTAAGCCCACCGAACCGGAGATCACAAGTTCAGTCGTTACGGGGTTGGTGCGAAACACCACCGGTCCGACCTGAACTACAGGTCATAGCAAGTTCGCGGTAGAGCACTTCTGAAACCAACCTTTGAAAAAAAAATCCCCTGCCCTAACTGTGCATATTGTAATGTCCACAGCGACTGGCAAGTTCTCAGTATAGTTGGCAGCGGCACAAAAAAAAAAAGCAATGTTTTAACGTTGTATTTGAAAGTGTGCCAATTAAAGCTATTAACAGCGAGGTCTTGAGAGCCGATGAGGGTGAAGTGAGGTGAGTATGGAGCAGCGTCGGAATGAAAGAGCGGGGGTAACGGGATATCCCCGAGAAAACCGCCGAACAGCGGCATCATCCGTCGTAAGTGAATGTATTATTTTAGTTCACGTTTTTTACGCACTTGACAGTAAAGGCCATTTCACACTGTTAAATATTTATTGACTTTAACTAACTGAATAGAGAAAGTGTTTTTCACATGCACTTCTGTGAAGTGAATTCAGAAGAAATTGAATTATTAGTTCAAAGTTTTGAAGGAATTTTCACATATGCAGCTGTATTCAATAAACATTAAAGTGGCAATGTAAAAATTTCTTGCAAATATTTCAGTTTGAACAATATATCAATACACTCAGCAGTTTTTTGTTCAAAATTCTACAAACCATGCACTACACGAAAATCATTAGTCAAAATCAAAGAAACATTTTTAAAAATATGATATATTTACTTTGCATGAAATATATATATGTGCAATTTTTTTTGTAGCTCAAACGCGCATATAGTAATTTGTTAATACACTACATTTTGTATTTATACTGTTTTAATAGCAATTTCGGATTGCTAGATGAAAATTACAGAATAGGTTTTCAATGCAAATTTTTGAAGGATTTAAAGAGAAAATGGCCACTATTATGGTGTTCAAGTGACATCATAAAATTCAATTAAGTGAATTTATTAAAATTTAAAATTTAACTTATATTTCATATAAATATGTAATATAGTGAGTAGGGAGCTGTGAAGAACACACACAAGGCCTCCTCGTTGCGATAACCAATATGAGATATAGTCATATTATATTCAAATAGATATGTGCTGTGTATGGTGTAGAATTAGCATACGCAACAATAGGACAACACATCTAACACTTGAGTGACCAGGCTGCACAGCTGACTTGCAATAAATCAGTGGTAAAGGATGTGATCTTACCTAGGCTGCCTGTGTATAATTGCCCGGTGCAGTCCTGGGCCGGTAGGGGAACTAGTTTATTACCACTAGCACCCTGTAGAAACTAGCGTTTGGCACGTACATCATTTATGTATGTACATTAAAATAAGGCAGACAATTGAAAACTCTAGTAAACACATATGTAAGACCCTGGGTAAGAAATAGGTTAACTTGACAGTACTATAGAGAAAACGACAAAACAGATACTCCCTTTGAATATATTTCATTTATTTTACTTTTCATTTCCTTTAGTATTGTAATTGTTTAAATGACAAATAATTAAAAACCCCGATGGCAATATGAGAGAAACTATAAAGACAACACACTATCCTAACAACGCTAAAAGTGGTCATGCCTAGCCTACTTGAACCCTTTTACAGTTACGTGACACAGCTTGCCAGAGTCTCAATATACTGGTTTCAAAATTAAATTAATTAAACTGTTATCTGTAGTAAATATTACGTTAAAACAAATTGTGTTCTCACTAAACTATCTAGCTCTGGTAGAAACCACTCTTATCACAGGTTTTGCAGTGGGCGTATGTGTGCTGGAAATTTACGTACTTATAAAAGTCAAGATGGCGTCGCTTGTGTACTGATGCTAACGGACATCGAGCTGTATCAAACTGTAAATAAAATTAGGTCCAGATGAAAATGTCAGATCTATTGGTAGGACTTATCTTTTAATCACCAGGCGGATTAAAGGTAGGATGCTCTTGCAGGATTTGGCGTAGCAGGATTAAGGTGGAGATACGTGGAGCTCCGTTCTACACGTGCGTAGACGGCGTGTTAAAACTATCTAGCTCCTGACCACTTAACCTCGCGAATGGGCGACTATAGACACAAGCTCCATTGCTGGTTACAAGTGTACTTAAAAGTTGGTTCAGGGACACGTCTACACAACCTAAAACTAATTTAAAGTCCTATATCTCCATCCACTCCAGACGGGAGGTCCTGCCCTACGTCTGACGTTGTTGGAGGCTGCTAGCGAAGAGAGCGTTAGTCTCTGCAGGCTGACGCTAGCTTAAGGGGGCGTATAGTGCCAGCCAATCAACAATCAGGATTTAAACCTGCGGGCCAATGGGGATCAAAACTATTCAAACCACCTACATGAACCACTTATAACGACCTAAATGAAGAAAAACCAAATAATACGTGATCTTGGAAATGAGATATAATACAATAGAAAAAAAATAGAAAGTCTTACAAAATTGAGATCACACCAAAAATAAATATTAATGATATAAAAATAAATACAATAAAAAATGAACTAGCCTATCAAAATTACACATAAATATTATTGCCACCATAACCTAAGTTTTAAAAATCTTACATGTTAAGAAAAATAAAATTAATAAAAATAAATAAAATTTACATAGGCAGTTGAAATCATATGTGACATGTGTGAAAAATATTTAATTAACTCTTGCATGACAATACGTGTAGCAATAAGAACAGGAAACATAATATAAGTTAATTGTATGTATAAAAACCCCATTTTCATGGGTGTTATAAACAAAAAAAAATATTGAAATTAACTTTCATTGTGAGACAGGATCTCAAAATTAGTATTAACATTCCTAACAATATCACCGAGACACAAGATGGACCCAGCATGGATAAAGTGATCGAGTCCATGGCAATGTCATGCCTGATGCGTAGAAAATGGTTGTAAATGTAGATCCCAAGCAGAATTTCAAAAGTACTCAACTAACAGCGAAAAGTGTATAATTCTAAAATATGTACTAAAGAGTCCCCATGCTTGAACTTGCCGACAGTTATATAAATAAAAATTTGTTTATTTAAAAAGTTTAAAAGTGCAACACAAACTATTAAGACCAAACTAAGCTGACATTGGAAAAAAATACAGAAAATAAAAATACATACTACAGCAATACAGCAACGAAATAATAAAAATAATATTATTACAAACTTTTCTAAATACCGATATTGAAAAATTTATTATACACACATGTCAATTCTTATAATATAAGAGAAAGTAAAAATGATTTGCCTTTTAATAGGCCACAATCGAGTGAAAAATTGATTTATCACTCGGCAATGAAGTTATTTAATAAACACCCATTAAAACTCAACCATATTTGAAATAGTACAAACAATAATTTTAATCGTAAGTTATAAAATATTTGCTTAAAAATGTTTTATTTTATTGAAGAATGCACGAATTCACAAAAAAAAATTGTTTAAATAAACAGTTTATTTTTGTGCTATCTCTCATGTCTTATGTCACTTGTTCCATCATTAATGTTAATTTTTTATGTATTTATTACATGCACTCCGTAAGTCAATACCTGTTTCAATATTATATAATTACTTGTCGAAATTGGTGTCTTCTTTTTGTCATTTTGTAATTATGTTCTAGTCGTAAGTACTGTTAGACTTTGACATTATAAATTAGACTACTCTGTTTGCAAATTATGTACTTCTCTTGTCTTATTTTAATATGCAACCTTTGTAACATTGACAATATTCTAGATCTTACAGAACTTCGCTCTTGATTGGGTTACAAAAGTAATTAAAAATAATAATAGGAAATGGAAAAGTAACGAAAAACCACAAAAGTAAATCTACAAGAAGTTAATTTATCGAAACACTTTAAAAATAATTACAAACCAGAAATAATAAGTGCATTGATACGAATTACAGTTATAGCGCGATTCAAATAAATATCGAGCGAAAACCACGACTAACACATATGGGTCAAACAAGATGCTCAGTTATACAAATCTCGCACTTAACAAAACTATTTGTCTTTATAGTGAAATGTCCGAAGGCACACTTTTGGAGGATTCATAAATAATAATGTACACATCATGACATAATGAACATACAAAAGTAATTAAATATACGTAAAACTGTTTTCCTCATATAAAATATACAAGAAGCAGACCAGGCCTAATGAAAATATGTCCACATCGTTTACGGCAGTATGAACTTATAATGAAGGCAGGATTCTTTCTCGAGAATTATTCAAAATATAAATTTTCAGCTCGGAAATGGAAAATGCTGCCATTTGTAAAGAATATTCACATACACATGCCAAACTTGTACATTTATCCATACTAGTGTACAGAAAACGTCACGACACTACGATGCTCGAGAATTTATATCGGCATAAATAACTGCACACAAACAAACCACACTAATTTCGCCAAGGTTAAAACAGCGGAATGCAAGATTGCCCCTTTCTCGCATTTTTCCTTCTACTTTCACGCGCCCCCGGTATGCAATTACATACGTCCGGGGATAATCTATATCCCAACACTCGTTCGAGGTTGCTCGCATTTATCACGGCAAATCCGCAAATTCAAACTCGCACCCTTTCGTTATTCGCCAATCTTCTCTGTTCGCTGCTCATCGCAGTATTTGCGAATTACTCCACAGCAAGATGCTCTTGCCCTTGTTATTATCGTTGGCGTCTGCAAACCATCTTTCACGGCCTATCATTGCGGGGATATTTATCACTTCTCGCTCGGGTCCTTTTTCTCTCTGCGCAACGCGAGGTCCTTGAGGATTCAAAGCAAACGTATCCAGCAATTCAGTTTTTTTTTTTGTAACAAATAAACATTCTAAAAATACGTCATACAACTGATCGAGAATAATAATAATAAAAATTCAACTCATTAATGCAAATATGATGTGTAGTACATTCACGGCTACTACCGACCTTTATGAAGCCCTGCTAGTTCTACTTCAAGGATATTCATCGGTCTAAAAAAAAAAAAAAAACACCTAGAAAATTACACCACAGAGACAACGCCCAACATTCGTACGCACTCAGTGTAATGATATTTTGCGTAGGACATTTCTTACTAAAGCCTGTTCACGATAAAGTGAGCACTTCTGAAATCAACTTTATAAAAAAAGACATTGCCCCTACTTGCATACATTTTAACGGGTGCACTGATTGACATGATCCCAGTAAAGTTGGTAATGATAGAGAGAAAGTAGTTCGAAATCTTAACGTCGAATAATAAAAGTGCCGGTAAACATTTGCGATGAGTTAAATAATTTCTTTCGCTTTCTGATTTTTTTTTTAAAGCATCGAAGTATAAAAATGAGCAGATATTAAAATATTTACTTTTCTAATAATTTTTACAGCTTCAGTTGATCGACGCATGAATAAAGTGATGAGACCCATCACAATGTTAATCTTACATAAGGTGTAAGAATACACAACGTGCATACACCTAGATCTTAAGCAGGGCTTTCAAAAGTGCTCGTTTTACTGTGCACACAGCCTACAGGCATTACCAACGTAAATATTTTCTTCCTGTTTTTATTCATTTTAATTATAAATTAAATATTATAATTTACAGATAAAATACACGTAAGAGTTCAATTTAACCAAAAATAAGGAACTTATATGTTAACAAAATTATAAATTGCTTGTAACGCATTACATATTTAGGAAACAGCGATGCACGTCACATATGAGGTGATTTTTTTTTCAAATGTTTGATGATTTAAAAAGAATGAAGAAACCACGAATAGACTACTTTACATGTCCAAATAAAATGTCAAAATGATTACATAATTCTAAATAGACAACAAGTGATGAAAATGTAGCTGCAAGATTTAGTTTATAACTACTTGGAATAAAACAAATGTACCACGATAAATTATCAACAATTATTCTAAGACAAAAACTTTTGCAAGGAAACAGAAAATTTTGCTACTTGCACCGTGTTGTCATCAACTCGCAAATAGAATACTTCATGTTTTATATCACCTGCAAATATTTGATGACGCTTGATTGAAAACCCTGTAACACAACATTTTTCACTATCTGCGCCTATTTTTCATCATTAATGTTTATTTCACACATTGGACACTGACATTCACAATACTTGTAATTTTACCTATGTTTCACATAAGTTTTATTTTCCGTAATTTTTATTATTTTTATTTTGCATTTTTCATATGGTTAGGATATTTAAACTTAGATGTACGAATGACAATAATTAATGTTTAATTGAAATAGATAGATATATTATATTTTGTTTGTATATTTTAAATAATAACTAATAGTACGCAATATTTTTGGTCTCACCTTTATTGCGAATGTTTCAGGGATTTTCTTTTGTATTTTCGATTAACTTCTACGAGACTCGTAACTCTATGGAATACGGACTCAGGCCGTTTGAAATGTGTCATTTTAGATCGTTAGTCAGGAAGCCTTGCGATTGGCAAACAGGTTCAAATCTTGTACTCCGATTGGCTGGAGAGCTCAGCATAGGGTTAGGCCGCGCAGGCCGTTTGAAAGTTCGCTCTCTCTGTCTCTAACCTTCAACTGCACTAGACGTAAGGCTAGGACGCTCGTCCTACAGTTGGTCGTAACGGAGGAACTTTAAATTAGAAGTTAGGGTGTTCTAGTTCCTACAGCTTGCCACAGTTTTTACTTGTGTTTTGCGTCGAGTTTAGAGAGTAATGAGCACTCCGCATGTTTTATTTTAAGCAGCTGTTTAGGAGTTTAAGGCAGCTAGCTAGACCTGTAGCGTCCGTGAGCCACGTAAAGTAGCACCGCACCCAGACCTGCAATTTCCTACCTCCATGCCTTCTACAAGATACTACGCCCTACCTTCGCCTACAACCTGGTATTTAATTACGAGAACTGCTTTCCATCGAGTTTTTGAATTTATTTCATTTTTGACACGACGCCATGTTGGCAAGGCGCATATATTAGCTCCAGAACTCTTTAACTATAATTTTTTTACCTGAGAGAGAAGTAAAGTGTTTTAGTTTATCGAGACACTCAAGTTACATTGTTCTGAACTAATTTCAAGATATTTTATTTTTGAGAGAACTGCGTCTATTTAAAGTGTTAAGTCAGACTGTTAAATACGTTTCACATAAGGGTATTTAAATAATGACCGTTACCCATGACCACTTCCTAACGGCAGATTAATTTGAACACTATTCTTTTTCTTTGCTCATTGCCATTCAGGGATTTTTGATTATTTGAATTATTTTTCCGGCTTGAAAAAAAAAAAAACAGATATTTTGATTTTGAACATTTTTGAATATTTTTGAATAATATTTTTAGCTGGATTTGACAGGCCTGACACCTTTTCTGAATATGCACGTTTTGTCCTATTTCTCACCTCCATATTTTCAGTTGAAAATGATTAAACAAGTGCCTTTGATATGTGTGTAGTTATGTACAATAAGTTTCACAGCTGTGATGGCAAATAATTGTTTGCCTGTAACAAGGGTGGGGTTGTCAAAGGTCAGTTAATACACATTTTTCATACTGGGTCCTGAACTTAATATAGCCGAGCAAACATATTTTTTTTTTTGGAACAGCATTAATTTCTTTTTACTCGTTAACTGAATCACAAATATTGCCAACATCAAACATAATTTAATATTTTGTCATGTGGTGCATAACATAGAATTATTACTATCACAACGAGGTGGCCTAGGTTATGAATTACATGTTATAACCCGGAGGCTGTTTGGTTCTAACATTATACCTTGGGTATGTGTACAGCATTACAAAATATAAGTTTGTGCCTAAAGGCCCTGTCACACAACCAAACTTTTCTTCAAATTACCTTAAATTTTTATTAAATTCAATTCATTGAATGCTATACGACGTCAGAGAAACGTTATAATCGCGGCCATTTTCTCTTTCAATTTCTTGAATGCCTTATTTTCCTTCAGGATTTTCGTTTAGAACATGTTCTACATATTCTTGAATCCAAAATCTTAATCTCTTATCACAACTTTTCAGAGAGTATTAATGGAAGTAATCAATAATAGAGCAGTGTGCATACATTTAAAGTTTTTACAAAATAAAGACGAATATCATTTTTAAAAAGGAAATCTAAAATAAAGTAATCAAATTGTTTTGGGGTTTAACCAATTAATTTTGATAGTTATTAAACTGGTTTTATTAAAAAGTTTGTGATACATTTTCATGTAGAGACTTAAAACCTAATTGAATGCATTTCACTGAGATACAAATGAAGCTATTTTTAGTACAATAAATTTAATTCAAGCAACTGAATTCAATAAATATTTGATTGTGTGAAATGGCTTTCAAAAGTTTTCAAGACATCGCGTTTAGGAAGTTAATAAATAGTACTAACCAATACGTCTACGCATTCGTTGCTCAAAGGAAATGTACTTTGTTACCGAGAGACGACGACGAACGCGGTCTTTTCATGGCTATTCGAAAGACATTAAACTAAAACATAGAATGTGCCATCCAACAGATGGTTATCGACGGAATCGTTCCCCATTTTCTATTCAAACTCTGAACGGTTGCCGTTTTGAAACACCTTCAAGAATTTTTATAGCAAATATCTCCATCGCGTCCATTTACGAACTAAGATTTCCATCAGATACTGAAAACTGGAATAAAAATGTGACATATTACGTTTCCAATGAACTTATCATCGTGGCCTGCGTTTCACGATTGATTGACCTAGATTTTACCAGCGAGAAACTTAAAACGCGCTTATTTTCTGGGAGAAAAATTTCCTTATAAAATTCACTTTTGCTGTAACGTCTCCCAACTGACAGCATCGATTTCGTTGCTCTGAATTTAAAAAGCTATTGGGCCTATGTGACGTTCGTCGTTTCGCGAATTCAAGTTTTCCGCCTCCCAACACCTGCTCTTTGCTTTCGTCATCACCCCGATTCCGCCAGCCGCGCACCAACTTGCAAGGACTGGCAGACTACGCCAACTGATCGCCATTTGGTCTGCTTCAGAAATACAGGGGAGAGATTTGGACGACCCTGGAAAAGGAGGTCTAGAGAGCCGATGGGGGTGAAACGAGGTGGAAACGGAGCAGCACCGAAAGCGTTCGATACTTCTGTTATCATAAAAGTATCGTATTTTTGTATAAACTGAACTTTTAGTTATATTTTATCTATAAAATAATATTTAATTTATAATATTAATAAAGACAGAGAGAAAATAAGTGTATTGGCAATGTCTTGTAAGAAACAGTTCAGATGCACAATATTATTAGACCGAGTGAGCAAGAATACTGTGCGTTGCTCCTTTTGTGTAATTTTCTAGACTCGGTTACGCTTTGTTTGCATGAGGCGGAGGAATATCCTGGAATTATAACTTTAGAAGGGCTTCAGAAACAACAAATCTCCTTCGCTTATGCTTGTATAACACAATATAGGCTGTTCACGGTTAACTCAACACTTCTGAAATGAACCTTTCAAAAATCTCATTGACCATACACGCATGTATTTCAACGTGCACATTGATTGATAGGCGCCCATTAAAGTTGGTAACGACTGCGGGAAAGAAGTTCTGCCTCCTAACGTTGAGTTAAAAGTGTTTTTGAAATACTAAAATTATATATTTTACTTTTTTTTTTTTTTTAATGCGCATGCTTGTCAGAATGAGCAAATTTGTAAGATATTATTTTTTTCTAATAATTTTATGGTTTCACTTGACCGATGCAGGAATACAGTATCAGCCCACGGCAATATTAATTTGGATAAGGTGAAAGAGCATACTATATGCATACAAGTAGATCTTAGGACTTTCAAAAGTGCTCAGTTTAACGTGAAAAGCCTATACAGACTGTTTGTAACCGTCTTGCACTGGAATTTAAGTAATTTTCTCTTATAGGTTGTTCACGGTAAAATGAGCACTTTTGAGGCCCTAGTTACTTTTTTACTTTCAGCCATTTCACATCCTTTAACAACGTTTTAAAAATAAATATGGCCATGTAAGTGATAAACACAGTGTGTATATTCCACCATAATTCGGAGTTTAAGGTTGAAGTAAAGCAACTGCCTATGGAGCACTGCAATCGACTATACAACGTGAAGAACTCATAAAAATGTAGTACAGACACCATGAAAGTAGTCAAAAAAGTATGATTTATGCTGTATATGAAAGAACAATGTATATATTTTGCAACGTTATAAAATATTTTACTAAAATATACTTTTTAAATGTAAAATAAATAATCCATTAAAATAGTCTATTTTTAACCAAATTTTAGCGCATTACGATTCAGGATACTTCGGAAAGCAGAATTTGCATGAAAATCTTCGTCATGGATTATCGCCATAGTGTTTACTATGATTGTGTGTAAGAAAATTATAATAATAATGTAGGAAATAATTTTTTAAATAATTTTTATGTGGATCCATTTGTCACAAACATTTATAGCCGAAACTTACGCAAATAAAATTAATTATAAAATTGATATGATGCATTATTACTATTATTTTTTGCACAAGATCACAGTAAAAAATTATGAAGATCTTTCTTGAAAAAGATTTTCTTGCAAATTCTGCTTACCGAAGCATCCTGAATGGAAATGCACTTAAATTTGGTTAAAAATACAGACTATTTTAATCGATTATTTTTTTTACGTTTAACAAGGATTTTTAAGTAAAATATTTTTTAATTTTGTAAAAATATACATTCTTCTTTCATATACAGCATAAATCATACATTTCTAAAAATTTTATGGTGTTTGCACTACATTTGTATGAGTTCTTCACATTGTATAGTCGTTGCACTGCTCCATAGGCAGTTGCTTTACTTCAACCTTAACGTCTAAGGCTAAAATAAGATATATTTATTGACTATTATTCCAAATGAGAGGGCTTTCAAAAGTGCTCACTTTACCGAGAATAAACTATACGTGAGGAGGGAATTCAAGCGACTCGGATGCAGTCCATGTGGCGGTCACGTGTCTCGAAGTCTCCTCTCGCGACCTTCACATTCAGAGTGACGGATTGCACAAGTCACGTGGTGCGCACCTGTCAATACTCGACACGTGGCGTTGTTATTGTTTTATTACGAGCGGCAAGATGCTACGGCTTGTTCATGGTTGAACATTTCCAAAATACATGCACCGATGTTGACGTGAACGGAAGAGTATTAAAGTACTGCCATCATACTCACATAAAAAAATAATAATTTAAATGAAAATTAACGAGAAAATTTGATGAAAAGACGACGGTGTTATAGGTTGTTCACGGTAAAATGAGCACTTTTTTGGCCCTGCTTAAGATCTACTTGTATGCATGTTGTGTGTTATTCCGACTTATGTAAAATTAACATTGCCATGAGCCTCATCGCTTTATCCATGTGTCGGTCAAGTGAAAATGTGAAATTATTAGAAAAGTAAATATTTTACAAATCTGCTCATTTTTACACTTCGATGCATTAAAAAATACAGAAAGCGAGAGAAATTATTTAAGTTATCACAAATGGTTACCTAAAACTTCTTGTTCTACGTTAATGTATGGAACTACTTTCCCCTCCATCGTTACCAACTTTACTGGACACATGTTACTCATTGCGCCCGTTAAAATATATGCAGGTTGGAGCAGTGACTTTTTCCTGAGATTCATTTCAAAAGTGCTCACTTTATCGTGAAAAGCCTTTACATATACCGTCAACCCTAGTGTCAGAGTTATCTAATTATTTCATTTTCCTGAGCGAATGAGTGCTTTCAGGATTTACGTATTTATGCTAACATGCAGTTTAAAAGAAACTCGGTTGGTTCAAGCGTATCAATTATTAAAACTGCAATTAATTTGGGAATGATTATTAACTGTTCTGCAATTAATGAATAACGTACAAGAAACCTTGTCCTCGCATCATAGTTGTTAAATCTAAAATCTAGAGAGAAATGCTCAACAGATACTATGGAGAAGGTTTAGTTAACAAATCGTGAATTTCCATCACCAATGTGACCCACGGTTTACGCCAATTTTAGTTTCTGTTTCCCATACAGACAATTTATAAGTATTATACTACTTCCAATGAGTAGGGGGACGGCGGGGTTTCAGATCACTAAACGAGGAACGATGTCCTGGGCAATCTTGTAACGATAACACCAATCATAAAATTGTACTAAAAACGAAAGGCGCTAAGCTCTTAGGCCTCCTGTGTGACAGTTTATTCCAAATTTCTAGTCCAAAACTACCTGACGTCACTCTATAGCGTGGTGGTAGGGGCGTGCCAGTTCTGGCCCACTTGTGCAAAAAGGGCCTATTTAACACATTTGAAAAAATTATGTGAAACGAGCACAACTTTAGCACCTTCCATTTCAGGCATATTTGTCGTGCATGATTTAGCCCCGGTATATTTGAAGCCTGATATATGATAAATTTTCCATTCTATGTACGAATTAAAAAACTTCCACGACAGTTTATGTTCACTAAAAACCAAATTTTTGTAGTGTTTTATTCGGGACTACGAAGTACCGATTCCTCTTGCTAAGAAAACAAACACGTATTTGCGCGTTGCAGTTGGACGCGCCCCCTCGTCTCTACCGAAACAGAAGAAGAAAAGTGTAGGGTAAGGGGGGGGGGGTCGAGGGGGCGACACACCGCACCTTTGCATATCTGCATACGTAGTTCCGCGCCCCGACATGGGAAAATTGCAGGCCGCTCCCACGTAACGAAGCGGCGGGAGAATACTACACGGCAGAGAGCGGACGAGCGCCAATGACGGGCCGGCACACCAAGTCCTCTGAGCTCACCGGTGGAAATAGCGCAGCCTGGGGGTCGAGGTCAGTCGCACACGGGCGAATACGTTATCAGCTCCGGACTTGTGTGTGTTTAATGATGGGAGGGGGCGGGGGGGGGGGGAGTGACATTCGAAAGGCAGGCCCCGGCAAACCACCGGGCCAAGGACGTCCCATGGGAGCGGGCGATGCGGTCATTGCTGCGTTTTCCGCTAGATGCAAACATCGGAGAAAAACATCGAACACGAATTTATCGATTACTTTTAAAACTATTCAAATATTCGCCATATATATTATATATATATATAATATATATATATATATATATATATATATATATATATATATATATATATATAAATTCAAAAACTATCGATACTGCGATGTATCGGCGCAACTATTTTACAATAATTTCCTTTCCTTTTCTACACTCAATACGTGCACATATTCCTTAATAAAATTCATCCTTTGCTTTCAAGAAAACCACAATTAGTTATCCTTCGTACGAAATTATTCAAGGAGTAATACATACGCTGTGGGTAATTACAAAACACTTTACTTGTGTGACTGATTTCCTCATACGTAAGACACACTAGCCGATCAGAAACAACTTACCTGTGCAAGCAAAAAAAAAAACTAACCTTTTTGTAAACTTTACATTAGCTTGGCGAGTGTTACATATTTTATCAAGAATAAAATTGAATTTGTAGCCATTTTCCAGCAGATACCGATTTCACTGTTATTCGAAAAAAAAAAAAAAAAAAAGTATTTATAATTGTTATTTTACAGAAAGAATAACCAAACCAAATTTTTACCTAATAGCAGGAGTAGTAGGTAATGTTACTGACTTTGCAAATACACAACAAAAATTATTCACTACCATGAGTATGAATACTTTTCAAATATCTAAACGATAAATTGCAGTCTGAAAAAATATTAGTGTGTCTTGATGATATCGAGACAAAATATCGTATATTCGAAAGTATTATACATATATATATACATACATACATATACACACACATATATATACATATACACACACGCACACACAAGCACACACAAACACACACAAACACACACACACCCACTATAGTTTGCTCGGGGAAGACGCACAGAGGAGAGCAAATAGCGCCGACTAAAATGGGGCGACAGAATACCTTCATAGACGAAATATATAAGGTAGACCAAGTTTGTTCTTCTGCGCATGTACCGAACACCGAGTCATCCACCGCCAATACCTACAACCGCCACAATCACATACACAACAGTAAGTTTTATTACACTCAGGTAACGTTTATTACACAGGTTGGGAAGCTCAATGCCTGTAGTTTAACGACTTAAATTTTTCACAGCTAGGTTTAAGGGGCTGTTCACGATAAAGTGAGCACTTTTGAAATCAACCTTAGAAAAAAGTCATTGCTCCTGCCTGCATATATTGCAACGGGCGCGCTGAGTAACATGCGCACAGTAAAGTTGGTAACGAAGGATGGAAAGTAGTTCCCTATCTCACATCAAATAAAAAAGTGTTAGGTGACTATATGTGATAACTGAAATTATTTCTTTCGCTTTCTGTTTTTTTTTAATGCATCAAAGTGTAAAATGTTTGTAAAATGCTTACTTTTGTAATAATTTTACAGTTTTACTGGACCGACGCATGGATAACGCGATGAGGCTAATGGCAATGCAAATTTTACATAAGGCGGAGTAATACACAATGTGCGTACAAGTAGATCCTAAGCAGGTCTTTCAAAAGTGCTAATTTTACCGTGAACAGCCTATTAGCGCTAGTGTTGCAGTGTGTACCGGATTTTTAAAAATGTTTTCTACGTTAAAAAAACAAAATAATTGCAATAATCATAAATCAAATATAAAACAACTACTTAACAAAGTGAACTATTTCTCTTCTATTATTCACGTAAACTAAAATTTTAATTAAAAGTGACCTCTTTGGAACACTAGCGCTTACCTAGCGACGGAAATATTCTCTCACATGCGAAAAGACGTTCTGTTCCTAACCTGAGCAGAACTAACCTTTTAGGCTGTTCACGATAAGCGGAGCACTTTTGATATAGGCTGTTCACGGTAAAATGAGCCCTTTTGAAAGCCCTACTTAAGATCTACTCGCACGCACGTTGTGTATTCCTCTACCTTATGTAAAGTTAACATTTTGCTGGGCCTCATCACTTTATTCATGCGTCGGTCAGGTGAAAATGTAAAGTTATTAGAAAAATATACATTTCTCAAAGTTGCTCACTCTTTCACTTAAGTGCGTTAAAAAGACAAAAAACGAAATCAGTAATTTAAGTAATTAAAAATGGTTACCTAACACTTTTTATTTGACGTTAAGTAATGGAACTATTTTCTATCTACCATCACCAACTTCAACAGGCGCATGCCACTCAGTACGCCCGTTAACATATATGCAGACAGAGGCAGTAACTTTTTTTTTGCGGTTGATTTCAAAAGTGCTCACTTTATCGTGAACAGCCTTTAGCATTGTTTAGTATCTACATGTATGCATACTGCGTATCTTTCACCATATGTAAAGTTAACATTGACATGGGCCTACTCACTTAACAACACTTTAATTCGACGTTGATACACGGAACTACTTTCCCCCCGTACTTACCGTATTTACTAGCCGTACGCCGGTTTGTGTGTCAGTAAAAATACATGCAGGAAGGAGCAGTAGCATATTTGAAAAATTGATTTCGAAAATGAACAGCCTGTACCAAAATTTATGAATGTGATCACTCACGTTTTGTTTTAAAACAGGACTGACCTTTTCTATGAATGAAGTTGACAGTAAATAGGTCGTGGTGGGCTCTTAACATCGGTGTACTAAGCTTTGGTGAGGCCGAAATGAGGAGGTGGAGCGACAGCCGAATGCAGGGGCGGCAGTCACGTGAGATCCCCAAGAAAACCGCCGATCAAATGCAACTTCCGTTTCCCACATGCGAAAATCGGGGAGAGCGACCCCGTCTGGAAACGAACCAGGTTCGTCTCGATGGAAGGCAAGTGGTGTAACCACTACACAACCGCAGCCCCGTTCTATTAATAAAATAATTTGACTAGGTTCTAGATGTTGTAGAGTTTCGTACAGAATTATTTATAAGAGTGTAGTTCATGGATGTAGAGATATGGGCGCCTTTGCACATGTATCGATATTGAAGAAAAAGTATGCAAAAAAAAAAAAAAAAAAACAAATTTTACCTTCAGAATTGCCACCTTAAATCATCATGCTTACTGGGATCATAATTGTAGTAACTTGTACTAGTAATTAATTAATAGTGCAACCTTAAGATACGCTCTACCTACAGAAAGCACATGTAAATATCAAGTTTATATTTTTTTTATAAACAGACAATTCTAACACTACACAGGACAATATTTCAGAACTACCCTTCAAACCTATAATTTAAAAAAATAAATCAAAGAAGGAAGAACTATCCGTTGTCAGAAAATCAATAAGATGATAATAAGAATATGATTACTTTTAGAAATCAAATTTAGGATGTTCCTGAAATATTCCATGATAGTTAAACAACGGACAAATGCCAACGAATATTAAGATTCATCAAATGGGCCATGAAACTGCACTCCTACATGTGCCATCGGCCAGCAAACTCAGTCTTACAAAACAACGAAAACTCTCGATTGTATGACTTCAGCTTCACGTCAAATAATAATCAGGACCTCTGAGACTAAGTTACTTTGATGAATCACTGGCTGGAGAAGTTTGAAACAAAAGTGCATTATGAAAATTTGGTACATATTTAACTTTAAAGCCATACTTGACGTAATGCAGACAAGACGTCATGAAGATCTGGTTTCAATCGAAGTCAAAGGTCCACCAAACCATGAGTTATGAAACTCGGACAGCAACATCGGTCCATCACGTAGATGTAGCCGTCATCAGGGGTGGACGATACTCTCCAGGACTGCAGGACATCATCTTCATCCACAAATAATTAGGTTCTGCAGGACACTAGTTGCAACCACATACTTATTTCAACAAACTTTTTTTTTTTTTTTTTTACAACAGTCTCAATTCATGTTCACACCAAAACATTCCAAGCAAAAACAAAAACTCTGCCTGGTTACCTTGAAGATATCTGCACTTCTTCAAAAATGAATATTGTTCTTCATGTAATACGAATTGCACAGATTAACAGTAATCTTATAACCATGGAGTTAGGAGTATACAGGAGATGGGATGTTGTGACGTAGTTGAAGCCGCTGGAGATAGGTGGTTTTACTATGGACTCTAGTCGCCATCTTGACAGTAACCCAAAACATTGTGTTTACATTACAATGACGTTGAGAGAAAGGTTACGTTCGAAGCATTTCGTGTTGAACAAAGAAGCTGATAAATAAATAAATATATATTACAATTCACGTGTGAAGTTTTACTAGTTTGTTATTAGCTCGTGTTAGTTGTGCAATCAAATAATTTCCTCATAAAACTACCGATCGTGTGTGTGTGTACTGCGGACCAGTATTGGGCTATGTGCGACAATAAGCACGTGTTTTAGATATAGTGCTCATATATCAGGATTTATGTCGAAAATTATTTTCTGAATAAATTATTAAATAAAGTATAACAAGCGTTCTACCGTTGTCGTGTAATGAATTGCAAGTTGCGTATCAGTAATGAGTGCAACATAACCAGCAGCCTAGCTGATTTTCTGGAAGGCAAAGTTCACATGTTCCTGAGCCACGAATAAATAATTATTTGCTGACATTTATATTTAAATTCCTAACACTGACAATGAGTCGAGAGGTTTGTTTCCAATATAACTTCATCTCCTTTATTCGTATTTAATGTCAGTATAGTAAATGGTTTCTGGTAAACAAATTCAAACCCCGTTTTAGTTATCACCTCTCTTTACATTACACTAGTTCTCTGTTATGATAGTTTTATACTTATTTATCCCTTTTATTTCTTGCATCTGCAATGTTGGACAGGGTTAAGTTACCCTTGGTACATAATTAAAACACAGTAATTACAATTTTTACTGAATTGTCTGCACTGGATAATCAATTTTAGAAATTTCTCAGAAGAAAAAAAGGGGGGGAGGTACAGGAGATATTTATGGATAATTTTATTCCCTATATCTACAAAAATTGTGTTACATCTTTCTCCAAAAGTACAATTTAGTACCACGGGCTACAATCACCGTAAGAATTAACAATAACAAATTTAATCCATACATCTATATGGCACCAGCTTCAACACAACACAATGGCGTAAGATGGCGGCCTGCTCGCAGTAGCGGCGTTAAGAGAATTGAATATTTTCAATTCTTTTACGCCGAGTTCTACGTCGGTCAATCACGAGACATTTCCAACCACGAGTGTTAGTGCAATGCAAGCTTATAATAAGAACATAGTTATTAAATTAATTTTGCGGTACAGTTCATATTTCCGTTTATTTAAATAGCCAACGCAATTACTAACATGTATACCACACTTTAAATATCCCGAAACACGATTCCCGCGAAACTTTTTTCATCATAAGTAGATTAAGAAAAATAAATATCAGGTTAGCCAACACACTGTTTGAAAATATCCGCGATACATGTACAGTCTGTCTTTTTTTTTTTGTGCTCGTTTCTCATCAGTCGCGCAACAGTTTTCTTTCTGCTGCTGTAGCCAGTTCATTTTCATACTTCCATGATAACGCCACTGATATTTTGTTACGGGAACGCTACGGTCATAGTAGCATAGGCTTTAGTCAGTCAGTAGCCACAATATTAAATCAGCCCAACATGTTAAAAAATTTCGTATTGGGAGAGAAAACTACAATAGGATATTATTTCTATAAATACACTTTTAGGGATAATAAAGGAACCACCCTATGGTTATGTTTAAAATGTATGAAAACTTATTCGCCAGCATTTTAGGTTACTTTGGGTAGTTTAATCACATTAGGATACGTTGTTGAACTACAATGGGTGAAAGACGCATGTACAGCAACGATATCGATAACAAGCGCACATGTACTAATCACAGACACACTTGTGACAAAATTTCTTTGTTGTTACCTACCAACTTGTGCAATTATTATTTTTAGTGTGAAATTCTCCTCTGAATACATTAAAACTATTCAGTTTCAAGATCTCGGAACCACGCTGCAGACACTTGACAAACAAACACTCCTCTAAGAAAAACATTATCGCCGAAGAAATGAGGATCCTCTCCTCCCTTCCCAAGGGGTGGCATGGGGATGGGGGAGGGCTGCGGTGGACATAGTGGTAGGATGCTTGTCTTCCACCAATGTGATCCACGTTGGTTTCCCTGTGAGTTTACTCACAGATTTTCACATATAGGAATTGTGCTGATTGATGCTGCTGGCTGGCATGTTTTCTCGAGGTTTTCCCCCACCCTTGCATTTCAGTGCTGCTCCATATCAGTCATATTTCACCCTCATTGGCTCTCAATACTTTGGTTGTTACAAACCATCAAACCTCTTTCAACTCCTCCTGTCTTGAGTTGATGGAGGCCATGGTGGTGTAGCGGCTAGAGTATTAGATGTTTCACGAAGCACACACTTTTTCATCTCATATACACTTTGGAAAGGACTTGTCAATTATTATTTTTTTAAATTTTTGTTATGCAATATGGATATTCGCACACAATTACATTAACATAAACATATATGACAGATAAATAATATAATTTACACACTTATTAATGCTAGCCGCTTTACAAACCTGCTAAGACTACATTAGGTAGCAGTACAAGTTGTTATAATTCATTTACAGATATATATTAAATTATAAATATGTAAAGTCTACATTATATTGAAACACAAGGTATTACATGAAGTCTGCTTATATCGGTCTTATTCTGCATTATAGAAATTTATCTTTATGTAAGTATTCTTCTACGGAATAGAAGGCCATATTTAAAAAGTATAATTTAACAGCTCTTTTTAATTTCTGTAAACTATTAACTTACTTCAAATGACTGGGTAGGTTATTTATTAGTTTTGCCCCAGCATAGTATGGATTTGATGTAAATTTTGAGGCTCTGTCGGAGAACAGGTGAATATGATTAGCTTGTCTGGTGTAGTAATGGTGTACATCAGTATTTTAATGTTTTCCATATAAAAAAAGAATACTACGGTACATATACATGTATGGAAGAGTGAGAATTTTGTTATTTATAAAAAGTGGCCTACAATGGCTTCTTTTCTTTATTAGTTATTAAACTCACTATTTTTTTCTGTAATCTAAAAGCCTTTTTCCATTTTGTCGATTTACCCCAAAATATGATTCCATAATTTATTATGGACTGAATATTTGAGAAATAGTATGCATGTATTGTATTATTATTACAAATCTTTTTTAAGGTATGTACCGCAAAACACATTGAACTAAATTTTTTACAGACACTATCAACGTGCTCATTTCATGTTAAATTACTGCCTACAATGAGCCCTAGAAATTTAGTAGCCTACTATTTACTGTCTGTAACCCGTCTTCTTCTATTGTTGTTCATTTTTCATCCTGCATTGTATGTTTATTTCTCTGCATGAAATTCATGAGCACACATTTGTTTACATTTAATAGGTATTAATTTATTAAACTTGAACCAACTAGACACCTCAGTCACTGTTTGTTTTATATTTCCTTCAAGAACAGCGTTATTTGAACTAGTTACCAAAATGTCTGTGCCATCCGGAAACATTATAGCTGAGCCGTTGATTATTTGTTCTGTAAAATCATTAATAAATATTAAGAATAAAATTGCTCCCAGTATTGATCCCTGTGGCACTTATACTCGAGTAGTTCTGGTATTGGACATAACATCTGTAATGTGATTTTTGTCATAATATCTTATGGAGGTGATTTGTCTTCAAGATATGATTTAATCATATTGTTGGTTACACCTCTTACTCCACACTGTTAAAGTTTTTCAATAAAATATTGTGGTCGACACAATCAAAAACTTTTGAAAGATCTGCGAATATACCTGTTGAGAATTGTCTTTTAAAAAGAAGTTAATATTTTTTCAGTTAAACTGTTCTGTATATCTGCCCTCTACAAAGCCATACTAATGCAATGAAATAACCTTGTTTCTTATTACGAATTGTGTCAGTTTATTTGCTATCAATTTCTCTGAAATTTTTGAAAAGGACATAAAAAGAGCACTAGCCCTATAGTTATCCATCAATGCCTTGTCACTTTTTTATGTATTGATACTACTTTTGCATATTTGAGTCTGCCAGAAAAAATTCCCTGGGCAAGACATTCATTGAAAATGTAAGTCAAAGGCAGTTTTATTAAATAAGAACAATTTTTTTCATAGCAGAGTCATAGGTACCTCATCTATTCCACAGGAACTTTTGAAATTTTTAATTACATTTATGATGTCTTCTTCAGAGATAGGCATGTTAGCATTCCAAGTGTTAGGTCTTTGGGGTATGTGTTCAAGACTAATAATTGTAGCTCTGTGTTGATTTTGCAATTTCAATGGGATGTTTGTGAAACAGTCATTAAAACTATTAGACATTTTCTTGATATTTTAGATTTCGATACCATCAACTTTCAAGGAAAGTTTAACATGTCCTTGCCTAGGTTTCAATTCATTATTAATTATGTTCCACATTGCTTTTGTTTTATTTGAGGAGGAGGCTATTTTTCCCCATTGTTGTTTCTGCTTTGCTACTCCAAGTAACTTGTTATATAATTTTTCGTATTGCTTACAGTATAATCTTTGTTTTTCCCATGGGTTTTTAGCATTTAACGTATCGTTTTTAAACTCTGTCCTGAGACAGTCAGACCTTTACTAATCCTTTTTATTTTCGAGCTACTGCTACATTTTACATATTTGAGTGGAAATGCATGATTAAAATGACAAAGAAATGTATTAATAAAACTGTTCCAGGCAATGTTTGGTTCAGTTAATGTATAAATTATGTTTGTTCTGGAGAGGATGTTCGCGGTTGTTTCGGAAATTTTGTTCGTGGTTGTTTTGCAGTGTTCGTCGTTGTTCTGTAAACATCATCACATTTTTCATTTACAAGTAGGCTTTTAAAAAATTTAGCATTTTCATTTAAATATCCATGATTCATCATTAATATTAGAATAAGCTATGTCCAATTAGTTGCCCTCAAAATTATAATTTGAAAAATCATTAAGAAGGGTGACATAGAGTTAAAAGAAAATCACGCGATGTTTTTCTATTTTGCAGATGGTGTAGTTATAGGAAAAGATTGGCTTTATCTAAGTTTTCTTTATTTTGACTACCTTTGGAAAATGATAAAATGTATAAACATGTCATTTATTGTAATGATTACAGCCTACCGTTAAATACATAACCATCTAAATGCACAAGTAAACTTTATTTATTTAACTTAACATCTTGTCGATAGCAAGGTTCATTAGAGAATGATACACCAAGAACACAATGAAGGGAATACAAGGAACGAATTGGTCAAATTGTCTTTATCGAGTCATCCCAGAAATTGCATGGAGTGAGTTTGAGAAACCATGGAAATTGCAAATCATGAAGGCTACATTCAGTAGCTATTAAAAATATGAGAACTGATTTGGTTGTAGGCCTATATTATTGTATTGATAAACAGCTGATTTCTTGTTTGTCACTGGAAATCTCCTGACTTGGGGAGAAAAAAATCGTAAGAGTGGAGTTTTTATAAGGTGTAGCTTTGTATTGGTTTACAAGATTATTTGCCATTACTAACAAATGAATTCCATAAATTCCTACACTGAAATAGAAAATCGGCATTTAGAAAAATATGTATCTGCAGTTTTAGAAAAGTGCCTCTACCTCTAACGAGTCCGCAACTTACAGGTTATATCTTAAATTCACGGCACGTTAGTAATCGCAACCGCACTTGCAAAAATTGAACACACTGCAATTGTTAATTTACAAACTTACGCAGACAAAAATATCCCTATACACACAATAATTGTGCGATATATTTCAGGAATGTATCCACGGTATATACGAATACACTAAACATTGCAATCGCATGGCTCGGCTCGTACGCATTTTCATACATCACTATTACATTTCGTTGGTCGCCGAATAAAAAAAAAATAGATTATAGTTTTAAGGCGTGTTTACATGCCAAATTACCATTTTACAAACGCAAGAATAACACAAATCTAGAGAATATTCAGAACAACTAGGGAGTTCATATAGCACTCGCAAGTCTGTTCAATTTCAATGTAAACAAAAGTTGTCTCTCTCCCGCATGGCTGCTTTACTTGTAACACACTCGCGGACGACTTCAATATCATATTATATTCGATTTTAGTACGGTTAAAGTTTTATCATAACTTTGAAACGCTCCTATAGTCGTCAGAAAATTATTTCCTGGAATATTTTCAAGGCAAATAAATAGGGAATGTGAAACAAAACAACAAATACACCGTATACAACACTTCCATTTAAGAGTAAATAATTGATAACTTTACATATTTAACGGCGAAATTTATATCTAGTAATCTGATAGAAGCACACTCACGCTTTATGTATATTATCGTTTAGGTCAAAAACGGTTGTATATTAATTTATGTCGATTTTAATACTCATCAAAACACACGCGAAAGACAGGCTGATACAATGTTTTTGTCTACTGTTGATCACGTGACTTTTTTAAAAAACGAAAAACAACCGCCTAACTCCACGCTATAAACTGGCTCCACTTGTTAACACTGCACGGTGTAGGACATAGCCACCCCCTGCTTGTAACAATTTAACAAAATATTTTATATGGAAATTTTAGTAATATGCTCAATGATGATTTAGTTTAACATGTGAACCATTTTATGATCAAATGAATACTAAGCGAAATGATAAGTGAGAACCAACTGTAAGGGAGCTTCTTACAATGCATTAAAAACTATATCAGAGAAAGTGTACAAACACTTCAAAGCACTTCTTTACACAAACTTTGTTCTATCCTATCACACACACACACACACGCACGCACGCACACACACACACAGATATATATATATATATACACATACACACATGGAACAACTAAAACGGTCGTGTCGTACATGAGTCGATTTTTCAAAGAATTTAATCACAAAGTGTGTAGATACTGTGAACATATTGGTGACCTAAGTTTCATATCTGTGACAGAAGAAAAGGCTTGATATTGCCCCGGGAACTTCATTCTACGACAGGGTTGCCAACCTCAACCTGTACGGTTATTGTGGGGACATACGGTAATTTAGGTTACTTGTACGGTGTACGGTAATGCATGTACGGTAATAAGGTAATTTCCACATTCTTGATCAAGACTGTGTTTAAGTTGTTTATTTAATAGTAATTGTCCTTTTACGACTTTTATTTTCATATATTCGTTTAAAATCATGGGGGTAGTAGTAATACCGCTTTAAATATTAGACTTATTTTGAAAGTTAAAACCACTGTTCCAGTTCATTAGCATTTCCTGTTTTATTTCGTTGCTAGGTTAGGTGTTCATTTAACATTCGGTTAGCCATGCAGGGGGTGTGTTGAGGATTCTGGGTTAGGTATGGACACGACAATCACCAGTTATATCAGCAGTATTACACTTGTAACGTTTTCTCGAAGCAGTGGTAAGTGATGACTAACTGTATAATTTGCGTATTTAATATATTTTCGGCATGCGTTAAGCAAAGAAAATCATTATTTGAATGAGATGCCGAGCACGTTTTCACTGGATGGTAAGTGAAAACAATTAGAATTTGTGGAAGTGTACGGTAATTGTCCGATAATCTTGATGCCAACTCCCAACAATTTTCATCGCACTGGTTGGAAACCCTGTTCTACGATAGCAGCCGCCATTGGCTTTTAAACGCGAGGGAAGCGCAAAAGTTGTTGTTGTTGGAGGGAGGGAGGGAGACAAATTTAACTAGAATAGTCTCGCCCTTCTCAATGGCTTAACTAGGTTTTGAACTCTGAAATTCACACCATTCACGACTCGAAGATAGCGCTTTTGCGACCGCAACCATGCAAAACACACACACGTACAGATAAAAACACGCAGTACCTTGAAAAAAAAAAAAGTGTGAGAGAAAGTAACCTACGAGATTTACATGCGGGAGAGTTGGTAGGACTGGTAAACAAACGCTTGATATAGTCGTCTCCTTGACACACTTAACCTACACAGAACGAATAATAAAAATGCACGCTGTGTTCTACACGTGCATTGTCTTTGCACCATGACATCATGTAAGTATAGCCTTCACAAATATCAAATACTACTTCGGACGACTCAAGGACATCTGCGGACTTAAACCGGAGAGATAGTACTCACTCACCCTCATACACACACATGCGATGAATGACGAAGACAAGCTGTCTTTATTGGCACTAGCAGATTTTCAAAGTAAAAAAAAAAAATAAACCGATACAGTCGTATGTTTGCCTCAGGGGATATACCATCTTTATAATTTTAAACAGCATAAATTACATGGACGGACACGAGGAAAGTGGTTTTCATCTTGAATTAATTATTTAAAAAAATAATGATAATGTACTGTCATAGCCTGTTAACGGTAAAATGAGAACTTTTGAAAGCCCTGCTTGAGATCTACTTGTCTGCACGTTGTGTATTCTTCCATCTTATGTAATAATAACATTGTTATGTACCTCATCACCTTATTCATGCGTCGGCCAAATGAAACTGTGAAATTTGTAGAAAAGTAAATATTTTACATATCTCCTCATTTTTACACTTCGATCGATAAAAAAAAAAAAACGGAAAGCGAAATAAATAATTGAAGTTATCAGAAATGGTTACCTAACACTATTTTTAGAAGTTAAGATAGGGAAATACTTCCCATCTATCGTTACCAACTTTACTGGGCGCATGTCACTCAGTGCGCCCGTTAAAATATATGCAGGTCGGGGTAGTGACTTTTTTCTGAGATTGATTTAAAAAGTGCTCACTTTATCGTGAACAGCCTTTACATGCTCGCTGCTCTGCGTCGCTTCCCGTACAACGTCCCTCTCGACTCGAGAGAACGAAGGAGTGTGTCGAGGCCAGGCTAGTAACCCGAGGAGCGCGCGGAGATTTACAAAGGCGAGCCGCCGAGTGCGCCGCGATAAGCCTACCGGGACTAGCGCCCTCCTGACCTCGAGCGGACTGAATTTCTGGGGTTATCGGTGCAAGAACGTTCTGGTCGTTGCCCTAGCCTCTCTCCGCGTGACTCTAGGGGCGCGGGGAACCTTCTAGATGGAACAAGCGTTACTACTTGAGCCGCGACGCGTCCCCCGAGCCGACAGTCTGGTTTATGGAGGGTGGGATGTGCTTTCATAACTTAGGAATAGCTAACTTAGAGATAAATAAGTTAGAATTTTCTAAGATATGCCTGTTATAAGTTATGTAGTTCTAACTTGTGAACTTTCTAAGTAATGCGTTTCTAACTTATGACAGTTCTAAGTTACGTCAGTTCTAACTTGTGTGGGATTTTTTCAAGAATCTTCATTTCTGACTGTTCTAAGTTGTGATCTTCTAAGTTATGTGTAGTTCTCTGGAGGGCGGTGGTGCGACCACCAGGGCCGCCAGGTATGCCAAGACAGCGAAGTTACAAGCCAGCAGGGCGAGTGCATAGACTGTTCACGATCAAGTGAACACTTTTGAAATGAACCTTAGGAAAAAGTCACTGCCCCTGGAAGCCTATATTTTAACGGGCGCACTGAGTGGCATGCGCCCAGTAAAGTTGGTAATGGTGGATGGAAAGTATTTCCCTATCTTAACGTAAAAAAAAAAGTGTTAGGTAACCATTTCTGATAACTTCAATTATCTATTTCGCTTTCTGTTTTTTCTTTTCTGTTTTTTTTTTTTTTTTTTTTTTTAAATTCTGCGAAGTGCAAAAATGAGCAGATATGTAAGATATTATGAATAAGGCGATGAGACCCATGGCAATGCTACTATTACATAAGGCGGAAGAATACACAACGTGCACTGAAGTAGATCCTAAGAAGGGCTTTCAAAAATGCTCATTTCACCGTGCACAGCCTACAGGCGAGATTGACCAACGGGAGAGAAGCCTGCGGACTGCGAGCATCGGTACAGTGCACACACAGCGAGTCTAGTGAACTGGAAGCGTCAGCGCCACAGTTTTGGAATGATGGCAATACACGACTGAACATGTGTAAATAATGAGTGTGAATTGTAGGTAGTTGAATTTCGTAAAAAACAACTGTACGAATAAATTCGAAATAAAATTTAAATATTTTATTTATATTAAGACCTCCATATCTCACGCAATCAGATACAAACTTGGTGTTCTTGTAACAGTATGTACAAAAAGAGACTTTTAGTGAACATTATAGCATTATAATTTTCTTATTACGTCTGTAAGTAAACAAAGCTAAAAAATGTAAACACAGAGAAAATTCCAACATATTTCTAACGCATCAAAATTATAAGGGAGCAATTTGTATTTCAAACCGGTAAGTTTGTTCACCGGTTATACATTTACATAAGACACGACGAAAAATGCTTGCAAGTAAACACAAAATTTGGAGTTCTTTAGTTTTAGCAAAAGTATAAAATAATGTCCGTAGGATAGGATAACTTTTCCATTCCGTAATAGAGCTTCCAATATCCAAACCCCAGTCATCACAATGAAATAACGCTTTTTCTTTCCTCGGGAGTCGCCTCAAGGGCAAATTTTTTTCTCCAAGATTATCAGTCGTTTCTCTTCCTTGCAGGCTGTTCATCATTCCCATTCTCCTACTACTTCTATTCCTCTCGCCATTAATTTTCCTTCCCATAACCGCCCTTTGTTTTTAGCGTATTGTGCGTCCCGTACAATTATCTCTCTTTCTCCAAACTTCTTATATCGCCCTACAATCCTCATTACTCTTCCTTCGCTAGACGTGTGCACATTTGAAGATAATCAAGCGGGGTATCTTAAAAGTTCCCAGTATCGCAGGACAAGGGGACTACGTAGCTGCGCGTCTCAAGGTCAAGAAGCGAGGCAGCGATACGGGCGACACTAACACGCACGTCTAGTGCCTCGTCGCTCCTACGCGCAAGGCGTGCAGTGTTTCCGTCGTGACGCCGTACTGTGCAAACTAGATCTGTAACAGTGGGGTTTTATTACACGCGATGAAAGACAACGCCCGTATCTTTATACTTATAGCTTGCCGCTTAAGGAAACTGCACAGGCAAGCTTTGAATATGCGATATCTGACCACTTTCACGAATTCTCTTCTCCATTAATTCACTTAATACGATACAAGTAAAAAGATAGGGATACAGAAGGTAGTTTTTAATCCTTTCTGCCACAAAGTCGTGTTTCCAAAACATTTATTTACCGAGATACGCGTATTCGCGCAAACAACTTTTTCACAATAAAAGGTGTGGGGGGTCGACGCTTCAAGACCACGCCCAGACGTATGGGAAGCATTGCCACGGCGATGGCAGACAGCGTACACAAGCTTCGCGAGTGTTTCCTCGAAATTGTAAGATGTTACTACAGGGTTTTAATACACCAATTCGGTCTGAAAAGATACGTCACTGTCGCTATAGTTTCAAACACTGTTTTACACAGTGCCGCGTAGTAAGTTTATTTTTTTTTTTTTGCAGGGTAGGCAATTTCTACTAACAAACGCAACTTCTAGCTTTGCTTATCCTCCACGTGTATTTGCCATTTTATAATACCTAAAGTTAGTTATAAAAACGGAAACGAAATGAATGTACTAATAATTAAACTGAATATTATTTGAGATATATTACAAATTATAGGGAAAGTCCCGTTTTCCCGAACACTTTCATCCACTTTCCAAGGGAAAATGTACGACTGGAGGAAGCAAAACAGAACGACTGCTTACCCCGCCGAAGGAACGCGGTCGAGCGTGTGGCGTGTTGTTGCTTGCGAGTTCGATTCATCGCTAGTCGCTCCCATTTGTGGAAATACATACTAGATAGCAGCACTATGCGTGTACAGTACGGGAGTTACGAAAACTTTGTTTCTCGAATCGGAAGCGGGAAACTCAGAATTAAATGTGTTTAATGTTACGGCGAAAACTATAAAGGATCAAACATTTCCAATATGTATAGGGCAAGCATTGCTTACCTTGCGTCTACGGAATAAACGCCACTGGTTACAGAAGAATAAATGTTGTGGACGAAGGGCTACTCACGGCGACTTTTGCTACCTTTGACACTTCCCAACGATCACATTTATAAATTGGTAACAAAATATAGACCTTCATTTCTGTCCGGGAAAAAATTATTTGCATTTAAATATTCCATAGTTTTAAAAAATGAGAATACATACAGCTGTTTGCGATGAGACACGTATGGAAATTGGGGAGGTGGCTTAAAGGGTTAGCAAAAAAACCGCGTATAAAATAAGTGTTTAAGTGTATAGGATATTCTTGGTAAAGTGAGCACTTTTGAAATCAACCTTAGAAAAAAAGTCACTACTCGTACCAGCGTATATTTTAATGGGCGCACCGAGTGACGTGTACACAGTAAAGTTGGCAACGATGGATGCAACGTAGTTCCATATCTTAATATCGAATAAAAAATGTCAGGTAACCCTTTGTAACAACTTAAATTATTTCTTTCGCTTTCGGTTTTTTTTAAATGCACAGAAGTGTGAAAAGAAGCAGATTTTTTAAAGTATTGCCTTTTCTAATAATTTTACAGATTCACCTGACCGACGCACGAATAAAGTGATGAGGCCCATGGCAATGTTAATTATACATGAGGCGGAGGAATACACAACGTGCATACAAGTAGAGCTTAAGCAGGGCTTCCAGAAGTGCTCATTTTGCCGCGAAGAGCCTATAAAACTTCTTACTATGGTTCGCCTGAATATTGTGTGCATGGAATAATGGAATAGGACCTCGGTTCTATTTTGTTGGTTTTCGGAACTTGAGGTAATGATTAATAGGGACAGACGGGGGCATTCGTATTGCGACGTTAGAGGTGAAATTCTTGGATCGTCGCAAGACGAACCTAAGCGAAAGCATTTGCCATGAGTGTTTTCACTAATCATACAGAAAATTAATATTATATGTCCATAAACAACAAAATTAACTTCTACGTCACCCGCGATCGGTTCGAACTGGGCATTTCCTTCTTCCGTCGACAAAAGGCAACCGGAACGTCAAGTCTTGCAGCAGACGTCCTTTGACAATCTCCTGTCTTCTTTTCTTCTCTCGCTCAGCATGCTGTTTCACCTCCTTATCAGCTTTTTGTAGTTTCAGAGCCTCCGAATATCAGGATCGTGCATTACGAACAGAATGCACCAAACCCTACATGATACTCATTTTCTAGGCTTTAAAGTGAACGGTTGTGCTTAGAGCTGTATATTACTGCCAGCTGGGAATAAGGTTATAACGTGAAGGTGTCTGCTTAGAGAAGTAGAACATCTTCAACTGGAAGGCAGGTTCGAAAGTTAGGTTTTCTGCTTAAAGAAATAGAACACCCATTTATTACTATGTTTGTAATTACTGTATTACTTGCATCTGCTGTCTTTTTAATTCTTGCTCTAAACCTTAAACTTGATTTCGATGGTAACGTGTAAATGTCGTGATTTTGTTTAGAAACCCTTATTTCCTATGGAAACGTATTACATTCCACTGCCGCAGATGACAACTAAATAATAGTACGGCACTCAGTATCATATACGGCTCATTATCATATATATGATAATGAATGAGAAATATGCAAAATAGTAAATACTGCCAGAAGAAAAGAGACGGAGATCCTTGAGTAGGGTGTTAAGGGATTCCTGATTTTACTTTTCCAAAATCACTCCAGGAAATACTAGTTTTTTTTTTAAATAAAGGTTTTGGTCTGTTCCTTCCCCTTTTTTTTATGCTTGTCTGACAAAATTATTCCGTCCCTAATGACTCGCCATCGATGACATGTTACATCCGGAATCCCCTTAACTCGGAGTGGCCGGCCGATAAAGCACAAATCACCCGTGGTCCTCCGTTACCGAGTGCTGACGCCCTGGGTGCAACGACCCGATCCGCTGATTGGCCCAGTGGCAGTGGAACCGACTGTTGAAAACAACGGTGTCCCACACAATTTGAAGTCAATTAAGATGACGTGCTAAAATCGCAAACGACTAATTATTCACGCGCCGGACTACGCTCCCATCTGTCCGCCCACGGACGACGAGCACGCCCCGGTGTAATCGACCACTCCTAGCCACTCTCTCCTGCCGTACGACGGGTTCGTAATTATGCAACACTTACCCCGCTCTTCCGTAACCAAATCGATTCACAGTTTAGACGTTCGTCCTTACGCCCAGACGGCGAGTGCTCGCGATAAACATCTCACTTACGGCTAATGAAATACTCCGAATACAGCCAGCATCTAGCCAAAACGCCCTTGTTCAAAAATTACATTTTGGCAGAAAACTTTGAAAATTTTCGAATTAAACTCATGAACGATAGAATCCCGCTGCTAGCTAACTTATTTTTTATAGGCCGTGCATTGTAAACTGGGCACTTTTAAAAGCCCTGCTTTAGATCTGCCTATATGCACATCGTTGTATCCTTCCACCATATGTAAAATTAACACGCATCGGTCCAGCGAAACTGTGAAATTATGCATTTCTCAGATTTCCTGATTCTTACACACATATATGCATGTAGAAAAAAAAAGCAAACTAAATAATTTCAGTATTCAGGACTGTTTACCTGATATTTATAATGAAATATTAATTCATGGAACTACTTTTCCCTTCCTTAACAACATTTTAACACGCAGGCCAATCAGCGTGCGCGTTAAAATGCATGCAGGTAGGGGCAGTGACATATTTCGTAGGCTGATTTAAAAAATAATAATTAGCCGTAAACATTATATACCAATATTCTACTTATAGGCTATTCGCGGTAACGTGAGCATATTTGAAATCCTACTTATTTGGAATATTAGTCAATAAATATATTTCATTGTAGCCACGTTAAGTTCCGAGTACGGTGAAATCTACAAACTGTGTTTGTTATTTACATGGCAATATTTATTTTAAAAAGTGTTTATATTATTAAAAAACGGCTAAAACAAAAAAAAATAACTAGGGGCTTAAAAGTGCTCACTTTGCCGTGAACAGCCTATATTCATTGGGTATATCAAATCAGTTCCGGAAGTGCACGTCATAATTTTTATTTCCATGTATAAGTTGACAACTGCAAGCCCATTCTCAATTTTCCTGTTTCGGGCGTTTTCGTCCCTCAGCCACGCAGCAGCACCACTGTTAAGTAGCCTTCCTTGTCTACTGCAGACGAGTTGAGCCCCTGGCACGATAGGTGGTTGGCTTTGGCGGTTGGTGTTGTAGTCACTTGAAATACCTCGAACTTTTGAAGCGGTTGCCTGGTTAAATACTCATTTGATCTAACTATGTTAATATTTATTTATTTATTTTCGAAACTCCGTACATTTAATTCTTAGCATAAGGAAATAACTGAAATGTTTTAAATATAGCTTACTTTAGACTGCTTTGATCAAAATCAATTAAAATATCAGTAATAAAAGTCTTGTCCACTTAATTACAAAAATTCAAATTCCAGAAACAGCCAATCACAGTAAACGACACACATTTCTCAAGACTATACTGTTGTCAGTCGGCACAGCCGCGAAACAATTTTCACCAACGCCAACTATCTACTGTGACATGGAACACATCGCACACCAATCGAAAATCACCACCACCAACTGCTTATTGTGCCAGAGGCGTAACTAAACGGCCACTACCCGGCACGTTCTCAGGAATGTAACGTAGGAATATTGGAACAGACTATACCAGCGGAGAGCTACAATGAGCTACCAGCAGCCCATATCCCCGCCCAGGAACAGGTCTGGCTACCCTGGCGTCATTTCGCGCTCCCAAGTTGCCTTACTGCCAAACGGCATTCCTCCGCGGCCGGAGATTAACTGCCGCTCTTTTCTTCTCGCGATATGGGCCCGGGGCCGATCAATATGCTATTATCGTTCTCTTTACGGATAGTTTACACCAATATTGCCATAACGGCAAGTTTCTATTCGTTACTAAACGCAGCTCCTACCTATTCAGGGCCCCGAATAATTTCAGTTTATTAACACCATGTTTATTCCTTTATACTAAAGCGGATGGGATACATGATAAATTAACCTAAACACAATTTAAAAATTTCACACACTATCCATGACTTACTAAGGATTCGAACCCATAATCTTTCGGCGAACATTAAAACTTCTGAAAACCTAATCAGCACTATGCTCTCTAATAATAATAAGAATAATAATAAAAGCGGAAACACCACCGAAAAAGCTCTGCTGAACCGAGGCGTTCATATGTATGATTCGCCACATGCGATACTCTCTGACAATGAGGCTCCAGAATAAAATCCACGATACACTACGGTTATATTCGCCATTTTGCATTTAAGTCAAGATAATTTTTAACATGCAAGTTACTCACGTTGGAGAATTCCGACGAGTTTAGAGGACGCGCAAGAATATTCTGGGAACTAGGACCCTCGGCACAACGCGGCATTTAGAGGAATTTCTGGGCGATTGGCCACGACCCTATAAATATTGCAGAGGTCCAAGGGTCGGGAGTCATGGCAGAAGCCTTCTGGCTGAGTGCAGTAACCATGCAAAGTCGAGTGCGGCGAGGGACATCGGCGAATAGGATGAACGAAAACGGGAAATTGCGAGACGACGGCGGACGAGGTGTTTGTGGTGTAAACGGACGAGAGGACGTGACACCCGACGAGTGAAGATTATTGCGCACGAGGGCGCTCGGAAAACTCTAGAACATAGCGGACTGGTCTGGTTTTAGAGTCTGCAGGATTTTGCGAGCTCAAACGCCAGGTGCGCGAAGACAGAGAAGCGACGAGCCAGCAGAGCGAGTGGCGGCGAGAGCGACCAGCGTGGATGAAGTCTGCGGACTGCGAGCATCGGTATAGTGAAGAGTGCAAGACTGACGGGACTATTGTACTGGATGCGTGAGTGACACGCATATGGGATGATGGAAATAGACAGATTGAATATGTGTAAATAATGAGTGTGATTTAAGGGGACTATGTAGCTGCGCGTCCAAGGTCAAAAAGCGAGGGAGCGATAGGGGCGACCAGGCCTAGCACCTCATCGCTTATATCTGTAACATAGGGGTTTTATTACACGCGATGAAAGCCCACACGTTAAACTACGTCCGTATCTTTGTACTGTTCTCTTGCCGCTTAAGGAAACTGCATATGCAAGCTTTAAAAATGCGATATTTGACCAATTTCACCATTTTTTTCTCCAAGAATACACTTAATATGACAAAAGTAAAAAGAAAGTCATATTTCCAGAACTTTCATTTACCGAGATATGCATTTACGCGCAAACAACGATTTCACAGAAAACGTTTCAGTACATAGTACTCTACCATAAGCAATAGGGAGAAATTTATAGACACATTAATTCGAATTAAGACAGTCGTTAAATATTGCACTCCGTGAGAATAACAAGATTGACAGTGGAGATACATAGTTTACGCCTAACGTTATAAGGAAAAAATTTATAAATAAATTGAAAATCAAATTTAGATATTTTATTTTTATTAAGATCTCCATCTCTCATGAACTCCGATGGGCACCTATGGTGTCTTGTAACAATATCATTGGCACCTAGTAACCAAAGAATTCCCTGTACTAGTACAGACAATGTTTTACAGTGTGTGCGAGTATGTGAATAAACTGGGGAAATGTTACTATTCCATGAGTATGGACATCTTACTTTAATATATACCAAATATCAGCACACAGTAAATTAATCATTTACACTTTACAAACAATTTTTGAAAAAAGAATTACCACATCAAGTAAAATACTGCAGTTTTACAACGCTTTGTTTTATAAAACATACAACATATTTTACGCATCTCCACGTATATAATAAATCTTGTAATCTAAGGTGTTTGCTTGTTAAAAATATAACTTTTAGTTATTTGCTTAATTTACTTGTAGTGTAAAAGAAATAATCTTGGAAACAGGTTTCCAAATACTTGTTTGTAAGAATACTGAACAATTTTTGTACTGTAAATTTGGGTAGTTTTAGTAGCGAAAACGGAGACTATAATCAACGGTCGTCGATATCTTTGAAAATTTCAAGACGTACGAGAAGTAATCCCCACGGCCAGTCAAACTAATATATTCGTGCTTGATGAACGTTTTCCTGGAATTGGAAAAGGGGGGGGGGGGGGGAAATGATTAAGAATTTTTTACGGTCGTCTTCATTTTTGGGATCGCCGCAATAAATTTGACAAATCTTGAGGGACGTATTGCGCTACAACTATTTGCTGACAAATGACATAGCTTTGGGAGCCTGCTGGCATTACCGCACTTAACTGAGTTTAGCAATACACGGGACACACCAATAAGGATCATAACTGCCTTGCAGTAGAGCTAGAAAACCCATGATTTTCTAAATGTAAAGAAGTGACGATTTATATAACAGGACACCTGTACTCTCACGAAATATAAATACGAAACAGCTTGGCATGACCAGACGACAAAGTGAAAACCTCTAAAAGATACGACACTTTCACCTTGTCTAGACAGGCAGCAATTTACACTAAGAAAGAGAAATCTATGTGGCACACTGTAAAAAATACGGCAGTTATCGACTTGCTAATTTTGTTTGGCCAGCAAACGCAGGAACTGCAGTGATAGCCACAATTATAATAGAAGGCGTGGGGCATAGAGAATAAGAAATGATCGATTTAAAACGCTAATTCTCCAAACACTGAAACCCATTACCTGGACGCGACTGTTGCGCAACATGCCATCTGTGGCCTGTGGGGTTAGCAACAGAGAGAACATGGAACCAATTACAGCTACTTCCGCTCAGTCGCCTAGTAACCTTCAACGCTGCTTCAGTGCCGCTTTATTACCTGTAGCGCGCAAACTCAGTTTTATAACAGTTTCAACGAGACTGTCACTTGCGCGCTATTTCACAGATTAAGACAATTCGCCTTCTGTTCTTCGGAAATAGAAATATTGAGATATTTCGTACAAATGTACTTACAAGGGCTTGATCCGAGTATCGAGACATAAAGGTAATGCAGACATCCTGCTAAAGGCTCTTCACGATAAGGTGAGCACTTTAGAAATGAACCTTAGAAAAAAGTCACTGCCCCTGCATGCACATATTTTAATGGGCGCACTGAGCGACATTCGTCCAGTAAAGTTGGTACCGATGGATGGAAAGTAGTTCCATTTATTAACTTCGAATAAAAAATGCCATGTAACTATTTGTGACAACTTAAATTATTTCTTTCACTCTCTGTTTTTTTTAATGCATCGAAGTGTAAAAATGAGCAGATTTGCAAATCATTTTCTTTTGTAATAAGTCCACAGTTGAACTTAGCCGACGCATGAATAAAGTTACGAGGCCCATAGCAATGTTAGTTTTGCATAAGGCGGAATAATACACAATGAACATACAAGTAGATATTAAGCAGGGCTTTCAAAAGTGCTCACTTTCTGTGAACAGCCTATATACACATTTTGTTTGGTAAGCAGACCTTGTGCAGTGTAAGTTTTTTTTTTTTTTTTTTATATCAAGCCATAACAGTTTATGCCTGTATTCGGTGACGTTATTTATAATTTAATATTTAAAAAAAGTATGCGATTGTTTTGTATACGTAGTTTCTGAGCCAGACTTTCATGCCGATCATTGAATGCTGTCAGCACAGTCAAGTTGTGAAATTAATGGCGACCCTTTTAAGGACTTCGTAGGCAAACATTTTTTAAAGCGTTGTTAATTATTTCATAATCGCATTATTTCGTTTACATAGCTAGGCATGAGGTTTGATGACTTAAGTAGTGGTAAGATCCGATTATAATGCTCTGGGTTTTATTAGGGTTTAGTTCTATTCCGTTATTTACTGACCAATCTAGGAAGTTTGACAGCTCAAGGTTAACTTAACACCAGCTTATGAAACATATTACCGGGATACACCGGGACATACGCAGATGTGGATATCGTCTCCGCATACAGTAGGTGATATATTTATAATGTTGTGGTTGCTGAGTAACATCATTAGTAGAAACAGAGAATATAAGGGTTGCAAACATAGAATAGAAGGGGTTGCAAACAGAAACCTGGGGAACTCCTGTTCAAACTGCGCGTTAGGTGGACTGCTTCATCCAGCAGATAACACACTGAAAATCCGCCACAAAAATTATTTCGAATCGAAATTAATGATATTTCAAATAAATTATATTTAATTTCAACTTGGACAGTTGACTCAAGGTAAACGGAGTCAAATGCTTCAGCTAAAATCCGAAAGTGATCAGCATCGTAAGCATGCGATTATTCATGTTTTATTTAATGTCGCTAATAACCTGGAAAAGAGCTGTAAATGTGCTCATAACCATATTGATAGCAAATACCGCATTTGCTAATATATCCTATTTGCAGTTTCTTCACACTATTGGAATAAAACATTTGAAAAATCACATCATATATGTCGTGTTTGGTTGTTTCGTAATTGAATAGTTAACCCGAATACTAATCTAAACCACTATATATATATATATATATATATATAAATATATATATATATATATATATATATATATATATATATATATATATATATATGTGTGTGTGTGTGTGTGTGTGTGTGTGGTTTAAAATAAATAAATACATAATAATAATAAAAAAAAACACTTTCGAGACGTAAGGAGCATAACTTTCTGCAAAAACGATGTAAGGCTTTATAACTGTACATCATACAAAACACCCCATGTTCAATATCACTTGTATTTACTTTTAAGTATTGACTTATAGCTTAACAAAATTAATTTCAGGAGAAAAAGGATCGAAACAGCGCAAATGGAATAGTGATCTAACCTACAAATCATTACAAACAAATGTAGAAACACTACGAAATACATTACATTATCAATTATTACTGAACCAATGTCTCTTATGGTTTCAGTAATATTAACTGAAACAAGAAAACCATTAGGTTATTGTTCATTATTGACAAATGTCATGTATGATTACAGTAATCACTCAACTGCACACAGACTTTCGTAGAAGTCACGATATTGAACGGGAAGGAACCTGCACATGTGTAACACGTTGTTTTTCTTTCGCTTTCTGTATAGTTATCGCTTCTTCGTAGAGCTGGGGAAGTACAGTCGGGAGTAGACGTAAATGTTTCCTTCCTCTGGGCAATGACCGTATTACATAGCTGTGCCAAGGTTGTAGGGTGTTAGTATTTGGTTCTACTGATGAGAAGTGAATTCAATGAAAAGATGTTATCCTAAAATCGGGCTGATTTTTTAAAATTCCTTCAATGGAAGGCAGGTCAATGAAGTCTTCTTTGTCCATGTAGTATGCAATAAATGCCGGACTTGCATTAACAATAACTTCAAGCCACTGCTTTGGATGATACACTGTACATTTCTTCTTTCTTCTTTCAATCAGGACAAAGTCCCCCATCGCAGGGAAGAAAACTGTGGCTGCTGACTAAGAACTTCTGGTCAATGGTTGTGAAATATTTCTTCACAATCAGATAATGATATAGAGCAATACACCGCCAGTTATTCTTTTGTGCGGTACAACGATCTGACCAAACAACTAATCTCCTGATCTCACCTACTTTGAGTGGTTCAAAATGCAGTTCAACGTATTTCAGAATGCATGAAGCAACTCCAGAAAAACCACGTTTTGACACCGGCTCATTCCACACAAACATAAACGGTTTTTCAGTTCCCATGTTGTGGACACATTGGTTATATAAGTAGAGAACTGCCTTTGAATGATGAAGTGTTGGACAGAACAATACATGTTGCATATCTGTGCAAAAGTACAACATATGTGGGGTTCGATTTTGACATTACAACATCCTCGTTAAGTACTTAATTAGCAGTCTCAGCCTTTCTGTGATGAAGTGTACTTTGCGCGCTAATCCTCTTCTGCTCATCTTCGGTCTCAGTTGCTACTAGATGAATGTAAAGTTCATCACAATATGAACAAGAGTCTGATCGTGGAGGACCAAATCTAAGCTTGAATTCACTTCTGAATATGTCCCCAACATCCGTGCAACATTGCAACGTATCCGTCCAGCCTTCACCCCCAAAACAAAAAAAGTCTAAACAATAAATTCGTATTAGGTCTGTGTTCCTAAACTACAGAAGCTAAGATAAAAGAAGCAATCCAAATTGCACTTACTGAAATATTATTTACTACTTGATTTAACTTCTATAACTTCCGACAATTATCAAATTCTTAGCCGGAATACATGTACATTGAAAGTGGTTAGCTTGCTAATAAGTTACCGAAGCCAATAAGACTACTTGTCCGAATTCAACAAATTTGGTGCTGAGGGTAAGTGAAGTACGCAAGTATATACCTGAATTCGGACACGGCCTAAGACATGGATTCCTGGACTGCGAATGAAGTTCCAGTAATTCAATCTCCACATGGAAAGCAAAAACAACTACTAGTTCTTTCTCCCGAATAAAAGCCCAACACGTAGTCCGTTCGCGGTATAGGCCGTTCACGGTAAAGTGAGAACTTTTCAAGGCCCTTATACATTTTTCCGTTCACCCAATTTCCATCTTCCTACTGCTTTTTAACATAAACATTGCAATGTGACCAATAAACACAGTGCATACATTTCACCATTATCAAAATTTAATGCCTGAGGCTGCAATAAGATATATTTATTAGCGGTTACTGCCTGTTGGGAGGGCCTTAAAAAGTGCTCACTTTATTGTGAACGGCCTTTAAATACATTTCATTGTGGCCTGGGACTTCTGGTTTTGGGTATGGTGAATGTATACTACACAGTGTTTATTACTCACATGGCAGGGTTTACATCAACAAGTGGTGGAAGGATATAAATTTGGTTGAAAGAAAAAAGTAACTAGGGCTACAAAAGTGCTCACTTTACCGTGAACGGCCTATACACTAAATCTTTCCCGACAGTCACAAACATTAGTTTATCATCCCCGGTGTTTGCAGGCGGCCTTTTACGTTGATTTGACTGCTGTTTTAATTTAAGACTTGCACTATATCTCGAACGCGAAGACACAAATTGGTCCTTCTGCATACTTTAACTAGTAATTATATAATTATTTAAATACTGGTAAAATATTCAAATCATCGTGATTGAGCCGAATCTCGCGCGCAACTCTCCAAAACGAGAGTGCATTTCTAATCGACTAAAGCAACAACCAATCACCGGTTTGATTAACATATGATAATTACTACTACCAGTCTTAGTAATACTGGGCTGTATGCATGGCTCGTCCACATACTTGCGATAAAAGGAAAGGGTAGACTAGAATAGCTATGACTTACATACACGCTGCATGTCTAGGTTGTTCACGGTAAAGTGAGCCCTTTTTAAGGCTCTCCCAAGACGCATTAACCACTAACAATTATACATTATTGCAGCCTCAGGTGTTAAATTCTGAGAGTGGTGAAACGTATACACTGTGGTGTTAATCGATAACATTTTGCAAGGTTTATATTAAAAAGCAGCAGGAAGATAGAAATTGGGTGAAATGAGAAATTTGGAAAGGTCTTAAGGCGATACTACACGATATCAGATTCCGTAAAAGCTTGCGCGAGGTCCGCCATAGCGGCCGGTATACCGGCTAGTGTGGCACCCATCATGGCATTTCCCGCCTTGTACGGGCCAGATTTCGTAGCAAGTTTGGTAACTGGACCCGTCCTATATGACGTGGCAGGTTCCACACCGGCTCTCGTACCTGGCCAATCACATCGCAGTTTCAGAGCGCAGGGCGCTCCCAGTGGCTACTACTTGAAACGAGTTGACGAAGAAACCGGAAAGGACGCCTCCATCTTGATTATACATCCGTGAGGTTGAAACTCTTCCAAATAGATTTAAACACGACAACGACTAATAATACTGGTTATGGCAACTTTTAATTACTGTTTAAAACCGTTCGAAATACTTTAAACAATATATACTCTATGAAAATATTAATTAAAATTATTTATGGAACATGTAACTCATACACGTGTGTGTACAGTGGTAAAGTCGTGGGATCTTTTACTACAGTGTCTCTTGGGCGTGAGCTCGAAACTCAATCGAATCGAAAAAAAAAATTATCATTAAATTTTAGATGCGGATAATACTCCGGTACGTAAAGAAAAAAAATGATATTTTGCAACCGGTCAGTAATTTTCGTCAAAAAATAATACACTCGTGTACTAGTGACTTCACATCATTTTCACAGAATTAAATTATACTAGTAAGTAATTAATTTATGTAAATGGCGAACAATAATATAGTAATATTAAGATGTGCTAGCTAGTTTTTTTCACAGGCCTACGCAATTTACTAACTGGTAGAAGTTCTACGAATGGGGTTCTTATTCACTATAAACCAAACACTGCACACCCACTGAGGGTGCTTAATGCTAGTACGTCAACTGCTGTCGTGTAATATGAATATTGTATAGCGGCTGGTATACCGACTCGTGCACCAGGGCTTGTACAGGAACCAAGTACGGTTGCACGTATCGTGTAATATCGGCTTTAAAAAGTGCTCACTTTACCGTGAACAGCCTATAACAATATGATATTTAAATATACTCACACACACACACACATATATATACACATACATATAAATAGAGAAATTAAAAAAAATTAATATTCCCATATGAATTTTTACATAATTATATATAAATTAATTAAAAACAATTTTTATTTACATATTTATATACCTATCATTAATTAAGAATATAATAAACTAAAAATAATGTTATATTCATATATGTATATATATATATATATACACTTACGTAAAAAATAAATTTTAAATAACTTTAGGTTTACTAGTTTATTGACCTATACATAATTATGTAAAAAATAAATCGAAAATAATGTTAAATTTTTATATTTATGTATACATAATTATCTGCGTGTTTTCTTCAGAGACCAACGAGAATATGTGTTTTCTCAAAGTGCTACCATCTTTTTTTTACATATGCATCTTATGGCGGAAGTCGTTTTGTGAGCACAAGCTAGGCTCTTTACTGTAAAAAATGAACCACACTTAAATAGAAAAAAAAAAAAATGATAGTTGAACTTACACCGTGAGGAGAATCGATTCAAAAGCGCTCTCTCGTCATACCACGAAAACGAATTGCGAATACGAAGGCCCACCCTTGACCTCAACGATGATGGAGCCGCGACCTGCATCATCGCTAACTGATTATCGCCAGTGACGATTCTGTGATCGAGTTTTCGCCCATGGACAAAATGCTCGTCGGCATGAGAGAACGGCCTGTACGAAGAGTCCTTTCGGGCAATGAAGCATTATGACATTGGCCCCAAGAAGTTCGTGCAATGAAGCATTATGACATTGGCCCCAAGAAGTTCGTGCAAGGCGATACATTGAAAGAACGTACCGAGATCTGCAAGGATTCGTCTACTGGGAGTCAGCAAGTGTTGCATTGATGGGTACCGATTCGACAGGCGATTATGATGAGTCAGTTAATGCTAAAGACGGAATGAGTGCACTAGAGTCCGTTTGTGCAGAATGTAAACTTGCAAGACATTCGAGTGAAGTCGAACTTCAAAATAAACGGTCGATGGCTCTAAATACTGATGAACATACAACTCCAGCTACAAAGAGAAGCAAATTTAACACTGACGATGTAACAGGAAGTGAAGACGATCACGACGACAGCATGGACGAAAATGAACATGAAAGCAATGGTAATGTTGAAGACGATGATGGCGATTTTCTCGATGCACTGACACACCCCTCCTACACATTTGCTGCAATGAGTGACACGAAGAAGGCAGAAGACGCCGAGAATACGGGCTAACTATTTCCCGAAGACCCGAATGAACATGTTGATAGACTCAGATATTTGATTGACCTTCAAAAACGTGAGTACTTCTCACGTATTGCTGAGATATCTTCAATCATTAAACTGAAGGAACGGGGATATATAGCATGATGTGATGAACTACTTTCTTCTGAAATTGTGATTACAGAATAATAATAATAATAAATAATATTTTTTTGTGTGTGTCGTTTCCTTTTATCCCTCACAACTTCAAAGTGTTCCTATGAGCAGTAGCAGTAAGGGGGGGGGGGGGGGGGGGGTCAGATACAAAGGGATGCCGCCTTTTTGATTGACATAATTAATTTGGTACCAAATTGTGTTAATCAAATTGATTGACAGGGTTAATTGATTTAGAGGGTTAAATGTATTGAAATGGTTCAATGCACTGAAAAGGTTAATTTTAATCCGATTAAATCCCATTAAAAATTTTTATCCTAATTTATTCACATTAATTTTTTTGTGTTTTGTGCAAGAGTGTACTTAGGGTCAATTTTCTTTCTTTATTTTTTGGGGTGGGGAACAGCTCTGGTAGATGTTGTCAGGACGACGACTGGCACTCGGATGAGGTGTGGCGTGTTGGGGACAAGGTGTATATGTGTGTGTGTGTCTATATATATATATATATATATATATATATATATATATATATATATATATATATATATATACACACACACACACACACATATATATGGTGAATTGTGTACAAGAGTGGCATAAATATTTTTGGAGAGGATATTGCTCATAGACAGTAGATAAGTGATTTTTTGTTAATTAAACAGAAAGAGACGTATAGTTAACACACGAGAGAAATAATTTCCGAGTATTTAAACGATTTCTATGTGTGAATAAATTACACACATCGAATCGCAAATTTCAAACGATCACAACTACGTGAATAACATCTGGTGTTGACAAGTGCTAAACGATCACAATTATGTGAGTCTCCAGTATAAAATGAATTAATTAGCGAATCAAAAATGTCCCTATATATTAAACGGCAGGCTTCCTAATCACAAGATATATGAAAAATGTGATACTACTTGACGCCTCTCGCACATACCGGACATTATTTTAAAACACGTCCTTCTGCCTGTGAGACTGGCGAGGAACTCTTGAAACGGAATCCACATGTAAAAATTAATTAATTAATAAACACACGTAAAAAAGACAACGTTTAATATACGTCCATTCGCTCGGGAGGTCGCTGCAGCACTGACTTGGATATCGCACTTACGTCAACTTATAAGCTGTGTTGAGAGCAAAACATAACCTACGTTTGATTATAGACTGAGGTGAAAAACTCTGAAGTTTTAATGAAAATACAAAACGAATGTTTCCAAATAAATTAAACGGCTAACGAATATAAGTACATGAAAATGACTAAACACACAAATGAAATCGCACAAGGAGCTCCCCCAAAACATATTCGTCCACCTCGGAGGCTGGTGAATGAATGAGTGGATTGTATGACGTGCGCCCGCTTATAAGCTATTATATACACGTGGAGCGTGGTCGGCAGCTGACAGGCAACTGAGTTGAAATTACGGCAAAAACTCTGAATACGATTGACTAAACTATTTACACACTACTCGTACACATCCTGAATTATATCTAGACAAGAAGAAAGGTATCCCTACCAAGTAAGTATTAAAGATGTGCAATTTAAGCAGCGAAACGCGCTGACAACGATTTAGCACTTCCAGTTAACACGGACAAATATAGATTTCCAAACTCGCATTTTGAATTGTAAACTTTAAATTTTAAACAGACAGAATAGCGTACGACTCCCTCTCATTTGTACACGTACCTTGAGTATTTTTAAAACACATCCGAGGCTGGTGGAATGATGTGCGCTGGTATATCTGATTATATATTATATATATATATATATATATATATATATATATATATATATATATATATATATATATATATATATATATGGAGTGCGGTCGGAGGCTGACAGGCAACTGAGTCGAATTTTACGAGAAAAACTCTGAATACACTATTCGTCCTACAACAGACAATGAAACAATAATTTTTTAACAAAAGTTTCATTAAACCGCGTCTTTGTGCGAAAAGACAGTTTCTCTCCAAGGTTGCTGCTTAAATTGTACGTCGGTAATACTAACTTGGTAGGGATACCTTTTTTTTTCTCTAGATATAATTCAGGATGCGTATAAGTAGTGTGCAAATCTTTCAGAGTTTTTGCAGTAATTTCAACTCACAGCCACCGACCGCCCTCCACATATATAATAGTTTATAAGCGGCGTACACCATACAATCCACTCATTCATTCATCAGCCTCTGAGGTGGACGGATGTGATTTGGGGGAGCTCCTTCTGACTTTTCATTACGTTTTAGTCTCCATAGTATTTTCTGTGTTAAATATTAACGATTTCGCTATTTATACGTGATATTCACGCAAACTGATCACAGCGAGACAGTATTGTTCACTGTTATGGAAAGTGCTCACACAAAGTGATTTGCCCATTGTTGCGAATAACCACACACTATTTAAACCAACTGAAGGAAAAAGTATGTATTCAGTTCACATCCAAATATTTCTGCTCACTTAAAACATATCAATTAACCAGGTGATTTTGGTAAAAAGGTAACACACGCGAATAAATAAATTTTTTTCACACAAACTGCAAAGCTACAACCCCTGGTGGATATATGTTTATAAAATTCCAGATCTACAGTTTGGAGATAAATCAAACACACATTCACTTTGAAATACACTTTTAATATATCCCATTTTTCGAACAAACACAATATTAATTTACATATACAAAAACACATTCATGATAAAAATATTAATTTATGTACAGAAAAATCACTCAATCTTCTTTTCTGGGAAAGAGGTTGCTAACATTTGGTTGATGTTGCAGGAAGACGAGCTCATTACTCTCAAATCTGTGAGAAGTTGTTATTCACATCAGATTCTAGATGAGGTGTTGGTTGTTAGAATTTCAGATTAGTTATTTTAAGACACTATCTGTCAGTTAATTGGTTCACTCTTGATACAGCTGGCAGTTTAATTGACTCATAGATAGTATTGTCATTTAACTACCTCATTGGCAGTATTACATATAGCAGAGCTGAAATGAATATGGTGTTGAGTGAAGTGTTGCAGAAAAAAATGTAGACAGGAATTCTATAATATCACTCAGGGATACACCAGCCGACTGAATGAAGCACTGAAATACAAGAAGGGTAAAGTTTGTGGGGGGAAATTTGACACACACACACACACACGCACGCACGCGCACACACACACACCATATTGACATGAAGCAAGGCTCGCAGTTCAGAGGCTCTACACACATTCTAAGTTTCGTGGAACAGGAAATTTACATATTTTCCAATTGTATTAAAAACCTTATAGCAAAAAAGTTTTCATCTGTACATTGGAGCAAGTGAAGAGATTTGAGCGGCTCTTGAGAACGGGGTTCTTGAGAGCTGATGAGGGTGAAGCGAGTCGAGTAATGAAGCAGTGTCAGATTACAAACCTTCTTATCGTTAATAAACTTGGATTATTTACCACCAACAGTGAACAGCCGGTATTGGGAGATATGCACATCCATTTTTGATATCAGTAACTTACACGTTACTGTTATATTAATTCTGGTAGGTCGGGGTGATGTTTTAGTTAAATCTATCGAAGGAATTCTGCACCTCACGAAAAAACTAGAAAAATCTGCATCACTGTTAAGCCCATTGTTAACTATCTGCGCGCCAGTTAGCCTGCCTGCGAACGCGTAAGTCAGTACCTCATATCTGAGATTGGATGATGAACTTTTCATTGAAGCTGGAGAGTCGGAAATCAAATTACTTTTCATCCCTGAATTAACATATCTACTTTTTGGGGGTAATTCAGTGGGTGGAGCTGGAAATGTTAAGTGTTTTGCAGTAGGTGGACCACGTGGAGTTGATCGTGGATTATATTGTGGAGCTGTCTGAAGGGCTAACTGAAGAGCAGTTTGAGGAGCTAACTCACGAGCTGTCTGAAGAGCTAACTGAGGAGCTGTCTGAAGAGTTAACTGAGGAGCTGTCTGAAGGGCTAACTGAGAAGCTGTCTGAAGGGCTAACTGAGGAGCTGTTTGAGTATATAGTATTGTTGGCATAGAATCAGTCTTGCAAGTTTTACAATGTCTCATAAATTTTATTGCTCCATGTAAATTGTCTCTGGCCTAAATCACACTGAAACTGCTTCTTTAATTTTTCATTCCATAGCTCGTTCTTTCATGTCATCGTAAGTTCTGCAAAACTGTAAATTCTTTACCACACAAGCTACACAGCAAATACATAATTTCTTCCATACTATTCTAAGATTATAATGAAACTGCAGGGCGTACACCTTTAATAGGTAGTTATAAGCAGTTCCAGGAAGTAATTCGATTACATTATTCGAGTTTAAACACAATACATCTGAATTATATTATGTTTACAGAGTTTTATGTATTAAATTGCTTTAAAATTACTAAAAGTTTATTTAATCATTATCCCACACACAAACCTTTATGCACAAACACATTTAGATTTGCTTGTTATATGCACTCAAAGTTAACATAACATTTGATTGTCAGAATATGGGAATATTACAATTCTGCATTCGTAAAGCCAGTAAAACAGAAAAAAATTGTTTCAAAATATTAATTTTGTTACATCTTTCTTAAATTTTGCTTAAAAAATACATTTCTCATCACTGTGTGTTTACAAAAAAATTTTTTTTACGTAATATCTTTTCCATTATCTCCTTGGCAATACTTGTAGTATTTTCATCTGTTTAATTGTTATAATTTTTTCATGTATTCGGGTGTGTATAATATTATACATTCTGGTAAATCAGGAAAAGTTTCATAAAAGTGCGAATGCACTTCTTCGATGCTTGCTGGTATACTTCTATTTGGACACATATAGTATACACGACATTTTTCTCAGATCTGGACAAGATATCTAATCAGTACATTTTTCACCCTCTAAAGGACATTGGATATTTTTGAAATGAAACAACCCACCGCAAATCTCTCCAAAATTACGTATTATTCCAGTAGACAAATAAGAGTAATTCACACTTGAGTTTTCAGGGGTGACAGACATGTAAATACCAGTTGGGTGGAAGAAAGACATGTTTACAGTAGGAACATCACAAATATACAAAAACTATTTCTTTCTGAAACAAACTCTAAATGGTTTACTCCAATGTGCTAATAACTTGCTAATATGCAATACACTTCGATTTCTGTATGCAAGAACAGGTGATTTCATTGTCTTGTTGATCCATCTTTATGAACTAGTGGATTACATACAACCACGCACTTTTTATATTTAATTTTACTTGTTAGTTTTCTCATCCCAAATAATGCCATATCACTTAAATAATATCTACAGGTGACTCAGGAGGAGAATCATCATAGTCTGATTCACCCCAGTCATTTCCCAAGTTAGCATTAATTTTGAGTTTTCCTCTGAAGAGAAAAACATTGAATTAGATCCATATGTTTTACGTAATTGTTTGAATGATGGGCACTTGTATTATTTTTCAATAACTATTACTTTCCCATTATACACACTTTCTAAAATGTGTTTTTGTTCGACTTCACCTACATATATTTCACAATTACTTAGGTAATGTTCGCAAATATCTTCAATATTCTCATACTCTATACACTCACTCTCCCATTTTAAACCATGGTGGTGATTGGTAATCCATCTATTAGTTTTTTTGTATTTGGGAGTTAGGTATTTCCAGTCAAACGGTGCTTTAAGGCTCAATACAGTTGTATGTTCTTCCATATCAGTAATAGCTCATTCTTTAATGATACATTTTTTCTGCAGATTTACATCCTTGCACGTTGCAAAACATCTCGTCCTAGCTGTGGTCTGTCGCCTACTAACTCAATTCATTATCTTCACCAGCTTATCTCTTAGAGTGTAACTTGCTAATCTATAATGAATTATCAGAGCATAAGCTTGTGTATTTTCTGGAATAGGTGTATTTGCAATAATTTCAATTTGTGAATCAACTACGCCATTTGTAATTATGTCGTCTTGTTTGCTTACATCAAATACAAATAACGTTCCTCTACTTTTAAATATTTCAGGTTCTAGGATAGGTGAACTGTTTTTGTTATAATATGTTTCCTGAAACTTTGAGTACATATCATAGCAAAAAAAGGAATTACCCATTACCAAAGTTCAAATTTAAATCCACATATGGGTAAGCTTGACTGTTTAGATACAGTTTAATATTTTTCATATCACAATTATCGAATACTGATCTATCAGCTTTTAAATTGTTTTGTTGGTTTGTTTGAAAACAAATGACAACATATCTCGATATTTTCGGCGAAAAACTTGATTTCACACCCTGTACTATTTTTTGAGCTAACAGTAGAGTTGGAAAAACCTCTAAACCCCATGATCTGAAAGCGATGTCTAAATTCTCCCCTTTTTCGATAAATTTTAAAAACTTTACACGTTCACGAGTGTTAATTTCGATGTGTGGCATCAACCATTCCACACTGCTTAATTCAAATGTTACACCTTCCTCGTCATTAGCTGTATCATATACGGCATTCAAATGCATATTGCCAAATAGAATATTTAATTCTTGTTTAGCATTTAATATGATGTGTTTGTAGTCCTCAACAAAGCCCAAAACCATACTTAATGGTACAACAACTTCGTATTTTTCACCTGGGTTTATTTGTAGTGAGTAATCACTAGCATTGCTCCACCCAGCCGTAAGCCCTGTATAAATATTGTTTACAATTCCTGAGAGATAGTTCTTTATCATGGAAGTAATTCCAACATCTCGTGTTTGGTCTATTTAAACACCATTGAGCAGATATGCAATTCTATAGATTAAATTAAGTATTCCATTTCTCACTATTCCTGTAGTTATTGGATTACTTGCATCGGCTATCTTTTTAATTATTCCTCTAAACCTTAAACTTAATTTCGATGGTAACATGTAAATATCATGATTTTGTATTGAAATCCTTATTTCTGAAAGGAAACGTATATGAACCTGCTTGGAATGGTTCATACACATGTATTTCTGTATTAGTGATAGCATTTTAATAACTGGTTGGTTCTTTAACATTAATTACATCTTCCATTTCGATTAACTGTATATCCTAATTCTTTTAAATACAATTCATTGCCCCGTGTTAACTTCACGGGCACCTTGTTTGAAGTGAGTATTTCATGCTTGTATTTGCATCTTTTTGAAAGTACATTCTTTGTTAAATAGTTCTTAAAAGAACTGCCTACTTTACATTCAAATTTACTATTATACACAACACACATTATGATTGCAATGCACAACAGAATGCAATTGTTTATATAGCTTTTTAAAAATGTAAACGGACTGTGATTTTTTCGCTTCTAAAATGAATTAGTTTACCATCTTGAACGACAATTGTAACAACTATTTCATCAACACGATTAACTATTACTGGCAGATATATCAATGTATTCGGTTTTTTCAATTATTTTATATCCTGGAGCCACAGCACACGTGAATCCATGTATTGTCTCTGTCAGTTTTCCATTCAAATATGAACTGCCCACAACATTAGCATTTATACGACATATATTTACCGACAATATATTAATCTGTTTTGATGATTCATGCAATTTATTACTTGGATATACTTACCATTCGTAACCTAACATATTTGCAATTGAACTGTCTTCCAAGAAATCGATATCACTATACATTGCACTAGTTAACGTATTTGGATTTCCACATAATCGGAAATGTACATCTTCAGGTAATGCCACTTTAACTAATGTTTCTAAGTTATCCAACTCATAAGATCCTACCAGTATCACTATCTTGTAGGTTTTTTCCACCAATATTAGCAGTAAATGATTGGTTATGCATATCAATGTTTCGTATGCTGTTGTAAGGAACGAATTAGACTAGACTTATTTGCCATCCTCCATCTAACTCCAATGCAGGGAAATATACAGCACACATTGCGAAGAATTTCCACTTAATATCAACGTAATTTACATATTACTAATACTTTTTACTATTACACTTACCTATATAGCCTATTTATAGTCAAGAAACGTAAACATAAATGTCCACAATTGATTGCATTTGGTAATTGTTCCATTTTGTAACTGTAACTTAATTGCATGTTTTTTAATAATTTCGTATTTCAATCGCAGGAAGTAAATCGCCAAAACTGTCGTAATACAATAATTGATTTACGTTTTTCATTAATGCAACCCAATGCGTTCCTTCGTTTTGTATAGAATCTAAATTAACTATCATACATTCACGAAGATTTAGTTTCTTTGGTAAATAATCGCTCATATACACACCTCAGAAATAGGGAATATCCAGTTTATTTACAAATACATTACTGTCGTTGTTTGTAAGTGCATGGTTTGGTATACTATTTAGGACTTTCTGAATTTTTTTCATGTTTGGAGTTTTTCTCATTCTTGTCAAACTGCAGTGCGTGCGGTGCTGATTGATGGAAAGATTGCGAGATTGTTCGGATGAATGATTAAAAAAAAGCCTTACATTAATTTTTTGATATTTTTTTTGGATTTTATAAAAGTTTTTAAAATTTATTTTTGGGTGCAAGGTTATCCAAGGTCATGGACACGAGGTCAATGTCCAAGATGTGAGGTCAAGGTGATGGTTATCCAGATCTAACATGTTGGTCGTAGCCATCGGTACTACCAAGGTGTTGGAAATGTAAACAAATAAACGCAAATACCAATATGTTGGGCGGAGTGCATACGTCAGAATGAGCAAAGGTGAGTCGGTAGGGGTGGGGAATGTTAATACAATGCGATTGACTGGAGGGGGATCAATATGCTGGACTTGGTGCTGCAGAGGACCTCAGGAAATATAAGTTTCTAGAAATAATTGAAAAAATAATTTATAATAACATTTTATTAATTATTATTTATAAATTCTTATATTATTTGGGGGATTTTTGACGAATTTTCGGGTTCAAGGTCAAAGGTCACTGGGTTCAAGGTCTAATGTCAAGGTCACCGACGTCCAATGTACGGACAAGATGGCTAACAGAATCAAGATGGATGATGGTTAGGCCTGACTCAGAAATCTGGACCCTGTGTATCGATTTGGCATACCCAATGCTTATAAAACCAATATGGCAGCCAAGCTCTGCCCTCGAGAAGCGAACTTCCCAAATACTACCGATGGAGCGAAAATTGCCTTTCAGCGGCTCGTTTTTGCAGCTGGGGGAATCGGTGAAATTTTGAGGAAAGAAAGGGAAGTTTTAATTAAAAAGGGAAATTTTGAAGGGAAATGTTAGATTTTAAGAGTAGCAAAGGAAATTTTTAGGTAAAAATGTCCGCCGGTCGACCGGAATGACAGAGTATGAACAGTTCCGAGCTCCGGTCCCAGATCCCGATGTACCAAGTCAGCCAAATCATTCTACTCCTGGGTTTTAAGAATAAATTTATCTTATAGTCTTCTGTGGACTCCTGTGGTTTCAGACAGTACCATACTTTTCATCTGAAGTAGGTCTACGCATCAAGCTTCGTTGTTATAATTTGCATGTGGGTACGATACATCTCATCTATCACCATGCATATTCTGAGAGGGGAATCACTTTCCTTGCGAGGTAATTTTTTTTCTACACGAACCAGAAAAAAAAAATGAAAAGGGTGATTTCCTGGCATATCCACTAATTGATTCGCACACTGCTTCTTGCAATTACGAAGCAGCAGCTATAAATTGCAACAGTAACTCAACGGTACTAACGAAGTTTTGCGTTAAGCTATAACGTTTTAAATTATTTCTGAAAAACAAATACAAATAACACAAAGCGAATAATGTAAACTTGCAAATAAAAAAAACCCCATATACAAACTGCTTGCCGTCAATTGATTACTTTTGAACGCACTGATCGGGATCTACATTTCTGGCTATTTTGTATCCTTCCATTTTATGAAATTTTAACACTGCCTTGGCCTTAATCACTTTGTTCATGCGCGAATCTAGCAAAACAGTGAAACTGTGAAAATGCCACAAATTTAAAAATGTTACCGAGATGCACACTCTTACTCTCATGTAAATTAGTCAAACGCAAACTAAACGAAATAAAGTTAATGTCAACAAATTTTAAACACTGACATTTTAACACGACGTTAAGGCTAGTAGCCATTTTCTCCTAAATCGCTGGCTGCCTAGAGCATGTATGGCTACTTCAATTTTTTTGGTGTCTTAATATGGAGGCTACACTTCCTGCCGCGACCGCGGTGGTGTAGTGGTTAGACTACTCGCCTCCCACCGAAGCAAACCGGGTTCGATTCTCGGTGGTGTCGCCGGGGATTTTCGCGTGGGAATCGTGCCGGACGATGCCGCTGGTCGAGGGGTTTTCTCGAGGATCTCCCGTTTCCCCCACTATTGCAATCCGGCGCTGATCCATATTCACCTCACTTCACCCTCATCGGCTCTCAAGACCTCGATGTTAAGAGCCGCCCAAATCTCCTCACGCACTCACCCAATTCAAATTAACACAGCAACATTAACACTAAAGGCTGTTCACTATAAAAATGGGCACTTTTGAGATCAACCTTCGAAAAAAGTCACTGTCATAGTTTAACGGGGCCCTAAGTGACATGCGCCCAGTAAGGTTGGTAACGATGGATGGGAAGTAGTTCCGTATCTTAACGTTGAATAAAAAGTGTTAGGTAACAATTTCTCATCATTACAATTATTTCTTTCGATTTCTGTTTTTCTTTTAATGCATCACGGTATAAAAATTAGCACATTTGTAAAATATTTACTTTTCTAATAATTTAACAGATTCACTTGATCGACGAATGAATAAAGTGGCGAGGCCTGTGACAATTCTAATTTTACATAAGGCGAAAGAATACATAACGTGAATACGAGTAGATCTTAAGGGAGCCGCCTACCTGACGCGACATGGCACAGGAGCGAGCGAACGCTAAGGGCGACACTGGCACGCGCATCAAGCGCCGCATCGCCACTATGGGCGTAGCACTAAACTACCGCGCAAGCTTTTCGTCGAACCGTTTTTTCTGTGGGACGTTAAACGTTGACCGTATTATTTTACTGATTGAAAGTCTGATGCAAAGTTCAATGCAGGATTGTGTCTGAGTTTCACGTAGATCCGGTCAGCACATTTTGACATACGGCAGTCTGAAAAGGCTGTTTTTAGCTATGTTGGAGGGGTTGCAAATAGTGGTTCTAACATGCGTAGTGTCATGAAAGCGACATTCCGTCATCGCCTGAAGTTTGTTTTCTTTTCGTAAATAAGCACATTAGACGCACGTGGAATAGTTTCACAAAAAAAAAAAAACGGATTTACCAAACACTGCAACACATTTAAAGGCGCTAGTAGGCAGCCCCCTTAGGCACGGCTTTTAAAAGTGCTCATTTTACCGTGCAAACACCATATATAAAAATGCTTCATATTCACTAGGAATGATTCATCTCAAAAACTTATCGAATTAATTCCACACATTACGGGATAGGCCGGCGATGTACTGTTACAAGAGGCGAATTCTTGTAGTGTACTTGCAAGACCAGCAATTGAAACTGACATGCTTTTCGTCACTGGCTAATTACTGACCAATCAGAAAGAGCACTGCCGAAGTTTTTTGACGGACGATTGAAACTACACGTCTTGCACTGAGGGCGCCTTGAAATTTTGTTAGTATGCCTCTCAACAAGTTTTAATGCAAGTTATAATGTATTCAAGTTAACCAAATTATTTTTTATATTAAAATGTTGTTTGTTGGAAATCTAAACGTATTAAATAACTATAGGCTGTTCACGGTAGTGAGCATTTTTTAAGGCCCTTCTAAATTCTTCCTTTCACCCAATTTCCACCTTCCTGCTGCTTTTTAATATAAACATTGAAATGTGACCAATTAACACAGCGTATACATTTCACCACTATCAAAATTTAATGCCCGAGGCTGCAATAACATATATTTATAGATGGTTTAATGCCTGTTGGGAGGGCCTTAAAAAGTGCTCACTTTAACGTGAACAGCCTATTGTAAACTAAAAATGCTAATTCGAACACTGCCTTAGGCCATGTCTCAATTTAAAGAATTTTCTCTCTCTCTCTCTCTCTCTCTCTCTCTCTCTCTCTCTCGAGAGAGAGAGAGAGAGAGCACTAATTCGCACAACCTGGCTAGAGCACTGCTTCGCGCTCTCTCGTGCTCTCGCTCTGGGAATTGAGACAAACGCTCTCTCGTTTCTCTCCGACGTCAGGCAAACAGCTGGTGCCAAAAGGCGGGAAATCATGTTAAGCTAAAATCGCTGTGTTCAAAATAAATCACAAATAACTGTAGCACCACCAGAATATTCATTAAAGCGTAAAATACTATTACTTTTGTTTTATATTTTATCGTCATGCTACAGTAGTGACAAAAAAAAAAAAAAACGAGACGTAGTCAGAAATCCGCATTTATATTTTTGTAAAGACATGTTGCGTATGTCATTTCGCTGTTTAAAACAGTTGGAATTATTCACTTACAGTTAAAATGCAACGTGGTTTTGGCCCAAAAAGCTGCTATAACCTTATTCAAACACGGAAATAATGTAAACAAATATGGCACCTGCGGGAGAGCGCCAACGAGTATACAACTTCGTGCTCTCTCTGTGCTTTCAATCTACCGCGCTCTCTCCGACGAATTGAGACTACCAGAGAGCGTTCTCTCTGACGTCATGATGATGTCGCGAGAGCGAGAGAGTGCTCTCTGGGCCAATTCAGACATGGCATTAATTTACGTAGACTTGTATTGTAAGTATAGGATGTTCACGGCAAAGTGAGCACATTTGAGGCCCTAATTACTTGTTAATTTCAGCCGTTTTAAATTCTTCAATCACCTTTTGAAATAAATATTATCATGTAAGTAATAAACGTAGTGTGTAGATTACACCGCACTCGGAAGTTAACGTCTAAAGCTTAAAATAAAATACATTTATTTACTATTATTACCAATGAGAGGGCTTTCAAAAGTGCTCACTTTATCGTGAATAGCCTATAACAGTAGTATTTCTCCTACAGCCCGTAACAAATGTGTATTAGTTTCCTTCTCCACCTGGAGCAGAATGCTGTTCAAGGCGATGTAATGTGTAATTATACCTTCTAAGGAAGATTTTGTAAATTCGAACACGGGCCGAGACAAAAGTCCAAACAATAAATTCAAACGTGCGAAAGGTAAATTAAGAAGTATAAAAATGGCCACCAGATAACAATAAAACTCAGGCCGTGTCCGAAATGAGAAACTTCGGTATTTTGTAAATTGCCATTTCGTAAGTTTCAATTCGGATGTTGCCGACAGTCAAACGTTCAGCACTGGCAGCCACGCATTTACATTAACAATGTAAATTATTATTATTATTATTATCTAAATTTAATGCTTAAAGCGGACGTGATATTTCTATAATCACTGGAATTATGCGAATATATTAATAAATAAAAAACTAATTATTTAAATATAGACATTAAATAAATTTTTGTTTCTAAGTAACTTTGTAAACAAAGCAAAACACTTACTTGCTTTTTGAAACATGCTTAATTACGCATCCGGGCATATATTTTGAAGATCAAAACCAACATTGGCGCTGAAGTAATTTTGTATTTCTTGCTTACATCCGCTAGATACAAAATAAGAAATACCAAATTACCAAATACGTCACCATTTTTGTACAACATCGGGCCACGTGATCATTTTGTCGAAAAATATTTGCCATTTCGGACACGGCCTAGATAATGTACTTCGGCACTCACTTCAGCAATTTTTTTGCTTACTGTTTCGATATACCTGTTCTAAATAATGTAAAGCAAAATTTTTGCGCTCAATTTGTAGTTTCTGGAAGCCGAATTTGAGGGATACCAACATACTGACGACACGAGAAGGATGATGTCCATTTAATGACCAGTTATTGCAAGTGCAGATTCCGCAGAAAACTTGCACAAAGACCGTGGAAACGAGATTCCTGAATTGCAGATCGTATTTAAAAAATCTCAAAAACATTATAAAGTAATGACAGTTATTGGTTATGTGACAAACCACACTTACACGGTGTTTTGGTAACACCAGAACGGAACAAACGCACGCGTACTGCTGTACTAGTAAACAAAACAACACGGAGTCGGCACACGTTATACGGCGACGCCAGCACCATCTCTGAAACCTGATCAGAAACATATCGCAAACCTGTTTCGGCGGCAAATTTGATTTGACACGCAAACGTCAGTTTTAATCAAATTAGACCAAAAATTACGCAAACAATAATTTATTAGCACCAGGAATACACTAGAATAACTAATAAGAATAAATGTAATTACTATAAACTGATATTAACAATTAATTTAAAAAAATTGAAACAAAATTCCTGCTCCTGCTTATTTTAACTTCAGAACTATCTGTCCCATGTATAATTTAAATATAAAAAAATATGCTTTCAAATTTTAAAATTACGTAGTGATTTATATACATATGTCAAAGCTCATAGATAATTTGGCTTCATGTAACCGTGTTTGAAAATTTCTGATGCTGGCTGATACATTGCTGATTTCATGTAACATCACTACTGTAAAGCATTTCGATAAAGCAGTTTTAATGTGATAAGTCCTGAAATAACGAAATTTTCTAACATGCCTGCGTTATTTGTGAAGATTAAGAAACATATTATTGGAAGTATGCATTTAAGAACTAGCATTGTTAAAACCAGTAAAAGTCTATAAAACACTTCTCCCAGAAAGTGAAAGATGGTTTGCTTCATAAACTACAAACTTTTATACTATGTAGCACCAAATAAATGTTTAGGCATATATTAAACTAGACATTGAAAAGGAATCAGCATTCGATTTCCTAAGATATTTTGAAAGTGGTAAAAAACTTTTGAGTTTGGAATTAAGAGACTATTTAATGTAGGGTATGTGTTCTCTGTGCCTAATTGTTTAAAATGTGTGTAACTGGATAGGAAAATCCGGGACACACACCAAACAACAATAACTAAGGGACTGTATCCAAGTACTAAACTATTTGTTTACTAACTACATAAATGCTGACAAATATGAACTTCTTAAGACATAGGAAAACCTAACACCATGAGAACTTATAAACCTTACTAACATGGAAATGTCATAATTGTGGTACTACTCAGACGTTCTTACTTAATAGAACTAGGACAGGCATTCATACTGCTATCTACTTAATTAATATACAGATCCTCACCACTCGCTGGGCTGCGTATCCCTGATGTGCCATGTCTTCCTCTGGTTTCTCTGCTTGTGGGATTGACAATCCTTCGATTTCTACGAAGGTACCTTGCTAAAAACCCAAGAAGTGCTACACCAAGGGTCACTGAAATCACTGTGACCTATAAAAGACATAACATACATATCAAAATAACAGAGCACTAAATAACCATAGTTAAATCAAGCAAACTGTAATGTGATCTTACCTTCTGTGGCGATGATAAACGAATGTTCCTAAGCATCATAATGCTGGGAAGACGCGCGAGTATTGGATTAACTTTATTTACAACGGGCATATTCATGACAAGCCGAGAGTCTTAAACACGATCGAAAAATTAACAAATTGAAATGGCTCGAATTTTGATCATTTATCACACGTTTAGGAACAGCTGACTCCTAGACGTGGTGGATACTTGCAAGGTATGTATATTTGACTGTATAGCCATTAATCAACCTAAAGCTCGAAACACTTCACGCCAATTAGAAGTACTGTAATGGTTGCACAATTTATAATATTTTACAGCCAGATTTTAGACAGCAATTTATACCATAACCTCACAACCAAATCAAAACATCCCGCTACACACTCGCGAAACAACTAACCAAACGAAACCAGCATTAGTTCATGGTTCGTACTATAGAGTGCAATAAAAGCGTGTAAATAAATATGGCGAAGCAAAAGTAATTTTTTTTGTGGCTGCCGTATTACTATTTCGTGCGTGCTGGAATTTATAGGTGATGTATCCCAGGATACCGCAGAAGTAAGATGATTTCTGATGATATTAATGATTCAGAATATTGTTTTGATGATTGCACCATCGAATCACTGCCGGATGAAATTCTGGAAAATATTTTAAGTTACGTCGCACCATATGATGATTTGCAATGTTGTGCAGCGGTTTCCAAAAGATTCCACGGCATTGTGAAAAGTAAGTGAATAACTAATGCGTGAAAATCACCATAACGTTTTAAAAAATTTGAAGAAAATATTTTATCAGAAATTACCATATTGCAGTTAGTACCTAAACTGTTTATAAACAAATTTTTTAAGATTCTGTACAAAGACAATAAACATGAAATAATTCAAATAGCAGTGTGCATTAATCTGAACATCAATTTTATATGAGCCACAATCAGTGTTACAAATGTTCTGTATTTAGAGTTCTCCAATTTTTTTTTGTGGATGGGCCTAATGATATTTGGCTTCAATAGTCAACTTTATTGCTAGTGTAAAATTCATATAATAATTTGTTGTGCTTGTGTACACAGCTATGCTAGCTCACTTGTTTCACATTTGATGAGCTCTATACTGGCATAGTTAAATTGAGGCTTGCTCATGAATGTTTTGCATAGCCTAGCATACAAGTGGTGGTATTGGGTCGTAGAATGGAGGCTAGCAGTTATCTGTTTAATATACCATACTATTGGGGGCACTGCTACAAGGTAAAACTACAAATGAAAAGGTGTGTCGAATGTTCAGTTGCCACATACTTTACACCATACATTAATCTTGGGTACCAATGAAAACATGGTACGACTGTTTCAAAACAAATAAATTTTTATCAAGGAACGTCCACTGTAGAACCCCATGTAGTCTACAAGTGCAATATGTTTTATTAAAGCACTATCGTGTTGGAAATACAGTACTGGTAGTTACGTTATAATTTACAATAGTTTGTTCAAAAATGGAATTTTTCAGCATGTACAGAAGTTGCTGTATAATTAACTTACCACAGAGGCACAATTTTGTAATAAGTTATTAGCTTTATAAACGTTTAAAAAAATTGTGAGATAAAAATGAAAAATAAAACATTTAGTTTACGACAGGATGAAGGAAAAAAACGTAAAGACTGTCTCCTCCTCATATTGGAATTGGATAGAACAACCCATAAAACATTAAAATGCACTTTTAGGTGAAACAATTGTATTTTGATTGTTTAAGAATACGCCCATGGATTTAATATGAATACACCTGCTTTAGTGGGTAGAATTTTCTTTGGGATAGTTATTGGAAAGAAATAAGAGTAACAAAATGGATACTTGGCTTTTATGTGTGAAATAAGCAGAGCTCTTTCGTTTGTTTGACATCAAAATCAGTGTACTAGCACTTTGGAGTAGTGAGATACATATACTGCCCTGAAATTTATGCCCACACCTAAAATTGCCACCACTCGCCATGTGCTCCTCGCGTTCACCTCACACATTACATACTGCCAACTCCAGGGCATGCCCACATCGTACTTGTTAGAATTATATCACATTTATTTTAATTGTGTCATTGGTTCAAAGTTATAATAGCGTCGGAATGGGTCAGCCTGTAAACATTACATCAATGTTTACGTCAAAAGCAACAATTTAATATCTAGATGTTACCAGACACCTTAAAAATAATCTCAGTAAAGACAAATCTTATAAAAGGACACGCATTGTGATTCAACCGCTGTCTGGGTTTGTTTAATATACTTAGGTAGCATGTTAAAAAATAGTTCCATCATGCTATCCTAACCTAACCCAGATTAACCTAAAAGTTAACACATTACAATAAGTTATGCAATTAAAAAATTATATTGTACAGTATGTGATCTTTGTATGATTCATGCAGCAGTGCAAGTCGTAGAATGATCTGTTATTCCAGATACGTACACCATTGCAAGCATTTATTATATAAAGTGCAGAAAACTCGGAACAAGACATTAGAAATATAAACAAAAAATAATGAAGAAAACCTGAGCAAAGGTTAGTTTTTGTCAAGTACCTAGAGAATTCATCAAAAAGGGGTTACAGGTTTTGGGACTCACAGCGATTAGCCCCACCCATTGTCCGTCCAAGTGCCTTGCATGATGCGCTGGTGTTGGTAACTGTGAAGATGAGTGTAATTATATATATATATATATATGTGAGGTGTCAGCACTTTCTCTCTTCCCCTTATCAGCCGACGAAGGGATAGGGAGCTGCGCAATAGAAGCTATTTTATGTTTTGTTGACCGCACTCTCAAAATCTCTCCCACTGTGCATGTCCATGTTTGCAAGAGAAACAAACAAGTAATCAAGGGAATGATGATATCATTTACAGATATATGCAGATAAGGCTTTATGACACAACTAGAAGACAATCAGCACAAACTAACACAATGGTGAAGACTGATATGTGCTCATGCATTGTACACAAAAGTAACCCTGAATAAACAGTCTGTATACTGTGGGGAAATGCATTTACTGTCCGCAGTGGGAATTCTCTAGCGAGCACACTCACCTGTTTGAGCATAATGTGAAAGTGTGTGTCATAGCGAACAAGTGAAGGTTTTACTGTGATAATTTGTCGAGGGAAATAAGGGGCCACGGTGGCTGAGCAGTTATCCTGCTTGCCTCCCACCAAGGCGAACTGGGTTCAATCCACGGTTGGGTCACCAGATTTTCGCTAGTGGGAATCGCGTTGGACGATAATGTTGGTCAGCAGGTTTTCTTGCTTCCCTCGCCCCCTTCATTCCGACGCTGCTCCATATTCACTTCAGTCACCCTCATCGGCTCTCGAGACCTCGCTGTTAAGAGCCTCCCAAATCGCTTCGCTCTTCAAGGGAAATACGTAAATAATGCACACCCAACCCAACCAGATCCGCAAACATACTTATGGTGACAAACAAAAGAACTTGTCAATTGAGGTTTATATCACCAGGAACACAAACTGCACACAATAGTTATGGAGATAAATTTTCATAACAGGATATTTATGTAACTGTTAAATCACAATATTCACACAGTTTAATTGAAAAATCACCATATTAGATATATTGCAACATTGCATAGCACCATGCACAGTGATACAGTCATATCTGTGTCAAACGTTGTTTGTCTCATTGCATTTCCCAGTTGACTACTGGGCGCACTCTTCGTGCAACCCGAACACTAGAAAAGTGCAATTATCGTGTGGTTTCCAGAAACATGCTTGTATGATGAACATGTTTGGTGTCAAACTGGTGCACTGCACTGACACTGAAGGCAGCGCAACAAAAATTGAAAATTTTTTCAGTGCGTTTGGCAATTGGGATATGGGAAACAATTGCATTTGAGTGCAAGTGCAAAGGAACTGGAACGTGTGTCACTTGGCCAGTGCGCACTGAGTGCAATCCAGTGTGTAATTGTAATCTTGTAACACAAGGAACAGAATGCACAAACACAGAACTAAATAAATAAATAAATAAATAAATAAAGATAGAAAGAATCACTTGGTGGTAACACATTTATATATAAAAATTAGGATGGTTAAAGAAATACGAAAAATTGCAATGTATGATGTGTACAATTTTACAACAGAGAAGTGTACCCCTTCTCCATACTGTGAATACTATAAAATTTAACTAAAGGCGGACTACAATTGCTATAAGCACATCACGGACACAACACAGTGATATAAATAACAGTTAAATTGCTTGTTTTCAGTTTGAGTGGCTACAATCGTGCATACTGATAAGCACTTACCTAAGCACAGTTATAGTTACAAGAAAAGTTCAACTTGGTTAAACTTTCCTTATTACTATTGCTGTGCATCAATATTTAGCCAATCAGAAGCAGCGCTACTTATACTACGTTATCAAATGAAAAACTCATTTACAAATGAAGAAAGTGTGTGTTTTGACTTCATTCCTCGGGCAGATACTTTTTTGTTTATTTCTGCATAATCGCAACCACGGAAGTTTTATAACGTTTTTAGGTAATGTTAATAGTAAAAATTAAAATAATTTCAAATTTTTAAAACGCCTCAGATCACTTGAAAAGATTTATTTTTGACAAAAAACCATTACCAACTATAGAGAACTAAACTTCTTCGGTACAAATGTAGCAACATAAACAAACTATTATTATTATTATCGTTATATCAATTGTAGCAAGGCCACTGTGCTTGTGTTGTGTTTTGTATGTGAATGTTTTAGGTATATGTCAATTGTGGCCCGGCCATAGGGGCTTCAATACCACAATTATTATATATTTAACTGTGCCCAGAAAAAACTTACTCCTTACTGTTTGAGTGATGAAAATTACTACAGGGAAAACTTAACCAAATTTCCACAACTTTCCCAACTTGAGATTAATGTGGCAGCCTCAGTTCCACTCATCCATATAACAAATAACATTGTGAAATAATTCTTGGCTAGAGCACAAGCTTGCTTGGCTATCAAATAAATTTAATTATTAATTAATGAACTCAAAATGCTGTCCAGATGGGGCTAGACCAAAAAATTCATTTGATTTACTACGCAGCCAATGGTCACCATTTTGAACATCTAAAGCGAATGTTCTCCCCCTCGCAGTATCTATAACGGGCTGTAGAGATCCCACTTTGTGTCGTATTTAATGTTCATGTTATGAAAGTGTACATTGTGCTACATATTTAAAAAGTATATCTTGACGAGCTTCATTGATCTTTTTACCAATAGATGGCTACATGATGCCATTTAGATCGCTGATGTTACGACTCGTATCTCACTGGTAAATAATGCTATAAGGATGACTCCCCAGCAGTGTTTTTCCCTCTTCCAGTTATACAACCTTTGTGTGAAACATTTTTTTCCATTTGGAGCCCCGGTACAGCGTCATTGTGGATAATCGAGATAAATGGGACATCACAAATATAAAGACACATAACATTAATTTTCTCTTGCTTGAAAAATTTCTGATTTAAAATGTGTTCAGCTAGAGGACTCTGTATGTAACTCACCTGTAGTGAATTTGCTGTCGTGGTGATGTACAGTATCGTGAAACATTTTTTCTTCTCCCCACAGGTGTTATACGTCATACGAAGAGGAAATTCCAGAAATCAATTTCAGAGTTTAATGTAGAATGGGACCTGGTAACCACTCCACTGATGACAATAGCGAGGCGATACTCCCATTCAGCTTGCCTTAATGGTAAGTTGACTTGTGTTTCACTATTCAATTATTTGAGTGTTCCTGAAAGCTTTTGGCTGTATTTTAGAAACAGTACACACACACACACACACACACACACACACACACACACACACACACACACACACATATATAAATTACATAATTTTGGTGACATTATACATAGATAAGAATACTTACATACATAAAAACACTTGATATAAGAGTGATAATACATAAGAGAAAACACTAGGAATACTAACATAAAACAGGAGAAAACCTTATAAACATGACATAACAGTGATGAAAACAAGTGGTAAAATGTAGCATTCAACAGAAATTGAAATGTTTTTGAACATAATAAACAGTAAATAAATATCAGAATCATTTACATTCTATGAACATACATAAGAACACTTGATATAAAAGTGATGAGGTATAATACATAAGAGGAAATACTAGGATTACTAACATAAAAAACTGCAGCCGAGGCCTAGTACTGGGCTACATCTTTGCTACATCTTTGTACTGATTAATTTTTTTTTAAATTGAAAAACGACTGCATGATTAAAAAATAGTGAAAAAATCATTTAACGAAAAAATTGCTACTGCCACCTGCATGTATTTAGATATAAACCCTGACTAAAAAGCATAAGATAATGTTGGCAGTGAGGCATAAATACTTTAGTCTCATATAACTTGACAAGAGTTTGTCAGTCAATGAGTGGCAACTTGACGAGTAAGAAACAAACAATCTGCCATTTACAAAATCGTGTATCAGTTGATGCATGAACTAATGGAAATTAATAGTACGTTGGCTAGTCTGACTGCTCTGCCGATGCACATCAGACAAGCAGAAAATATGTGGATAAGAGAGTTCCTAGATTACATAATACATTTTATTTTACATGGTTACAAAACAGCTCTTATAAGTGTTAAAAACTAAACTTTGTGCTAAAGTAGTAATGTATAGGTGTTGAAAATGAAATGCACATTAAAATGGTCCATATTCAAATGAAACGCTGCTTCAAACATTGGGAGTTCTTTTTACATTGTATCCCCACTCACAATGCCATCCATACTTCCTTGATATTAATCCCAAAAGTCCACAGAAATATTGCAGAGTATTGGTGAATTATTTTCATATAATTTGACAAAATATATTTCAATATCATGTTGGTTCAAGCCAGTAATAGCAGAAAAGTGAAATTTTTGAAAGACTGGATCAAGAGGCCAACGTGCTGCTACCTGTTGAGAACATGCCCTGCAATGCCATCTGTTAGCAGGCTCCCGAAACACCACCAGCCAGAAAAAAAATTGCTTTCTTGTGTAAAATAAATTGAACAGATACGAATGGTTTTATTTTTCCCAGAGCTCTGTATAATTTTCAAAGTAACATTATGTATTTCCATGTGCAGTGATTTTGATTACTAGTAATTTATTTTGGGCCGGTAATCGTTACTCCTGTGTCAATTTCACACCATGTTCTCTTCCCACAAACCCATCTCCTCGTTGTTTTCATGTTGTTATTATACTGTGTTAATATAACGAAAGTTGGACGCACATAGTAGATTTTAAGCATTTCTTACTTTATTCCTTGCCACCTATTTCCAATTCGAGCTGTTAAGTATCAGTAATAGCAGAATAACTGCTTTGCAAAAGTTGTTGGTGAGTGGTTTGTTGGCTAATGAAAGTGTGTTGTCAAGCAAGTTCCCCGAATTTCTTTTACTCCCAGTCTTAACGTATTAGCTGTAACGTCCAAAATGTGGTATAACTACAATTACCGTCTCGCAAATATTAACAAAAATTTTCTGTCTGTAATAAATTAAAAAAGAGTTGGCAAATATTTTTTGCAATGTTTTCTATTTTACTTTCATAACCTACACATTTTTTAGACAATTGTCAGTCTATAAATACTCTACCTTAAAATTGGTTTAGCATTACAATGTCAAGTGGATTAGCTGACTGTATTTTAATAAAATGTACAGCCGTCAGTTGACACACCAGCTGATGGGGAAAGGATACATATACGAAAAGTAAAGATGCTATTTTCGTCAAACTGTCAAAATATAGCCAAGTTACGTGAGATTGAAAGTACTAGTTCTGTGTATTGATGTTATTGCAGTTGGTATAGTGGCTAGAGAACTTGCCACCAAGGCAAACTGGTTTTTATTCCCAGCGGAGTCACTCCCAAATTTTGCATGTGGGATCATGCCGGATAATGCTGCTGCTTGGAAAGTTTTCTTGGGGATCTTCCATTTCCCCCTTCCTTGCATTCGGACGCTACTCTACATCCGTCTCTCTTCACAGTCACTGGTTCTCAAGACCTTGTTAAAGATCTGCCCAAACGTCTCGACGCCACCCCACTCTACCTTACCCAGTTTATTGACACAGTATTTAAAAGGAAATGTTTAAATTACTAGTAGTGTACAGTTATTTTTAATATTGGTTTAAGTACATATCGGAATAATAATCAGCTCAATTTATTGTAATTGTTTAGAACGCCAATTCTCTCACAGTTCCAAGTACCATTAAAGTACAAAACATTACCTTCACCATCCCGGGTTTCATGAGGTTTATGAAGTCTGTAGGACTACATGCAGTCACAAAAATTCTAACGGAACGTAGAGAAACTCAGTATTCTGCATTGTGGTAACAGAAAGCTGTAACATCTGGCATCATGTGCCACAATGCTTAATAGCTCAACCATCTTAGTGCTTTTAGTACCAAGTCAAGCCACTTCCACCCTCACAAACACCCATTCCCGCATGCTAAAAGTGTCTCCCAAATATAATGTTCTGATGAAGTAACAATATTTGCACATTTATGGCTGCTAATCTATGGGCGTGTTAACTTTGACATGTGGTGGAAGGACATACAATCAGTGTCACGTGTGGTCAAGAGATTTGGGCGGCTCTTAACAGTGAGGGCTTGAGAGCTGATGAGGGTGATTTAAGTGAATGTGGAACGGAGATCTCAGAGAAAACCCGCCTACCAACGGCATCGTCCGGCACGATTCCCACGTGCGAAAATCCGGTGACCCGGCCCGGGAATTGAACCCAGTTCGCCTTGGTAGGGGACGAGCTTGGTAAAATGTGTTCGGTTTTAAGGGGGCCTGCCTACCGGAACGGTTTTCTTTGTTTGAGGCCAAGAAGTGCAGGAGTGATAAAGGGTGACACTGCAGTGCGCATCAACTGTCCCATTGCCACTACGCGCAGGACTCCGAACTGGCATGCAGAGTTCTCATCATCCTGGCTTTAAGCTGTGTCCTTATCATTTTATTGATGGAAAGAGTGTAACAAGGTTCATTGCAATCCGCTATCATAGTTTAACTTATGTCTGGGTAGTAAGTTTTAAGATCCAGCATTCTGAAAAAGATGTTTTTAACAATTTTGGTGTGCTCTACAATAATATTTTTATAGGCTGTTCACAGTAAAGTGAGCACTTTTAAGGTCGTAGTTACTTTTTCCTTTGAGCCATTTTTTATCCTTTAACTAATTTTTAAAATTAAAATTTCCATGTAAGTAATAAACACAGTGTATATACTCCACCGCACTCTGAAGGCTGAAATAATGATTACTTATTATTCCAAATGAGAGGGCTTTCAAAAGTGCTCACTTTACTATGAATAGCATATAGTATATGTAATAACTAGAGCCCTGAGTATTTCACGGATTGAGTTGGCAGCAAGCTAGACTGAACAGCCCTCTATACACTCAAGACATTATCGTTTGCTGTGATCAAGTGAGGCCTCTCTACAGGACTGTTAAACACACACACACACACACACTACTGCTTCCTGCGTATTACTGGCTCACAGTTAAACGGAGCATGGCTAAAGAACTGTCGTCCAATCACAACAGTAAGAGAAAAGAACAAGTCTTTGGAGTCTACCTCGCCTCCAAATGAATTTGCAAAATACTCGTGGCTCTAGTAATAACTTAAAAATACCATTCCATTTTCATCTTCTGAAGTATGTTTTCTTTTTGTAGATAAACGTGGGGGGAATGTGTTTAATAGTTTTGTCAAAAATCCTGTTTTTGAACCATTGCTGTAATACAATTCAGGCACCAGGCAGGCAGGTCCAGTGACAAAATGGAACTAAAAGGTGGTGAACATAGAGGAATGTGTGAATGGCCACAGGCTGCTGAGAGACGTGTGTGGTTACAGAGAACTGCATGTACGTGTTTGGGGGCTGCACGCCCACTGGCTCAACCTTCAACGACCTGTGGTGCCTGAACCTCAACACGCGCCAGTGGGAGCGGCCCCTCACCGTGGGTAGCTACCCGTCCCCCAAGGCGTACACCACCCTCGTGTCGCACGACCACCAGCTCATACTGTTTGGCGGCTGGACGCATCCTTCGCCGTTTCCCCTGCACCAGGTAAGCTGGCTCAACCAGCTGCAGAAACGTGTGTTCATGCATAAAGCCCCTGCCATACTGTCTGATTTTCTCTTTCAAACATATTTGAATTGACAGTAAATTTGACAATGAAATACGGTCGCCAAATTTTCGTATGAAACAAAAATTTTGTAAAATGTAATTGAATTTGTTTGAAAATGTCACACTGTATTTGATGAACCTAGTCTAATTTTTATTTAAACATGGTTTCCAAAGTGTGCTAAAACTGTTTTGTTCATGCAACCCATTACAGGGAGTAGTATTAAAAATGTTTATTTTTACTTCTAAACTAAATTTTAAACTTATTTATCATGCACATTTGCTGCACAATGAAGACAATTTGCCTTTGATTCTTTACTATTTTGGTTCAAAGTGCACTTCCAACAGCATTCATATAGCTGTTTGCAAATGAACTGAGACAGTTCTGTTCATATGCATTTATGGGGCCGGAAAGGAGTGAGAGACAGTACTGAGGGTCTGACCCCGGTGGATACCCCTCGTAAGTGTCTTGTCGTACAGCCTGAGCCAATACACCGCTCTGTCCACTGCTCTCTACAGCGCCTGATGAAAGGAGCAACGGGTACAACTCTTGTGTGTGTGTGGCTGCGGTCCTTGGCGCTACACAGCAGGGAATCACGTCGTCAGCTTCACTTTTGCGAGGTGATAGTTTGCACTTTTTATTTCCTATGCCGTACACCGGAAAGGGCGTGCATAGAGAAAGTTAAGATGACCAGCTTATGCGTCTGAAGCCAGCTTGCCTTGCGATCCCAATCCTCCACTTGTACTTGGCAATTTACCTACATGGTGCAGAGTTCTCACTGCTGCCCATTTGAGAGTCCTTACCCCTCAGTGTTACCAAAACCTCTCTTCCCTCCACTCTTAAAAACTGCTGGATCACCTCACTGCCTGGTTGAGGCTATCAGAAGTGGAGAAGAACCACCTCTCGGGATAGCAAACCCGTGGTTCGGGGGTCAGCCGATCACCAATCACCAGTCCATCCCAGACACCAGTACCATCAGCAGCACTTCATGCCCTGATGAGGACAGCAGAAACCAGCCATCTTCACTTCAACTGGAGCAACAACCTCACCGGATCTTCATGATTCCAGGTAAACCAGTTGTTAAGGGCCAGCCCGATCGCAGGGCCATGACATGGGACCTGTCCAGTATACCAGCCGAGCTCCCACGAAGCACTAAGGTACCCTTAATATGTCTCGTGATACTGGCATCACGAACCAAAACTGTAAAATTGACAACAATGACAGCCTCTTTTCTGAAAAGTCATGTAACCAGAGTTTGCATCATGTGTCAAAGTTTGACTTGACAGCCCACGTCAATAGAAACCATTAGTCGGGTATGCGTCAGTTTAACATAGAGGACGAGACAGTTCTATCGTCTACCGTGTGGAACATATGGACAGTGACGCAGTAGTCAGCAGATAGTAAGAGAAAGCTGATTGGGACGGTCTGAGGAACTCATTAACTTTCAACATTGTGAGGTGCTATTTATGTAAGAAGTCTGTGTGTGAGATTTCCACCCTCTAGGTTCAATGTTTCTAATGTTATAGTGACATGGAAATGTGGCGGGAAGTTTACAACCAAACAGCATGTTGATCACCAGAGACCATTAAGTGTTAAAGAAGGTAGTACAATGTAATTGCCAATCATCCATCGCCACCATTAACTGTTCGGTACAATGTGCAGAAACTTTGTTTCTATGCCTGAACAGTTGCCACAAGCCATGCGTCACATAGGCAAATGCCAAATGCCGCCTTGCATGGTGTAAGGAGCATTGAAATTGGACAATAGAACAGTGATAAACCATTGTGTGGAGTGATGAATCACGATGTATGATGTGGCAATGTGGTAATAGGTTGTGGGTGTGGCGAACACCTGGTGATGGAGATCTATCAGCCTGTATATTGCCAATCGTGAAAGTCGGGGGTGGTGGGGTTACAGTGTGTTCATGTTTCTTTTGTTGTTCTATGTTGCACTGTCAATGCACAAGTTTACATTGACATTTTAACCATTTTCATAGTCTCTTTCAATGTGACAGAGCACCCATCCATCCTGCAGGACGTGTGATGGAGTGGTTTGACGACAAAAATGTCCCGCTATTGCACTGACCTGAGTAGAGTCTTCATTTTAATCATATAGAACATCTCTTGGGATATTTTCGAACACCATATTTGTGCTGACCACTGACCCACATTGAAACCTCTTCTCATTTGGGTGCTTTACGAGGAATGGGCTGCCAGTCCCCAGGAAACCTTTCATCACCTGATTGAAAGCATGCCTGCAAGAGGCAGGCTGTAGTCATTGCTAAGGGTGGGTCAACACTGTATTGACTGCCAGTGTTCGTGATGGAGAGTGGTCCAAACTTGTATTAAATTTTCCAGTGGGTGTCCAGAATTTTTTGCTAACATAGTGTGTCTTAGTGTCTGTTGAAGATGGTTAACTGGTGCACTGTGCCAGTGTTGTCACATGTAGCCTCATGGTGTTGTGTGCAGCCATGGAAGCTGTTCAACGAGCTGCACGTGTACGACATTCCCAGCAGCAGGTGGATCAATGTGGCCACAGTGCCAAGCCCGCCGGCACTTGCCGGCCACTCCGCCACCATGCAGGGCCGGCTCATGGTGGTGTTTGGTGGTGTGCTGCAGAGCAAGCACGGTGGGCACGAACGCGTCAGGTGAATACCCATTACACTCACTCAAATTAAGGGGAATCAGTACCTGCCATCTTTGATTTATAGAATTTTGCTCACAGCCTGCATTACAGATTTTACATTATATCTTACTGATTGACAGGCCATAGGGATTGGTTTGTACATTTTACAAATTTGGTTTTAACTGTCTTAATTTTTCTAGTATAGTCCATTCACAGTGTCTTCACACTTTTTGAAAAAAACCTTTGATGAAAAATTTCCCCATGTATGATGTGCTGGGTTCTTTACTAAATTTATCATGTGTCATAAGCATTGTACACTTCTGTTAACATAAAAGTACCTTAGTTTTGCATATAGTTTACCTATAAATTATAATATTTAATTTATAATTAATGAGAATGAAAACAGAGGAAATAGTGTTTTGGTAATACCTAGTAAGAAATTGTGCTTATGAAAAATATTATTAATGTGAGTGTACAAGAATGTGATTTGTTGTCCCTCTGGTGTAATTTTGTAGACTCGGTTAAGTTGCATGCTGCAAAGGAATATCCTGGCAGTAGAATTTGAGAAGGGCTTTAGAAAAGATGGAAGTAACTGTGAATGGACCACAGCATCTTTCTGTAGTTGCCTGCGAGAAATCATATCTTAGTTCTTCCTGGCAGCCACTTATAAAAATTATTACAGGCAATGGAGCTGTAACATTTTAAATAAAGCTTGAGATGCTGTTATTTATGTTTTCACATGCAAAAAATTGTGTCAAAACCATTTGGAATGGAACTTGTGGCACAGGTGTCATTCAAAATGGTCTGCTTTAAGGGAATCCCATAAGTGCCTAAAGGTTACATCCAGCCATAAGGTAGCATTGGAGTGGCAATGAAAAATTAAAATAAACCAGCTTCACGTGTGTTCCATTTACTCACAATTTTAAGCAGCGACTGTAGAATTTCAATACAGCAATCTTTTCAGAAAAGGTATAGTATTGTCACTATTGTTTAAAACATTGTTTTATTGAAGAATATAGGCTATTCACAGTAAAATGAGCACTTTCGAAAGCCCTGCTTAAGTTCTACATGTATGCATGTTGTGTATTCTTCCGCCTTATGTAAGATTAACATTGTCATGGGTCTTATCACTTTATTCGTGCATCAGTTAAGTGAAAATCTGAAATTATTAGAAAAGTAAATATTTTACAAATCTGCTCTTTTTTTTAACTTCGATGCATTAAAAAAAAATCAGAAACTGAAAGAAATAATTTAAGTCATTATAGATGGTTACCCAACACTTTTTATTCAACGTTAAGTTATGGAACTACTTCCCATCAATCATTACCAACTTTACTGGACGAGTGTCACTCAGTGTGCCGATTAAAATATATGCAGACAGGGGTAGTTTTTTTCTTCTAAGGTTCATGTATAAAGTGCTCACTTTATCGTGAACAGCCCTTAAGTATTGTAAACAGAGTGATACTTACAGTGATTTTTGCTGACTTAGATTCTTTTAAATGACCACATTTATTTCTGTCCTGAAAAAATATTTACATTGAAATATTCTATAGTCGTAAAAATTAGAACAGTTGCAACTGCTTATGGTAAGACCTGTATGACAAGTGAAGAGGCTGTTAATTTCACACACTTGTAAAGTGGTTCGAAGATTGTCATCAGCAACTTCTGATGATGAAAGTGCGATTCCAAACTTATTAAAACTTTTTTAATTTCATGGAAATGGGTATTACGATGGGTTTGGATTTTTTTTTTCATTAATGTAGTTGATTATGGTAAAACATCTAAAGGTAAAAATTTTTTAATTAAAAAGATTCATTTTTTTGCACTTTTTAAATTTGATAATTAATTTACCTTTGGTTTTTTTTCCACAATCAGTTTTGACAATGGCAAAGCTTAAGGCGCCCGCGTACCAAGAGCTTTTTTCCGTATTTGAGGCAGATAAGTGCAGGAGCGATAAGGGTGACACTGTCATGTTCTGAAGTGCACTAACGCCACTAAGCGCAATGCTCTGAAAACTGGTGTACAGTGATCTCATTGTGCTGCATGTTCCTATGAGACTTTTCAGTGGTGACCCTATTATTTTATTGTTGGAAAGTCCGTGGAAACGTTCAGTGCGGGACGCTTGGGTAGTTTTGTATATATCTGATGCTCATATTTTTGAGATACTGTGCTTTGGAGAAGAGTTTTATAGCCATTTTGGAGTACTCTGAAATGGTGTTTCTTATGTACGTGATGTCTTTAATACTATTCGCAGGCCTTATCTGAAGTGTGTGTTCTTTTCGTAGACCAGCATATCGGATGCTCGTTTAACAGTTTCATTGATAAACTTGTATTTCAAAACTCAATGCAACAGAGTTCACGCACCAGGTAGGCGGACCCGATAGCAAATTTCAGAGTTTAATTAATTTAAAAGGTAGAAACCTCCCTGTTTTACTTAGCACAGTTTGCTAGAAGTACCAAGACTTTGAAAAGAATTAGAATTCTTGTACGTTGGTTTGTGTTGCTATACAATAACATGGCAGATGTTACCAGAACACAAAACTTCTGCAATAAAGTCCAATACACATATTTTCTTTTGTAATTGTTAGTTTGTTTTTAATTTTGAAGTGTTTCAGAGCAATTTGCTGTCTATTAATGGCTGCCACTGTTACAAACACAAATTTTGAAAAGGTAATTTTTCTTGTTTTTGCACAAGTAACTGTAATGTTGGGGCTTATCGGCAGTCATAATTTTTCCACAGTGTTCCATGATTATAATTTTATTTTAGTTAGATTATTTTATTTAATACAGAGTTTATTTGATAATTGTGGACAGTGTGCAAGGATTTAGGACAGACAGTAAAATAATGTTGCTTTCAAAATATCCTTCATGAATGAGAAACATTTTTAAAGAAATACCACCAGATACTTGTGTTTTTGTATACATTTGTAACTGAATCCAATCATTGTCTGGAAATGCTTAAAAATAATGCCTAGCAGTTTTTGTGTGTGTGCCAACTTATTACGTATATCCCATGTATATTTTTTTGTACATTTTGACTGGTGCCTATTCTAGCATTTTGGTTGCCTTACATTGTCTAGGATATTTTCATCCTAATGTGTGATTTTGCTGTCATTAGATAATATAGTAATGATATATGCATTATTAACATTATTCTTCTGTAGTGTTAACTATATTAGTATATGTAAAAACCCATTGTCTTTTATAATTATAAAAAAAGGGTTGCACCACTGTACACATATTCAAACTAAATTTTATCAAAATGGCAAGAAATTGTAGATTCTCTATGCTTGTTTTTAGTTGGAGCGTAGTTTAAAAGTTAGTAAAAGATAAGACTGTTATTAATATTATATGTTAGGAATTAGTAGTCAAAAAGTGGTAAAAAGTATGATATGTGCCGTTGAATCAATTTTCGAAATATCCTACATGCTTATTGCTGAGCCAGAAATTTATTGATAATTGATGCACGTTATTTGTTCACTTTCTTGTAATTTTGATCAGTTTTTATTTGTATTAATACAAAAGGGTGTCACATTTTTCTTCTGGACAGCTGTAATGCAATTTGGTGCTTCGATACTGAAACTCATGCTTGGAGTCAGCCGGCAACGTCACATCTAAAACCTCCGCCACGGTACGGCCAGTTTCAGGTGGCACTGGATGATGCTCATCTCCTGATTATAGGTACGTATTTATACCTGTAGCATACAGTTGTTATTTATTAAGTTTTTCTTTTTAAGGGTTAAAACTTTATCTACATACCTAATATTGTATGTACTTTGTGGCTGCCTCTGCTACAATCACCGTAAGAATTAACAGTAAAAAACTGAACCCACACTTGTATATGGGACCAGCTACAACATAACATAACGGTGTAGGATGTAGTGGTAACGGTGTAAAGAGGATTGAATATTTTCAATTCTCTTACGTTGAGTTCTACGCCGGCCAATCACAAGACAAAATTTCCAACCATGAGCGTCAGTGCAGTGCAAGCTTTTAACAAGGACATAGTTATTAAGTGATCTTTGTGATACAACTCTGATTTCTATTAATTTAAATAGTTAACGCAATTATTAACATATATACCACAATTTAAATATCCCGAAACACGATTCCTGCGAAAAAAAATTTTATCACATTAAAATAAACAAAAATAAATACGAGGTCAGCAAACACACTGTAAATATCTGCGATACATGTACAGCCTGGATTTTTTGGTGCTCGTTTCTCATTGGCCATGTAACAGTTGCGGTTGTAGCCAGTACATTTTCATACTTCCATGTTAACACTACAGTTATTTTGTTACAGGAATGCTATGGTGATTGTAGCCAGGGATTAAGGCTTTATTCAATGCCAAGTGAATTTAGATCTGTGATGAATCAGGCATCCAGGCATTTAAAATAAACTGAGTTTGTCAAAGTTGGATTTTATTTAAAAAAATTTTACATCAGGAAATGAAGGCATTATATTCTTTGTACATAAAAGTATTTTCATACTTTGCCTGTTTATACTTGTGAGATGGTAACGGTGCTCATATTTGGCAGTCTACCCGTAACATTTACTTGAAAATTGTTCTGAAAAGTTTGGCTCTGTCAAGATGTAATACAGAAAATATAGGATATCACAATTAATTGTAGAAATGGATTAATTTTATTTTTTCTACTTAAATCAGTAGAATAAGAGTTTCAAAAAATAATACAGATTCGTAAACAAAAAAAGTTGAGCAACATAGCCAAGTTTTTCTAAATTTATTTGGAATTAAAAAAGGTTACATCAGTAAATTTTTACATCCAGAATAGTGCCCACCCCTCGAACTAAAGGCAGGGAAATGCAAATTGCCTGACATGCTAGGAAACCTCTGTACCTTGAAGCATGACATCTGTTATAAACGGCAATGATGTCGCTGTTGGACAAGACTACTATAGTGCTGGTCAGAGGCACTGGTGTCGCTTTACCTTGCTTGAGTCTCGCCTGGGGTAGATCCTGGCTCGGCAACTACTTGCTGGAACAAGGGCCGTCTCCTAGGGCCGCTGCCGGTCTGATTGCTGGTGAGGGCAGCTACGGCATCTGGTTGGTTTGTTGCGGCACCTGAAATTGCGGGCTGGCACCGCCCAGAGGTACTGGTAGGCCCGATCGTAGGTGGACTGTGATCGGGTGCTGTTCGCCGGCAATCTTCTGGGGGTGCCTGAAATGAGGTGCTAGGGAAGGGGACTGGGAGGTGAGGTCCCGCCAGTCGTCGGGTGGCTTGAGCTCTGTCCCGTGGGTAGGGGCTGCTGAGGGCAGAATGACAGAAGGCGATGGGTCACGGCGCAACTGACTATGTTTGGAGACAGTAGCTTCCTTCTTAACTCTCCACCTTGTACCGCTTTGGGCGAAGTGCATACGTTGAAGGTAATATGGTCTACCGCATGAAGTAGGATCAGGCGACGAGTTCACTGGCTGAAGTGTGACCAGAAGAGGTTAGGCCACCAAGAATCAGTACAACGCGGTGGATGGATTGGGTTAGCTGATCTGGATGTCTAGCCGCTTTGTGGCGTGTGTTCTTCGTGGTGGTGGCTCTACTTTATGTTCCAAGTACCGGAATACTTGGTTCAAGGTATGGGTGGCCATCGACTGGGTTGTTTGATGACATACGTGTGCCCGATTAAGGTTTACCCGCAGTCGTACACTAGTTTAGGCAAAGTGGTTTTCAAGACATCGTCTCTTGCTTCTCCTTTGTGGGTTTGTCTATGAGGTTTGAAGTCGCAATCACTCTACTAGAATAAATACATGGGGTTAGGTAAGAATACGTGTTAATTCCCCAGAGGAAATTGACATTGTGGCCCGTACTATCTCCTAGCTATCAATTGTACTGAAACTGGTAGAAGTAGGCTGTGTTAAACCAAGTGAACAGGACCTGGGGCAGAACTAAACAAGAGGAGAAGATAAGCTAGATAGCTATGGCAACTGGCTCTAACTAATCTACCATGTTGTCCAGAAGGCACTAGGGGGTTCACTACCAAAGTGGCAGTGAGTGTAAAGGGGAGAAAACTTCTTCGAAGATCGCTGGATGCATGTCTATAAGACTTCTAGAAGGTAGTGGTGGTCCTTTGTGAGGAAGACAGTAAACAGTCCAGCACACGAGGTGGTCAAGTTAGCTGTAGATTATACAACTGACATCTTGGGGCTGCGCACTGCTGTATATAGTCTGCCGGTTACGTGTCCTGCTCGCTTCGGCTGGTCAGGTATCTTCAGATTTGAGCTCCTTCCTTAGCAGCGCAGGCTGCTTTCTCTTGGGGGAGGCTGGAAGTGATGATTTTCTTAGTGTGCGGGTTGTGTTGCTGCCGTGAGCTTAGGGACAGTGTTGGGCTTCGTTACTGGCTTCTATCGCATGTGGAGGTGATTGCCACAGATCTGGAAACCCTGGAAAACAGGGAAATGTCAGGAAATTTTAAAACTGTCAGCGAAAGCAGGGAAATTTCAAACAAGTTACCTAAATGTCAGGGAATTCCGTGATATGCATGTTATATGTCGCAGTTCTGTCATCAATGGAGCACCTCTGCCAGAATCATATAAAATTGTTTTAATGATTGTAGACTAAAGGCTTAGGCATTTTTCTTTGCAATCTATGTAGTGAGCGGTTTATGATATAAGTATTTTGGTGTAAATGTGTGTTGTAATGCTAAGGAGCTAATCGTTACAGAAAAAAAGTGTCAGGGAAAAAAGATTATTTTTGTCTGGAAATGAGGTAAATGTCAGGGAATTTTCCAATGTAAAAAAGGTGGCAACTCTGCATCTGACAGAGTGGCATAGATGACTTCAGCTGCTAGTGTCCTTGGTTTCCCCCTGTCTAGTTGTGTGCAGGCTGGTTCATGGAATCAAGTCATCCTGGGTTCAAACCCCACTCGGGGTGACGTGACGTCACATGAAGATGAGGCGGAGTACACATCACGTGTCAACCTTATCATAGCTGCTCTTGATGTTTGCAGGGGGCTGTGGCGGACCAAATATGGTTTTCAAAGACGTGTGGTTGTTGACGCTTGGAGAACCAGAATGGACCTGGCAGATGGTGAAGGTCCACAATCCACAGTGGGCTGCACCCCACATTTGGTGTCACCCCACATGCAAGGTGTGTTTTCAAGGTCAAAAGTTTGTAGCTTCAGTGCACACGGGAGATTGTCTGTTGCCTACAATCATATTTTGTTGAAAACAGTTGCTTTTAACATTTTTGTAAATGTAATCAATTCATAAAAATACTACGCACTAAAAAGTTATCCCACATAACTTGTGCATCCTATCTTTTAAACCCAAATGGTAATGATAAGTGTATAAGATACATGAGTCAATACAGTAATTTATGATATAGAGATTTGAGAACATGTGAATACCGTATACCTAAAAAGAGCATATGGTGCTTTAAAGTTCACCCACTCATGTTTTAAGTTATTCTCATGAGGGAATCCAAAATATAGGACTTGTGGACTGTGTATATATTCCAGTACTGACAAACAGCCAGTATTTTACGGAAACTATTTGAAGTAAGTGAAAAGTATTTTTTACACTCAAATTAATTAGTTTTTGTGGTTTGTGTGTCCCTTCCAAAGAATGCTTAATTCTATTTGTGGCTTGTGTCACTGAATAATTGCAAAATCTGCATAGTATAAGGTATGAGTAAATAATATTTTTTAATGTATGATAGTGAAATACCTCTAGAGGTGAAATCTGCATCAGCTATTTACAAAGCATCAGTAATAACTTACTTGACACCAGAAATTCAGTAGCTCATAAAATGTTATATTTGTGGCTATTGTTAGCCCCTTCCTGGAACCTAGAGGAATTCTGTGGATTGTTTCCCCAACTATGTTGCCAACCATCTGGTAAATATGAGAGGCAACTACAGGAATGCAATTTTCTAGGTTGAGAAATTTGTGGTGGTGTTCAGTCGGAGCCGCCAGCTGAATTCTCCCGCGATCCCACAAGCTCTGAAGTGGAACACGCCGTCCCAGATGAGGGTGCCCGCAAGCCCTCCGAGCCATAGGATGCCACGTGATCCTGCAGGGTAGGTACAGCATTGCAGTGTCCCGTGTACTATCAGGCTGCTTACAACCTATTTTCTTTCCACATAAGTATTTGGGTATTCTCACCTCGTTTCTCATCATATGTACAAACTAGCTTTATGTTTTAGTCGTCTCCTTTTCATACATGTTCTTTTCCTTCTACTTGATGATCCAATACACTCATTCTTATGGTTTTTGGTCATACCAGGTATGTTCCTTTTGAGTTGTCGGTATTTTTCTTGTATTTGTCATTGCAATCCATGCTTAGGAACACCTGTTTTTTGCAAGTTGTGAAATCATGAAATTCTCACCAAATTGGTTTTAGCTATGTGAAATCTTGCAATAAGCAAATGCTCTGCAAAAAAAAAAAAAAAAAAATGTGTTAAATTTTTATGTGAACTAGTAAAAATGTAATTGTTAGTTAATATTACAAGTAGGCCGCTAGGCTACCAAAAATGTGTAAAAGGACAGGAATTAAAGTACTTACAGTGTAGTACTTGTCGACAGGCTATACACACAAAGGACGACACATTTTCCACGCGGTTGTGTGATCAAGTACTACAATGTGAGTACTTGTATTCCTGTAATTTTATATATTAAAATGTAATTGGTGTGACCTGTTGATTACAATAATTTGACGTGTGATGCCCTGTGGTTACTGGAGGCATCCCAACACGTGTAGTGTTTTGGGTGGAGCTAGGCCAGGTGCATCCGGGTTAGATCTTGGCATCTAGTCCTCGCGTGATACCGGAATACAAAACAGGCTGTGTGGCCTTTCTGCGGGATACAAAATCAGGTGTGGCCAGGACAATTTTACGCTTTGTTGGAATTCCCTTGGTTTGTATATTTAGGCCTATTTCATAAAAGTTACAATTTGACAGGTGACGGGAAATTGTCAGACAGGTTTACAATCCAACAAATGTGTGTTTCATAAACGCTGACAAATTTACAAATTTGTCATGACAAGTTTTGAGCTGACAAGTAAAAACCCGACAAATGTGTCAAATATTACACTACATACTGTTTAATGAAACAGATAAGTATAATCACTCGACGACATATCTACAAATTTGTAGAGTTGTCACTGCAGAAATGACAGGCAAGCTTTCCTATGTAACCAGTAATTTGTAATGTTTATATAACATGGCAGTGCAATTGTGTTTCAATATTGTGTGAATTAACTTTGTTTGCCAAATAGCACATCCTTTTCCCCTCGGATCAGGTTTAATATAGTAATCATCCATATAACTCTTGACGTTCTACTGCTGTAGTGAGCAAAGTTAATTGGGTGGAATTATTATTTACCGCTTGATTATTTGTGGTGGGAATCGACTGTTCATGAATTGCATATAAGGCTGCGATTGATTATTGTACGCACACTTGAGACCTATCTAGCATGTAATAAATGAAGCTTAAGGTTTGACATAAAATTGTCGCCTTTATGACATTATTTTAAGGCTGAAAAATTACACTTTTTGTTCGTCAAATAAGGGGAACTTGTATTATTTATGTACCATAACATTGTGTATTATTTATGTACCATAACATTGTCATGACATTTACAAATTTGTCGGATTTGACATAGTTGTCGTATATGTCACACATGTCATGTTTTATGAAATATCGCCCTGGGTGACGTTTGACGGTTTGAGTTTGCGTGGTTTCTGACAGTGCCACTCTGGGATGAGCTTCGGTGTCTGGAAGGTTGCGGTGTAGGGGATCAGTGCTAGTGGTTGCAGGTGAGAGCTAAGGGTACTGTGTTCCCCAAAACCACAGATTATCAATGCCGAGTGACCTGCCCTGTCCGTTTAGGTAGGTTGCTAGAACTGGGTGTGTTTCACCGCCAAACCGAGTGGGTGGCTTGAAGAGGCGTAACCCGTAGTCGGGTGTGGTTGGTCTCTGGCGGAGGACTGCTGCTTGCTCCCGGGGACTGAGGTGCTTGAGTTTGGTGGGGATTGGACTAGATTGTCTCAGTCCGTTTTACCCTCTTACGGTTGCCACTGCGGTAGGAGTATGGCATGAGGCTTGAGATAGAGAACACTACTGTGGAACCTCGTAGAAGTGGAGCAGGTGACACTGTGTTTCTACTTGTCGAACCATGTACCGCATCCACAAGTCCAATACGGGATCCCTATCCCTGTATCTGTTACCAGAAGCGTGGTTGATACGATGAGTCAGGTCACATTGGCTGACGGGTCTCAGTATGTGGGTGAGCCTCACTTTAGGACTAGTCTTCCCAACTCAGGGAATGTCTTCTCCGGCACCAGAAGTGCAGTGGAGAGAGCAAGCATCAAACCAACAAGCTGACCCCAAGATAGAGAGAGAGTACCTAATGTCGGGGCTGTACCGTTCTGGCACAGTGGTGCACCGAAAGGGTGGCTGTCCAAGATGCTTGTGTGTACACTATTTAGCATGTGTAGCTGTTACAGGAAAATTTTCTCGGTCAACTGCTGGCCCTCCAACTGGGCTGATGTTTACGGGGAAAGGTGCTAAGCTACTGGATGGAAACCCTTAAGTGATAAAACTGTTTATTCGTGACAGAAATAAACAGTGGTGGTGATGTACTACGTTCTATCAGCTGGAACTTACGGAAGCTTAAACCCTACGTGAGACAGGTGAAGGTGACCTGTTATAAGGCAACACAGGGTAGGTAGACGAGCATTATGAGAATAACTTAAACTGGACTACTATACTATGTTGCCCTGAAGGGGCCGGCAGTGTCTAGTGTTTGATAACGTAACGCTATCTGGAAAGGATGGTTAGAACAGTCGGAGTCTTCTGCACCAGAACTGCGGTGAAGACGTGGGTAGAGGAATAGTCTTCAGCACCAAGAGAGCGTTGAAGAGCAGAAGAGGAGTCAATGGTTCCTTCGGCACCATGCAGCGTGGTGAAGGAAACTGAACAATCTGGCATTTCCGGGGATGTTGTCCACTATTTATGCTCTGACCGGCGCACCCTGGCTGGAGTTGGAGAGGGGGTAGATGTGGCATAGATCCTCTTGGTGTGTGACGTCAGTGGCTAGTGCTGGATCTAGGGTAATGCCTCACCGATCGTACTCGTAGGGTTATCTGGCAGCCTCCTGGGTTACTTGGATGATCTCTATACACAACTTCAGTGGCTTGGCTGGTGAACAGTACAATCTTCAGGTTGGAATGCCTGCTCTCTACCTTGGGTAGACAGTACAATTTTAGACGTCTTGAGATACGTGACAATAATCAAACTCCTTGGAATCTAGCAGCAAAAGCATGTGCACTGAATAGGTGAAGTTGTTTAATCATTGTTGAAAAAGGCATCATGCGTCAAGTTTGTGCTGAACCAGTTTTATAAAAGTTGCATAAACAATCACTTATCAGAACAACATGCAATAGCATCATACAAGATGTTAAACCTTAAAATGGTTTTTCTTTAGACAATAAAACTATACATTAAATTAAACAAGATTTTAAAGTTTTTGATTCTGCATGATAAGTTACAAAGGGAGAACTAGACTTTTTTTGCAGTGTGCAACTATTACAGTGTAAATATGAGAATATGTTGATGCGTGCCCGGCTATTGACTGTGTGGCACGGTCGTAGAGATTTGATGCGCTGGACCAAGTGCGCGGATATATACAGGTTTATCTGTGGCTGGCGAGAGGTGTTACTTACGGACTTACTCAGATGACCTCCGTAATGCTGATGAAGCCGAGGTTTCGATCCTTGGTCTCAACTTAATGGATGTTGAGTTGCCTCATGCCATATTGACTATTCTAGGCAGCAGATTCCCAGCTCCAGAACCTGGGATTGGCTAGGCCGTATCTAACCTCGGTCCTGTAAACCAGTTCTCTCGGAACTGGGTGGTACTCTTGGCTGGTATGAATATGTGGTGGAAAATATACAAATACCACGGGAGCAGTCGCGACTGCTTGGGGCCTTATCGTGGCAGCATGGTCCCATTCAGCCTGCCTTTCCTGCGTAGGAGGGGTGAGTGAACACCACTGTTTGGTAGCAAGAAAAGCTAGGTTTTGTTCCCTACGCCTTTGGCCGTGCCTTACCTGTAAGGTATAGAGTGTCGCTGCTTAAACAACACACGTACTGCACCTTGACGAAAAACAATTTAACCATGTCAGTTCAGTAGCTGCTTGCTGGCACGGGCTCAGTAAAAGTCTCCACTGATCCCCCATGGACTCCGGAAGGGAGCCCGTAGTCAAAGCTAATACGGTTTTAGAAAAATGCTTGGTTCTTGTCGGCAGTGCACAGCGTGAATTGTTCCAAGCAGGCGAAATAGAAAGATTCTCTGTAAATGAAAAGGCGTAAGGATAGAGAACAAAATTATGTTTATTGAAAAATCAATAAACACGTGACTCGTGCTACCTCGTACCAAACAGTGGGATGCTGATGGTTACCTACGTTAGCCAGGTGTAGGCGACCTGGTCCTAAGTTAAAAAGGGAAAGATTGTTTTAGACACTTCACTACTAAACTGTACTAAAGAAAGCTGGTGTCTAGAAAAGACAAAGTGAAGTTAACAAGTTTTAGGGTGTTTACTGTTCGTTGGATGACTGGTCGTCATTGTTGGAAGTGTCCGCTGGGGATGTACTTAAGACTTTGTAGATCTCTGGAGGTCCCAGCACTAAACAGTGCTCGGGATGTCACAAGAGAGGATGCAAGAATGACTCACTGGAGCCCCGCTGCACACAGACTTATATAGTGCGAAGTCTAGGCTGCTACAGCAGGGTGCGGGGAAGGCTGGCTTGGGAGGTGGGAACCCTCTTGTCAGCGTCCCTTGGTTCGTGGATCTTCAGCGATGCTCGGCCTTGCCTGAAGTGGCTGAAGCTTGTAGGCACTCAGCGTGGGGGAGGGTGGGAAGTGGCGTGCTCGCTGGTTACATAACGTTGTGACCACGTGCTCGGCCGCCCGGGAGATTTAAGCGGCCGAATATTCGTGTGCAAATTATTGCGTGCACAACTCTCTCGTGGGTGGTTGAGGTAGACAACTCTTACTTAGGTTTAAGTAAGGGTATACTTCTCGTAAAGAGCAATGAGTCTTAATCGTAGTTTATTAGTAGTATAAGTGGCACACATCAATTCGTACCTTATACCTACAGCATGAGACTCAAACAAGACCAATTAGTCAGGTGCAATGTTTCACAAACCTCAGTAGCATTTTCATAGAAAATCAAAATTTTAAAGTATGAATATGTAAATTATTTAAAATAAACTAACTTTTATGGGAAAATGTCAATAAATCCAATCAGTTATTTAGTGGAATTTTTTTAAATGTTTGATGTGCCGTGGGCATCCTCATTAATCCAATATAGTCTCACCACAGCCATGGCCCTCTACTAAGTAGAGACTTTACGCTTGCCCTTGAAGCTCAGGGTTGGCTTGGCCCAGCTGAAGCTCCTGTCGGACCGCAACCCGCTTTAAAAACACTGCGTGACTCTCTACCCCTTCAGCCTTCGCCATGGAGGGGAAAAAAGCCACTTTTTGCCATCTCCGCCACTTCCCCACTGCCCTCTCTCTCAGCAACCTCTCTGCTGTTTGCGCACCCCCATGCTGTCTCTGAGCTCTGGGTACACGTAGAACCAGCCGTCCATAGTTCGAGGCTGTTCGATGTGGCTCAGTTGTAGGGAGTCACTCTGCTTGACTGTGCACTGTCGTCGTCAACCGCCAGCTGTCTTGCGTGGCTCAGTTGTAGAACGTTACTGTGCCTGACCGTGCACCGGTGTCTTCAGCCACCAGCTGTCTTGCGTGGCTCAGTTGTAGGACGTTACTGTGCCTGACCGTGCACCAGTGTCTTCAGCCACCAGTTGTCTTGTGCTGCTCAGTTGTAGGTTGTTACTCTGCGCAAACGTGCACTAACTTCATTAACCAACGCTTCCTCATGTGGCACTATTGTAGAGAGTTACTCTTCCCGACCATGCACTGATTTCTTCAGTCGTAGGTACGGCTAGCAGACTACTCAGATCACTACGCTGCCCGTCAGCTCACAGAAACCTTCTGCACTTAGAAGCTACCCAGTAGCTCTGCACTTAGAGTCCGGAGTCCAAGTACTGTATGACAGGGGTCACCCTCACCCCTCATATCTCCGCATCTACAGAGTCTAGGCATCACTCAGGTTGACATTGTAGGATCAGCCCTACAGGCCCTAGTTAGGGTACAGGCTGGTTTATGTGTGTTTACTGTTCAGGCAATAAACAGACATAATCCTAACTTGTTTGAGTTATCACTCACAGCTCTCTATTTCTCTCTACCTACTCTCACAATCTCCGGCTTCGTCCACAGAATCTCTAAGATTCTTGCAGGAGTAGTCATGAGCAATGAGCAGCACCCACTGTTCCCAACCTAACCTTCAGGGAGAATCATCTCTACATAATGCTTGGATTTATGGTGATGCCCCGCCGTCTTAAGTAACACAAGAGCAGTATCCTTCCCTTGGCTATTGCCGCTTTCTGTAAGTGCTTGGGTCTGCCGGCGATGTCCCACCCTGCTAAGTTACTTGCAGGAGACCAATAGACGATGTTTGGGTTTATGCCTCTTGGGTCCGATCCACGAACTTTTCCACCATGACGAGTTTCGGAATAAGCAGGATATTCCAGAGGCGTGGCAACATCAGACATGTGATCTGGCATATACAACTGGCTTCATCCCTGTCCAGAAAAATCCCTTTGTAAATCTGTATTCTTCCTGCGAACGAAGAATTTGACTTCCTCACCTGGTGCTTGGGTATGGCTGTAGAACTCGATGGTAAGTCTAGCTAACATTTCCTCGCCAGTAAAATGCTGGGGGAGGCGACTGCTTAATTGAGGCCAGTCGGCAACGAATTCTCTGTACTTTCCCCATCATTTGAGGCCTTTGCCCTTGAGCTCAGTTTGGACGCGTGCAAAGTATTGTATCTCTGGAATCCCGTGCATACAGAATTATCTTTCACAGTTAGCGGTGAACATTAGCAGGTCCTCATGGTATCTTACTGTTAAATCTGGTAGTTGTCATTCCCCCGAGCAGTGCGACGTGCTGTGGGGTGAGGCCGGTCTGGGATTCGAAGGTCGGTTGGTACTCTGCAGTACGACAGCAGACCTCACATTGATATACCATCCCAGGCCTGCTTATGCGTTCGTCGGGCCACCCGATGCACATGTGGTGGTAGGCCTCATTACACAGTATGTACCTTACTGTGTAATCCAGTTACAGAACGCCGTCTGCCTGGGGGGGTTTCCTTTTTTGCTTAGGTGTTTTGTCTGGCTCCGTAAGCTTGCTTACTTGTGGCTGATCAGGTACAGCTTGCACCTTAAAGTTTTAGCCTTTATATGAGCTGTTCTACCGATAATGGTTTGGGTATTAATAAAAAATTTCGTAGTTTGGGTAGCAGCATGCGTGTTTTGTGGCGCGCACAGCTTGCTTCGTCTTTCATCTGGAAATATTGGCTTAAACATTTGAACCTTTCTGCATGCAAATATTTCAGCTTCCTCATCAGTTATGAATTCGTCATATTTATTCCACCAGTCAATGAGTTTACCCTTGAGCTTGGCTTCTGTACGACTTACCCATTGTTTAGGGGGGGTTTTCATTGTCACATAATTCTTTTTCGTATTCTGTTGTGAATGTGTGTGGGTCCTCGTGTGGACAGCCTGCAAATTCTGGGATTTGTGGTTCCCCTGTGCATCAGGTGGTGATTGGTCGGCCCTGGATTGCTTGGACGGTATTTAGTTGCTCGCCGACATACCTCGAAGCGATAAACGAGGCCGGGCTTCATTACTCGTTCCTCCGGTAACCCTATGTGGCAATGGTGGAATGGTTCGGAACATATAATGCAAGGGACTATGTAAATCCCTTGTCCAGGGTATGTTACTCAGTTGCAGAAGGAGGTTTGTCTGGTACGGCATTCCTCACATCGGAATTCTATCCCGTTGGTACATCGGATTTCATCTGCCCACCCCAGGCAGATGTAATGAAATCTATGTTGACAATGAGTGCACACTATGTTATGGGTCCCGGTGTCGAGACAAGTGAGTTTATGGCAACAATTAACTGTGGCATCAGCTATCTTTAATGGTTTTGGTTTTGTTCATTTCTGTGTCTGACATTTAGGCTATATTGTTGAATGCCACAGGATGTTTGAAGACTCATTGAATTCTGGTTGGTTGGCGATTAACTCCTGGCCAGGTCATGGTATTTACGTGTGTTCGACGACTACTTCGGGGTATTGCTCTGGGAGAATCTCTGGAGAGTGTTGAAGATGTCTGCGAATGCGTAGTTTAGTGTCCGGTAGATCTATAAAACTTGGAGGGCTGTAGAGGGCCCCAGCACATGTGGAGCGAGCTGCTACTAATGATTCCTTCAGCACCAGGAGAACGGTGAAGGAACAGAATAAACTGCTGAATAAGGGTTATGTACTGGTATTTATACTGTCCGGCTTGCCCTTGGTGGGCGGAGGGGCCGGGGGGGGGGGGTGACACTTTCAGGGTGCGTGATGTCACTGGCAGGCCGCAAATTTCAGCCGAGGCGGCACAAGTCAACTCGTATCTTGGTGTTGCAATCGTGGTGCAATCCCTTGGCACCATGCTATGGTATTGCGTAACGTAATCTCAGAGGCTTAATGGTTAGCTCATTTCTGCGTGTAAAAATGAGCTTATTATTTACAGTGGAGTGAACAGTATAATTTCTCTGCATCTCTAAGCTTGTATCCTGTAAGCTTTTCTGTTCTGGAAGACGTGCACTGTTTATAGAACCCTGGTTGTAGCAATATTTAGGTTTTGCACCGATGAGGCGAAATCGTATTAGTAGTTGGAAAAAGACATCACGCGTTAAACAAAACATTTTGAGCACTTTGAGGTTAAGAAGTTTTATTGCTGTGAATTTGCATGTGATGTTAATACCGCTATTACATTCATTTTCAAAGATAAAAAGCAAATAACAGCTTCCGAACTATGACAGTAGTTTGCTATTTAGAGTAAAAGTATGTTCAATGCTAAGTTTTCATTGTGTGAAAACTGATTTCTCTGGGCAAGTTGAACTCATCATCAGGCTTTAGAAAGAACACATAACCAGTATTCATTCATTAAAAATGGGACATACAATTTAATGTCTCCCAAAATACACAGATTGTAGGTGAGCCAGATTTGTAGAAAGTTCCAGAATTTTGTACACTTTCAATAGAAAAAAAACAAAGAACCAGTTTTTAAGAACGGGTGCCAAACCGAGAAAAAGTTAAAAAGGGGAACCGACCCATTCCGACCATATTCAGGTACATCCAGGGCCGAATTTTATTACTGGCACACCTCTGGACCCAAGGAAATATTCTCCTCCTCGCCCCTCCCCATTTTTTCTGCTATGAGCACAAAATCTCTTATATAACAAACTAACATATCACATAACTGACATAACACATTTATTCACAGTTTGTCAAACAATAAAACACTTTAAACTAACAGGTAAGTGGTTTATGTTTTGCATTTTCATTTGCAGATTTGTTTATAACATCATCATAGTCCAGTTTCACAGTTAAATCATTTTCAATCGCAAGCACAACAGAGAGTTGTACCAAGTGTTGTTGAGTTTGTGATGAATGCAAATAATTTTTAACTCTTGCAAGTGCTGAAAAAGACCTTTCGGCTGAGCAGTTTGTAGCAGTACATGAATAAATCTTCAAAGCAATTTGAACATTTGGATACAAGTCGTAAAGATTTTTAAACATCAGAAGTTTGTTTAATTTTTGTAAAGAAATGCTCCTTGTTCCCTCCTCTAAGAGAAAGCTCTTGTGATGTATACACTCTGCTCCAAATGTTTCTTCTTTGTCAGAAGGATACATCTGTTGCAATACGTCAGCTGATTTGTAAATTTGATCAGGGTCAGTGTCTGTGAGATAAGAAATGAGAATCTTTCTGAAAATTCTTTGTAAACAGACATTCGAGTAAATTCTGTCAATTTGTCTAATAATGTCACATAACTGAGCTGCAGGACAGAAATTACATGATTTTTCTTTTGTTGATTGCATTCATTTTCAGATCCTGACTTGTCAAAAAATCTTGTAGGCTTCTTAATTCTTTTAGGCTTAAATTCTTCTCTTTCTTCATCTTGTTGACTGCTTTGAAATTTTTTGTTCCCAATACTTTCATAAACATCAACTATAACTGTTTCTCGCAAAGTTTTAAAGACTCAGTACAAGTTTTGCATGTTTTGACATCGATATTTTTGTAAAAAAAAAATTGCATTAAACATTTAATATTTCCCACTAAATATTTTTTCCCCATTATTTTTACAACAGCTGATCTAGTGTATTGTCCATTTCATATGAGTGGTCTCAAATGTGAGAGTTCTAGGAAAGTATTGTTTATGGCATCTGGGTGGCTATATATCCTTCTGCCACAGCTGAACTGTCATTGAAGGTGACTGTTTGCAAACAACAAACAACATATGACTGCCTGTTTTTGTTAAACTGCATGTGCCTCTTCCCAAATGACTTAGAAGTTGTGAAGGGCTGTTCAAACAGTTGCAGGTTGGCAACAATCCCATTTTTTTTAGTTTATAAATATTTTATGTCAATGATTAACAGCCCATGTAATAAGGCTATATATAGATTGATAATTTTTTTACCATGCGAGAAATTTGTAACCAGGATGCACAAAAATGAAATTGTATTTTGGCTGTCAAATGAATAAAAGATATTTTACTGTTTTTGAATACACTCTACCTGAAGTAAGTTCTTGTTAACATAAAATTTCTGCATGGTTTCCACTAACACTAAATACCAAGGAACCCCTCCCCCCCCCCCAGGAATGCACAAATACCAAAATACTGCCCCCCCTCCCCCTCAACTTCTTTTCAAATACAGTATACTTTCTTACATACAGGCATACAGACTATGCCTACTATTGCATTAGAAGTACATAATTCAGCTCTGTGGTATGATATGACGACAAACTCTGTACAGCCTGATACTTTTATGGTGGTTATAATTCTCAGGATGTTAAAGTATGTAGGTAGCCAAAATAATATTTAAGCAAATGTTACGTAATTTCAGTAATTTTAATAACTCTCATTTAGTAACTCAAGTGTTAAGTATTGTAGGTCTATATACAAAATAATTTAATAACTTTTCTCAAATAGCTACGTATTTAGATTGTCATGCTGCGAATAAAACCTTATTTCTGACTAACTCAGTGTTGTTATTTACACTGAAGTTCAGTCACACAACTTCCCTCCTCAAAATTGTGATTAGAGCCCTAGGCTTATTCTCGGGTACCAAATTAAAAACTGTATTTCAGTTCGGAGATGTTACAAAGCGCTCTAGAGAAGCAGATGTTACCTACAGCAACAATATATCAAACAAACATGTTAGTTACACATTAAAAAGATGCTCCATCTACCCAAGATTGAAGACATCATAAAGTAAATTTTCCTTAGCGATAAATTTTGGAATGTCGCAGTTCCTGCTGATGCATGAGATACTTCTTTATGATGTAGGAACACCTTCGTTGGGTGCTTACATTGAAAGAATTTTGTTTGATAAGTATGTTGTAATTTACTTGATATCAAAAAGTTGTCTTTCCAATGTAAATCCTGTTTATGTAAATTATTCTTATGTTACTTACAATATTCTTAACGTATGTTAAAAACATATGAGCGCTTTTAATTTGCAAAACCAAAATGCTCAAAATGTTTATGAAAGACTCCAACGTTGAAACCTACATGCCATTATGTTACTTTCAAATACAGCCTTTAAAAACAGGAAAAATCCTTAAATTTATTAGCTAACTAGTATCCCTGCGTAACAAGCTTGACAAATTTTATATACGTTCTAAAAAAATACAAGTGATACAACTTACAAGTTTGTATGGCCTGTAAGCTTTACATTTTGAAACCCTCCATAACCAGAGTATTAGAGTTTCAATCAATAATAACACAGAGAAATATGCATAGCAATGAAATGTGGGCCCAATTAGAGTATCATCTTTATTTTATTTCGAGGGAAAAAGAAAAAGTTAGCAGGGGGGGGGGGGGGTGTCTTTAGTTTATCGTCTTTCGTGAGACTGGATTATTTTGATGTTCTTACGATGCTGGAATCACATAGCCCCAACGCGCACGACACAATGGCCAACAGCCAATGAAATATAAGATAGATTGTTGTAAGCCTGTCTGATTCTGCTGTCCAACCAGCAATTTTGGATTAGAAATGATTTCTATTCTTCATTGTGTCGTGCGGCACGATGCACAGAATGTACAACATTGCAAAATGAAATTGTATTGCAAGCTTTCCATACAATGGTAAATACGCAGCTTAAAAGAAAAATAAATTGAAAACTACAGTATCTAACTCTTAAAAATAATAATTTTACTTTTGTATGCATTAACAATACCAATTTGTCACTATTATGTATTACAAATTTCCCTCTTGTTCACCACCTTTGAGACTACTGTAGCCTATCAGCGCCTTCTAAATAGTTATGTTAAATGCCGTGAGCGTGGTGTCAGTCGTGCTGTATATTCAAGTAGTCACATTGAAATGCATCGTGGTTGCATTTTTGGTCGTGTCGTGCTGTGTTGGTCGGGGCTGTGTGATTCCGGCATGAGTGTGTGGCATTTTGAATTTCATATTGTTTTAATGGAGCAGTGGAAAATTTTGTACATATGGAAATATCATTTAAATTATTTAATTTCGAAAATTATAACTTAATGAAAATACAAAAAGCGACACATATGTCGCTGTTCGTGTTCGTACAGATGCAGCAGTATATACACGTACACACTTTTACCGAAGTTAACCTTGCACTCAAATTTACGATGTAGACAAACAAATATTATTCACTCACTACAAAAGTGTGGAAAGTGCAGCATTTTTCAGGCCACGTTCATTTCAATAATTATATTAACGATTTACAAATACATTTCCAAAACATGCAAACTTGTGGTTGTAACCTCTTGAACACGTGTTTTTCTATGGCAATCCTTTTGCGAGTTAAATTATTTATTTGCAAAATCATTCAGTAAAATCAACATTGCACATGTTTCCTGATACAAACAAACTTAAACTTATTTACGGAAATTATATTTGTGTCACTTCATTGTGGAAGGTGGTTAGGAAAATGGCGGAATGAGCAGTTTTAACGACATGCCGATTAATATTACATTTCACTCGACAAAGCACACTACAACTGTACCTAGAATGTACTATGTTTGGAAAAAGCAAATAAAAAATAATTAAATACCGATTAAATATTCAGACTACACCAATAAGATATTCGTATAATAAACACAATGAGAAAAATAGTGCACACATAACTGCCTTCACTGGGCTGGAAACAGAAACATGCCTAGCCATTGGCTGGAAATGTTTACTGTTCGTATGTGTTGACATACTCTGTCATAAATGCTGAACATGTTTTTAAAGTCCCGTTACTAATAGCAAAGAAAATTTAATATTGCTTTAGATACATAATTTAAACCATAAATGTTGTAAGTACAATTAAGATTTTAAATTACAACTTTTAGTTCTGAGTACTATTTTCTTCCAATGACATCAAAATTGCCAACATAACCACACTGATCCCGCAGCAGTTCATCAGCTGATACAATACTGTAGGAGCGAGATAATTTACTGTTTACATACTTGGTAGATTAGTCACATTGTCTGTCAAATAAATGGACAATACAATCTATTATATTTCAAATTATCACATTTTTTTCACCCCCATAAATTTGCCGCCCCGGTCCTGGGCCCATAAGGTCAATGCTTAAATACGGCCCTGGGTACATTGTCTTCATCTGTAGTGTCGTTGCACTCAAGGCTAAAAGTGACATCTGATTATAGTAGACTCATAAACTCTTGGGAATGAATTTCGTGCTCGTATTACCATTATTTCAGCTTTTTTGTCACCTGTTTTTCTCTTTGTGGCCAACATCTACCAAAAACAAATTTTTTGCCATATTTTTTGTATTGAATGAGTACTCATCTGAAATTTATTTCCTTGGTGTGCAATACCCAAAATTCAAAGTTAATTATATTTTTCAATTTAGGATTTTTTTTTAAGTATAGGTGTCATTGCTAAATATTTTCTAATTAAACTGTCTTCAGCTATGCCTATGTGTTGTAATGTGAATACTGTTAAAGATACTTATATATTTTCTGAGACCTACACATCAGCAACATATTTATCATCGCAAAAAGAGGTGGACTGTGCATGACGTGAAGTACATATTGTCTGATTATTTGTAGATAATTAATTTCCAGTGACCAGAAGTATGTTAAAACATATTTCTGAAAACAGATGTAACATATCCTGAGTCTGTTTTTGGAATGTCATGGCTAGTCGTTTTCCATAATTTTTATATGTTATGTTTTAAATATGAAATTAAACCTATTATGTACTGTGTAATTTAACTATATGCACATTATAAAAACCCTTATTTCTGTTATTAAGTTGCTTTATCACACTGCATTTGGAATTCTGCATTTGGAGATATGGTCATTTAAACCCAGAGACTTTTTATGTAATGGTCTTCTCTCGCACTGTCTTTTGTTTTGTTGCTGTGTCATATGTGTGCATTAAAATTTCTATATTTTTGTGCATTTTTCTATTTTTTTTTTACACTGTTTTATTCTGGAAACTTGGGATGTGTTTGAAGAAAAATTTAATTTTTAATATATATTTTAATTTTAGATTCTTTTAAACCTAGTAGTGTGTACATATTTGTGAATCAGTATTGGGAGGTTCAATTACTGTAGTTTTTAGAATACCAACAACAGCCAGTTAAGATTGTGTGTTCAAATTGCACTTCTAGAATTTATTGTAATTATTTGCTTTTTTTTATCTTTTATTACAGTTTGTTTAATTAATTTACGTAGTCATTCTTTTTTTGATTTACCATTCAGTATGATGCGTGCTTGGTTAGAATGACTGGCACGGTTGTTCAGGATTTTTCCGCAAGACCAAAAGCGGGGTGGTTAACTCGTTATCGCTTACTTACACTGTAGTTTTGGGTATTGTTGTTGATATGGGTTCACCCAATAGTGGCGTGCTTGGTCTTCTCCAAAGTGGTGATTTTAGTAGTAGGCTTCACGGTTTTAGAAGTTTGGGTTTGCCCAGCCGTATCTTACGTCAGTATAATTTAACAACCCTCTTACCACAGGGTGGCACGATGGATGAGTGCGAAAGCAAGGCGACAAGAAGATTACTGTAACGGGAGCAGGCGTACTGCTTGGTGCTTAAGTTGGGCGGTGCGGTCCCATTCCTGCGTAGGAGGTGGTAATACCATCCACGGTTTGGTAGCAACGTGAGCTAGGTATTGTTCCCTATGTCTTTTGCCACTCCTTACCTTGTAAGGCATAGAGCACAACGGTCTGACAGCCTACGTAACGCACTTAGACAGGAACGGTTATAACAGTGTAACACAATAGTGACTTGCTGGCACGAGCTCGATAAGAGTCCCCACACATGCGGGCTGATCAGGGACGTGAAGCCGTGTGGCCCACCAAGGCTCTATCAGTTGTGTGTTCGCACTGGGTTGAGCTGCAAAACCTCAGGCTAATGTCACTTCAGCACTAACTTAGAGCTCAAAGCGAGAGATAACTTGAGTTTGTAGCCCCTCCCTGTGCGATGGTGTTTCTAGTGGTTGTGGCATTGCTGTTTCTTCCCACCAACTCTAACTTAGTGTTCGGGGGACTGGAAAGAAACAGGTAACCGTCTAATGTGGATGTCAACAATCTCCTGGTTCCTGTCGGCATTGGACGTTGTACTCTGTCACTGACTGTTAATACAGACAAGTACCCTGTAAATGGAAAACCAAAAGAGTAGTGAACAATGGTGTTTATTGAAGTCTCAATAGACACGTGACCCGTACTACCTCCTACCAAACCGTTGAGAGCTGAAGGTAACTGCTGTTCTAGGTGTAGGTGACCTGGTTCTAGGTTCAAAGGAGAATAGCTGGTTCTAGACGAATACAAAGTTAGTTAAAGTTAAACTGAACTAAGTAAAAGGGGTCTAGAAGAGACAAAGTGAAGTTTTAGTACGTATGTTTTTGTTGGTCGTTGAGACGTGGTAATTAGCTGCGGGGGCCGTACTTGAAGCTTACAAGATCTTCGGAGGTCCCAGCACTGAATTAGTGCTCTGGGATGTCGTGAGAGAGTATGAGAAAGAATGACTGCCTGAGCCAATTTTCTTTCTTCTGGCGAGCCCCCAAATCCCGCTACGCCGGCGTGAGCACCCTCAAAGTTCTGTGTGCCCTCCGGCATGCATGTTTGTAGCTAGGACGGTTGGAAAATGGGATGCGTCTCAGGGCAAGCCCTTTACTCTGTAGGTCGGGTTTAATTATCAAAATGGGTGCATGCATCATGGTCGAGCAGGGTTGTCTGGTGCCATGGCTGCAATTGTAGTCATGGACACACCCCGAAAGAAGAAGGGTCTAGTAAGGGGCATAGAAAACCAGGCAAATCGGAGAGGGCCTGGGGAAATCTATGCGATATTCGCAGAGGATAAAAAAATTCCTTTTATTGGATTAGGGCTGGAGAAAGTAGGGTTATTGTTGGTTTGCTAATGTAGACTTTGTGAGGTTAATGAGGGTGATATGAAATGTGTTGATCCACTGCTGGAATGTATCAGGGGCGTTCCGCAGTACCACGACCCTGGAGGCGGGGGACAGAACTGCGCCACCTGCCCCCAGATGCCAGTCATCTCTCTGAAAGCAGAAAAAAGTGTTAGTTTCCAGGCATAAAAATAGGAGTAATAAGGATGGGAACTGCCCGAGCCTGGCAGCGTCCAGACTTATATAGGTTAAGCTTGTAGGCAGCTGCTGGCGCGGGCTGCGGGGAGGGCGAGCATCCTGCCCTGGTTGGCGTGGGAGTCGAAAAATTATCCTGCCCTGGTTGGCATGGGAGTCGAAAAACTCGGGTCAGTAATTGTTAGCATTTCTGCTTCGTGCCCCTTCGGCGGCGCTTGGCCATGCCCGGTGACGGGTGGCTTGTTGACTCTCAGCACGGGGTAGAGGGGGCAGCATGCCTGCCAGGTTGCGTAGCCTTCAGGCAAAGAGAATTTGCTCATAAGTTTCTGTTGCTTGTTAGAGTATTTGGCCAAGAATTCACGTGAAAAATTTTCTCTACGTCTGTAGCAGTGGAAGTAGGCAAATTTAGCGATGAGTCGATTGTGGTTAATTAGTTGGTTGAGTGGCACATGTTAAGTAATTAATATTGCTAATAGGCTGCTAGACTACTAAAAATATATAAAAGGACAGGACTCCAAGTACTCGCAGGCTAGTACTTGTCGATATGCACACACACAAAGTAGAATGACACATTTTTTCCACACCGTTGCACAATCACATGGAAAAAATGTGACATCCTACTTTGTGTGTGTGCCTATCGACAAGTACTAGCCTGTGGGTACTTGAATTCCTGTCCTTTTATATATTTTTAGCATTCAATAATTAATTTATTATACATGTTATGTACTAGTTTTTAAATGTATGCAGGTGATGCAACAATTTAACACTATACATTCATTAATACAGTGTTAATGTATGCTGGTGTGATTGTAAAGTATCAAGAACAACTTTCTTTGAACACTGGTAATGTAATTATGAAATGATTAGGTTTCCAGAGAGATCCCCTGAAAGTCCTAGCAGCAGCAGGGATCACAACGTGAATGGGCGTCGAGGACATTTTCTCCACCGCCCAGGTGTCGCCTCTACCAGTTCAAGTAGTGGAGAGGAGAGCGAAACAGAAGCTAGTCCCGGAAACTTGAATATTCAGAGAGCAAGGCACAGCAGTTGTGATGAGAAGGTGCCATCAATGTCTGTGCAGGACGACTTTGCAGCCGGGCCTGGTACGATAACCATGTCTGCGTTTCGCGTCCCTGACAGCAGGGGCAGCCCCACAGCGAACCGCAACCGGAACAGGATCCGGCAGCTGGAGTCTCTGAGGAAGTACGAGGACAGGTTACGCAGCCTCTCCCGGGAGAATGCCCAGGCCAGGTCGCCAAGAGTCAACCGGTCTGCCAGTGCCATGACCATGTTCGTACTGGACATCTCGAAGGTGCTGACGGAGGAGTGCTTCGTCGAGTGGCTGCAGCATAAGAACACGTCGAATGGCGAGCCGGAAGAAACTAGCCTGTGCTCGCTGATCTCTGGGAAAGGAGAGCTTGTCATGTTTGGAGGGATACAGATCGATGTAACATCCCTGTCTACTGAAAGTATGTCCAACATCAATGATCATGTTTCCAACAACCTATACTTCATTACTACACCCCATGATATTTCTTAATGCGACACAGTCTACACATCGAAAGTTTATTCATGCTTTGTAAATAAATATATTTGTAATTGTTTAATGTGCATTTGTCTGGCTGTCATGTTGGAAGGACCTGTAAAAGTGGTTAAGAAAACTTCTCCTTTTTCTTGACTTGAAATGATGAAAGGTGACAGTTCTTATGGCAGTGACTGTAAATCATTGCTATACATTTTCTTGTCAGTTGAGATAAAGAAGAAATTTGTGTTGAAAATATCTTGATTAGTACTTGCTTAGCCAAGAATTTTGCACAATCGCTTGTAGTCCCTTGCTGAGGTAGTGATTACGTGTAGATATTTTATTCAAATATGCTGTAGCATTCATAGTCATGTTAAAAAATGTTTTGTAACTAGTAGTTTTTTAATTGAGTACAAATTATTTAAAGGAAAATGTGGATTGCATGTGCACTGATAAGGATAAGCCATGTCGGCTCGCCTTAAATGATGTTCCTTGGCTGCTCAAAGAGATGTGTTCATGAGTCAGACCCTCGAGTCAAAAAAGTTCACATAATTTTTTTTTTTAATTGAGCATTTGTCAATTGTTGAAATGGAAGCATAAGATTAGGGAATAGATCTGTTTATTAATTATTTTAAATATTGATGTTTTATATCTAGATTATGCCTTGTGTTTGCTGTGACGCAATTAAAATGTTAGTTTCATCCAAACATTTTTTAAAATTTTCATATAGAGGATGTACCATTAACTGGGATTACTTTCTACCTGCTGAGGTAACTTTGAACCACCTAAAATTTTTTTGTTGCTTCGTGGCACGAGAACAGTGAACTCTCTTATGTCTATGTTACATTAATAATGTTATCTGCCCAGGAACTGTTTGCTATTAATTTATCAAATTATAGAAAAATGAATATTTTGAGTGATTCAGAGTTATCCCAGCAGGTACAAGTAACCTGGGTTTACAGTATGACAGCATGTCAAAATTAAATTTATTTATTTAGTTTCAGGAATATCGTTTTTTTTTTTTAAATACAAAAACATTGCTTGCACTTGAAAGTTATTCCCAGTTAGCAGAAGTGATGTCATCAGTTGAGTGAATTATACTGTAGAGTATTTAATTTTTTAGAATGTTGTAGCCTGCTGGAAAAGTAAAAGATTACGAAAAACATTTTTTTTGTACTGGTAGTACATTTTGCTTTGTCACAGGACTTTGTTTGAGAAAGTACACTGTGCGGTTATGTCTGCACTAATTTAGAATGACTCACAAAATAAATATTATATAAAAAAGGTAAGAAGTTCAAGTACACACAGTCTATAGTGTTTGTCAAAATGCACTCGCACAAAGGACGACACATTTTTCATGCAGTTTAGATGTTTTGTTGGCTAAGCCAGCTTCATCGGGCGGCGAGTTATAGGGTACTGCGTGAAAAATGTATCGTCCATCTGTGTGTTGACAAGTACTAGACTTGAGTATTTGGGCTTGTATCCTTTATGTATTATTGGTAGCCCAGCGGCCTACTTGTCACCTTTACTTGTAAAGAGAAATATGTCTGAGAACTATTCTTGTGCCCAGCGGGTCACAGCACAGCCTAGGGCTTACTTCCGTCCATGAGTTTTACATTTTCACGCTCTGTATCCTTCAGGTTTTTTTTTTTTTTTTTTTTTTTTCAAAATGGAGTTAATTAAAATTTTTATGAACCAAAGGCATATTATATTTGTTTTGGCTGCTTGTTAATTGATGTTGTTTTATGGTTTGTTATTAAAACATTTCATCCTGTGTGGTCATTCACTATTTTCATGTTTCTCCAGATATGAATAATTGTTTGTATTAAATTAATGTTTACATGATGTGCAAGAGGTTATTTTATCTTTACAATTTTGATATTGTTGAACCCCTAACAATTGAGGTAGTTTAGGTTCCTACCTGTTGATAATTGACTATAATACTTGTGCAGACATGCCAACTTTTACGATTTTTCCGTAAAATGTATGGAAATCATACCCTTTTTACAATTTTACGAAAACGCCTTGATTTTTTTTTCTGAATTCCGATACTTGAAATAATTTTAGAGTGAATATTTACTATAGGCGGAACATTCGATTGTTGATACCTCTATATTGGGACGTATCAAAAGTATTGAGTATCGTGACGTGCATATTGATACATTTGTTCGATGCTTGAAATGTTGTATTATTGACACATGAATGGCTTGTTCCGCCTCACCATTTTCCCAATTGTCATGAGGCAACTGTGTTTTCGTTCTGCAGTTGAGGTTACTTGTTTCAGAAAGCCGAGGTATAAAATGTTTGAAGTGTGATTGTTGCGTAGAAAACCATTATTTCAGATCTGTTTTGCAGTGTAAAAATAACATGTTTATTTGATGAAACACTAACTTCGCCAAAAATATTTAAATCTGAAGCATGTTTAATATTCAAATTGGTACTAACTATATAGGTATTTATCACGCTTTCTTTCGGTGGTTGATACTTTACAGGTTATATAATAATTTGAGGCAGTGGTCGAATTGGCAGAGTTTGTTAACAAAATGATTACGTTACCCGACTTCGTATACAAAAATAGTGACGTATTTTGTATCTAGCTGATGTTAGCAAAATTACAAAATGACAAAATCAGTGCCATGTTTGTTTTTACTTTAAAAACATACGAATGCATAAATAAAATTATTTTTAAAACAAATAATTGTACATAAAATATGCTAGGCATGTTTTAAAAATCAAGTAAGTGTTGTGCTATGTTTATATATTGAGCAACAAAATTTTTTAGATGTGGTTATTGCATAATTTATTATTTATTAATATATTCATAGCATTCCAGTGATAATTGCATTGCCACGAGTGCTAAACAAGTGACTGTCGACAATGTCACAATTATTGGTACCTATCAAATCACAAATTTACCAAATATTAAGCAAATTTTCGACTCTTCCATTAAAACAATGTGTAAATTAAAAATGATAGTGTCGCAAGAAGAGTTGCAAAACGACGACGTCTCGTGAAAGACGTTAAACTAAAGTCTCTCCCAACCCCTTCCAATCCGCTGTCAATAAAATTAACGGAGCCCCAGCAGTATGACGTTGCCATAACAAAAACAAGGTAGGTTGGAATGGTAACCTACATTGATCATAGCATTTGTTTACACTAATTTTTTTCTTCATAGACACAGCTGCTGTTTAGCAAGGATACATTGTGGCCGTGCTACGTTACTAGAACTGTCATAATTTAGTGATCTTATGTTCGGTATTCTGAATGCAAGTACATATTTAGATTTTTTACGTGTTATTTGTGTTTACAACCTGTATTTCATATTTATTTTACATGTTTAGTGTGTGTACAATCTGTGAAAATGACCAACACACAACAACAAACAAAATAATAAATTTATCTTGTTTCAGGTAGCAGTAGGTAGCATTGATATTGTTGTTTTTCATCCGGCGATAAACAATTCTCACATTTCCTTTATCTGCTGACTTAATCCAGAAAAAAAAAAGAATGCTTGTTTTTTTAAATATAATTTGTAAGGTTTCTTAATTCAAAAATTGACATGTGAGTATATGCACATTTTTTTATACACGTTTTAAATATTTTTAAATTTAAATCATTGCAGAGTAGGGATTTTGTATATTACAAAGTGAATTTTTAATACATATTAATACGATAATTGTGAAAATTAGTATGGCATGGAAGTTATCTTAAATTAATGTATATTTCACACAAGGCAAGGAATAAGTATATTTTTGCTTTGCAATTTAATTCATTCCAAGCAAATACATTTCGATGATGTATAAGTCTTCTCTAGGGGAAATCATAGTTTCTGGTCTGAAACACTGAACAAGTGCTAGATTATATTAAATTTTCATTGTGAAATTATGGAAATTTTATTACTTGAAATTATGTACGAACGTTACAAAAATTATTGTATGTGAAATTGCCATAGGCAGTTAACACGTGTTTTAATAGTTTTTATCCATTTTCTGATTGGAAACTTGAAAAGTTGGCAAGTCTGCTTGTGAAATTGAATTAACTGTTGACAAGATTTAAAGATATCAAAAATATATATAATTTTAGGATAAAATACGAGGTATGTTTAAAAGTTTACTTTGACGCGTGTCGTCCTAGAGAACTTACGACGTTGTCAAAGTGGTTTAATTTGTGTTAGGTCAGGTGTCTCTGTTTATGACTGACGTTATTTAGGGTTAAGTTTGGGCTGCATACTGGTAATGGGCGTGTCGATTGACAGCTACGTACAAAGTTTGAAACATTGGGTAGCACAACTGGTCAAGCCGGAACACTGGCTGAGCGGGTTTTACCTGTCTTATCAGGGGTTATCTTGATCTCCGGCATGGAGGCTGGTGCATGCTGGCTGGGACCGGCAACTCCTGATGAGGGGTTGTGTGCTGGCTCACTGAACTGTCCCACACAGTACTGTTAGTTCCTCTCTGCTGCTTCTTGCTCCAGTACGAGGGGTTGGCGACCCCATACCTGACTTCTGTGCTTGCTAGCAGAGCACAGACAACTGAATGATAATCGTGGGCTAGTTGTATGTGTGTGGGGAAATAAACAGAAGACTAGACTGGGGAGGAAGGCCTCTCCAGTCGACAAGCTGTCTGAGCTCGCTCCTGTGCGGCATGTCTGCTAAGTGTATAGGGTTCAGATAAATGCATACTGGCTTGGTGGCAGTATATGCTGCCTTTTGTTCCTCCCTCTGAGATCCATGCCTTTTCCCAAAAGGCATAGAGGTCTCGATGGACACTTAATGTACTTTGGATCAGCGTGAACTTGAGACAGAACCCTAGCTACGTGTACTTCCAATAGTGGGTGACGGTGCAAGTCCGGTGCTCCAATCAGCACCTCTGCGCTCAGGAACATGGAGCAGGGAACCATGTCGGCCGTCCTAGCACCACTGGGTGAGGTCACAACTGACTGTCTTGCCCCTCTATCTTTCTATCCACAAGAGAGTACCTCACTGAGAACATATCCTGGTGCAGATATATCCTCGGATCATAATCCCTTGGTTGGTGTTTTCAAAATTAGAATGAAGAACATCAAAAAGGAAACAGTCACAAAGTCTATTTTGGAGAAACTTAAAGAACCATCCATAAGAAATCCAGTCGAGATACGTCTCAATAATTAAATAAGTGTGTTATCTGAAGCCTTGAGTACTGAGGAGAAAGTTTAAAAATTAAAACGTTGTGGAATACATCAAAAACGAACATTTGAAATCAGATTTCACAAAAAAGAAAACGTGGATGATTGAAGAAATCCTCAACATGATGCAGAGGAGGAGAATGGTAAAAAATGACCCTATTGAATACAATAACATCAATAAAGTGATTAGAACAAAAATAAGAGAAGCCAAGAAAAAAAATAAAGGGAAAATTTGCGAATATAGAAGTTCTACAACTGAAGCATGACAGTTTCAATGTTCATTGAAAAGTTGGAGAGATAACCGGGAAGTATAAAACAAGGACAGTGAACAAGTTGGTTGACAGTGAAGGAAAAGTCATTGTGGGTACAGAAGAAATTAAGGATACTTGGCAAAGACATATAGAACAACTATTTTATGACAATCGACCAGATCCTTCACAGATCAATTGGGAGAGAGGACCTAACATCCTGGTAGAAGTAGTGCAAGCTGCAATAAAAACAACGAAAGTTGGTAAAGCCACTGGTCTGTACAATATAAATGCAGAATTTTTAAAGCTTCTCAATGAAGATAGTTTGAAATGGGTGACTGCATTGTTCAATATCTACAACTCTGGCAATATTCCTAGATAGTGGCTCAAATCAGAATTTGTTGTATTGCCTAAAAAACCTGGAGCTAAGTTGTGTGGATATTACAGAACGATAAGCCTTACGAGCCATTTGTTGAAACTTTTTCTGAAGATTATTCATTGATGGATATACAAGATATGTGAAGAACAAATATCTCCTACACAGTTTGGATTCAGGAATGCAGTTGGAACAAGAGTGTCTCTTTAGCATCCAAGTACTATTTCAACGATGCAGAGATATAAATTGTGACATTTATGCCTGCTTTATAGATTACCAAAAGGCCTTCGATAGAGTACAGCACTAGAAGATCATTAAAATTTTAAATATTATTGGCTTAAATGACTATGATCTAAGAATTATTGTCAATTTATACTGGAACCAGTCTGCTTCAGTGAGATTAGGAGGTGAAACCACTGACTCTCCCTCTCCATATATCCAACGAGGTGTAAGACAAGGTTGTATAATCTCTCCATTATTATTTAACATATGTTCAGAATACATCCTCAGGGAAGCATTGGAGGATGTGGAGAAGGGGATCGTATTGAATGGGCAATGGATAAACAACATTCGCTATGCAGATGATACTGTCATTTTTGCAGATAGCCTGGAAAGTTTATAACACCATATGGATAAAGTGACACAGAGTAGTTATGAATATGGTCTTGGTATTAATAAAAATAAGACAAAACTAATGGTCATTAGCAAAAAATGTATCCCTACGTGTCATTAGTATAAATCAGAGACCTGTTGAACATGTACATAAATGTACATATTTTGGTACAACCATAAATGACCGGTGGGATTGCTCTGAGGAAGTGAAGTATCGTATTGAAAAAGCTAAGGCTGTCTTCAACAAAATGAGTAACCTTTTTAAAAGTCGTGAGATAACAATGACCACAAAAATGAGACTTTTACGCTGTTTTGTGTTCTCTGTTCCATATTATGGCGGAACTTGGACTCTGACGGAGTCACTCGGTAAAAGATTGGAACCATTTCAGATGTGGTTATATCGGAGAATGTTATGAGTGGCATAGAGAGACCATGTAACAAATGTTTAAATTCTTCGGAGGATGAAAAAGTGTAAAGAAGTATTGACCACGTTGAAAACAAGGAAGCTGCAGTACTTCGGCCATATCATGAGGAACGAAAGCAGATATCAGCTACTACAGTATTCTACAAGGAAAGATACCCAGGAAGAGAAGTGCTGGTAGAAGAATCTCCTGGTTGAAAAACCTCAAAACATGGAGCTCTAAGCCATCTACAGAGTTATTCCGAGTAGTGCTTAATAGAGATAGCACAGCTGAGATGGTTGCCAACATCCGGAACGGATAGGAACTACAAGAAGAAGAAGAAGAGTGTATAGAACGGGTGGCCGTCAAAAGTTGGCGTATGTTATGACGTACAGACTCCTGAAGGGAATCTGCAGCCCTACTATATGGTTCGTACACTTGTAACTTCTGGTCTTGGTAATACTTCTAGAATAGACAGACACTCGGATAGGAACAAGGTCTGTTTATTAGGAATAATAAATACAGTTACGTGTACTCCCTCCTAAACATGCAGAGAGTGATTCGAAAGTAACCTATGGTAAACAGGGGTAGGCGACCTACTCCTAAACTAATAAAGATGGAAAACGACTTTGACGGCTATGAAAATATCTCAGTCGCAGCTACTCCAACCATGGGATGTCTTGAAGAGACTTTACCAAAATGAAACCACTACCTGAATGGCAGTGGGTGTAGTTGCCTCTACCAGCAAGTAGAGGCGACTGCTGAGCCAGGAGGAACGGCAACAAAATGTGTGGTGATGTCTGCTGGCTTACTGATGGAGAGCGTCTGGCTGATGAAGATGATGTTAGACGCCAATGGAGCTTCTGGGGCTGCAGGGGCCCCTGGTAGTTGGTGGTAGAAGTCGCAAGAGCTTTTGGTGGCAGCCTCTGGAGGCTGCTGAAGATCTAGAAGACCTGGTAGTCGGTAGAGAGTCCCAACACACAAAGTGTTGAGGCGAATTACTGGAGAAAATAACTCCTGTCTCCGTCTTTTATAGAGTTCTCGGCCTCGGGCTAATGATGTCTGTGGGAGCATGGGTGAAATCCCTGCACTCGTCTTCCTTTGTTCGGGACGCCTCGTGAAAGTTGCTGGGTGTTTCGTGGCAGATGTGATGGCTCATGACAATGTTGGGTGCTTAGTGATAGTTTTTCCTGGCGAGTAATCACTGGTTCTTTCGTCATACTTCGGGGAGGCTTGCGTGAGAGTTGTGACATCTGGTGGTTTTCGGTATGGGAGGAAGGTGGAGGGCAGCGTGTTGCCGGCTTTTGCAATCCCTCATTCATGCGTTTAGAATCACCCTCTAATATTGTGTCGATTTAAACGACACTCGTGAATGGCGTTGTTGGAGTTCTGGAGGGCGACCCTTCCTAGGGTTACATGAAAATACATGATGGTTGATGAGTCGTAGTCATATAAGTATATACTGGATAACAGCACGCGCAAACTTTTAACAAATTATTGTCTCAAGATTGGACATCTGAACCTGAAAGTTATTCATGTAGTCAGTGTAGTGAAATTACAGAAGGAATTTTATAGCATGGAACTACTTTATTTGTGCTAGTAAAATGCTTCCATTACCTTAATTTAAAAAGAAAGAAAAGTATCGGGACTAGTGAGACACGTGACATCCTTTTGACCACAAGGAATGTCACGGTCTAAGTGGTTTTGAACTCGAATTATTTAGCACAGAACAGGAACCCGACCAGTGTAGAGGACTGGCCGTGTGGCTTTCCAGCCTCGGCACATAGTCTGAGACAAGTACAATATTATGTCTAGGTGGAACCCCCACCTCCTCCCCCCCCCCCACACACACACACACTCACACACACACTCCCTCTCTCTCTCTCTCCCCCCCCCCCTTAATACCCGGGCGACTGGTTGCCTGTGGAGGCTGCTGAACCTTTTGCGGCACTGGTGGTGATTAGTTGGCACTGGCACCAGGACTTGGTGCGCTGGTGGGTCACCTGGGGGTGGCACTGCTGGTCGTCCCTTGATTCAGGGGTTGGCGATACCATAGGTAGGGGACTTCCTCACCCCTGAGGAAGGCATGGATTTCTCAGTCGGTCTTAGTGGGTGGTCCAAACAAAACTGGCAGGGGGGCTGCAGGGACCGGCCTCTCCAGGCGACGGGCGGCTTGAGCTCTCCCCAGGGACTTAAACTGTTAAATACAGTCTGGATGGAGTTACGCCCTTGTTTGTACTCAGAGGGGGTAGCAGTCTTTTTATCCCTCTTTTGAATACCACTTCGATGGGAGTAGGGCATTAGGATAAAGATCTCTACTACCAGCCCCGTGAAGGTGGAGTAGGCTACGTTCGTCACTACCTAGGTGTACTTCAGTGTACGGCAATTGACGGACCAGGGTTGCCCCCTATCCCAGAATCCGGCACCAGAAGCGCGGTGAACGACTATAACCTGGGCTGATTATCTATTCATCGAGAGGTTTGAATTCCTAGTGGTTGTGGCTCTACCTTTTCATACATTGGGGTGCATAGAATGTTTGGCAGTTTAATGTGTGTGTTGTTGACATACGAATATCCCTGGAGGGGAATTCGTAGTCCTGCATTAGGTTCGGAAAACTGGGTTTAGAAAATGTTCCGTGGTCTCCTAGTGTTCGTTGGTGGACCTGGTGGACTAGGAAAGGTAAAAGCACTATGGGGAATATAAGTTTGATAAAAACGTGTTTATTCCTGAAAGAAAATAAACGTGGTGGTTTGTATTTCCTCCTATCAAACAAAAGTTGAACAGAGGCTGACTATGGCAAACAGGAGAGGGTGACCTGGTACTAATCTGGCAAGGTAGGAAATCTTCAGATTCTGAAGGGACCTGAATTTCCCTGAGGAAACAAAAGTGTTAAGTGTTTGACGACTTAAAAGTAGGGAGTTTCGGAAGGTTGTCTGCAAGGTGCAGAGACATCTACGAAGGCTGGGGCGAAGATCTGTAAGATCTGGGTGGCAGAAGAGAGCCCCAGCACATGAGCTGATGGAGTGAGCTTGCTGCTGATGGTTCCTTCGGCATGAGGAGCGTGGTGAAGGAACAGGACAGACTGCCGTTACAAAAGCTGAGATGATCTGCAAAATCTTAATTTAATGCTTGGCTTTTTGAATGCCAAAATTTGTATATTACACAGGACTTTTTTTTTATGAATCACGATTCTGCCTGTCTAATCATAAACGGATGTGTTCATTCAACCAAACATTGCATCGCATGTGCAGTCCTATGGGTCAAGGAGTCAGAGAATTTCAAGAACTAATTTAGGTTCTGCTGCTTGAAAACACTGATTTATGACCTTGAGGCTAAGAAACTTTGTAAGAATATCAGCTTTGAACTGGGATGGTATTGCAAGCACTGCTACTGGTGACAGTTGGGAAGACAGATTCTTACCACCAAGTAGTGTTGGAGGGTCCCTAGTGGCCAGCATGCGGCCCAGGAATGTTCCTTCAGGTTTCATAAACTGCTTGATTTTAGCATGTGGGAAATATGCTGGATGATTCCGCTGGACAGCGAGTTATCTTGGGGATCTCACGTTTTCCCCACTCTTAGATTCCAGTACTTCTCTAGACTCGCCTCACTTCACCTTCATCGGCTCTGAAGACCTTGCTGTTAAGAGCTGCCCAAATCTCTCAACTCAACAAGATATCTTGAGAGTTGGAGGCCGGAATAAGACTGCCATCGTGCTGGTCTGCTGGCAGGCATGGTCGGGCTTGAAAGTCGGTAATTTTCTCCCCACTCTCTGGCACCTGTACTTCTGTACTCGAGTGATGCTTATGATAAAAAGGTGGGGGGGGGGGGTTGTAAACAGCAAGTTGAAGTCCAATTAGGCGGATTTAAGAAATCAGGCGATATGACTATGCAGAATACATCAGCGTATTGCAATGGGCAAGGACTATCCTATACAGCTATCAGTGTTCTTGGTACCTCTGTAGTTGCAGGAGCAAAGTACAGATGGCTAGATAATATCAGCAGTTTAAGGTGTGGAGATATAAGTAATACATTAAATGTTTTACATAAGTAATGTTACTGACATCAACTGATATTGGGCAGTAGTGGTGGTCATAAGTTAGATTCCTAGGGCGCGAATATGCGCATGGCCACACAGTAGGCAAAGCGACTTATCCAGGTGGTGCCGTTACCACGTGGCTACTTGATGCCGGGATGCATACGTGAAATACTCTTCTGCTCTGATGTTGGCCACAGAACACATCTAACACCAGTACACAGTGGGGGAAGGTACACATTTGTAAGAATGGAGTCAACCACATGCTCATTGAATCGGGTGTCTTCCGGCATGGGAGGTAGGGTTGTTTGACTCCTGGGTGAGACACTACTTCGGGATTTGGTATCCCTGGGGTGTAGTAGACAGGAGGAAGGTCCCAGATATGATAGGCAGTGTGGCAGTACCATGCTATAGTATGCCGAGCTAGGTATGCACCGCACACAACTTGCACAGAGTGGATGATGTGTCTCTTATAGCCTTTCTCCACTCAAGGCGACCCAAGGCTTCTCGGGCCACCCCTGTTAGTCGCTTAACAGATTGGACAACGCCGCCCATTCCCTATGGGTTGCCATAGTCCTCGTGACTGGCGAGAGGTATCTGCCATGATGGTTGGACCGATAGCTGGTACCAAGGCTCGACCACTTGGTTGGGTGTTGGACCACTTAGCACCCAGGCCGTTGGGGTCCAAAGTCTGTACTTCAAAGAAGAAGTACAAAGACATGGAATGAAGTGTGGTTGACCCCCCCCCCCCCTCCGTACTGGGAATTGTTCATGTAACACCTCGGTGGTCGAGGGAGCAATGGCTTGGTTGCAGTGATGAAATCATGGAGAATATATGACTGTATATGATATAAACTCTATTTCAGAGCAAGGGCTGCTATCCCTAGTGAATCGCGACACCAAGGAGGGCTCCTTGCTGCTCTCTTGTGCCTGGCCGCCAGGGTGGTGGCCACTCTGGGTCATAGCAATTCCCTGCCACTTGGGATGTGGCTCCCAGAGAGTGGCGTGTGAACGGCCCTTCATTGGGTGTAAGGCTATGCCCGGTGAGGTCTTTTCAACCACTTGTGGAAGGGATTTCGTCATGCCTGTCCATTCGGGGGATAATGATGTCAACATGAATAACCCACAAGTGCCATGGAAAGTAAGTGGTAGCACGGGGCGATTGGTTGGCCCCACCATGAGTTTCTCTCTGGTGTCCGATCATAGGGTTGGACTCGTGCTGGTAGTGGTTAACTCCTTATGCTGGAGGAGGTCTGGAGAGATTCCCACTCTCGATGACAGGCCGGGTGGTGAGCGGCAACCTGCTCCGGTTGTGCCCTGGAAAGGCACTAGGGGTATGGATAGAACCCCGGCCAGACCACACGCTTGGTTTCTGAGAACGAGTATCTCAGAACCTCTGTGGTAGAGGGGGCGAGAATGTGCGTACGTACCAGGCTTGGGCTTTGTGTCTGGCCACCGGTCGCATTAATCTTGGCCTTTTTGCATTTAGAGGATGTGATTCCTCTTCTCCGCCTATTGGGAGGCCGAAGCGCACTTAGCTAAGGCTAAGTGCGCTGCATAAAATTACAAAATATATAACCGAGAGGTACACTGTAACTGTGATCCGGTATGTAATTGCCATAATAAAAACTACATTAAAACACTGGAGGCAATACAGAAAGTCCACACAAAAAAAATATTACACAGTGAAATAGCCATACGGTCGAAACCAAATTAGTTGAGGCCTCGTCTGGTCCAGCCTGAGGTACATTACAGAGTTTCATATGGAGAAAAAGCCTCGTGGAAGAAAATTATTTAAAAGCCCGCCGGAAAGCAGGTGGTCCAAAGGCTGGCTGCAGGGGCGAATACGAAAAGGTTTTAGAACATATAAACAGGTAGAAAGACTATATCAGTAACACAAAAATGAAACCCCTGCAGGCCTCGCAGCACGCATCCATCTGGCGCGAGCTCTGAGAAGAGTCTACGTAGAGTAATGGCAGTTGGAAGCGAAGCATGTGTGCGCTGCCAGAAGTGGTGGCCTTGTAGACTCCACAAGCATATATGTGATATGAGCTTGGTTTAAAATGGCAGGGAACAGAACACATCACTAAAATTCACAAAATGTGCACAGGAGTAATTGAGTTCAGAGATTCAGGCAGCTCTTAACAACGAGGTCTTGAGAGCAGATGAGGGTGAAATGAGGCGAGAATGGAGCAGCACAGGAATGCAAGGGTCGAGGAAACGCGGGTGATGGCCTAGAAAACCTGCCGACCAGCAGCATCGTCCGGTACGATTCCCAAGTACTTGCAACACTCTGCAGTGACCCGACTGGGGATTGAACCTGATTCGCCTTGGCCAGGCGCCAGGATATCCTTTCTGCGATAACCCCACATATTCACTCATCAAAGATGGTATTAGTGTTGCACTTGAGACACTGTGCTTCACACACTTTTTGAGCGGGGTGGGGTAAGGGAAGAGATGCGGAGTGGTAACATGTACACTGCCCCATCCTAAAGTCTGTCCCGAACAGACTCTGCAACATCCAGGCCTTTGTAGAGTGCCAGTCGGTTGATGGGGACTACCTACCTTAGGTTTCGTCCAGGAGCCTCGACGACAAATCTGAAAAACCACACCACTGATCTTCAGAATCCGGCATGGTCCTTCCCAGAGTTTCTGTAGCTTTTGACTGTGCCCTGTTTTGCCTCTGTGGGTTGTTCAGCACCACGATTTGTCCTTGAAAGATCTCGCTCGATATCCTCCTGTCATACTGCATTTTCATACTTTCACTATTTATCCATTGGTGCTGTCGAGTAAAATTATGAATGGCAACTAGTCTGTGGTGTTAATTTGCTGGCATTATCTGGGGCAACAGCTTCCTCTTCTCTCGGTCGACCAAACAGCAGGTCACTAGGGAGATGTAGTTCTCTCTCACAAACAGCAGTCTTTGGGGGTGTTACCCTCGTAGAATCGTAAACTGACAAGTGGTAAGCATGGAGAAACAATGACACCTTTGAATCCTAGTCCTTTTGGTTGTTCGCCATGAAGATAGACAGAAACTGCTGAAGAGTGTTCTTTAACCTCTCGACCATTCCATCATACTGAATGTGTAAGGCTGCAACCCTAGCCTTTTTCATACCGAGAATTCTAGTGACACCCTGGAACACAACCATTTCAAAATTTCGCCCCTGATCCGAATAAAGTTCTAGTAGCATCCCAAACCTCGAGAAGACATGGTTTACAAGGGTATCGGCCACAGTATTTGCTTCTTGGTTTGGGAGGGAAATGGCCTCGGGCTTCGGCTCAGGTCAGGTAGTAACCTTGAGCAGCCAGAAGATACAGATTAACTCCTCTCTCTCTCTCTCTCTCTCTCTCTCTCTCTCTCTCTCTCTCTCTCTCTCTCTCTCTCTCTGTGGAACGTAAGGTTCTCAGAATACCTACTGCCATGCTCTCGAACGAGGCTCCTACACAATGAGATTTATCATCTTCAATGAGCTGTCCACTATTATGAAATAAGTCGACTAGGCTTCCTGCTCCTAGCGAAATTGTTGTTCCAGGCAGGTGCCAAATAAAATTTGTCAGGTGGTCTGGCATAATCGAACAAGCCCAGAAATGTGTTATTTTACCAGATTGTGTCAGTGTAACAAGGACTTTGATTTCTTAAAAATCAGACAGTTTTCCTGTCAAGATGATTTATTTATCTGACAGTACTATCCATCTTGAGGAAGGGACAACTACAGCGGTTTGCAAGCAAGTCTCACGGGCACTTACATAAGTTTAAGAAGCTTAAATGCTAGAAAATGCTGAATGTCCTCTTCCAGATGCTCTGGGAGAACTGCTGACGAGAACAAGCGAAACCTCAACTGGTAACAAGAGAGAGGGCTGTATCAAATTTACTACAAATAAATAGAGGTGCTTTTTCCTGGGAGCCCCATAACCTTGGCAGAACTAATGTTGCATGCCATCACATTGACACAGGGTATTCCAGGCCCATAAAGCAGCCACCAAAGCGACTACCGCTAACTTCACATATGGTGGTTGATGGTAGTCTGAAGGAGATTAAGGATTTAAATGTGATAGAGCCATCAGCCAGTCCATGGTGGTTCCCCTATTGCGATTGTTAAAAAGAAGCATGGCTCTATTATATTTTGTGTTGATTAATGCCCATTTAACAATGAGACCAAGAAAGATTTGTACCCACTCCCTAGGATAGACGACACATGGAATAGCCTAGCAGGTTCACAGTGAAGTTCTACTTTAGACATGAAGAATGGGTATTGGTAGTGCAAGATGGTCCCAGAAGACAAAGAAAATTTGCCTTTTGTATCCAAGAGAAGGAACCTGGCAATTCAAAATTATGCCCTTTGGACTATGCAACGCCCCTGCCACATTCGAACGACTGATCGAGAAAGTTTTGCCCTTAGACATGTGCAGGTGTTCCTATATGACATTGTCACGGGAAGAACATTTGCAGAGCACCTGACTACTAGATTCTGGTTTTTAGAAAGTAGCTGCAATCAACCTGAAATTAGTTAATAAAAAATGCCACCTTTTCAAAAAGAAAAGTAATTTATTGGGCCATGTTGTGTCGGCCCATGAGGTTGAAACATACCCTGAGAATACCAGAGTAACTTAATAAGAGATTAACCTTTAACAACAGACAAAACTTAAATGCGAAGTTTCCAGGGCTTATATGCTTACTACCGTCGATTTATGCCCAGGTTCGCCATGATCGCCAAGCCTCTGCATGCATTAACTGAGGCAACAAGACAACTTTATTGGACCCCAGAGTGAGAGGTTGCTTTTAATAGACTAAAGGAAATTCTGATATCTCCCACAGTGCTGGGCTTCCCGAGTAGAGAGGGTGAATTCATTCTGATACTGATGCTAGTAATGTAGGCATCGGGGCTATGTTATCTCAGATTCAGGATGGAAAGGAGAGCCACCACTAGAATACTTCAATAAGGTGCTACACAAGCCTGAGAGAAATTACTGTGTGACATGCAGGGAACTTATGGCTGTAGTGAAGGCAATTCCACATTTTCATCCATTCCTTTATGGCAGACACTTCATCTTAGAAATTGATCGTTTTTAATTATGCTGGCTACTAAATTTCAAGAACCTCGAATGTCAAATAGCTCGGTGGATATAGCACCTGCAAGAATATGACTTCGAAATACACCACAGCACTGGACACCTTCACAGTAATATGGATGCACTTTCCAGGAGAGCACACGAACCATTCTGTTGTCATTGTGAATGGCATATAGTGGAAAGCAAGAAGGACAATAATTCAAGGCCCTGTATCTGACATGGGACGATAAGGACATTAGAAATTATCAGCTAAGTGACCCCAACCCTGCATAAAATATTGGAGTGGAAAGAATCCAGGTGACGACCAAGATGGGAATAGATATCCAGCCTAAGCATGACAGTGAAGGCATATTGGGAACAGTGGAATTCACTTGTAAAGAATGGTGTGCTTTACAGGAATTGGGAAAGTAATGATGAGAAACAAAGTCATTTAAAAGTGGTCCTACCAGAGTGCCGTATCCCAGAAATGCAATAAGTGAACTGCACAACACAGCAGCAGGTGGTTACTTCGGTGTAAATAAGACCATTGACAGAGTTCGAATGAGATTATATAGGTTGCATTGTTGGAAGGATGTTGAGAAGTAGTACCATTTGTGTGATGCATGTACCTACCGCAAGGAAGGGTCCGAGGGTTAACGGACGAGGTCTCTTTCAGAAATACAATGTTGGAGTCCATTTGAGAGGATGGCAGTAGACATTATCGGACAAATTCCAGTCACTGAGAGGAGGAATCAGTACCTTCTGGTAGCTCAAGACTATTTCACAAAGTGGCCCAAGGTCATACATGTGCCAGACCAAGAGGCTGGCACGGTAGCTGATGCACTTGTAGAGCATGTTTTCTCCAGGTCTGGAGTCCGACTTGAGCTTCATTCTCATCAAGGACGAAATTATGAAGCAACTTTTTCAAAGTGGTAACAAGGATTTTAGGAATGAAGAAAACTCTTATACAGCATTACACACTCAGTCAGATGGGATGGTTGAGAGGCTAAATCGTACCCTGGCACAATCTGGCGATATTCATAGAAGACAATCAGAAAGATTGGGACTCCAAGGTAGGTCTACCCTTATTCCGCCTGGCATATCGTTCTGCAGTCCATGAGTCTACAAGGGTAAGACCATCAAGGATGCTGTATGGGACAGAGCTCCACCTCCCTAGTGACCTGCTGTTCGGACGTCATTAAACTACGTCAAATATTAGTTGACAATCATGAGTTTGCTTAGAGGCACCTTAAAATTAATAGTGACAGAATGAAAACACAATATGACCGGAGAATACCTAAACAGACTTTTCAAGAAGAACAGCTGGTGTATCTGTACAACCCCCACATGTGGAAGGGATATTGTCCGAAAATTCAGAAATCTTGGGAAACCCTTTACAGTATCCTGGAGGAGATCAATGATCTGGTCTACTGGATTTGCCAACAGGGCTCTCGGGCGAAGCCTAAGGTTGTTCACTTCGATCGACTGGGGCTGTACGAAGGTTCTGATGCCGGAGAGTCCGTTCAGGAGGAACAGACATAAGGGGGGAGCAGTGCTATGTATTGACGCTCGCACTAGACGCGAGCTTCACGTGCGGTCCGGCGCTGTGAGGATGACTCTCCTCGATCCTCCCCTACCCCAGGCAGACCTGTCTCTCAGCACGGAGGGAATGATTGACAGTGGTGACCTGGCTGGCATCACAGCCCCTCTTCCTCCCCCCTCCCTGCTGAAGAAGCCGACGTTTTAGAGGACGTGCAAGAATATTCTGGGAACTAGGACCCTCGGTGCAATGCAGCATTTAAAGCAATTTCTGGTCGATGGTCTACGACCCTATAAATATTGCAGCGGTCCGAGGGTCGGGAGTCTTTCTGTGGAAGCAAATTGGCTGAGTGGGGTAACCGAGCGATGCGTGGTGTAGCGAGAGACATCGGCGAAGGGGAGGGACAACGACGCGAGATTATGAGGCGACGGCGGACGAGGTGGTTGGAGGTGGTTGTGGTGTGAATGGTCGAGAGGGCGTGAAACCCGACGAGTGAAGACTACTGTGCGCGAGGGCACTAGGAGAAGTCTAGAACATTGCGAACTGGCGGGATATGGCCTAAACTGTGGTGGGACTGAATGAACGTGCAATACGGATTTTGTTGTAAATATTGGAAGTGTCAAATATGGTCACATAATTTATAAAATTATTTAAAAGGTTTTGATATGTGCTCTAATGGGCTGATTTTTAATTATTTAATAGCAATAATTTATTTGAAGTAATTGTAAATTTTAGTGATTGAATTTATTTACAGCAAGTGATATTAATTTATTATGAGAATTTGGGTCGCGAAAATTTTGTTTGTAGTTATTGTAAATAAAATTAGGAAATTATAATTAACTCTTTTATTTAATTTAGACCTCCATCCTTTAACGAACCTTGTTCAGTCCACTGACTTTTGAGAAATTGTAACATTATGTTTCTGGAAATACGTCGCTTGATCCTAAGATTTTTAAATAGCTGCGAAGCTCATTTCTGAAACTCGGAAAATCAAAAATCTCCGGAGATCTTATTAGGAGATACAAAAGCGTGTTATGGAAGATTACCGGTGTATAGTCGAAAACGTGTAATATTCAATAGGTTAAAAATTTTCAGTTTTGGAATTCAAGCAAATCTGCGCAGGTTGATTCAAAGTTATGCCAATTATTGAAAAAAAAAAAAAATAAAAAAAGATTCTGAGTTACACCCCCTTACTTTCTTCGTCTGTAGAAGTATTTATGCAAAAACGTTTGCAACGTTATGTAAATTACAGAGTGGACAAGAACTAAATTTTACTTTTGCGAATAGTGTGCCACAGTAAAAATAACACTAAGCCAAACAGATTTGAACAACTATATGTTTGACAGTAAAAATTACAAAAATTTCAATAATTCTCCTTAAATGACATTACCACAATTAACTAGTTCCATTATAACAATTTTAACAACTCGACATTTCGCTAGTATTACTAGCACCGTCATTAAGATACTTTCTTATTTAAAAAAACGTTACGATTATGAATGATTACCACCATCAATTTTGCATTCTAAACAAGAATAACATTAAAACGTTATAGTTATGTTAACCCAGTTTCATCGATCACTTGCCTCCTTAACAAGAATCATTTCAAAATAAAGCATGACAATTCTGGGGGGGGGGGGGGGAAGGCGCCCGACCTTGGTTTTACAAACCACAATATTTGAAAATATTCTTTCTTGCATAATACTTTATGATTAATATCACATCGATTACTAGACTGCGGTGTCCCATTTGATACACAATAAGTGGAAAGGAGGGTACCTAGTTTGTCGAGCCCCGTAAAGCCTTAATTTTCCTTAAAATGCGTATTAAGATTTACCCAAAAAATAGAGATACGGTGAAGGCAGTCACTTACGACCCTTCAGAGCTACTACCGATAAGAGTCGTGGAAGAATGTGAACACTAAACATGCAAGAAAACCTACTTGCTTGAGCTGCCAAACAGAACGATACACGAATCGTCAAAGCATGGGAAAATACAGACACAAGACGTCTTAGTTGGGCCGAAAAAGGATTTAGACGGGTGACCAAAACTACAATTTTGAAAAAACTAGTGAAATTGCACACCCAAGTCATACACAACTACCCTAAATATAATACAAAACATTCGAAACTGCCCCAATTCAATACGCTAATGACCTCCATGACTCACCGTTATATCTGCCCCATCACACAGTTGCTCACCCGAAAGGCGGTATCAGGAAGTCAACATAACAGCGGCTGATCCCTGCTAAACGAGAACGGTGTAGCTAATCTATAATTAAATTCCTGATGCATAAGACACGTCGCATGCGTCGGACGGGCGTAGGATAGAAGGAGCCCGATTTTTCCCCTAACCTACCCTATTTCTAAGTGTTACGTAGACCCGAGGTAGGAACGGGAGCTAATCGCGTATCAGGGCGAACCCTTTACGTCCTAATCGCGTATCAGGGCGAACCCTTTACGTCTACAAGGGAAGGAAGTCATGCAAGGAGACATGTATCGTGGCAGAGAGGGATTGGGCAGCCATGGCCAGCGATTGGGGCCATGATTACCTCCCTAAGTGCACCTATAGTTAAGAAGAGAAAGGGGGAAAGAAACCTGCACGGACAAATTAAAAACCATTTCGACAAAAATAATTCGAAATAATTGCATGCATGAAAGAAATGCCACAGGAAACAGAGTGTTTGGAAACACACTCTTTATTAGTAGGGAAAAAAGAGTAGTAGAGAGGGGGCATAGCTTCTTAGATTCTTGAAAATTGGCTCTGGCTTAACCAGAGCGATGCTTGCACATCACTCAGGTGAGGGGTGCTAGAAGTTAAATAAACCGACATCCATAAAAAGAAATGGGTTGTGGCTGTGTTGGGGACACGGCCATTTGTTTTGCGTGAATACGTCTACGTTGACGCGCTTGGACGCCTTGATGTTTATTTAACATTCCCAGCACCGCTTCACTCGATCATATGGCATTTTTATGGGTACCACTGGATTTATTTTGAGGTGCTCTTTCCAATCGTATACGATTTCTGTATTTCGACTTGGCTTTTTGAGTATAGGCCGACATTGTGTTAAGTTATCGTAATTTTTTACATTAAACTCATACAATTTCACCATAACTACGCCACAAAAATGTTTTTATGCTTGCAATCTATTGACCTTGACGAGAGCTGTCGATTAAAACATAAACGAGCGTCGTAGCTTCTCCTAGCCAAAAGTTATACTACACGGAATTTATGAAGTGCGGCAAAACGAACTCAAAATTGCGCCCCCCCCCCCCCCCGCCAACTCTTGATGATTCGCAATCCTCACTCAACGTAACATATTATTTGATCCTTTGGCAATCGAGTGGTGTAATTGAATTTTTAATGTAGACGATAGATTCGGAGTTGCAATGCCAAACTATATCCATCGATATTGTTATCATCGGATTTTCTGGATTGCCTCCCACTATGTCGCAGATTTAAAGATGTATTCACGTAAATAATGTGATGCAGGAAGGTAGAGTGGAATAGGAGGGGAGGGGAGGGGAATGAAGGAAGAGGGGAATAGGAAGAGGGAGGGGAGGGGAAGGAAGGAAGAGGGGAATAGGAAGAGGGAGGGGAGGGGAAGGAAGGAAGAGGGGAATAGGAAGAGGGAGGGGAGGGGAAGGAAGGAAGAGGGGAATAGGAAGAGGGAGGGGAGGGGAAGGAAGGAAGAGGAGAATAGGAAGAGGGAGGGGAGGGAAGGAAGGGAGGGGAACCGAGCTGTAGAGAGTGCACCACTGTGTCGAAGATGAAGGCTAGAGAAACATCTTTGCATGACGAACGCTAGCATCACAGAAGCAATGAACAAAACAGTTTGAGAACAAACGACTTGCATTTTCTTTTGCAATTCAGCATTTTATCTGGCCATTAAAGCAGTTCCTTCTAAAACTGTGTCACTCATTTCTTTAATCAGTCAAATTATTCTAAAATTTCGACAGTATATTGATAAATGTCTATGGTCATTCGAATACCCTATACACCAATAAACATGAAAAAACGTTTCCTCAAAATTTCTATCACTTGAGACGTAGCGCAGTACTAGATGCAACTGTGATTTAATTGTTATGTCTGTTGTCCCAATTACAATGAGTATGTTAAAAGAGTCTTGTGATACTTCTGTCTTAATTTCGTTCATTATTAGATTAGACCATAGAAATATTATGTATCTCTGAGTGTCACTAGACAAACCTGTGAGCGCGCCGGGCGTCTCTTTCGACGCAATGATGAAGCACACCAAGGTCAAACTGGAACTTCTAACAGATTAGGTATGACCAGTACTTATTCATCGAAGATGGCATAAAAGGTGGAGTAGTCCAATGTGTGAAGCCCCATGCAAAAGCCATTAACAAGTACATTCTGTCCACATACGATGCCAGCAAGCCACCCGTCTACCTCCAGTATGTAGATGCAAACAACTTGTATGGGTGGGCAATGTCCCTGCTCCTCCCTGTACGTGATTTCCAGTGGGTGAGCACCGCCATCGACCTCATGTCGGTGCCAGATGATTGCCTATTCGGCTACGCGTTGGAGGTAGACGTAGAATATACTGCAGAACTCCAAGACTCCCACAAAGACCTGTCGTTCTTGCCCATCAACAAGTGTCCTCCAGGTTGCAAGACCAAAAAATCATTGACGACTCTGGAAGAAAAGAAAAACTATATTGCACATTCCATCAACTTGAAAAGCTATTTATCATGTACTTAAAGTTATGAAAATTCATCGTGTGCTGCAGTTTGAACAAGAAGCATGGATCAAGCCATACATCAACCTCAACACACAAAAAGGCAGGCAACTGGCAATGATTTTGAGAAAGACTTTTCTAAACTCATGAACAATGTCACTTTTGGAAAATAAATGGAAAATAAAAGGAAATGGCAAGTAATGGAATTAGTGTGTAAGGTGAGAAGACTGAAAAAATTGATTTCAAAGCCCACCTTCAAGTGCAGAACAATTTGTACTGAAAATCTATAACTAATGAAAGTGGAAAAAGAGTCTATAGTGTTTGAAAAACCCATTTACGCCGGCTTTTCAGTGCTCAACCTCTCCAAACCTTTAATCTACAGGTTCCATCATGATATCACGAGAAAGAAGTATGAAGAAAACATCAATTTAATATATGCAGATACCAACTCGTTAATTTAAGAAATTGAAATGCAGGATTACTATGAAGACCTGGCTGCAGACCCCGCATTCATGGAAGAGATGGGTACCAGCTCCTACCTTTCGACTCATCGCTGTTATTCCTCCACCAACAGGAATGTGATAGGGAAATTTAAAGATGAGTGTGGCAGGGAACTGATGAGTGAGTTCGTAGGGCTGCATACCAAAATGTATAGCTATGTGTGTAATAGTAATGTGATCAAGAAAAGAAGCGCGTCCAGAAGGCAAGTCTTAAGGATAAAATATTATTTGCATATTATAAAAGAGTTTTGGAGCAGCAACAAGTCGTGCGTGTAACTTTGAACAACATAAGATCACACCACCATGAAGTTTAGACCCAGTGCATGAATAAAGTCGCGCTCGCATGGCAGGATGACAAAAGAAAAATATCGGACGGTGCCATATGGATATCGGAATTTAAAAAAAATCATACATTATGAATTAGGAAGAGAAGAAGAAAAGAAGAAAAGAAGAGAAGAAGAGAAGAAGAGACGAGAAGAAAAGCAGTGAAGAAAAGAAAATATGCGTATTAGTATTTCTATCGAAAATAAGCATATGGTGTTGTATGTAAATTTTTGATAGATGTTGCTACTACTAATGATGATGATGATTGAGATAAATAGTAATTGCAAGTTTTATAATTTATGATAATTATAGTGCTGATTGGAGCAATGAGCTAGCGGGGGGAACTGGTATGTTAAAAATAATGTGTATTTTCCTGGGTGTTGGGTGAATGAGTCCAGGATGCAAGGGCAGTTCCTCACCTCGGAGGTGTCAAAAAATCAGAAGTGATTTCACCTCCTCCACATCCACCAACAGTGGCGTCTCGTTAGGGCAAGCAAGGCAAGCAGTACTTGCCCAGACAGTTTCCTGACAATGTTATATTTAAAATAAATATTAAATTCTAACTTATATTTAAGCTACTTTAAGGCATCCTTTCACTCATGTGGTACACATTCTACTCGGGAAACAATATTGTACATTAAAAGAAAACAACGCGTTGACTAGCAAAACCAAGATGTTTGGAACCGCTGTAAGTAATGCTTTCAGCAGGCAGGCGATCGCAGTGGTTTCCCAGCCGACGGAGGGACGGGCAGGGCAGGAAGACCTCCCGGGGAGGGGCGGGGGTTTATGGCTGCGTCAACCCGTGTTGGAAGCTACGATGGTAGTGCTTTCTTCACTGAACAGAAGCGGACATAGCGGAAGCTGGCCTAGCCGCAGTCAGTTGGCGTCGTGTAGTTTACAGTAACTAGATCGGCGTGTGGGCAAGTTCGCGCGCACAACACGAATCGTATTGTTTTTATTTAATTTTTCACTCGGGCGAATTTTATGGTAAAAAATATTAATAATTTTACAAGCGGTGTAGTTTATATTTACGTTCGAAAAAAATGTTTAAATGTCACCATTTTGCACCTTGAAATCCGAATTTTCCAGGGGGAGGATCCCCGGACCCCTCTCCCCCTTTATTAGGGAGACCAACGTCACTATTACCCCCTCACACAGTAGCTTGTCCATGAGATTATAGCACGCATCGCCACTGTCCACCAGCTATAAAATCTCATTTTTTTCTTTTGGGTAAGAATGAGTACTGTTATTTTTTCACAGCACACTTGCACTTATGAGGTCGTGAAGTACTCCTACAATTACCAACACGAGAAGGAGATTGTGCAACCACCCCCACCACCACCACCACCACCACCAGCAATTTTTAACTATAGATTGTTGCAACTAGTATTTCACTTCGACAATTTCACTTGTGCATTCCTGCACGAGGATTTGGGACTGCGGCTTCTGTTTGGGCCTCCGACCAGGGATTAGCATCTATTCCTCGGGGTACCAACCCTCATCTTTACCGGGGTTGTGGGGATGAAATATTATTTAGTTGTGACATCATGACCCATTGTAAAACTAGAGGCGGTATTCTTCTTACCTACCCTGTCTATCCATCTACTTGTTTTCTTTTCTTCCTCTTTATCTAAAATTCTTTCGTCCCTCTCACTTTCTGCTGTTTTCTTTATTCTTGCTGTCTCTTCTAATCATTGTGTTTTTTTCTCCAAGGTTGTATAATTTTCGGCGTAGTAACCCACCTATACAGCTCATTCTTGCAGCACCACGGAGATTTAAAATATTGGTTTTATCTCTCTGTAGTACTGTAAGAGTGTACTGTATTGCTCCGTCCCAGCCGGAGAATCGCGCACCTAGTTGTTTTAGCAGCCATGCGGGCTGTAAAGTGGGAGGGCGACGCCAAAAATTATACCAGTTCCAGACCGAAGGATGAGCAGTTTCAACCCGAAGGACGAGTCAGCAGTTCCATGGGGTCGAAGGACGGGAGTATGAGCAGTTCCAAGATGGTGGTGACGGAGCTGCAGCGCCGCAGCCCCCCAGCCCTCTGCGTTCAAACATACCAAACCGAATATGGATGGTCAGCACAAGAAAAAAAGAAAACTTTAATGAATGAAAAAGAAAATTAAATGCATAAATAAAACTGAATGATAAAAAAAAAAAGTGTTACATTTCTGAGTTACACCTTTTCATACTATTTTATTTTAGACTTGAAAAAAATATATTTAGAAAGAAATAAGAATTTACCAATGACTATTTAGAAAAACAATTCTTGTTACATATGTACGACTATATGAAAGAAATCTCATTAGTATCTTTTCTCTGTTAAAAAAACCAGAACAGAAACAAAAAATGTTTACCAATTTTTTCACCACTACACTTTACATTAACTTTTTTTCTGAATTGATGGGGTATACGACAAAACAATAAAATAAGATGTACAATTGTTTTAAAAAATCAAATACATATATTATATTCATCAAACTCTTTTATTATGCTTTCACATACATTTTAAGAAATAATAGTTTTACATTGACAGGCAAACAAGTTTTTTAATGTCCTTTTTTTCTGCATTTATGTTGCGACATTTTTTTTAACACAAAAAAAATATTTGTTTACATGCACCGACACATACCATGTGACTAAAAAATAAAATATATTTTTGACAACTATAAACATGCATTCACACTATGTTCCTTTGTTCAAAACACTGCTCTTCTCCATCTTCATCTGGTGTGCTTGTCTTTACCTCGCACGGCAGGCTGTGACAAGTCGTGGTCTGCTCGAGGAATGGAACCATTTCAACTTCTTAGTCTGGTAGGAGTCTATGCGTTTCGCCATGACATTCTTCACTGAAGTGAAGCATTGTTTCCTGCCCCCTCGTCGTATTTTATAGTCCCTACGCTGGATGCCTTATTTAATAATGATTGTTTTAACCATGTTCAGCTCCAACAGTTCGTCGGTGCTGCATGATATGGATACACCATGCTTCATGTTGTACACTGTGCAGGTTTCACCACTACACTGGATTCTATACATAAAGTAAACTTTTGACTTGCCTTTGGCGTTCATGTTGCTTGGGTAGTACGCAGGCACCAGGGTGTAGTAGAGGCGGGAATGATTCACTCCATCGCAGGCTTCTATGTTTATCACAGCATCCTCATACCGAGGGTCACTTAGTAAGTAATCCACTCGCTGGAACCACGGTATGGCATTGGGATAACACTTCACCATACCTAACTCGAAGGAGCTGGTGTACATCACCATCGAATTTCGCAGTGGTGGTGTGATGGTAGTAGCTGTGACAGGCGACAACCAACTGCTGCTGCTGGTGGCGACAGTAGTCTGCGTGGACCCCTCGTGTGCTGGAAGATATTCGTTGCATGTTGTCGAAGTGAAGGTGGTGCAGGGTCGGAGACCAGATGTGATCAGCGGCATGTGATCAGCATTTGCTTGGTCTGCTGAGCAGTCCATGTTTTTTCACTGTGCAAACCCCTTCATTAATGGAGGAGGAGGAGGAGGAGATAGTATTGGTGGTAGCAGCTGCTGCTGCACGACGTCGCTCCGGGAATCAGGTGTGTCTGGAATGGAAGTGGTGCAGCCTTTGAAGCATCCCTGCAGGGCAGGCAGTCCTCAATGTTTTGTCCAGCTGTAGGTAGATCTGCAAATACTTGAATCGACATTTCGTGAGGTGCTTATACAAGGAGAAATTATATCGGCAGGTACGGCAACTTGTCCCGTTTATCCAAGGCACTAAGCAAACGCACCTTTCTGAATGTCAAAATGGCCGAAAGGGTTTTATGCCCGCTCGCACAACATGCATACATCTTCTAAACCTCCAGGCGAGAACTAAACCGTATACTCGTAAGGCGAGCAGGGGAAGGGCAGCGACGATAGCGACGAACCTAGCACCTCTTTTAAACACCTTACCCTGATGCACGTCCCGATAGTCGAGTGGTCTAAGGCGTTGGTCTGGCAACCACCAGGTCCGGCGGTTAGATCCCGCTCCCTTCCAAAGAAGTGTTTGAGCTCCGAAAAATAGTAACTACTGAAAAAAATGATGGTGGACACATACCAGCGCCTCCTAGCAGCGATGAAGTAAACAACAACATGGCGGCAGACACACCAGCACTCTCTGGCAGGCGATGAACGAACGAACTATACTGAAAACAAAATAGTGCACCAAATATGGCTATGGACACACCAGCGCCCCTGGCGGAGCGGCAACTGAACTACATAGACAGCAGGTGAAGAAGGCGACATGAGAGAACAGAGAGAAAGGAAAGAAAGAGAGAAAGGGACGAAATTGAGAGAAAGAATGCAAAAGAGAAAGAAAATTGGAGCAGTTGGAAAAAACCCATGGGATGATAGAATATGAAAAAACAAGACAGAATAATAGATCATGAAAAATCAAGGTGGAATGATAGAGCAGGAAAACCCAGGTGGAATTATAGAGCAAGAAAAATTGAATAATGGCTGCTAAGATGGCGGCCGCAACGTACTGGCTGCCAAAATGGCGAAATAGGCGAACTGGCAGCTAAGATGGCCACCGGACATAAAATGGCGGGACAAGATGGCGGCGCCGACCACCATGTTTGTGCCTCAAGCCCCTAGCCTTTGCCCTCAAATCGGCTATTCCCATCTACTGACCGTGTCATCAACATAAATGCCCAAATTAATATGCCAGATAGGGGGACGCGGAATGTCGTGGATATAGATATTATAACGGACTGGCCTGGGCAAAACTAGGCGCGCACTGCCTTAAATAAATTCGCAAACCCCTTATGACGCAAGAAAGGAGGGGAAAGAAGGAGAGGCTAGGCAAGGAGACTGGAAGAGGACACCAATTCGGCAAGGAGATGGTAGATTCACATGAAGCCATGAAAGTCTCTAATGGTGACACTAGCGCCGACGGCGCAATGTGTATATTTTATCATCAGCTGATAAGAAAAGTGTTTTAAGTTTTTAATATAGAAACGTGGAATGAAGTGTTAAGTGGATACGAATAAGGGTGGGAGTGCTAATATGATTACAGTCCTTGATGATGGTGTTATCAATGTGTTGGTAGCTGAAGAACTGACTGCATGGGTTGAAAGAATGTGACTGATTACATAACTAATTGTGTATCTCCATATATTACAAAATGTATGCTTTTAACTCTTAGAGTTTTTTTTAGCAAAACTATTCACAATACTTTCGCAATATAACCTGTTAAACGCCTATGAAATAATTGTTTAATGTTATAATTATATAATTATGTTACGAATAAAACTAGGATTACGGGATATTCATTTCGAAAATCTTTTGTATTGTGTGTTATATGGTACGAAAGACCTTCAAATTATTAGTGATAATTGCAACACCCAGAAAGAATGGCCCGAATGAATCCAAACTCAGAGGATGTACAATAAGTGATTACGATTGCACAGAGATGGCGTAGGCCTACATGTGTGACGGGAAAGGTCCATGTTACGCCAAGCTTAGTTACGAGCCATCAAACGAAGTGGAAGCAAGTGCCAGGATGCCTCGTCGACATCAAAAGGGCGCCATATCAGCATGTGAGTGAGTTCGAACAGGGCAGAATGATTGGTCTCCGGGGAAACGGGCTTGTCATGGCGTGTCATTTCGGCTCGTACAGGGCACGCTGCTACGACAGTGATGCGTGTGTGGCACCAGTGGATAGGAGAGGGTCGTACGCAGCGACGAGCGGGTACTGGACCATACAATGTGACCACAGTACGCGATGACCGCCATCTTGTCCGCATGGCCATAACGGACCTTACAGCCTCGTCCACAGTGTTGGCTCGACACTGGAACACTGTAACGGGTATGGACCTGTCTGCGTTGATGATTCGACGCCGTCTGCTGCAAGCTGGACTTGTGGCACGCATTCCATTGCGTCGGCTTCCATTGTCCAGAAACCACAAACGCCTCGGACTGCAATGGGCACGTGAACGCTGCTGCTGGCGTGCTAAGTGGCAAAATGTAGTGTTTTCGGACGAGTCCCACTTCAACCTGTCCTACAGTGATGGCGACATACATGTTCGACTCCCCGTGGTGACCGCAATCTGGCAGCCTGCATTGTGGAGCGGCATGGCTGACAAACGCCAAGTGTGATGGTTTGGGACGCCATTGAATATAACATGCGATCTCGTCTCCTACATATTGAGGACAATCTGAATAAAAACCGCCAAATCAGGGAGGTTTTAGAGCCCGAGGTACTGCCCCTCCTTCAGACAGCTCCAGATGCTATATTTCAGCAGGACATTGCCTGGCCACATGTGGCGAGGAATTCGCAAATCTTCTTCAATGGACGACGTGTACCACTGCTTCCCTGGCCTGCACGTTCGCCTGACATGCCTCCCGCACGGTCCTCCAGCAACCACTGTTGTTGCTTTGTGGACTCGCATACAAACCGCGTGGCGAGAGATTCCCCAGGTAGGAACATGTCCAAATCCTCTGTCATTCCATGCCACGATGTTTATGGGCCCTTATTGCAGCACGGCCCGTGGGGGGGGGGGGGGGGGGGAGATTCACACACCATACTGAATTCTCGACAGAGACCATGTACTGTTCTGTAATCCTAATCAAACGTTAGTGGTAGTTGTGATGGAAATATTTACCCCGAGGTCTTGAATCTTAGGTACCACACAGTGAGAAGAAGCCTCTAACAGACCTCAAATGATATTCACGTTGTTTCTGATAGTGCTAAATACAGTTAAATATTGGAAGACGGAGTGTCTACACTGCGCAGGTATTTCCCTTCTACGGTCGAAACACGTGAATTCGACAGTTCCTTTGTCATTTTGCAGCTGATGTTGGCAACATGGGCAGATGACGAACATTATGCTGCATCATGTTGTTAGTTCAGTGACGATGTGAGTGACTCACTGGAGCCTCATATTATGACCAAAGTGATCCGATGTCTCTCATCAGACTCTTGGCATAACAGCAGTTCAGACTGCCATGCTTTCTTTTCGTCGCTCGCCGAAACATCACGTGTCAATGAAATTAACCGATTTGTAGTACTTGTGACCAATCGAAGCAAACACACTAGTGTATTTGGTCAAATGTTTAGCGTAAGTTTGTCCGCGTGGGAAATTCTTATAATACAGCGCTTAGCAATCTCACTGAATAAACATTTATTTTATAAAATTAAGTGTTTTTCCAGAGGCAACCATACAAGCCGATTTTCGCGCTGTTATCAGAGTCTGAAATTGGTTATCAAAAGTTGACATTAAAAATAAAATATAGTGCTTCTTTCCTTGGATATATGAAATGTTATTGAATGTTTTACACATAGAATATAGATGAGGGTGTTCCATAAATACTTTTCTTTGTCAGTTTTCTCTATGGCTTCCGTAATGGTTTTGGAATCGTGAAAGGTAAATTCAAAATTTTTGAGCGAGTTATTTCAGTTATTAAGTAATTTTTAATGCGGTTTTAAATGTCAAGTAAAACTTTATCAGCAAATTTTGAAGGTATGTGTATTACATCTGTTATTTTGTGATTAAAATAACATAAGGTTTGTATTAACATGTAGAACGCTCTGAAGTAATTTAATTATACAGATACGAAAATACGCCAGAAATATAAACTAAATTTTTGGGGAAAAAAGGAAAAAAATGTAAATTATACTTATATTTTGCGAGTAAAATGGCCAGATCAAAGCGAGAATTCCCTTCAGGATTCTTCTTGTTCATTTAAGCTTTGGTATTAAATGTGACCATCTTAAATCCGTGTGTAAAATATATCTTACAGATATTTTATCGAGGCGGCGCTATTGCGCACGTAGAGATGTTAGAACACAACATAAATATCTGAGAGAATAAGAAGGTTCTAATTCTATACTTGTTTTTAAAGTTGCGCCACATCAATTTTAAAAATCTGTCGAAGTAATAGCTCATGACACTAACACGTCCTAACATACAATTAGTAACCACATATAAAATAATTCTTTAATATTTGCTTTGCAGTGCCGGTAAGATAATGACACACTCTAGTCCACTCACGGTTTTAGGCTGTTCACGGTAAAGTGAGCACTTTTTAAGGCCCTGCTAAACTTCTCCTTTCAGCCAATTTCTATATTTCTGCCACTTTTTAAGTATAAACCTTGCTATGTTTCTAATAAACGCTGTGTATACATTTCATCACTCTCAAAAGTTAACGCGTGAGGCTGCAATAAAATTTATTTATTAGTGATTAGTGGATGTTGGGTTAGCCTTAAGAAGTGCTCACTTTACCGTGAATAGCATATAGCCCTAAATTTTCTGAAGCCCTCCTGAAGTTATATCTATTTTCACGATATTCCTCCGCCTCGTGTAAACAAAGCAACGCACCGCATTCGTACGCACTCAGTTTAATAATATTTTGCATGAGAACTATGTCCTACTACTATAGGATGTTCACGATAAAATGAGCACTTTTGAAAGCCCTGTTAAGATCTACTTGTAGGCACGTTGTGAATTCTTCCACGTTATGTAAAATTAAGATTTCCATGGGACTCGGCACTTATTTCATGCGTCGGTTGAGTGAAACTGTGAAATAATTATAAAAGTAAATGTTTTACAAATTTGCTTAACATTACATTTTTATGAATTAAATAAATAGGGGAAAAAAAAAGAAAAAATTAGATTTCACAAATGTTTACTTAACACTTTTGATTCAACGCTAAGACACGGAACTACATTCCCTCCTTCGTTGCCAACTTCACTGAGCGAATGTCACTCAGTGTTTAGCATAGACTGAGAAATAACACACAATTATGAGTTTATATTGCCAGACAAGCCCGCAGTGGACTTACCACGTCACCATCTTGAATCACACTGGCGCCAGGAACTACCTGCGGCGACGCCATTTCCGTAGAAGAAAATAGATCTCCGCGGAAGGACACACAAGTCCGATTGCATATTGCACAATACGCAACATACCGCCCGCCGAGACCGGCAGAGGTCTCCGAGATTCAGTCCAACAAGTCACAACACAGTTTTACACGCTACAGATACTATACTTATTTACATGACGCCACTAGCAGACTTCATTATGCAGGTAGATGATACAGCTTGTGTACTGGCCTACGCAGCTGTGTCCCTTGTTGGTGCACACGTCCGCCACTCTGATCACGTCTCTTCCAGGATGAATGTTCACCACTCAAGCTAGGTACCAGCCAAAGGGTGGTAATCACTCTTCTCCCACAAGAACAACACCTCCAATTTCGAGTGCTGGCTGTTGGGTTTGCCACTTACCCCTAGGTTGCAGCTGCAGCACGTATTCTCCATACCATCGCTTCCAAAATTGTGTTTCTAATGTGCACACCAACTTCCATCTTCTCGGTAGACATATGCCAATATTTTCATAGGACTCTGGTATAGCTAGCAGAGGTCTGCCAATGAGGAACTGTCCATGTGTGAGGGCGGCAAAGTCATTTGGGTCTGAAGACAGTGGAGTCAGGGGCCTGGAATTGAGGACTGCTTAAACTCTAGTACAGAGCGTAATCAATTCTTCCAGAGTGAGAATTTGGTTCCCAATTACTCGCCTGAGATGATATTTAGCAGACTTTACAGCAGATTCCCACAATCCTCCTTGGTGAGGACTGGCAGGAGGGATAAAATGAAAACTAATTGAATGGTCCAAGGCAAAGTTTTCTAGGAGTGGAGACCGGAGGAGCTGGGTGAAAGATCACCTGAGCTGTTTTGAAGCTCCTATGAAATTGGTTCCACAGTCAGAGTGGAGATGAGCACACAAACCTCTCCGCGATACAAACCGGGTAAGGGCTGCAACAAAACTGTCAGTGGTCAAGTCTGTAGCAACCTCAATGTGTATGGCTTTCGTCACAAAACAGATGAAAATTGAGAGATAGGCTTTTTGGGTGACCATGCGACGCAGCTTGTTGATCCTTATGGTGATAGGTCCAGCAGAGTCCACACCAGTCCGTTCGAAGGTCCCAGCAGATGTGACACGTTCAGAAGGCATGTCGCCCATTAATTGGGGGGGGGGGGAGGGTTGCTTACAGGCCGACAACGAAACAAACGTACATACTTAAAAACTCTCAAATGAACCAAGGACCGTGCTGAGAGAATCCAGAACCATTGTGACAAAAGTGATTGCAACAACTGAGGTACTGCATGCAAATACTTAATGTGATAGTAGTCTACCAAAGTTTCAAAAGTTACATGGTTTTTAGGTAGTATGATAGGATGTTTTACTGAAGATTCTATGTTGTCATGTGACAAATGGCCGCCCGCCCTGAGCACACCATCTTCATCCAAGAATGGTGCCAAACGCTGCACTCGTGTTGAGCAAGGTTTCCCCTCTTTAAGACTTTTTAAATCCTCTAACAAACGCTCCTGTTGGATAAATTTGCACAACAAAGCAGCGGCTTCTTTCAGTTCTGCAGGAGACATGATGCCACTGGTACAAGGCTGTTTCTTAATGTGATTGATGAAACACTTTACATATGCCATGACACGAACCAGCTTGGGCCACGAAGAAATTTTTTGCAATACTGGAAGTTCTTCAGAAATGTCATGTGTGGTAATTAATGCGAACTGAGAAGGCTTTGATTCTGGGATCTTGTTCATCAGATTAATTGTGGACACTGGCCATCGCCCTGGAGGGTCGACTAATCAGCCAGGGCTATGCCACCACAAGTCAGCGAGAGGAGTTCGTGAGGCAGCATTCCACAGGTGGCACAATCAGAAGGATTGTCTTTGGAAATGACATGTTTCCATAGCTGGGGAGGGACCCAGTTCTGGATTTGTGCAACACGATTTGCCACAAATGTTTTCAATAAGTAGGGCTGGGTCTTTATCAAAGTCATAGTAATACTGGAATCGGCCCAGGCATGAATAGCAGTGACATTTAAGTGTTGTACCAGGAAGGCATGACAATAGAGCATAAGTTTGGCCAGTAAATGAGCACTACACAATTCTAATCGAGGAAGAGACACCTGCTTGAGTGGCGCTACCTGTGACTTTGCCAGGACGAGATGCATAGACACATTCCCTCGAGTATCCACACTCCTGAGATATACGGCAGCTGCATAGACTTTCTCCGAAGCATCGGAGAAACCATGCAGCTCCACACTGACGACATCAGGACACATGAAACGAGGCAGACTGAGTACTTCTAGTTCTATTAGCCCATAAAAGAACTGGTTACACTTCTCCAAGGCCGGAGATGGAAGAGGGTCATCCCAACCTAAGCCCTGCATCCATACCCACTGTATGAGCATCTTAGTCCACACAATTATTGGCGACAACCATCCCATAGGATCATATATTCGTGTCGTTTGTGAAAGGACAAAGCATTTGGTTGCAACCCTGGTGGTGATCCTCACATGATAAGAAAATGTGTCCTTTACTGGGTCCCAGTAAATACTGAGAACATTTATGACAGGGACAGACAAGAAGTCCAGATCTCTAGGAGTTTCCCGATGAGTTACAGGAATATCATCGAGGAGCAGAAGCTGATTGCTGGACCACCTCCGGAGTTCGAACCCAACCTGATGCAGAAGTTCAATCAGCTGGAATTTCAAAATGTGCCATGGACATTAGTCCCTTAGCAATTTCATCAACAAAAATGTGATTGTGAAGAACATTTGCAGCAAGAGGATACTGGGCCCCTTCATCCAATGCCAACTGGTGTAGTGTTCGAATCGCCAGGAATGGAGAGGGTGAGAGGCCATAGGTTACTGTATTCAACTGAAAAACTGTGAGCGGAAAGGATGGACTGTCATGCCAGAGAATGAGTTGGTATGGTCGGTCAGCCTCGTGGATTAAAATTTGCCATTGCATTTGCTTAACATCACAGGAGAATACTACACTATACAACCTGAATCTCAAAATAACACCACAGATTTCATTCTGAAGTTTGGGTCCTGGAAGTAGAACATCGTTGAGTGAGACCTCGGTGGTGGTTTTGGCACTACCATCGAATACCGCCCTCAATTTGGTAGTCGTGCTAGAAATTTTTAGAACACCATGATGAGGGATGAAACATTCTGCTGTCTCCTTAGCATCAGTTGGCTGGGTGGAGGGAACATACACCTTTATATGACCTGACTCAGAATAGTCTGTCATGAAATCTGTGTACATGGTCTTCATTTCAGGGTGCAATGAAAGTTTATTTTCTAAAGACCAGAACCTACATTCAGCATTCAAATGCGATTCCACAAGAGGTTGAGCCTGAGGTTTGAAAGGAAGACGAACCTTATATCTCCCCATGCCATCCCACAAATGGGTGTCCTCGAAATGTTTCTCGCGGTAGTCAGTACCTGGCAGCTTTGCATTAACATATGGTGATTCTTCAACTTCCCAAAACTGCTTTAGAGTCAGATCTAATGGATCCTCCATGCCAATGAACATTGAGACCAAGTCTTGATCGGAATCAGTGCATGACTCTGGGTACTCACCCAACAGTACCCATCCGAACTTAGACTCTAGCACCACAGGCGTGTGCTGTCCTAATTCTAACCTGCCACTCAAACACACACGTGCATAAACATCAGCACCTAAAAACATATCAATTGGAACAGGTTTTTCAAAGTGGGGGTCTGCCAGAGGAAGGGAGCCTAATTGGATTCGGACACACTGATCTACAGAAGTCCGTGGCAGATTGCTAGTGATCTTTGACACAACAAAGAGTGAGTGATTGAAGGTACACTGAGGCTCCCTGGAGGATTGTATCTTATAACTAATCATTCCTTTCAGATTTACAACACCTTAAGAGCGGCATAAAATACTGAGCTACAAGTATTCAGTTGTAACCAATTATTACTGAACAAGATATGAGCGTATAATGTTACGACATACAGTTACTATGAGAATAACCAGTGATACCAAAAATATGGTGTGGGGAACAAAAAGTCAAAATAAGGGAAAATATACTGAAATGTTCAGCTTAAATTTACTTATTTACAGGTATTCAGAATTAGAACTATTAAATGGTCAAATGACACCATGTAACATTCATGATTCCAGTTGCTTCGGCAAAAAAAAAAGATTTATGTAATAGTGTAAGTAAAAATAAAATTAAAATAATGTATGTAATAATATAAGTATAAATAAAAGTGGATAGCAATTTTACAAACTGATAACACATACTACGGATATGTCTCAACATAGCATTGTTAACAATGTTTATTAACTGTTGTTGAGGAAGCTTAGGGAAAAGTAAAACTATTCCTAGCTCATAATTAAAAAGTGATTAAGCAAAACAAATTTATGACACTGTAGAGTACATGTATCAGCAAGATATAATTGATCTAATTTCAATATTTGCAATGGCTGAGCTAAGCAAGATATGTCCTGTCACATTAACTAAATTTTTTGTCCTGCAGCTGTCATGGTGTGAATCTTTCGCTTTATCATCTGTGTCGTGCGTCACTGTCTAGTTGATTAAGATCATCTATGCTCCCTCCATGTGCAGTCGTTGTCCATACTCTTCTTCAATTCCTTTACGTGTTTGTAATATCCCACCCAGTCTTCCTTTGTTACGGCTTCTGTTATTAGCATCTGTAAGACTTGCAGTGATATATCTCCAGTCGTGTTATGAGCTCTGATGTGACATTTAATCTTAGCCCACGCCCAGGTACAGTATGGCCATGTTGCTGGAATACCCTGTCAACAGCGAATATTTTCTCTCTTGGTCGATGTTTTCAAGCAATTCAATGAGAGTAGCTTTTCTCATTGTTTCGTCGCAAGAGACCCCTTTTACTTGTAGCCACGCTACTGCGCCAAATTTAAAATTTTTAAACAAAATCTTTTGAATGGTTTGTTTGATTGAAAATAATACTTGCATATTACCGAAAAGTTACGGATGACTCTTAACTATTGGTGCAATATTTCAAAAGCATACCAGTTCAGTCAAGAAAATAAACCTTGGCTTTGATGCTGTTGCGTGAGGTATTAATTTTCATCTGTCACAGTGACTAAATAATCAACACAGATTCATCTCATTGCAGATGTAATAAGGGCTCCGACTGGCTGGCGCATGAAGTGTATTACAAGGGTTTAGTACAAAATTCATGATTCCAAAACAGTTGGATATTTCGTTAATGGCGTCCAAACATGTTTTCATTCAAACTCTAAGAATTATTTTTTGATGTCAGACTGGCTAAAACGGGTGCTTTCAGAAACAGTTTCAGCCACAGAATTTTTATACGAAATTGTAAAAGTTTTCTCGAGAAATATATCGTTATTCTTTCTTATTAGCGTGTCTTTAAAATAAATAGGTTCACTGCTGAAAGTCATGTGTAGGCGAGTCGTCGGCAGAGAGACAGCATGCAAGTTGAGCGCCGTGTGGGTACAGGTGACTCAGCTATTGAGGCGTGAGCAAGAGTTCGCCTTAAGAGTCCGCCTGTTTCGAGGAACCCTTAACAGGAGAAACGGTGAACAGTGTAAGCATTGTGTTCTTATCTTCGCTTTCCTGGAGTTGTTTGAAGCTCGCCAGGTCTATCTCTGCTTTGTTTGCGAATTCTCTCGATAGAAGCCTTACTTACTCGCGTGTACTTTGCAGCTCTCTCTCTCTGTAGCTTTGTTGATAAGAACAAACACATATTTATTCATTGCCTCTCCATCACAAGCTTCTACAACACTCCTGATGACTTCTCTTTCCTTGCTGTGTATAACTTGTTTATGCCTCTTGGGTCGCGTGCTATTCGCCGTTGTTCACAGTCCGTCACTACTGCGAGGAACGAGGGGCAATGTGTTTTGTACGGCATGTAGCACGGCGCGGAGACGTGGCCATTTTCTTCCTAAACCCCTAACCCCCCTTGACATGGGCGTTCCTCACCCCCGCGCTACAACCCATCACGAGTCTTGGCGGCAACAGCAACCATTTTTGATAACTTAAAATTATTTCTGACTCTTTCTTTCTTTAATTCATCTAAGTGTAAAAATAGTAGATTTGCAAAGTATTTACTTTCTTAATAATTTCACAGTTTCATTTGACCGACGGATGAATAAAGTGACGAGGCGCATAGTAATGTTAATTTTACATGAGACGGAGGAATACACAACGTACATACAAGTATATCTTAAGCAGGGCTTTCAAAAGTGCTAATTTTACCGTCAACAGCTTATAGTACTACTTTGCAGGGGTTGACGTCCGTGAATGATTAAGGCCCTTACACAATTGAAAACTTTAACATTTAACTTTACCATTTGACTTTACGTTTACTTTCCGACACGTTGTTTCTTATGGAGCTTGACACAATGGAACTGCCAAAGTTAGTCTTGACTTTGCTATTTCGAAAAGTTGAAATTTAAAGTCAAAGTCAAGCAGCCATTTTTCCGAGAATCCAACAGAGGTTATGTTTAAAGTGCGTTATTTTACTCTAGGGCGATTTTAAACTCGGTATATTAAACAAAGCTCGTCTTAAATCAAGTACATGGCAGAGAAATACTATGTGAAGAGGAAATATATGAATTGACACATTTTAATGAAGTGAACAAATTAGTTTTTTGTTTTGAAATTAACATTTAATATAAATTTTAAACCTATATTTATAAAAGGCGCGTAAAATGCATTCCCGAATAATATAATTATTATTTATGTAAAAAGATACACATTTCTACGTAGCTGGCAGAACCGACGTTCAGTAGTCTAAACTCCGACTTTACAATTGTACTATGTATTGGTGGTATCGTAGGAGGAAAGGAAACGTAAAGTGAAATGTGCTAATGCTTTCTGTAGTGCAAGAAGCTCGAGTGAGCAGGATGGCGACGGCGGCACGGTCGGAGCTAGGCGCCGACACGAGGCTGCGCGAGTTCCTGCACCAGACGTACGACGAGCTGCAGCGCGACGTGGCCAAGGCGAGGACCGAGTTGGAGCGCCAGGAGAAGGAGTACGGGGACGCCATAAGACATGAGATGGCGAACGTGTGCGATCCGCTGCGGCCGGGCAGGCTGCGGGCTGAGAACCCAGCGGTCGCCTCGGACCTGCCCAGCGACTCCGACGCCGCGTCCTCGGTGCAAGTACGTTGCCGTCTTACACGCTCACGCCCTTTGTACGCTGTTCACGGTAAAGTACGTTGCCGTCTTACACGCTCACGCCCTTTGTACGCTGTTCACGGTAAAGTACGTTGCCGTCTTACACGCTCACGCCCTTTGTACGCTGTTCACGGTAAAGTACGTTGCCGTCTTACTCGCTCACGCCCTTTGTACGCTGTTCACGGTAAAGTACGTTGCCGTCTTACACGCTCACGCCCTTTGTACGCTGTTCACGGTAAAGTACGTTGCCGTCTTACACGCTCACGCCCTTTGTACGCTGTTCACGGTAAAGTGAGCGCTTTAGAGGCCCTAGTTACTTTTTACTTTCAGCCATTTTGTACGAAGGGGGATCAGTCCCTGCCGTCTTGCATTTTTGGAATTTTCATCGTAAATTGCATCACAGATTTTGCATTTTATTTTGGGCTTCGACAAAGCGTAGGGCATTACATTGCACGTGTTCTGAAACATGTAAGTTATTGCTAGACTATTGTCGCCAGGTCCATTTCTGTAACTGAAGGCAAGGAAAAACAATTCATTTCTTGCCTTTAATCACTAGTGAAAAAATAATAAATTATATAGAAATGTAATATCCTTAAGGTGGATCAGTCCACGCCATCTTGGATTTTCATTATTTTTGTCATAAGTTCCATTTAAGAACATTTAATGCAATTTTTTGAATGGCATGACATACATAATAGCTCCTTAAGCAATATGTAATTTATTATTTTTTCACTAGCTTTCGGTTACAGAAATGGACCTGGCAACAATAGTCTAGCAATAACTTACATGTTTCAGAACACGTGCAATGTAATGCCCTGCGCTTTGTCGAAGCCCAAAATAAAATGCAATATCTGTGATGCAATTTACGATGAAAATTTCTAAAATACAAGATGGCAGGGACTGATCCGCCTTAACCTCAATTTTAAAAATAAATATTGCCATGCATGTAATAATCGCAGTGTGTATATTCCACCTCAGATGGGAGTTAAACGTCTAATGCTTATATATAATATAGTTATGAACTATTATTCCAAATGAGAGAGCTTCGAAAGTGCTCACTTTACCGTGAATTGCCTATATACTGCTTCATTCCGAGGGGCCGCGGTGATGTAGCAGCTAGAGTTAGTGAATTGGGAGGTTTGGGCGTCTCTTAAGACCACCCGCGTCACCCGCCATATTTAATTTTTTATTTTATTGGATTTCTTCCTAATTCAAATTTAGGAGGATTTATTGAAATATTTGACAATAGAAACGTAGCTAAATACTTTACCCATTATTACAGACGTAATTACTAATGCATACTTATGCAACAAATAATTATTCAAAATTTTATGTATTACTTATTCTCACCTTTTAATGGGGCCACGGTGGCTGAGCGGTTAGCCTGCTTGCCTCCCACCTAGGCGAACCGGGCTCAATCCCCGGCCGGGTCACCGGATTTTCGCAAGTGGGAATCGTGCTCATCGGCTCTGAAGACCTCGATGTTAAGAGCCGCCCAAAGTAAGTGAAGTATGCAAGTATACAAGTAAACGAAGTTGTATACTGCTCGCATACTTACGGAAAATGTGCCGCCATTTGGAGAAACAATTTGTAGATTACAATTGATTTCCGACATAGTTATTTGATTTAAAGTTTAATAGGGCAACATTACTACTTTGTAGACATAGAATTTTGAATTGAGTAAATAATTATCGCAATTTTCACCTTAAAAAAAGGTCTAAACAATAAATTCGTATTAGGATTATGTTCCTAACCTATAAAAGCTAGATAAAAAAAGCAATCCAAACTGCACTTACATACAATAATGCAAGGCAATAAATGTTAATGCAAATCCAATAAAAATATTATTTAATACTTTATTTAACCCCTAAAACCGTCGGCAATTATTAAATTCTTAGTCGGAATACATGAACATTTAAAGTGGTTATCTGGCTAATAACTGACACCGAAGCCAACAAGACTGCCTATCCGAATTCATCAAGTTTGGTGCCAAGGGTAAGTGAAGTATACAAGGATGCAAGTACGCAAGTATATATCTGAGTTCGGATACGGCGTAAGTTTCATAAATTAGTGATCTGGCTTGCGGCGTGTGTTGTCTTTGTCTTATTGTAATTCATGTGGAATACTTAGTTACACAACTTCGTGATTTGTTATCTGTGTGAGTTATCTTTTGTTTTATTTTACTTTTCATTATATCAGTGATTGAGTGTACGACAAGGCGGTTATGCCTTAACGTCGCCACTTGTATAAAATAAGTCGCAAATAAATATGTCTAAATTATTATCCGCGCGTGAGGCGAATATCTGTGTCGTTGTCTTTGAATAGCTCCAAAACATATTCGTTAACTAAGGGAGCGTTTAGAACCGTATCGTAGTGGACGCAGCTATCTTGGGTTGTCGTCGGAATGACTGGAAACAGCTTCGATGAACCGACGCGTCCACTGCCGACAAGGCGACTTTTACAAATAATTTGAATCCATTATCTTCGGAACGCGGTTTGTATTTATATTTTGATTTTTTTTAAAAATATTTTAATAAGTTGTCCGCTTCGCAAATCCAGTATTTTTTTTTTTTTTAGTAAAAAAGTCTGGAAAAATGTTTTTTAAATTAAAAAAAAAAAAAATACAATTTTATGTCCTCCTTCATTTAAGTTAACTAAACACAATCTTCGAATATAATAAAACGTCCTAGACGTTTGTTTCCTATTTATTTTCCAAACATACCAAAGTTTAACACAACTGGTTATAAATTCGCCGAAATAATTATACAATCAGATAGTAGTAAAATTATTCTGATGAGATACTGAAATTAGTTTATTCGTTATAGTCTATAAATATGCGCGATATTATGTTTGAAAGTTAGTTGGCCATAATTCCAACACGGGAAATATCAAAACACCCTAACTCCCAAAAGAAATTTCGCTGATTAAATACTCATCTCCAAACATACGGGGGCTTGTACGCTTGAAGATGGCAGCTAATTCAATGAATTTTTTTAAATTAATTTTGCCTAGTGAGTAACTGTCGGCTGAAGAACATAGTTGCTAGTTACTGGAGGCATGTGTTAATCGTTTATGTATAGGTTTATGGTGAAGCGTGAAGACATAGAATGTTCCTTGAAATTCTCCATTGAAAAATTGTTTCCATTAGCTATCAGTTGTGAAAAGTGAGAGTAATAGCTACATCAGGTAGCAGCGAGGACGTCGAAATCAAAATGCTCTAATACAAAAGTCAGATCCTGGAGTAGACGGGGCTGTCTTCATACATGATATTTGACGTGCTTTGCTGACGCCTTACGATAAACCCACTACATGTAAATTTTTATTTATTTTTTTCGGACTGGACAGAGTGAAAAACCGGTTATCATGAAACATCAGCCACGCCTTGAAGACGTCACTTTCCCAGAAAAAATCACCGATTATAACGAGCTGAGTTTGAGAGACCTGGCGGATCTGATAAGTGACACGACATTCCGGATTAACTTGCAAAACAACAGGCAGCAACCCCGCGGGACAAACAAGACCAACCCTCATGCGACGAGGAATGAACAAGAGAGACTCGATGAGAAAGACGAGAGCATTCCAGCACCTGTACCGCACAGACAAGCACCAGTGGGACAGCAGCAGGGCGCACCTGGTATACAGAGAACGGTGGGAGTTCAGACTGGCGTCGCGAATCAGAAGGCCGAGACTATGAAGCCAGCAGTAGTGTTATCGCACCAGCGAGGTGTCGCGCAGTTTGAACCAACACCTGGAGAACCCACGAGGCACGAAACAGGGTTGCAAGCCACGGCACGCGTGCAGCCTGGGAGAGCAGCTTTGCAGACTGTCTGTGCGCAGATAACGGAGGACTCGACGTTCAGTGTATCGCTCCAGCACACGGCACCGAGGAAAGAAATGGGACCGAACGCCGGCGCGCTCCTCTCAAGGTCGAACAAGGAAGGAGCAACACCCGCTAAGAGCGCGTCTCCTACCCCGCAGTATCCAGGCATGGTACAAATAGGCGAGATCTCAGGGAAGAACAGTTCCGGTCCAAGAGTTGAAGCCACGAGAGCACCTGTTGGCCCTCAAGGAATGCATGTACCCACTAGTGGAATCCCGGGTCGAACCGAGGCCGAACCATCTTCTCACGAAGCCGCGCCGGTCGGCGACACGCAGCAACCCCCTGACTATCGCGTGGAACAAGAACGCGCCGACGACGGCGCTGTGCCGATATTCACCACGCGCATACGTTCCACCACGAAGATCTCGACGACCTCCGAGTCCGGCACGAGCATGACGAGGATCTCCACGGAGAACGAGATCAACTTACCAGGGAGCAACTTGCGCGTCACCGTCTCGCAGCGGCTGGAGACGATGGACGCCAGGGGACTGTACACGGTCCACGACGAGGACGAGACCGTCATCAGGAAGGCGCTGGTCCCTGGGCGACGCGTCGGCGTCCCGCCGTCGTCGGGACGAGACGAGTCTGACGATGCCCAGGTGGAGTCGCAGGACCAGGACCATCAGAATATGGTGAGGTACGTGATGCACCAGGCGCCCAGCCCAACGTCGTCGCACCCGACCTTGAAGAGGGGCCAGGAGTTCGTGCACGGCTTCGTGCCCAGGCCTCCGGTCCTGGTGGAGCAAGACGACGCTGGGGAGAGGGTCCTCGGCAGGACGCAGGTCGACAGCGGAGCAGAGGAGCTGGAGGCTGCGTACACGCATGTCAAGGTGAGTTACGCACTCGGGCTCCATCGCTACGTCATTTAGCATGACTGACATGGGTTTAGTTTACAGCTTTCCGCAAGAAGTGCATATGTTCTTTAAATACTACTTGTAATTGGAGGGGCCGCGGTGGTTGAGCGATTAGCACGCTCGCCCCCCCCCCCCCACCAAGGCGAACCGGGCTCAATCTCAATCCCCGGCCGGGTCACCGGATTTTCGCAAGTGGGAATCGTGTCGTACGATACCGTTGGTCGGCGGATTTTCTCGGGGATCTCCCGTTTCCCCCCGCCCCTTCATTTCGCCGCCGCTCCATATTCACTTCAATCACCCTCATCGGCTTTCAAGAACTCACTGTTAAGAGCCGCCCAAATATCTTCACTCACTTGTAAGGGGCAGGGGGGAGAGGAGAAGAGATTAAACACAGACACTCTAAGTTGTTCAGTGTAAAGTGAGCACTTTTGTGGCCCTAGTTATTTTTTTCTTAACAGACAATTTTTGTCATTTACCCACTTTATTAAATAAATATTGACTCGAAAGTCGACGCCGAAGGCTACAATAAATCATATTTGTTACTTTTTTTTTTTTTTTTTTTTTTTTCCAAATGAGAGTGTTTCAAAAATTAAAAAGTGCTCACTTTACCGTGGAGACCCTACATCTGTCATCAACAGATATTTAAAACAGAAAGTAATTTCACTAGTAATTACTCCAGTTCCCGAAGCGTCGCTACTGGTTCGACAAGATAACAGCGTGTGTTCTTTTGTGCAGCCTTCACTGTGTTGTCAGGTTTTCAGCTTACGTACATGTCTTCATCTCAGCGTTCGCCTTTGTTGTCTTCGCTGGGTCTTCTACAGTTTTATGCTATTTTTGTTGTCACGTCTTTGTTACTCGTCCTGTTTTATTTTGAATAGTTTAGTAGAACTCTTGACTGGCCTTCTTGTGGTGTATATATATATATATATATTTTAAAACAAGATGGAGATTCTTGGACATTCGCCATTGCGATGCAGACATCTGTGATGGAAAAATCAGGACTGAGCACGAATATATATATATATATATATATATATATATATATATATATATATATATATATATATATATATATATATAACAACCAACCTATGGATGAAAAATTAAATATATGTATACAACAATGGAAAATTCAAAGAGGGACTAGAGTCAAAAACGAAATAGCAACTAATTACGAAAGATATATGTATATATACATGGCCAACAGATAGCACGTAGAAACCAACACAGGGAGGAAACCTGCTGCTAAATTTAGGATAACATTCGCAAAATAAGTAAGAACAAAATAGGACAACACATCAAAGAAACACTGTGTTTTAGTGCGTTTCTTTATTGTGTTGTCCTATTTTGTTCTTACTTATTTTGTGAGTGTTGTCCTAACTTTGTCCGCAGGTTTATTGCCTATGTTGGTTTCTATGTATTATCTGTTGGTCACGTATATATACAGGCCACATATATTTTTGTAATTAGTTGCTGTTCTGTTTCTCGACTCTTTTTCCTCTTGCAATTTTCCATTGTCGTAAACATATATTTATTTTCTCGTCCGCAGGCTGCTTGTCTTTTTCAAGTATTTTTTTTTTCGCGCTCAGTCCTGTTTTTTCTCCGTGACAGACATCTGCAGCACAATGGCGAACGTCCGAAAAATCTCCATCTTGTCGTCCACCCCCATTGCACTACTCACTCAAAGATCACAATGCATGTTTTGTTTAGTTCTAAATGCCTGTTGGCGATAGCTCCTGGCTCGTTCTCGTGTGTGTGGTTAATGTCATTCCCTGCGTTCGCCTTGACGACGCAGCTCTGCAACGGTCCTCGTCCGAAGTAATTTTCCATGTGATCACGGGACGGCCTTCGCGGAAAACCTTTGCGGCGCCGCGCGGACATTGTCCGCGCGTGTGCACCCGGCCTAATGGTTCTCTTGTGCGAGTTGGCCCAGTTTCAATGCCTTTGCACATTTATGAACACGCTCGCTTTAAAAACCGAATCAGTGAAATCATGCTTATCGAAGAGTAACATAGTTTCTATTGGCCGCCGAATCGAAAGTTATAACGGGAATTAAAACCCGGTAAGTAAATTTTTGGTAAGTTACCGCGATATCATTTAAATACAACCATTCAACAAACATCAGATATTTGGCGACTTGTGGTTGAGAAGTTTCTCCAGTGGTCGTGAGCCTACTTCCACCGATTTGGAGCCATCTCTATTGTTCCGACTAGACGGTGTTTATCAGTCAAGAAAGTCGTAACAAGAGATCGGCTCCAACTGCATTACGTGACCAGGTGCAATTCATTATAAAACTGGATTTTCCTTCTGGCAGCTTATGGCTTACGGTATCAACACAAAACCTTGGAATGTTCACCTTGTCACGACCCTTGCTCTGACAAGTAGGCGATTAAGTTTTTTTAAGTCTCAAAGTTTAAAATACAACATAAAATGAACAACGTGTCATATATCAGTATAGATTCATGGCTTCCCTTAAGTATGAATGAGATATAGCATATTTACAAATGGTTACAGATGAAAGTTGTTCAGTAATTTAATCATTATGGACATGGGCATTAATAATTATTTCAATATCAAGGGAAAAAAATATTCCCGATTAATGAACACATATAAGTTAAGTTATACCGAATGCAAAATCGAATAACAATGTTTGAAATGTAAGTTTTTGGACAATATTGGTAAGTGAAATACAACAGATGTAGCCTACTAACCCAATAAGTTGATATTTTCCATATATTTTAACGCCAATGGCACGCCGAGAAAAAGGTTTTGTTGAATAGAACAAAGTTTATTTGGTGCAAGGAAATTAATTGTTTTCCCAGGGACAGTGAAATATTTGTTTGTTGTAACGAAATAATTTTGTCGTTCTCATCTTGGTTGCCCCGAACAAATATTTGGCTGGTACAACCAATGATTTGTTTGGCCATGCGTGCATTAATTAGTTTCAATTCAAATAAATCAAATCGTAAGCCCGACCGAGATGAGAAGCTAGATCACGTGCTGTCGAGCTCTGCGTCAACTAAAGCGACTACGTATTAGACTGCAAGATAGTTTCTAAATACGTACATATCAAATCCTGGACAACGTACGCAGGTAAATATTTCAAGTTTTACAGCTTCACTTATTAGTCTCACGTTGAACTCGTTTTATTAGAATATTTTTACCATTGTCAAGTATCAACAAATTCACCTACAAACACTGTTACTTGTATAATTGTCACAAAAAATTCGAGTTGAGTCAGCAAAATTGTTTGTTGACAGTCTAACTTTTCGCGTCAAACATGCAATTTGTTAGATGAACACAATTAATTTTTGTTGCTTTTAAAGATTTTTTTTTTTACTCAACAAAATATTTTCTTGGGGCAATTTTTTGGCCCGATACAAACAACTATTTCGTTGGCCTTTCTTTAAGTGAATCTGGATTATATGGCAAGTATTGCTCTCATCAATATACTTTCATAAGGGTGTTGTGTACTGCCGGTACGGCCGAGAGAAAACAAAAATACTTTGCGCTCTTTGACGAGTGCGTGCGTGCGTGCGCGAGTGAAGAGATCTGGGAGGGCTCTTGACGTCGAGGTCTTGAGAGCCGAGTAGGGCGAAACGAAGTGAGCATGGAGCAGCGCCGGAATGCGAGGGCCGGGGAACTTAGAAAATCGCCGAGAAAACCCGCCGACCAGTGGCATCATCCAGCACGTTTTCCACACGCGAAACTAGCGGAGTGTGTCCGGCGGGAATCGAACCCGGTTCACCTCGGTGGGAAGTGAGCAGTCTGACCACTGCAACCACCGCAACCCCTATTCACGGTATTAAACATTTTACAATAAAAAAAAAAAAATGGGGCGCTTCTGTGGTAGGGACACGGCCGTTTGTTTTGCGTGAATACTCTTCTACGTCGACGCGCTCGGACGCCTTGATGTTTGTTTTTAACGTTCCGCGCACCGCTTCACTAAATAGTAATATGGGATTTACTGGCATCACTGGTTTGCTTTTCAGATGCTCTTTCCAACCCTATACGACTTATGTATTTCGACTTGGCTTTTTGATGAGTATAGGCCCACATTGTGTTAAGTTTTCTTAATTATTTTTTTTACATTAAACTCGTACAATTCCACCATAACCACGCGCACACAAGCGTTTTTATACACGCAAACGATTGATCTTGACGAGAGCTGTCGATCGAAACTCAAACGAGCGTCGTAGCTTCTGATAGTCAAAAGTGACACTACGCGGAATTTATGAGACGCAGCGAAACGAACTGAAAAATTGCAGCCCAGCCGCGCGCGATCCTTCGCGGATCCTCACTCAACGTGACATATTCTTTGATCCTTTGGAAATCGAGTGGTGCAATTGAATTTTGAATGCCGACTATAGATTCGGAGTTGCAATCAGGGACGGATCTAGACTTTCGATTTTGAGGGGGTCACAAGAAAATTGTGTTGGCGCAAGGGCCATTAATAAAAGCGGGGTGTCCGGGGGTTCTCCCAAGGGAAAATTTTGATTTTAATGTGCAAAGTGGTGCTATTTAGGCAGTTTTTGAACCTAAACATTGATTATACAGCTGTCAAAAATTGTAATAATTTTAAAGACGTAATTTGTTTTAATGAATTATTTTACAAAGGTACCTATATCAACCCGGAGCCTTGCACCCTTCCTCGTTTGGGAACCTCTTATGATCGGTGGCCACAATGTGATCGGGGCAGCCAATGTGTTCTGCGAAGCCGTTTTTAAACTCATTATGCAAAAATGTAAAAAAAAAAAAAAACCTCTGATAGAATTAAATTTTGATATAAAATAAATATACAGAACAAATAATATTATACTATTCTTTGTAAGTTTTCACCATCTTAGGCTTTGAACTTCAAAAAATCCTATAATAAGTTATGTAGGCAACCTTCTACAGCTAAGAATACAACAGTATGTTATCGGGTTAATAGAATTTTTAGGAGAACACGAAGTGAAAAGTTACGTGTCGTGTCTAGGTGTATCAAAAACACAAACTATAAATAATGTGATTGTAATTTTAGTGCGATGTATCGTTTTAATACTGTTTTTAGGTAAACTTTACTAGCAATTCTTTTGTGTCAATAAAACACACTACACGAACAACCTGAAGATAGTCATTGCAAACCACATTGCTTAGTTTTCAAGCGATACAACCTGAAACATCCAAGTTTTGTCTTGGGAAATTATATTGCAAATTTAAAAGTTAATAATTATTTTATTTGTAATTATAAACCACCTTTTAATGTGAACGTACCACTCTAAACAGTTAAAAAGTACATGCTTGAATAACTAGTGAATTTTTTGTAACTGCTGTAGTTATAACTGTTAATGAAAAGTAACTGCTTAACTCATCTCTAGTTTACGACTTACTCGGATGTGGCGTGCAAATGTGCGAGCTAGTTGCAAGTGTGAATGACAACATTCATTACGCCTGCGCGGGAACGGACAAAGAATATTCTATAAATACTATTAATATTGTGTCACGTAGCGTAGCAGATCATTATTCCGCCGTGTGCTGGTGGTATTCACTGTTGTCATGCTAATAAACAAAAATGATAAAATACTAAGAGGGTGCTCTCAAATATATATATAGTTTATGCTGCATTACTAATAGCTGTTCCAAGAAACGTTAAAATGCGATCAGCTTTATGGCAATTTCACAAACGTTCTTCCGTGACAAAAAAAATCTTATATGGTTTAGGGGGGGGGGGGGAGAGGTAATGACCGCAATGAGCCTCCCCCCCTTTTTTTTTCCTTGTATCCGGCCTGGTTGCAATGTCAAACTGTATCCCCCGATTTTGTCATCATCGGATTTTCTGGATTGCCTCCCACTATGATCGCAAATTTAAAGACGTATTCACGTCAAAAGATGTAGATATGTGGCCCCGGCAAAGAAGGACGAAGCGTATTTTGTTTGAAAGCTGTATATCATGAAAGGTGGCCGAAGCAAGCCTAAAATCATTTGACACGTGAAATCTTGCCCTGTATTGTGCCGGCTGGAGTGAACAGCACTTCATTCTGAAGGTGTGGTACACAAGAACCTGTGGTTGTTGCAGGGCTGCAGTAACTGCTGCTGCTACTTCCGGAAGGTCGGCGTGAAGCTGCTGGAGCTGTCGTGTGACAAACCTCAGCCCAAGGTCAGTTCCTCAACGTGTTTCACCCCGCTCTCTCGCGCCAAGCTCACTGCGTCGAGGCATTGTTTAACTAAACTGCAGTATCGTGCCATGCTTACTGGCTAGAGAAGCTCTTTAGTTCAGTGACCTACCTGCCTTAAGAGTGGGATGGAGCTGCGCGGCCAAGGTCAAGAAGCGAGCGAACTGTACGGGCGACACTAACACGCAGTTCTAGCGCCTCATCGCACCTACGCGCAAGACGTGCAGTCATTGTTTCTGCAGTAACGCTGCACTGTGAAAATTAGATCTGTAACAGTGGGGTTTTTATTACATGCCATGAAAGACCACATATTAAACTATGCCTGTATCTGTGTACTTTTCTCTTGCCGCTTAAGGAAACTGCATAGGTAAGCTTTAAAATGCGATATTTTACCATTTTCACGAATTTTTTCTCTAAGAATACACTTAATATGACAAAAGAAAAAAAATAATGGCCTAGATAATTGTCATCTTTCTAGCAGGAAGTCATATTTGCAAGATTTTTATTTTTTATTTTTTTACCGAGATACGCCTATTCGCAAAAATAACTATTTCACAAAAAACGCGGGGGTCCATTCCACTCTTAATGGGATAAATATTATTTTAGTCAACTTGTTTGTTTATGGCCAAACAAACACTAAAATTCTTTAACAAAATAATTTGATGGCCAAAAAAGTTAATGCAGACAAATTGTTTTGTTTTACCTGCAAATATATGCATACGTCAGCTAAACCACTAGTATATAGAGAATGTATATTCTGGTTCAAGGCCGTCTGGCAATTATGCTGGTGCCGTCCGCCATACTGAATTTCGTCATAATGCACGGTCGTCCGACCGTTCAAAATTTTCTGTTTTCCCCCCAAAATGGTTTGTTCGGCTTTCGAAAAATGCACGTTTTGCCCCTTAAAATGTTCCTTTTGCTACTCGATATTTTACGAAACTTACAGAAGATGTGTCGGTAAAATTTTTTGGCTGTTCAATGTGGCTGAAGATTCACTAAAGTTCAGCCACCATGAGCAAACAGGATACAATATTTACAAATAAGAGTTATTTTATGTTTTGAAAATTTAAAGGCACAAGGATACCACGTTAGATATCATCGGAGTGAGTGAATGAGGGAGGGAAGTGATTTTGAGCGGTTCTTAACATCGAAGTCTTGAGAACCGACGAGGGTGAAGCGAGTTGAGTAGGTATGGAGCAGCGTCGGAATGAAAGGGTGGGGGGGGGAAACCGGAGATCACCGAGAAAACCCGCCGACCAGCGGCATCGTCCGGCACGATCTCCACGTGCGTAAAATCCGAGGAAGGGAGGGGGCGACCTCGCCGGGAATCGAGCCCGGTTCGCCGTGGTAGTTGGCCGGGGGGTGGGGTAATCTAACTACTAGACCACACCGCGGCCCCGAAACCGCGAAGCGACTGACTGTGGTTTGTCGTCAAGCGTGATGCAGGTGGCGAGGCGAGCGCCGCGAGGGACGACACACGCACATTGCCGCCGAAGACTACGAGGACTGAGTCGCCGAGCTGCGCGCTGCTGTGCTGGGACGTCGAGGGGCTGTCCGCGGACGTGGAGGGGCTGTACGCGGACATCGTGGAGGTGCCGGAGATGGCTGAGCCCCTCGCGACCCTGCCCCACGACAGGTGCTCGACCATCTGCTGGCAGATGTCGCCGCCGACGACAGACAAGGTGACAGGCCCCCAGCAACTGTAGTAGGCTGTTCACGATAAAGTGAGCACTTTTGAAAACAACCTTAGAAAAATGTCACTGCCCCGTGCCTGCACACATTTTAACAGGCGCACTTAGTGACATGCGCCCCGTAAAGTTGGCAATGACGGACTGCGAGTAGCCCCATATCTGAACGTCGAATAAAGAGTGCTAGGTAACCATTTGTGATAACTCATATTATTTATTTCGCTTTACGTTTTCTATTGTGCATTGATGAGTAAAAAGGACCAGATTTGTAAAATATTCACTCTTCTAATAATTCTACAGTTTCACTTGATCGACGCATTGATAAAGTGACCAGACCCATGGCAATGTTAATTTTACATAAGGCGGAAGATTACGGAATGTGTGTACAAGTAAATATTTAGCAGGGCTTTTAAAAGTGCTCACTTTACTGTGAACAGTCTTTAATAGTCAGAACCGTACACTGTAAAAAAATCGAGGGAAAATTCCCTCACATGTAAGGGAGCTAATTACCTCTACTTGTAAGGTAACATTACCTCCCAAATGTGGAGTAAATTTACGTAACAAGTAATGTACTATTCCCTAATCGTACGGAAAAAGGACCTGCCAAAAGTGGGGGGAGAATTCCATACAAGTAAGGTAATATTAAGTATACTGTATAATAAAATTATATTAAAAAAACACATGGAGTACTAGTACTATTATTATTTTTTTCATAACCTACATCCTCTGACGCGGTTTCACTGGTGCCATTGCTGTATTACTGCTTGCTGGCCTAGAAAACTAATGGGTCTACACAAATGGCCCTGCTATGGTTGACTACTGGCACCAAGACACTTGGCGTGCCATTTATGGCCCACTGATGGAATGCTGATGGAAATAAAACTGATGGTTGATAGTATGTCAACTACTAATGGCACTGGCCTACCAACAGTATTCCAGCAATGGTCACACATAACCTACACTTATTGCTGGTGAAACTATGGGCAACTACCTGTAGGCCATTTGATGTCTGTGAAGTGTTACATCGATGGATCATTGCTGGTGCAATTTGGCTTATGAGGCTTTTTATGGTTCCCACTCTTTGCAGATAGCTTCTTCAAACTATACACATATCCATGTGTATACGTATATATTAGCGGGTGTGTAATATAACTATAGATTACATGGTACAATGAATAGATTATTTGTGAATATATAGTAATGAAAATATATACGGCAAAATGTTGTAAATAGAGTATTAGGCGTGACTTCGTGACTGGCATCGAATAATTTGACATGCTCGCTTCAACCCCTAACAGTGTTTTTTATTGTTTGATTACATACACTCGTTCTACCTGCAACCAATATTTTCCATTGTTTAGTTAGTCGACAGGAGTAAACCTCCCTCACCTTTGCTCATTCCGTCGTCTTGTTTTTTTCATTTGTCATTTGTTTCAATTTTCAACATCTAGGTGAGGCTAGTGTATTAATAATCGATTTCGTCTGTCAATTTAGCTACCATGTGAGCTGTTGCCCTTTACCTTACCCCAATCACATTGAACTCGAAAAATCGAGCAAAATCGCAGTCCATAAATTCTCAATTACTAGCTGGTCACAACAAGGGACCATACCGACTAACATTACTAATTAACGACTGACTGCACACAAGTCTGACTCCACCTATGACTAACCTCACCCAAGATTGACTCCACCCAAGACCTATTCAACCAAGACCGACTCCACCCAAGTATAACTTCACCCAAAACTGGTTCCTGAAGAGACTGACTTAGCCCAAGACTAACTCCTGACAAGACCAGTTCCTACAAAACAGGATAGACCGACCAGCCATACCACCCACCTATATAAACAAACAATGACGGGCAATCTCGAAAAAAATCTTCTAGTAAGAGTCTCGTAGCTAACCTCTCCGCAGAAAATCTTTGCAGAATCTTCACAAAACATTTCTACCAGCGCTGACCATACCAAAGGGTAATAATAACTTACCAAGCCAACTTACCAGACCAACTGACCTAGCCAGCCAACTAGTTGCGAAACATCCCTCTAAAATATTCCCCTCATTTCATTCGTCCGCCGTATAGAACTAAGTCGATTTTAAACGACCCGAGAAAAGCATAATACTTCAGATCTAACTATAGCCCTGCTACTGCATGCACTCATATAAATTTGATCCAAGACAGACTCTGAATTGATTGTTTACACCAGTGAATTAATAAGTCTTTCGGAGAAGCAGAAGGGACTGTATAAGAAATTAAACACACATTACTATATACAGTACCTAAATTTTATTTATTTACATACTATATACATTCTAAATTTCTAATTTTTCGAACATTTCATCTTTACATATTTTAGATGTTTGCAGATCATGCATAGTAGTATACCGCTTAAAATCTACATCATATCAGACATATTAATAACATAACTTTATTGTCTAAGTTTCAAAATTTCGATTTGCATAATATTTTGTGTATGAACGTATGTAAATATTATTACACAAGTTATCCCAGGAATTTTTATTTATGTATTTATTTTCTTATATATTTAATTTTTCTTTTTTACTTTCACATTTAGGATTATTGCTTTAGTTGTACGGTGACAATCATATATTGTTTAACCTAATTGTGTTAGCTATATTAAGTTTTGAATTTTTCTTATATATGATTAATCTAATTTTTTTTTGTAAATGTTTCTGATTTTTATTATATTGTTGTATCCATTTTGAGACTCTGTACTGTAGGATTTAAGCTGTTAGGCAGTTTGAAAGTGATCCATGAGAGGGGGTTCGGGTTCTTCTAGCTTATCATTGGCCCTCAGGTTTAAACCCTGGCTTATGATTGGCTCGGATGTCAGGCCCCTTACGCTAGCTTCAGTCAATCGTGTTTAACGCTCTCTCCCCCATCAGCAGCCATTACATATAGAGGTAGGTGTATGACCCTCGCTTGTAAGCGAGTGAAGGGTAGGGTTTTTGTTTAGTTTGTAGGGTGTTTTAGATTTCCACCGACTTGTGTTTGAGTTTTTAAGGAGGCCAGCGTAGAAAGAGTGCTATTAATTGTCCTTCCGCTAGGATAGTAAATTAGGAGGTAGAAGTCAAGTAGGTCGTCGTGACGTATTTCTCTCAATGTAATTTATACTTCATATAGCACTCAGTTCGACCCTACTACACCCTGAAAGCAGCCTACGAGCCCGTCCTATGTAATAAAGTTGTATCCAGCTGCGAGAGCACCGATTACCCTGCAGAGCCAGGTGGAAAAGTTAATATCCATTTTCGTGGAGCAGAATCGACGGCTATTATGGCGCGCTTCAGCCGCCATGTTGAATGCTATACGCTCAGTATAAACAATCATTAAAGTTTGCTCACGGGAAACCAGAGAGAGGTTTTCAGTGCCCGACTGAGCTAGTCACGATAATTTGGAACGTTTAATTTAGTGCAACATTTAAATTTAGTCAGCTGAGAAACATTAAATTTTATTTTTGCATTTTAACTCTGACTTTGAACGGCAGATTATTACGTTAACTTGGGGAAAGTTTATTCAAGGCATGGCCACTTATCAGCTGCGGTAGGAATGAGTTGTTTTCAATTTATCCTTTGCTGATTGCTATCAGGAATTTTAAACCCCAGTTACATAAAAGTCAAAAAGAATTCCGAATAAATATCATTAGTAAACTCAGCTATGCCAGGTGCCCATGTTTCTCAGTAGTGTTGCATATTTCGTACGTTCCATATGTCAGTGTCTTCATGCTAGATTACAATTATTTTGAAACTTATGCTGAGTGATTTGGCACACAAGGTGCGTACAGTAAAGTATGTCTGCTGCCAGAGGTGTCCGCTATAGACTGAGTATTTCCTGCTCGGCACAGGTTAGCACCGGGAAAGTGTAATTACTAACTTGATTTGTTACACACTCACATAAAAACAGTCGTAATATATTTTAGTTATATTTGGCCTACATATTCTACGATATTTATTTTTTTCACATGTTGTTTGGTAATGGTATGTTCCACAGTGGGTATGAGTACCACCAGGCTGGTGTTATGAAGCGAGCCAGTATAAACAACTGTTCCTACATACATCAATAATAGTGAGCTTGGCAGGAAATTGATTATAATCACAATTATATGCACCAAAGAACCAAGCCAAACTAACCTACTTAGGGTAACATCCACGACATACATACACTCACAGCCTTCTGTCCAGACAATGAGAATATTCACCCACGCTACTACAGAGATTTGCATAACTGCTTTACATACACTTACTTCACATAAGTGGCGCACAACGTGTCGGCCGAGCTAATGCGTGGCAAGCGTAGTGTGTGCAGTAAATGAGCAGGAATACTAGAACACCATATAATCTACGATCACTTGCACACGGTAATTACGAGTAAGTAGAAGCCACAGTTGAAATGGAGGAGACTGTTGAGATCACATGGGAAGTTGTGGTAGCTAGCCCCTACACCTGTTCCCCTGCCAGACAATGTTGTAAACACAGAGTTGTCGGCCAGTTCAGTAGCCGTAGGAAATGTGGCGAACCTTCCTGACCTATTACAACAGATGGTAGCTATGATGCAGCAAATGAATGAAAACATTTCGACGCAGATGTAGCAGATGAATACAAATATGCAAACACAGCTGCAAGCACACAGCATGCAGATGAATGAAAATATCCAGACGCAGCTGCAAACGCAAATCACACCCCTGAATGATAATATGCAGCAGCTGAATGCTGATTTGCATACACAAACCACTCAGCTTGCAAACGCAAATCACACCCCTGAATAATAATATGCAGCAGCTGAATGCTGATTTGCATACACAAACCACTCAGCTTAAAGAGGAAGTGCAGACACAGCTGCAACACCACAGTGAGTTGATGCAACAGCAGGTAGCATCATTGAGGGAGGAAGTCACTAGTAAAAATAATCAGGTGACAGCTGCCCTGGCTATTGTAAGGAACAAAGTGGACATAACCAGGGAAGAACTAGAGCAGATTAGTGTACACCATGCACAACAAGTTAGTGAGGTTGAACTCCGCTTGAAGGAGCTTGAAAGCAACACTGTTCCTCCTATAAATCAGACTGTTGTGGAGTCTATGATTACGGATAAGCTGGATACGCATGACAGCCAAATAGAGGATCGATTTTCACAAGTGGAACGAGCATCGGCGCAAAGGCTGACGACAGTGAATGAGAAAATCGAACAGCCAGCACAGGCGATGGTAGGTGTACAAAACCTGCGAATAACTTCGGACGAGCCCAGGGAAGAAACGCCACGCACGGATGACAACTCAGTTCAGCCGGAACTGTCTAATCAGTTACCGAGTTCATTCATCACCGCTCCTGTAACAAATGCACCAGCTACTGCCACACCGATTTCAACCCTCATTCACCACCCATATAAGCTGTGGTTGGAACAGCTTCCAAAATTTGAAGGACGTATGGGGGAAGATCCAGTCAATTTTCTTGTTAAGTTCGACTAATATGCAAATTTGTTCGGACTGACAGACGGTGATAAGTTACGCTGTGTAAATTTGGCTTTAGATTCCACGGCATGTTATTGGTGGAAGGTGGTGCGTTATCATATCACCACATTTTCTGAATTTACAACCAAATTTCTTGAGAACTTTTGTAACACAAAAAACAAGGCAGTTTGAGGGCCAAGCTGCATGCAGAAAATTTTGTTCCAGGCAAAGGCAAGAGCCTGGAAACTCATTTGTCAGAGCTATATGAAAAATCCAGACATTTAACCCCGCCAATAATTAATGAAGAATTTATATTAATGGCTCTAAATCAGCTACCATGCCATTATCAGGCTCATTGGATGGGCAGAAATGATAATGATCTCGTAGGTTTTCGAGAGGGCTTGCTTGCATATGATAATAGTGACCGCTTACAGCGCACAAAATTTTTCCAGGCACACAGGAAATACTGTGCTGGCTGACAGAGCTCCGCCCTTGTATAGTAACAACCAGCCGCCACAGTTTTAGGGGAAACTACAGGCAAGACCATAACCGTAGGGTGCAAGCATTTCACACGGAAGATTTTGAACTGTATCGAGGGTACGAAGACTCTTATCAGAGGGATGCGGAACGATCTTTCCGTGGCAGAAAATACTACTCCGGCCGCAGTGTATGGCGAAACCGTCGCTACCAGGATGATGACAGAAATCAATCCGCAGGAGAAAGCCCGCCAGGAGACCGAAGCCTATGGGTAGATCAGTCACTTGAAGTACCTCCGCCGGCAAGGGAACACCAGACACCACCCGGAAGTAATCACGAAACAGCTGTTTAGGCTGGCATTCAACGAAGTCAACAGGGAAGCATAGCACAAAACAAGTGTGCGAGGACTGCTGAAGTGGCGTATCCGCCGCCTAGTACAGGCTTGATCACCAATCCAGCACCAGCAGGCTACACTGGACAATCAAGGCTGGGATATTTCGAAAACCAGAGGCCGCTAGACACACGCGTCCCTGTGTTTACATCAGCCCCGCCACAACAAAACAGCTGGGGAGTACCGCACACGGCAGGCCAGGGATCGGCCACCTATGATGCGGTGGACTACAGAAGAGATATGTTGTAAACAACCACGCCCTTCACGATACAAACAACCTTACCCATTGGGAGTTAATTACAGGTGAGCGATCTGTCGTCTTCAATCCTGCTTCGTTACCCGACCTACCGAAAATACTGGCAGAAACCACTGTGAATCACCACGAACTACGTGAAGAACTTTCAAACATGGTACGCAAGAGACTACATATGGCAGCAGATAAGAGAATTAAACGAGCAAAGAAGTCTAAAATTAACAAGTTAGAATCAGGCCAATTGGTATTGATACGGGAAAGACACATAAGTCGCCAGTGGGACTTTATAACCTCTCTAAAATGCTTCCACTATACCATGGACGGTACGACGTGCGACACTAGGCCTATAAAGATTGTTATAAATTGTTGGTTCCTGGTACAGATAACCTGGCAGTAAAATATAACCTGTCTGTGGTATGTGTTTATCATACCAGCGAGGAAGCGAGTGAAACACATGCAAAGAATAGCAGCGTGTGATACGGAAACTAGAAGAGCGGCAAGTGTGATGGTATATTTATGGCCCTAAGTATATGTTTTTTAAGGCTGGGTAGAGGACGTTTGTTTTTCTGTGATGCAGTCAGGATGAGCGCTACCATGAGAGCTGAGACGGACATACAACGAGCCTCCCCAGTCATGTTTTCGCCGGTCGCCGAGCACTTGAAGACGCCGAACCTATGCATTGCTAATGGATAAGGGTGCTGCTGTGTTACGAGTAATCTTGAAGTGGTAAAGGAAATATGCGTTTCTAGCACTGGGAGAGCAGAATAACAGCCTACTTTTGCCTACACAGGGAGGAATGAGAGGTAAACTACCTATGGTGCATAACTAAACTGCCTATCGCGCCAAGTCGACTCACTCACCCCAATATACTGCCATCTGCTAGGTCTGATGATCTGGAACAAGAGCATGCATAGGCACGAAGCCCAATTACACACAAAGTAACTGAACTTCTCTTTAATGGATGTAAACACTGTATTAAAATTATGATGTACTGTGATATCAGAGATATGGCTGAGCTTAAGCAGCTGTCGAATAGGTTCTTCGCAGAATCAGTCAAATTGGGCGTTGTTTGTTATCCAGGTTTGTATACAAATTACATTAGTTTCCGCTATTGATTTGTGCCAATATTTTCGATGATCTATCAGTATGTTGAATAGTTAAGATGTATTCTTCTCAGTGTTCCATGAGGTGTAGTAATATTAAGTTATGTAGCGCTTAGGATTGTTAGCACATGCGTGTGTTTAGTGAGCTGCCTTAGTCTTCAGGCAAAGAAATGCTCAATGTTGTGTATATTTTGCAGTATTTGTTTACGTTTGTGTTGATACCGTATAGATAGCCTTGATTTTCTATCCTGTGCTCAATTGTTTGTATGCAGCTAAAGTGGCCATAGCAAATGCCTAAGATCCCCATAGTTATAGGCGAATTAACACTGCAGTGACAGTGCTGCAATGTGTTTTAAGTGTGTTCCTAGTGATAAACTTCGGACGTCCTGGTGATGAAACTCGCAGGGTTTGGACGAGAAGAAATAACAGATGATTACTAGCGCACTGACACACACACATTGTTATGGACACACCAAGAACAATCACACGCTCAGCTGGAGGCGGGCGCGCCTCGACAGTTTACTGGACATACACATGGATTGTTTTGTCCCATACAGAGCTGGAGATGTGAGGCAGAGTGATGGTGCACTCGATCTGCATCGACGTTGACGTATGTCGCCGCAGAGTTACAAGGAGCCTTCACTCATCAGAGGTGCCCGATTGCTCTCACGTAACTGGGAAGCTCGCGGCACACGGCTTCGTGTCTGGACGCAGTGAGCTACGATTATTTCCGAACGAAAAGCACGAAAATCGCCGAACTAGCACAGCTGTGTGTTTGTCGTGTCTAGATTTCGTCGGGGTTGGCGATTGAAGTCACGTGATAGTGTGGCGTGATCCTTTTTTTTTTACAGACAGAGTAAAAATATAAAAAAAAGAGTGAAGTACAGCGCACATAAAAAAAAAAAAAAACTGAAAGTGTCGAATTCTGCCGCCTGCAAAGAGTTCATGTTTCCCTATGTTCTTTTTCATGTCCCCGACCTCAACAATAACATTCAGTCCAAGATCTTTATCAACATCCTTTGAAAACGACAAAATATTACCTTTCTAGGGTAATAACACAGCCGCGAACGCCTCCGCAATATTGTGATGTATCTTTTCTAATGATACGGAGCTAAGTGAATAAAACTCCACCCGAAAACTACTTATATACTAACCGAAACCATGGGGGCACTTATCAACAGGCCACAGCCGAGTACCGAGATTCCGCGTTGCGCAATTAAAATTTCGCTGATTACAAAACCCGGCCAAATTATTTCAAACACATACCAGAAGCAAAGTACTTTAATACACACCTCTAGACATGTTGGCCAATATAAATAGTGATCCACCAACATAGCCCACATAAAATTTCTTTTGGCCATGTTAAAGTGACCACAGGAGGAGGGGGTTATCGTTTATATCCCTAACTTTTGCATATTTTTACTTTAGTTGAGGAGTCGGCACCAAGGTTTTTTCAGTGATGAGGCTGGGCCTTCTGGGGTGCCTTGTGTACTTTGGCTTCCCCAATTGCTGCTGCCAGTGTCCAAATGACGAATAATTTTTCCAATGTGCATGATGTCTTGAATGTATCATTCCGTCACCATTTGGAATGTACTTTTTTTTTTCGTAGGTAAACCTACAGGGGGCACATTTAATAGTTTCGTCAAAATACACATTTTTCAAATACTCTACAATGGATTTCAAGCACCACGTATATGACCGCCTAAAAAACACATTGTTATTGAGTTACAACTTATAAAGTGGTTTTGAAAATGCATTCCAAAAACATTTAAGCCAGTTAGCCACTTTTAATCAAATTATTATATTTGAGTGAATCTAGAAATTCAATGACGTATTATATTATTCTTGCCAAATAAAATTTAAGGGGCATTATCCTTAATTAAAAATAATAAACCTCTGTGTTGTATGATTGTATAGTTACCATATATTTTTGTGATCGTGTTGATGTTTTTGACTTTCCATAGTAGTATAGCGCATACGCATACCCTACAATGTCTTGTGATGATTGCCACACCCTGAATGCATACCTTAAAAAATGTCCGATAGTGAAGTAAAAGAATAAAGTGAATGGAACTATTATTTTAAGAAATGGTCAAAAAGTTACAGTAAGTAATGAATTACCATATAAATATGATTCGGGGCCTCTATGGGATTCATCGAAAATTCCAGTGGGAAGCCTTGTAATCCAAGTAGGGATTTGGAAACGCACATATCTGAAGTGGTGTACCAAACTTACATGCAGATGCCATAGAGGTACATCGGTCGTACCGTGTAACTCGGGCCGCCCAACAACCGTACCGGAGCGATCCCGCAGGGCCGTGAGCAGCTGCACGACTAATCCCCTCCACTACCTGGAGTGCTCGTCACGTGACTGCCCGCTGACACTGGGGTCTGCGCATGTTGTTTTGTCCCTTTTCCCATTAAAGCAGAAAGTATTTTGTAGGGGATATGTGCTAATATGAAACTAACATTTGCCTGCAGCGCGCTCCAGAGAGGCAACTTTACACCAGACCGCCCGCTCCATGTCCAAGATTACCACCTCCCAAAACTGCCGCCCGAGAGTTGAGAGCCGCCCTACAGGTAATGCTGGGTTAAGAATATAAACAAAAGGTATTCAAAAGTGAAATATAACTCATATTTCATATAAATATGTAATATAGTGTGTAGGGAGCTGTGAAGAACACACACAAGGCCTCCTCGTTGCGATAGCCAATACGAGATATAAACATATTATATAAAAATATATATGTGCTGTGTATGGTGTAGAATTTGCATACGCAACAATAGGACAATACATCTAACACTTGAGTGACCAGACTGAACAGCTGACTTGCAATAAATCAGTGGGAAAGGATGTGATATTACCTAGGCTGCCTGTGTATAATTGCCCGGTGCAGTCCTGGGCCGGTAGGGGAACTAGTTTATTACCATTATCAACCTGTAGAAATTAGCGTTTGGCACGTACATCATTTATGTACGTACATCAAAATAAGGCAGACAATTGAAAACTCTAGTAAACACATATGTAAGACCCTGGGTAAGAAATAGGTTAACTTGACACTACTGTAGAGAAGAAAACGACAAAACAGATACGCCCTTTGAATATATTTCATTTATTTTACTTTTCATTTCCTTTAGTATTGTAATTGTTTAAATCAGAAATAATTAAAAACCCTGATGGCAATATGAGAGAAACTATAGACAACACACTATCCTAACAACGCTAAAAGTGGTCATGCCTAGCCTACTCGAACCCTTTTACGGTTACATGACACAGCTTGCCAGAGTCTGAATATACTGGTTTCAAAATCAAATTAATTAAACTGTTATCTGTAGTATATATTACGTTAAAACAGATTGTGTTCTCACTAAACAGTCTAGCTCTGGCAGAAACTACTCTTATCACAGGTTTTGCAGTGGGCGTATGTGTGCTGGAAATTTACATACTTATAAAAGTCAAGATGGCGTCGCTTGTGTACTGATGCTAACGGACATCGAGCTGTATCAAACTGTAAATAAAATTAGGTCCAAATGAAAATGTCAGATCTTTTGGTAGGACTTATCTTTCAATCACCAAGTGAATTGAAGGTAGGATGCTCTTGCAGGATTTGGCGTAGCAGGATTAAGGTGGAGATACGTGTAACTCCGCTCTACACGTACGTAGACGGCGTGTTTAAACTATCTAGCTCCTGACCACTTAACCTCGCGAATGGGCGACCATTGACACAAGCTCCATTGCTGGTTACAAGTTTGCTAAAAAGTTGGTTCAGGGACACGTCTACACACCCTAAAACTAATTTAAAGTCCTACTTCTCCGTCCACTTCAGACGGGAGGTCCTGCCCTACGTCTGACATCGTTGGAGGCTGCTAGCGAAGAGAGCGTTAGTCTCTGCAGGCTGACGCTAGCTTAAGGGGGCCTATAGCGCCAGCCAATCAGTAATCATGATTTAAACCTGCAGGCCAATGGGGATGAAAACTATTCAAACCATCCACATGAACCACTTCTAACTACCTAATTGAAGAAAAACCAAAGAATACGTTATCTCGGAACTGAGATATAATACAATAAAAAGTAGAAAGAGTTACGAAATTGAGATTACACCAAAAATAAATACACAATGAAAAATGAACTAGCCTATCAAAATTACACATAATTACTATTGCCATCATACATCTAAGATTTAAAACGCTTACATGTTAAGAAAAATAAAATTAATATAAATAAATAAAATTTACATAGGTAGTTGAAATCATACAAGTCCTTAACTCTTGCATGACAATATGTGTAGCAATAAGAACAGGAAAAATAATATAAGTTAATGTTATGCATAAAAATCCTATTTTCATGGGTGTTTCAAAAGTCAGACTGGTTTTGCTGTTTGCTCTTCGCCAAATTCGTTTGACCATTGATTCTGATTTTACTATTGCGGCACTTAATGCTTCAATGGTGTACATAAATTTAAAATTTTTTTGTTGTTTGATGAATTGCGCTGCAGCATTCTAAACAATATCCCGTGCTTGTCTCTATGCAAGAAGGGTGTAAAAGCATGTTTATATAGTAGGGGCACATAATTGAAAAATATTTTTTTTACTACAGCAATTTGATTTCTATGGTCACGACCATTAGAAAGAGAATGCCTAGCTGATGGATGTTTCATTTAAGATGTATTAAATTTATTTGTTAGGAAATGATGTATTGTTATTAATTACAAAAAAATAACGTTAGGCTATATTTACATTAAACCTGCAGATGCTAACTGGCATAAGTTCAACGTTATCGCCTCCACTCGCAACTCGCATGCCACTGAAATAGCACGCAGTGGTTTCGTTGTGATCGTAGAACTTGAGGAATTTAAGTGGTGACCCTATAATTTTATTGGATGCCGCTCTGTAGCCAAGTCCAATGCATGCCCCTGTCGTAGTTTTCATGTATCTGGTTCTCATTTTGTGAGATACAGAAGTCTGAATAGTGGACTCGGTAGGTAGTATTAGCATGGTATCCTTTCTGTTGGCACTTGATTCTCCACAGTCTACAGGAATACTCAAAAGTGCGGAATCAGAATTCTCCGAACTTTTGAGTCGCAAACTAGGCAGTTTTACAGAATATTATAAAAGTGGCTGTCACAAAAAAAAAAAAAACACTTTGTTTGAATTAATTTAACCTTATTCCCACACTTACAAATGGAAATATGACCTTCGCAAATTAAGTTTACGGAATAACAACATTAACAAAGTTTAAAAGATAAATCTGAAATTGGAATATAATTTAAATTTTAACAATCTTACAATTACAGTATTTACTATTAACTTACAAATCAATTATTTAGGACACAAAGCTTCCAACCTGGATAGATCCCTCCGTCGATAAAGTAGGAATCGTACCTTTCGCACTCCAAACAATATATACACTCAATTCGATGGGCGTGAAATTTGCACTGACAGACAGATACTTTCGATCGATCAGGAGTCCAATAACAATAACAAATGCTTTTGACGCAAACTATTGCAGGATGTATTTTAAGGCAGTGACAATGCAGTTGCACTCTTTACTGTGGACAAGATCACTTGTTGCAATAGGATACTGTATGGGACGCGAATCTTCATCCCGATGTTGGGGAATTTGCCTTCTAAGACTTAGATGGTCACCATTACGATGTCATAGTGTTTGAGGGGTACAAATGCGAGTATCACTGTGGCAGTTTTTTTTAAAGCGATTGCGTGAAGGAATGTCGGTACGACTTCTTGTTAAAGGTGGACTGGGTAGTTAAGTGACATGGAAGAAACCTATATTTGACATGAACCGATATGGTTCGTGTCAAATGACCCTCCACCCGAACAAAGATTGGTTCCTCAATCGTCTTACTGTAGTTCAGACCAACAGTCCGTATTGGGGGTGTGAAAGGAAGCCCACTATTACGATGGAACGTTATGATGAGCCAGAAGTAATAAGTATTTCATCTTATAGTTCAAATTCTTCAATGAGTTTAACTCAGGTATTCGAGGAGTGTTTCGTTGATGAGGCTGGGCCTTCTGGGTTGCCTTGTCCTTTGGCTTCCCCAATTGCTGCTGCCAGTCCAAATGAAGAATAATTTTTCCAATGTGCATGATATCTTGAATGTATCATCCCGTCACCATTTGGAATATACTTTTTTTTCCGTAGGTAAACCTACTTGGGGGCACATTTAATAGTTTCGTCAAAATACACATTTTTCAAATACGCTACAACGGATTTCAAGCACCAGATATTTGACCGCCTTAAAAACACATTGTTATTGAGTTACAATTTGTAAAGTGGTTTTGAACATGTATTAAAAAAACATTTAAGCTAGTTAGCTACTTTTAATCAAATTATTATTTTTTGGAGAATGTAGATATTTAATGAAGTATTATATTATTATTGCCAAATAAAATTTAAGGGGCTTTACTCTTAAATTAAAATAATAAACCTAAGTGTTGTATGATTGTATAACAACAATATTATATTTGATCGTGTTGATACACAGGAAATTTTATTATTTTTCCATAACAGTATAGAGCACACACATACCATACAATGTCTTGTGATGATTGCCACACCCTGAATGCATACCTTGAAATATGTCCGATAGTGAAGTAAAATAACAAAGTGAATGGAACTGCTATTTTAAGAAATGATCGAAAAGTTACAGTACAAAATGAATTTCTGTATAAATATGATTCGAGGCGTCCATGGGGTTGGTCGTAATTCCAGTGGGAATCCTTATAACCCAAGTGGGGATTTGTAAGCGCACATCTCCGCAGTGATGTACCGAACTTAATAAGCGCCGTAGACCCCATGGAGGAATATCGGTCATACCGTATAACTCGGGCCGCCCAACAACCGTACCGGAGCGATCCCGCAGGACCACGAGCAGCTGCGCGACAAATCCCCTCCACTACCTGGAGTGCTCGTCACGTGACTGCCCGCTGACACTGGGGTATGCGCACGTTGTCTTGTCCCTTGCCCAGTTATAGTAGAAAGTATTTTATAGTGGAGATGTGCTAATATGGAACTAACATTTGCCTGCAGCGCGCTCCAGAGAAGCAAACTTACGCCAGGTCGCCCGCTCCGCGTCCAGGAGTACCACCTTCCAAACCTGCCGCCCAAGAGTCGAGAGCCGTCCCACAGGTACTGCTGGGTTTAGAATTAAAAAAAAAAAAAAGGTATTCAAAAGTCAGACTGGTTTTGCTGTTTACCCTTCACCAAATTCGTTTAACCATTGATTCTGATTTTGCTATTGCGGCACTTAATGCTTCAATGGTGTACATAAATTTAAACAACTTTAGTTGTTCAATGTATACGATATCCCATGTTTGTCTCTATGCAAGACGGGTGTAGGAAGCATATTTATATAGTAAGGGCACGTCATTGAACAATATTTCTTTTTCCCGCAGCAACTCCTTGACAATGCCCACGACCATTAGAAAGATAAGGCTTCGGTGACAGAGCTTTCATTTCAGGTGTATTAAATTAAATTTTTAGGGAATTACATAATGTTATTGATTACGAAATATTAACTTTAGACCACTGTTTATTTACATTAAACCTGTAGATGCTGACTGGTGTAAGTTTAATGTTATCGCTTCTACTCGCATGCCCCTGTACTAGCGCGGAGTGGTTTCGTTGTGGTCGTAGAACTTGAGGAATTTAAGTGGTGACCTATAATTTTATTGGATGCGCCTCTGTAGCCAAATCCATTGCATGCCCCTGTCGCAGCTTCCCATGTATCTGGTTCGCATATTGTGTGATACAGCAATCTGAATAGCGATTACAGCCTAATACTGATTCTAAAAGTGGACGCTGTAGGTAGTATTAGTACGGCGTCCTTTCTGTTGGCCCTTGATTCTGCACAGTCTACAGGAAAACACAAAAGTGCAGAATCAGAATTCTCCGATCTTTTCGAGTCGCAAACTAGACAGCAGTAGCGAATAGTATAAAAGTGACTGTCATAAAAACACTTTTTTTTTTTTGCTTAATTTAACAGTATTTCCACACTCACAAATGCAAATAAGACCTTCGAAAGTTAATTTGACAGAATAACAACATTTACAATGCTTAACAGATAAAATTGAAAGTGGAATGGAATTTTAATTTTAACAATCTTCAAGTAACTTAACACTCTTTAAACTCATTCAATATATATCTTAAAATTCCAGTATTTACTATTAACTTTAAAACAAATTGTTTAGGTCGCAAAGCTTCCAACCTGGAAAGACCCCTCCGACGACAAACTCGGAATCGTGTCTTCTGCACTCCAAACACCATTGCATAATTCGAGGGGAATGCAATTTGCACTGACAAACAGATACTTTGTTGGGAAATTCGCCTTTCAAGATTTAGGCTGGAGCCACACTTTCCGTTTTGGAGCGCCTTGTGGGTACAGGTGACGCAGCTATTGAGGCGTGAGCAAGAGTTCGCCTTAAGAGTCCGCCTGTTTCGAGGAACCATTAACAGGAGATACGGTGAACAGTGTAAGCATTGTGTTCTTATCTTCGCTTTCCTGGAGTTGTTTGAGGCTCGCCAGGTCAATCTCTGCTTTGTTTGCGAATTCTCTCGATAGAAGCCTTACTTACTCGCGTGTACTTTGCAGCTCTCTCTCTCTGTAGCTTTGTTGATAAGAACAAACACATATTTATTCATTGCCTCTCCATCACAAGCTTCTACAACACTCCTGATGACTTCTCTTTCCTTGCTGTGTATAACTTGTTTATGCCTCTTGGGTCGCGTGCTATTCGCCGTTGTTCACAGTCCGTCACTACTGCGAGGAACGAGGGGCAATGTGTTTTGTACGGCATGTAGCACGGCGCGGAGACGTGTCAATTTTCTTCCTAAACCCCTAACCCCCTTGACACGGGCGTTCCTCACCCCCGCTCTATAACCCATCACGAGTCTTGGCGGCAACAGTAACCATTTTTGATAACTTAAAATTATTTCTGACTCTTTCTTTCTTTAATTCATCTAAGTGTAAAAATAGTAGATTTGCAAAGTATTTACTTTCTTAATAATTTCACAGTTTCATTTGACCGACGGATGAATAAAGTGACGAGGCGCATAGTAATGTTAATTTTACATGAGACGGAGGAATACACAACGTACTACAAGTATATCTTAAGCAGGGCTTTCAAAAGTGCTAATTTTACCGTGCACAGCTTATAGTACTACTTTGCGGAACAACCATTCCAGTGAACAGACACAGTAAATTCAAGCACGCAACTCGTGTCGCTAATTTTTTGTACCTAGCAGCGACATACTTAAAAGATAATAGTGAACGTTCACATAAATAATAGGCCCACCGTAACTTTTATTCCGCTCATATTTCTATGCATTGGTACTTACTGTCTTCTAGGTTATTTTCATTATTTATTCAAACTTATCTGTCTGGGCTTAGTATTTTGTTGGGATTATGCGAACATTCAAATCACGGACACAACGTACTTATGTGCCTGGATTTACGATTTGCAATTCATATATTAATTCGTAAGTCCAGCTAATGAAAACATGCGACAGACCTGTATGTTAGCTTGTTCCTAACCTAACCTCGTATAACACAACATTTAAGCGGAACAGGCTTCAAAGCTGATATTTTCTATCAGAGAAGCTTATTTTAGTTGTCAAATATAAACATAAACATGTACATGCGTATGCCTTTTTAATACTTGTTGTAATTAAGGCACTTTCACACAATCAATTTTTTTAAAATTACCTTCAATTTCTATTGAATTGAATTCATTGATTGCTGTCTGTCATACGAGCGTTATACTCGTAGAAATCCTGTATTTCAATTTCTTGAATTTCTTGTTTTCCTTAAAATTTTTCGTTTTAAGCATGTTCTATTTTACTGAATCCACAATTTCAATCGCCAATCGCAGCTTTTCTGACAATATTAATGTAAGCACTATAATAATAATAAGAGTTGTGTGCCCACATTCAAAATTGTAGCAAAATAAGGACAAATATTTTTTAAAAAGAATCTGTACAATAATTTGAAGAAAATTTTTCTGTGGTTTAACCCATCATTACGCATCGTGCATGAGTCGCAGATACTTAAAAAAAATTTACTTTTGGTATTTATTTAACTGGCTCCATTAAAAAGTTTGTGATAAATTTTCACGTGGAGACTCAAAAGCTCATTGAATGCAATTCACTGAAAAGCAAAATAAGGTTTTTTTTTTTTAGTTCGATATATTGAATTAAAGTAAATGAATTAAATCAATATTTGATCGTGTGAATTGGCCTTTACATTACTGTAAATAACAGTTTTCCCTCCAACAACACCGAATGCTCTGTTCTGATTGGTCGTGGCCCCTAAAGTCTTGTAAGATATAATATATAACTATTAATTTTAACGCTTAAAAGGGCATGCAACATAAATTTTGATTTACTGGTTTGAAAAAAAAAAAATAAAAAATCGAGTGCAACAAACCCGGCGGGAGTATGATGCGCCAAACCAGTGATGTGCCGTGAGATTGATAGAATATTAAACATGCTGTGACGTCATTCCGCTCATTGCCGGCCAGTCCAGAAGGCATTGCTTGCGAAGCGAAAACACGATATAGGCTATTCGGTAAAGTGAGCACTTTTGAAAGCCCTCTCATTTGGGACAATACTCAATAAATATATTTTACTTTAGCCTTAGACATTAACTTACGAGTGCGGTGGAATATACACACTGTGCTTATTACTTTCATGGTATTGATTCTTTAAAAATGTTTTTGAAGGGTAAGCAAAAAGGCTCGAATTAAAAAAGCAAGAACTAGGGCCTCAAAAGTGCTCACTTTAACGTGAACAGCCTATAATACACACTCACCCTTGTCCCTATCACTGTTAACAAAATGCGCATTTTATACTGAGATATCGGGTCATGCTGTGCTCTTTGTGTAGTTTTAAGTGAAAATGAGTGATACTATACTCAAAACATTTCAGTTTGAGTCGGAGAGAGAAGATTGGCCTGACATAGAGTGCCAAAATAACTATAGCAATCAAGTGAATCCTGCGAATAAGTCACAATATTGTTCATGGTGTTCGTGTAATCGTGTTATAATGATCACAGATGAAGTCTGTGTTGCTGTGAACTAGATAACGTGAGGATTGCTAAAACACCAGTCTATCACCGCATTACAGAAAATACTTCTTTCAAGAACGTTATATTAGACACGGAAGTTTTAACCATTGAACGCCAAAATTTAAGCATAAAAGCAAAAAAGCAGCGTAAAATGACGTCAAATGACAGCAGAAAATTCTACTAGCACAACATGGAGATACACGGCTCCTCGTGGATATATTTCTGGACAGCCACAGACCAATATAGCAGGGTGGTAATTCCTTCGCGTGTAGTTAACCAAATCAGATTAACTTTTCCGGGGATGTCCTTGTCAGCGACGTGATCCACGCTTCAGTGTATAACAGCACACCACCCAACAGTGAGGTGCCATCGTGTGGGGCGCCATTTCCTACGATTCCCGCATCCTACTGGTGGTAATTGAGGGAACCCTGGTGTCACGGCGATACATCCAGTAAATTCCGCGACCATGTGCGTTGCTCTTCCTAGTGAAGCTTGAGAACCCCATTTTCCAGTGGGCAATGGGGTGCCCGGCCGCACACACCAAAGGTCTCTCTGGCCCGCCTTCGTGGTGTAAACATTCTTCCTTGCTCAGCAAGATCCTCAGGCCCCTCACCCATCCAGAACTAACGCTAAGAATCCTCAGTGATAAAGTCACGATGTTTCCTGTAACATACTCAGATGCTAATTCACATTCTATTTTATTATGTGGTTTGTGAATCGTTAGGTGGTTGTGTTCTTTTAAGTAGTTGCAGTTTTGAGTGCGGTCTGAGGCCTATCTCTTGACGCCTTTCTGCTTACACCTTACTGCGCGAGGGTTACTCATCCGAGCAGCTGGTGATTTGGCATCTACTCTACTACTACACGGAGAACTGCATTTCTTCATAGATGGTGTTGCACCAGGCTTTAAGTTCGGTCCTTTAAATTCTTCATCACGCATGAATTTTAATTTCACGGATTGTGTTTTATCGAAATAGGTTTCAGGAGAATGTTGGAAACAGCAGGCCCAGATGTGAAAATTTCTTCTTTTACGAAATTCAACATATGTTGAAAACAATTTAGGGAATTTCGAAAGGTCCGGCAGAACATGGGGAAATATTACCCTGTCTCGATCTCCCAGACTACGGTAAGAGTCAATATGTCCGAGCGCGCTGCAACTGGGCATTTTCCCCATATACCCTTTACCACTGTGTAAAACCATCACTATATAAAAATATCTTCGGCACTTATGTAATTCACAAAACTCTATTACTGAACATATCCACGAGGTGAGCTTGCTGCGAGATTCACGCGACATCTGCTGTGACGTGTGGAAATCATAGACTAAAGATGAGGTAGACCGCTTATTCGTCGTCTGCGCATGTGCCCAACATCCACCTAATCCTAAGGAACACAACTGTCAAAGTCACATGATCAACAACGATGAACGTGTTTGTTTATATATATATTTCCAAATGACAAGCACTGTTACATTAAGAAAGCATTTTTTTTTTTTACCAGTTTGAATGTAATCAAAAAGTTTTGCAAATTGATCAGAGGAAGTATAAAAACATCTGAAAAGCACTTGTTTACTACACAGTGTTATAACGCCAAACCCAATCGACGCCGTTTCTGCTAGACGTGTAGGTAGAAAAGCAGTTCAATATTGGGACACGGAGATTGGTTGTGCGCAGCCAGCGAGATCGGTCTACCTCATCTTTAGTCTATGGTGCCAATAGCAAGCAGAGCAGTCTGTGGCCAGGCGAGCGGAGTGACGTCATGTGTGCTCGCTTTCACATGCATTTCCCGATAACGAGGCGTCGCGAACCAAGATCAATACCGCCGTAGTTCATATTATAGTACGTATTTATCTTTTGTTACGTGCTCCTTTAAGGATATCCCAATAACACTCACAACCTGCTACGTATCATCGGAAACCAATACATTAGATAACACATTTTCAGTTCTTCTGTGCACGTCATAGTACACAATTTAACACTAATTTTTTTTCTTGTGAACCCAGCTTAGTACTTAAGATATAAAATATAACTATTTCTTTTAACACTTAAGAGTGGGGTGGATTCCCTTGGGAACCCCGCGTCCAAGGTGAAGGAGCGATACGGGCGACACTAACACGCACGTCTAGTGCCTCATCGCTCCTACGCGCAAGGCGCGCAGTGTTTCCGTCGTAACACTGTACTGTGCAAATTAGATCTGTAACGGTGGGGTTTTATTACACGCGATGAAAGACCACAGATTAAACTACGCCCGTATCTTTGTACTTTTCTCTTGTCGCTTAAGGAAACTGCGTAGGCAAGCTTTAAAAATACGACATTTGACCATTTGCACGAAATTTTCCTCCAAGAATACACTTAATATGACAGAAGTAAAAAAAATAGTGGCATAGATAATTGTTTTTATCTTTTCTGACAGAAGTCGTATCTGCAGAACATTTATTTACCGAGATACGCGTATTCGCGCAAACATCTAATTCATAAAAAATGCCGGGATCCATCCCACTCTTAAGGAAATTCCAATAATGCACACGACCTGTTAAGGAGCACTGAAAACAATAACATGAAATAACAAACATACTTTTAAGTTCGTCTGTATTCGCCATAGTGCATAATTTAATGCGTTATTTTTTATATTGTAAAACGAACTTAACTTTGTCTGCAGCACGCTCCACAGAGGCAAAATAACACCATACCGAACACACCATACCCAGCAACAACATCACCTCCGCAACCTGCCACCCGGGGACTGAGAGCTGACCCACAGGTAAAGGTACAGTACATAAATAAGTACGCATACAGGCCGTTCACGGTTATTTCACACTTTCCTGAAGCTCTGCTAAAGTTTTTCTCCCAGGATATTCCTCCGCCTCATTTAAATGAAGCTTTACCAAGTATAAAAAAATAACATCGAAGGGACAGCACACGTCATTACTGCGCAATCATTGTAATACAGTTTTACATAAAGGCTGTTCACGATAAAGTGAGCACTTTAGAAATGAATCTTAGAAAAATTTACTGCCCCTGAATGCACACATTTTAATGGACTCACTGAGTGACATTTTGCCCTGTACAGTTGGTAACGATGGATGGAAAATAGTTCCATATCTTAACGTCAAATAAAAAGTGCCAGGTAACCATTTGTGACATCTTAACTTATTAATTTCGCTTTCTGTGTCTTATAATGCATCGAAGTGTAAAAATGAGCAGATTTGTATATTTGTCAAGCCTAATCATTTCACCATTTTACTTGGCTGAAGTATGAATAAAGTGATGAGACCAATGGCAATGATAATTTTACACAAGGCGGAAGAATAAACAAAGTGCATACAAGTAGATCTTAAGCAGGGCTTTCAAAAGGGCTCATTTTACTGTGAACATTAAATGTTTTTATTTATAGATAAAATATAATTAACAGTTTCATTTAACCAAAAATGAGATACTCTTATGTTAGCAAAATTATAAAACGCTTGTGATACACGACATATTTAGGAAACAATCAAGCACGTCACACATGGGGTGATTTTTCTAAGGTTTGATTCAAACAGTGTGGAGAAGATGCGAATAGATGCATAGACGAAGCTGGGTTGCCAGCTGGTAGGCTGTTGCCAGTAACTGATCGCCGAACGCCGTTCCAATGTGTTGCCGGGCAGCAACGCCATTTTGCTGGCGTGTGCCGCTACATTCGCAGAATAATCTGCTGTTTCGCATCTGTATCGTCAAGTACTTTTGTGTCCAGAGAAAGAAGTGGAAACTGTGGTCCAGCACACACCAGGTTGCTTGAGAACTTTGAAAATACAACCCATGGAAGAAAGAAAAATGCCCTTAACTGCACGTATTTCAATCGTAGATTCATGGTGAAGTAGATCGATGTTCGTATTGAGAGCGTGTCCCCAACACTGGTTCAAGAACTGCCACAACTACAAAAAAAAAGTTTTGTGTAACTCGAGTAAACATTAAAGTGTTTTATTTTTGGTTAAATTATAGTTAAAAAAATAGTGCATATGCGAAATATTATTACGCTGAGTGGTCACGAATGCGGTGCAGTGTACTTTTGATGCAATTTTCTAGACTCTGATAAGTTTTTTTTGCGTGAGGGAAAGGAATATCCTGGAAGTATAACTTTAGCAGGACTTGAAAAAGTTGGAAGTAACTATGACTGGATTATAAAAAAATTATTTGCAGTGCTGTCCGTTGGTCTCCATAAGCAATATCCGACAGTAAAACCCACTAATGTACCCAAGATGTGCATATTTGAATCGGTTTGAATCCTTATTCGTTGTAAGTACACCAGCACTCGACTGCTGTTGCCAGGTATTCCCCGTAAAAACTGTGCGGCTATGTAGCGTTCTAGTAAAAAGCAGTACCGTTACCGTACAAGCCAGTGTGTCTACAACCATAGCAAGAAAACACATGACCAATCAGAAACGAGCAGGCCCTACATTTTCACGGACATTTATATACTGGCTAACCTGATATAAATATACGTTATTATTTAAATGTAAAAAAAAAAATAGATATATATATATATTAATAAAATCATCTACATTTCCAAGTTTATTCTTTTAAATGTATCAATGCTAAATATTGCCACATGTTAACATTAATTGGGCTATTAGCATCAGATTTGTACAAAACTTGAAGAGCTCCAAATAAAATATTAATGCCAATCGAGGTCATTTCTTGACAATTGTTTCCCCAAACACATGTTGTACGTGCACAAATGTTAGTTAAAAATAAACCTAAATCTGCAATGTTTTTTTGTAGTACATTAGCAGCCATTTTCTTGTAAAAGATGTTCATTCTAGACTGACTTGCGAAGTTGAAAATACCAAATTGTGATTGGCCGGCATAAACCGCACCATAAGAAAAATATAAAATTTTCTATCCCGCTTACAGCTAGCAGGAGGCTATTCCACATTTCACACTGTGTTGTAGCATGCGTCATAAAGAAGTGCGTGATCTATTTTCTACGGCTGTTTCTTACTGTGATTGTAGCACAGCCTTAACATGACTTAGTTCCTAGTTGGTACTCACTTTGTGTGGAGCCTATATCGCAGAATCAAATTGCGTATAGCCCTGCCATGTATAACATTTTATTGTAAAATACTCAACTATTTTCTAATTACTAAACATAGGTATGCTAAATCTGCAAATGGATTTACATATTGTATTAAATTCTTGTGTTTAAGTAATATTTTTATATTTTTATCTAGAGGAGATTTGTCTGTCCTCAAATGAATTTTTGACTGTTAGCCAGGATGTTTTTAGAGTTGCAAGGATTGTAGATTTCTGTCTAATGCACTGACATTGTGTTTACAGAATATCAGATTGGGACACAACCATTCGTGTCTAGCTCATTGCAAGAACCCTGGTGTCTTAAGGGGTTGTTAGTAGTTAGATGATAGACTGTTCACGGTAAACTAAGCACTTTCGAAAGCCCTGCTTAAGATCTACTTGTACGTACATTGTGTATTCTTACGCATTCATGCATTAGTTAAGTGAAGATGTGAAATTACCCCTAGAAAAGAGTATATTTTACAACTGTGTTGATTCTTACACTGACATGCATTAAAATACACATATAATAATAAATAATTTCAGTACTTACGTACGTTTACCTAAAACTTATAATTCAGTATTGAAACATGGAACTACTTTGCCTCTGTTGTTACCAACTGTTCTGAATGTGTGCTAGTCGATGTGACCTTTAAAATATACAGTACGAGATGCAGTGCACTGGGCAGTGACATTTTTTAAAGGCTGGCTCCAAGGCAAGTAGGTAGGGTTTATCTCATTGACAGCGAGGTCATTACAGATGGAGCAAGTTGCTCAGAGAAGCAAAGAAGGGCAAGCGATTGGCCATGGCCTGTAGTAAGGAACCTTCTGAGCATTCTCCTGGAGTGAATTTGGGAAACCATGGAATACCTAAATCAGGATGGTCGGACCGGGATTCAAACCCAGGTCCTCCTGAACGTGAGTCTGAAAGTTTATTACTGCACCACCTCACTCGGTGGGGGTTGTTAGTGCTGGTTGTGAATATGACTGTGGGGAGGTTGATGATGTGAACAATTTATTGTCAGATGCAGGAAAGGAGACTTCACTGTTGTCCACCCTGCAATGCCAAGGCTGCTGGGGCTGCACAGGGCCACGCTCAGGAGCAGCGAGGCGTGCATCCACAAGGTGTGCAGCCACAAGGTGTGCAGCCACAAGGCATGGAGCTGCGAGGCATGCAGCCACGAGGCGTGGAGCAACGAGGTGTGCAGCCACAAGGCATGGAGCAGCGAGGCGTGCAGCCACAAGGTGTGCAGCTGCGAGGCGTGCAGCCACGAAGCATGCAGCCACAAGGCGTGGAGCCACAAGGCGTGGGGCAGCGACGCGTGCAGCCACAAGGTGTGCAGCTGCGAGGAGTGCAGCCACGAGGTATGCAGCCGCAAGGCGTGGAGCCACAAGGCGTGCAACCACAAGGCTTGGAGCAGCGAGGTGTGCAGTCACGAGGCATGGAGCCGCGAGGTGTGGTGCAGCGAGGTGTGGAGCCGGATTTGTATCATTTGGTAATAATGGGACTATTATAATATGTTATTCCTCATTAGATCAGTCTAGATGATGATAATGTCCTAATCAAGGGTGTAACATACATCCGTCACAGTGACTGTTATTGGGGGGGGGGGGGGAATTAGGAGGACTGCAAATTTTAGCTTATTTTAACATTTGTGGATGGCCCACTACATTATGAGCAGTTTATCACCCCATTACCAGCATTGTATTCTTATTTCTGACTCCCCATAATCCCGTCACATTGGCTGACAGGATTAGCTGAGGGTCTTATGGATACATCCAATTAAAATTGGATGTTGTGACTGTGAATATTTATAGAATATTTGTGGAATATTTCAAGTAGGTATTCATTTTGCACTTACTTGTATTCATTTGTGTACAGTTGTATTAATTTCATTTATGCATTCCTTTCCCTTTTGATCGACCAGTTTATTTATTTAATTTGAATTTATTTATTTAAGGAAAGATTATTGTTTCCATAAACTAAAATTTGGTTTCATTACATTAAAATTAAAATAATTAGAAATGATTAAATACATTTAGTATGCACAGACACACTAGTGATTAAGATGAAAGGGTCGAAAATACATTCAGCTGGATGGCCGAACTAAAAAAGTTTCATCATTTGTTATAGTCCTGGAGAACAGTCTTGCCATCACTTGCCATCTTGAAGTATCGTGAATGAGATGGCGGAGGAGTAGCCAAAATAAGACAGGGAGGAAATGGGAGCACTTTTAGAAATCTTACATATGTGTACTTCACACCATCTTATGTTTCATGTGCTACATTTATTTTAAGCAGTGGATAAACACTTGTTTTACATGCATTATTCACAGTGCCTTAAGACTGTCATTGGCTCAGTGGTTTAGACCCTATCACCAACACAATTGCCAGCCACAGTGGGTGGGAAATTTTCAAACCGGAGGTTCTCGTGTGGGAGTGTGGTTGACATTATCATGGCGTAGAGGTTTTTTTTTCAGGGTTCTCCAGTTTCTTCATCCATTTTCATTTCACCGCCGCTCCACCTGCTTCTCGTCCCTTTTTCTGGCTGGAACGACATGTCTGTTCCTTGCGAAGGACATCCGGCTCCCCTTTACAACAGCCTTCTCTTATTCGTGGTGGGGATTTACATTTACTATGCATTTATTGCCATCACAGATACATACCGGTCCATTGCCCTTACAATATAGCTCCGGTGGAAATGGACCAAGTAGAAAAGTTGCAAGTTAGTCAGTTCTTCTGTCCTTCAAACCTGTAAGTCGCCATGCTGACTCTTGCACATAGTGCACCTACTACAAGACATTCCTTCTTGGATAAGTGTATCATGTTAGGGATATAGCCAGGGGGCTGAGGGATTGGGAAAAAATTGTTCTCCTCCTTGTATTTGTCTGAAAAACAAGCATCAGCACCGCTAAACTCAAGTAATACCTCTTCCTTCACTTTGGTCAGTGTATATTCACCCCTTAACCACCCCTTTTTAATAGCTACATACATATACTTCATACTTGTTTCTTTACTGCAACACGGAGCTACAATCTACATAGTTCAGTTCCAGGGGATGGAAGTTTTTTTTTACTATGACTTCCTTAAATTGTAAACATGTGACACAAATACCCAATTTACGGTAAAAAATACCTTATTATATATATGTTTTTTGTTAATTACAGTAACATATTTACATGAAATAACTTTCCGTCATTATTGTATTCATTTCAGCATATTGCCATTATTCTAGAAAATGCAAAAATGTTTCACCTTGCAATACAAAGTACACTCACAAGTTACAGTTGAAAATATTTTATTGTTTGGATGAACAATCTAAGTTGTTTTGTATAAAACACAAAAGCTTTAATGCATTCAACTTAAGGTAAACTTGAGCATTTGTATCTACTACCACCTTTGTGCCACCACTGGTTGCCCTACATATATTTCAATAATTGCTGTAGACATAAATACATAATTGAAAAGCAGCGTGGATATTGATGTATGCCTAAAAATATTTTCCTGAGATATACCAGGAATGTAGCATCATCAGTGTAGGGGTTATTACGTCACACCTCACAGCTGTTGTTTTCTATAGGATCAAGAACTCTTGAGAATGGATCAGGAATACGATCTCAGGCCGCTACCTACTGAGCCGCGATATGTGGCCGCGCCCCAGCGGCCCAGTGCACCACCCACTGAGTCACCGATCCCTCAGGAGACCCGAGCGCTTCCAGCTCAGCCGCGACAGGTGCAAGCTGTGCAGTCCCCATCCGCAGTGCCGGCCCCTCAGCGGCCCAGTGCACCACCCGCTGAGTCACCGATCCCTCAGGAGACCCGAGCGCTTCCAGCTCAGCCGCGGCAGGTGCAAGCTGTGCAGCCCCCATCCGCAGTGCTGCAGGTGACTGTCTCATTTTGGTTATTCGTGTACAGTCATTTGAAATAACTTTGAAAAAATTAAAGGTAACTCTGCCACACATTTCCATTCATAAATAAGGCTTTACATCCCCCTACTTCAGTATATACAGCGGAACTACGCTATATCATTAATTGACGATGGCGAGATAAATGTTGCTATAGCAAATTAATGTTACTACTTAAAAATCTGTTTAAACATTATTTCGTGCAGTGTTATCGAACACTCACGTCCTGGGCAGCCCGTGTCTTCTGAATGCCATAATGCATGCGGAAGCTGACTAGTTGTGGAAGCTACAGTCATGGACAAATAAGCAAAATATATGTTTTGACACCTTTCATCTCTAAACATATGCAGCAAAGAGATAAATTTCGAAGGCTGAATTCTAAAATAGCGTACAGGTGAACTGATTGCTGAATGTAAAATCCACTTTCTCTTTCCACTGCCGTGTCATATTTTACATAGAATAAGGAGGGACGGACCACACACTCTTCTCATTCACTACCTCCCTTCTTCCAGCTGCTGCTGCAATCAGTATTTTATACACCTCTCTTTGTTTCCAAGAATGTGACTCATCTGGAAACGACATAATAGTCAATCAAGAAAAATGTGAATGACTGAAAGTTTACCTGGAGTGGGCCAGGTCCCGAAACACTTACATGAAGTATTAAGAAAAACATGAGCATTCGCTTCACTGTTTTATATAGAGAAGTTATACATTACAATCACACTCTTAACACAGAGCTGAGATTAACAAGTTCATTGAGCCTGGTGCCTAAGGTTCACCAGTAGCCGATGCGGTACACAAAAAGTCAACGAAGACAAGGTGAATATTTACAGATGTCGTTAAGTCTCCAACATGCGACGAGTTTCAGGGGATGAAGTAATCATGAGGTTTCGGTTGGTTACAAACTATTTCAAGCTAACCAGGTTGAAGCATAAGTATGAAGTCCCCAGGGTACACGAGATGCGTCCTACACCTACATCTGCTGCTATCAGACTAACTTGGTGTGGAGAGGCAGTGCTGGAGCTTGCCGCTCTCTCCCAAACAAAAAGAAGCAATGAAAAGTTAATTAAATATAGTTACATAAATACCTTTGAAATATAAACTATACATGATTTCAAACTTTCTTAGCTTGAATAAAGTATTTCAGAGTCTTTTTTGTGTGAATTGCAAAGTATGTGCTAAAAAGAGTGAGCAAACCCGCAGATCTAAAAACACTGATAAATCTCCCAGCAGTACCGCAACATGACCCAGGAGGTGTGTGTGTGGATGTATGTGTGATATGGCAATGCAAGGGACCTAGTGTCATAGCCTGCTCTTGCAGGGAGGTACCAGGCATGACACCATAGTGATGTCATAGCAAGCATACTCATCAACCCTTCAGATCAGGGAGCACCACAGTTGCAATTTAAGACTATGAAATTAAAGTAAATAAAATAATTTGAAAATAAATAATTCTAGATAATTTATGCGGTATATATTTGCATTTAATAAATAAGGGTTGGTACCTTGTGTGTGCTGAGGCGGAAGGGCACTCCTGTAGCCCCCCTTCTGCTGACATGATCGGTAGACATGCAGTAGCCACGGTCAGGCAGGGCATATGCTGGTGTCCAGTGAGGGTCTTCAACATTCTGTTTAATTAGTGTGTTAGTTTGCAGACAGTTTCATCTATTTCTGTACTGGAACCTTTATTTATTTTCGCCCTCAGGCTACCCAGTTTAATTTGACACACCATGGGTAACATTGCTATTCTTCATAGCCGCACCATAGCCGCAGCTCCCTCCCAAGAAGAGACATTAGCACATACACACCATGGAGTGCCCATGCGGTGATGCCCAGGGTTAGCTACATGCCAGCTGCTGCTGCCTGCTGTCTGGCAACCCACTTTACATCTCTGCGCCGCTCACCTCTCCGGCTGCTGACCACAGAGGGAGATCACAGCCAAGCTTCATCCATCTTCTTCGCTTCTTTGCAACCTCTCTCTCCACCTCTTCTCTGCCACCCCACGCCCCCTGTGCTTATCCGGTGTTCCAAGTATATATTGGAGCCCCAGACCTGCTACACACACCCACCAGAGTACAAAACCCAGCCAACACCAACTGGTGCCCCTCCCTGTACCCAGAGGGCCATCATAGAACTGCCAAAGGTAACCAATTCCACTCCCGAAACAACCCTGTAAAGTGGACGACACCTGCTATACAGCTGCCTGAAAGAGAAAGGCGCCAACGTTATCAAACTCCAGAAACACCTATTAGGTTGGGCATCAAATTCTCCACCACGTCGTTCCCACGTGCATAGGGCTGTAGTCCTATGGTTCCTGCTGACTCCGGACTTTCATTGGCTATCATTGCAGCTAGGAGCTCTGGTTCGAGAATCAAGTTAATTTAATTTCTATCAGACACACTTTTGTTAGACTGCCACTAAATATTTGTGTTACCAGTGTAATTTTGCAAGGGACTGTGCATGCACTTGCAACTGACATTCCGCAAGTGCTTTATGAATGTAACTCTTGGTAATAAACCCCCTTGTGTTAACATTGGTAACCGAGAGACATCATTTTGGTTTTCCATTTTGTGTACCATGTCTTCAGACAATGGCTGCTAATATCCGCCACTGGCTGCATGGACTAAAGACCTTCACCCTGAGATCTTCGCAACATTGTGTTAGCTCTCCAGAGCTAGCTGGATCCTTGGGTAACTCATCAATTTGTAGGCACTGTGTGGTGGGTATGGCAACCAGGCAGGTTACTTAACCCCTCGAGGTCCGAAAATTTAAAAACATTTCTTACATTCCTAGACAGGAATTTTGCCTAACAGGTATTTTGACTGAAGATTTATTTGTATACATTTTAAGTTAATTGACTGGTACCTACAGACACTTATGTCTGTTTTTGTGATAATGGTGTTTTGTGTGTACACTGCAAAATTAACTAAGTTCTTTCGTCCATTGACCCTGCGTCCATTGACCCTGATATTAAATTATATTCTATTACAACATTGGCCAGTATTTGTGCCTGCTGTACCTTCAATGGGCTATACAAACTATTAATTTATGCACCATTTTACCCTCTCTTACTATTTGCAGAAACTGACAGAGGTCCACTTTGCTCTGTTGCAGCCTACAGTTGGCAGGCGTGTATTTCCAACGATACCTGGTGGAGGCGTACTGTCGAATGCCACGAAGGTTTTACGTGTTGATGTACAGGTAATCAATTTGTGGGCAACTTCTGGTAACTCCACCATATATCATTAAATGATGTTCCTTCAGGGCCATCAGAAAGGTACAACAGTTATGTATATGTATAGGTAGTTCTGTCTTAGGGTATGTTATTGGAACATGAAAGTGAAACACAGTTGATTAATAATTATATCTATATATAGGCTGTTCACAGTAAAATGGGTACTAAGCCCAACTGAAGATCTACTTGTATACACATTTTATTTTTCTGCATTATGTAAAATTAACAAGGCCATATGCTTCGTCGCTTTATTCACGCATCGGCCAAGTGAATCTGTGGAATTGTTAGCAAAGTAAATATTCTACAAATCTGCTAGTTTTTGAACTTCAATGCATAAGAAAAAAAAACAGAATGCGAAAGAAGTAATTTAAGCTCTTACAAATGGTTACCAAACAATTTTTATTCAACGTTAACATATGGAACTACTTTACCTCTTTGTTACCAACTTTATTGGGCACACATCACCAAGTGCGCCCGTTAAAATATATTCAGGTTGGAGCAGTGATTTTTTTCTAAAGTTGATTTCAAAAGTGCTCATTTTATCGTGAACAACCTTTAAACACGTTGTAACCTATTTCCTTTCGAGAAAAAATGATTTATGAGGTTACCACCATGGGTGTGTGTATGTATGCATGTGTGTAATTTATGTTGCTGAAATTCATCCCTTCCTTTCTATTTTGTTGCTCTATCATTGACAGCCAATCCAGTTTGCCCTGACGTGCCATGGGCATCGTCATTAACCTGATATAGCCTCGCCACAGCTGTGGACCGCTCCTAAGAAGATACACTACGTGGCACATGCCATTGCTCACTTGAAGCACAAGGTTGGCTCAACAAGGAGATGCATCTTGTTGGACCACATCCGCTCTTCGCATTATGATGCCACTCTCTACCTATCTAGCTGCACGAGGGGAGCAAGCCGCTAGCTTCGGCCATTTCTGCCATTTCTCCATAGCCATCTCTCTCTGTGTCCCCTTTACTGCCCCTGCAGCCACCTTGCTGGCCCTGTGCTCCGTGTGTATATAGAGCCCGCAGACCACAGTTTGAGGCTGTCACGCATCAATCTGTTGCGAGACATCACGCTGCCCAAACACTTACTGACTTCATCGTCAAGTGGCTGTTTCGTGTCAGTTTCTTGCAGAACGTTATGCTGCCCGAACGCTTACAGACTTCATCAGACGGCTCTCTCGCGCCAGTCTCTTGCAGAATGTTACTCTGCCCGAGTGCCTACCTACTTCATCTAGCACCACTGCCTCACGCAGCTTTGTCGAGAGTGTTAGTATGCACACTGCCACTCTGCTCATCAGCTCACCGAAGCATTCTGCGCTTCTCAGCTGCCTCGTAGCACAGCCAGTAACATTACTAGTCGGAATACCCTTGATCTTTAGTGTAATTATTGGCACTGCCTACTAAACATATTGCCATGAATTCACTCGATGTGAAGAGCTGCTCAAATCTCTCCACACTCTGGGACTACGTTCTTGGAACAACGTTCTTGTGGTATGGGACCGGCCCTTCAGATGAGCTGCTATCAGCCACAGGCCGGAGAGCTCAGAAACACTTGACCTAGCACGTGTGAGCTGCCAGATCATTATAACTACTATCGCTGGCCATTCTCTGACCTAAATTTTTTTACAAATAAAGCTTGGCTCACAACCATCTGTCGCTTCCGGCAGTCATCCGTTCGTCAGTCAGCCACCCGTTAGTTTTTTCGTCCATCAATTGAAAGCGGCACACAGCATTCCGTCATCCGTCGATCCGTCGGGCCAGAAAATGTTCAGTGTCACCACCCAACGACACGAACTTTCTCGCTGAAAAACTAATGTTTTTAATGAATGTCATAAATACATTCTCTTTCTCTAACATAATTTATCAGCATTTCCTCTGAAAATCCACAAGTCATCTTCAGTTCAATTCAAAGGAGAAACGTAAAACAGTATACAACTTCACTACCTTGTGTATTTAAAATGAAAAATATTCAAACAAAGAAACAAGTGACTGTTTTCAGACAGCTGTGTTCAAGGAACGATAATACAAGGCAGTGGCCGGTCTGTCGAAAGTTAGTTTGAGATACATTTGACGGATTGACGGATAGAAAAATTGTAGCCCTGCGATTGGTTGAAGATCACGTGAGCGATGGACAGACGGTGACTGACGGATGAAATGGATGGCTGAGTCCAGCTTAACTGAATGTAGAACTGCTTCCATCTCGCTGTGTTCTCTGGGTCATGGAGAAGGTCCAGGTGTCGATGCACCATTGTGACAATGTGTTGTGATTTAGAGTAGCCCATTTCTCGTGTTTCTACATTTACATTTCAGTAGTTAGTCTCCACTAGTTAGGTTTTGGATTTAAACTTTCATTGTGGACTTCAATGCTTTATACTATCTGTTAACTGTCACAACTTTCCGGAACGAGGGAGCAACATCATGTTAAACAAATTAATCTACATTTATCAATTTATTTTGTTTTACTTGACCAGTTCTATTTAATTTACAAAAACCGTGTTCCACTTTACTCTGCCCGCCCATTAAGAAAGAACATAGATGACTTTGCTCTGAAAATATGGTTTAATTTATAATAATTTCAGTAAAGTGGATGCTTGATATTACAGCTCAGTGGTTTTGAAGGCTTACTAAATATTGTGCAGCAATATTTGTATATTTGCCTTTCATGTTCGACTGCTCGTTGCTTGCAGGAGACCGTAGAGACAACAGCCACATTTCGGCCTTTTGCTGTTAATGACGCGCCCATGTTTCGACCAGCTCCACATATCAGGGCACCTAGACAGCAGGTACTCACTGAAGTAAAGTTGTCTCATGCGTAAAATAATCTCATCACCAGAGCATATGTTTGTTGTCATAATGTAGTTGTTACTGACTGGAGAGAGCAGAGAATCGTAGTTTGAAACACAGCGTGGTGTGATGTAGCATGATGTGTTACCTAGAAGTTTGCTGAATTGTGTGAGATTGCATTTTCTGTTACGTGTGTAGCTAAAAAGATCATATGTAAATTGAACCAGTCTTGCAGAGACCAATTTAGTTTTTTTAATGTGTCTTTCTAATACCATTTTGCATAAGTAAGTGCGTGTGCTGTATTTAGCTTCAGAAGTGCTGTACAAATGCAAGTTATACCGAGAATATTGGTTGCACGAGATGGCACTACCACTGACATATTTTAGCAATCCCAGTTCACTTCTCAAGGTCTGGCCAGCCAGATTACGCACGTGAAAAAAATTCAGCTATAGTTGATGTTCAGAATCTTAGTTCAACATGACATAATGATAACAAAAAAAATTCTTGACACAGATATCACAAATATTAAGATGAAATTGATTTTATGTTCTTTCATTCAACCAAAAACCGTAGGTATCTTGCCACATTTTGACTCTATGCCCTTTATGGTTCTGTTTTATGTGTTTTAGCTTAATGAATAGCTGAAACATGTTTTGCATATTGAGTCCGAGTTATTGCTATGGAGGTTGATTCCGTTGTCTTTTCCATTATAGCATGTGGAAGCATTACGGTTAAGTATGTATGTAAGAGAAAGAAGTAGTGTTGTTGGTGTTTGGGTGTTCAGTGGATAGTGATAGAGATTGGTATTTCTGGCGATGATAGATATGTTGTGACATACTTGCAAAATGCAGATAAACACTGATAAATTATAATACATGAAACACTGGGCAAAACAGAATAAAGCATTCTGAAATAATCTGAAATATTTTTTTAACTACTGAAAAAACAAGAAGAATGGTGAACTTTACTCTTTTTTTCTAAGCCTACCCTATTTCTAAGTAATAGGTGTGCGCCCGCGGTAGGACAGAAGCTAAATGCGTCTCAGGGCTGCGCCCCATACGACTAAAACGAAGGGAATTCATGCAAAGAGGTATGGATTCTCGGCAAGAGGGATTAGGCAGCCATAGCCACACTTTAAGGCAATGACTACCTCCCTAAGTGTACCTATAGCTGAAACTATGTCATAGAAGAAGTATGGTAAAACCCACACCGACAGAAAATACAAACTGTAGAAGCACTAATGAAAATGATACAGAAATAGCAGGTGTAGAATCAATATTGGTTTAATACGACAGAAGTATTACTAGAGAGGGGGCGGGGATTGTGGGCACATGCTAAGGGGCACATGCGCCCTTAAGGTGGAAACTGCTGTCCATGTTCCTGCGCAGGTTGCCTGCATAACATCATCGACAGCAGCATTTGAATGCAGCCGCCTCCCCACCCTCCCTGCCTACCTGGGCAACTCAGTCATGACTCTGACACCATCTTCTCTCTTTCACATCGACGCCAGGATTTCCACGGTGTGGGTGGAGGCGGGGAGAATTGCTGTCGGGTAGCCACACCCTCCCCCTCCTCCAAGATGGCCCTTTCGGTCGAAGGTGAGCTATGCTCGGCGAGACTTCCCAGGACCCACCAGTGATGGTGGCAAACTGCTGGTCCAGGTGTGGAGGCTGACATCGGGGCGACTCCAAGGTCCGATGCTCTTCAATTCCATTCCTCACGTGTCCGCAGTCGACAGCCCGCAGAACCCAGCAGAAGGGTGGTTCGCCACACTTCGCATATTTCAGCACATCGGTATTCCCCCCCCCCCCCAACATGACGTGATCATTGGGCCGCCTCCAGCCAACGTGCTACTGCCATCTTCAACTGAGCCACCCAGGTTCTCAACGCCATCGACGACGGCTCTTACGAGCCGGCCTCTTGGTCCACGAGCTGGTATTTAATAATTCCCAGACATCCCAGAACCTGGGAATCCCCGATCCGCCACCCAGGGACGCGACTAGTTGCAGATAGGCGCCGCATCTGAGCTGCGAACAGTCCCACCACGCCCGCAGACACACCTCGCCTTCGCTGGTCCCAAGCAGCGGGCAGTTCCCGGAGAGTGAGCAACTCCGAGCGTGATGTTCATCGTACATCAGCTCAGCTAGTGAACTTTACTCGGATCTATTAAATGACAATATTACTTGAAAGAAATAATTCTATTAGGTGAAAATAGAAGGTGCTGACTCTGTACCAAAAAATTATAAAAGCTGTCAAATTTATGCTTAAAACTTGATAAGGAGTCTAATGGTTTCAAATTACCACCATCCTTACTACAAAATTGATTAAGTTTGTGAAAATCTGAAAAATTATGGATAAATCATGGTGCTGCTTTCTATCTGTTAAAAATGAAAGTGTTACTAGTTAAAGCTGCCTCCAATTGTCACCACTGGATAGTATCACACAATTCATATGCAAAAATAAAGTATCCCGAAAACTGCTTAAAAGTTTAGTAAACTTTCTAAACAATCTAGAGAAATGTTTTGCAGAAGATTAGACACCTCTCCAGCATCAAACAAGGGTTGGTCTCACCTTGGTTTAAGTCGGCGTCATCCTCAGTAATATGGGGCCAGCGCTAAGCGGCGCTTCTTCGGCGGTGGCGGTTGGATCCACTAACGTCAGCGCCCTCTTCTTAAATACTGCGTGGCGTTCCTATAAATTACACTGCTTCTGAGAACATTCTAAAATGATTTAATTATCCTGGTGCCTGGGATTGACTAGATTCAATCCCGGCAGAACAAATCGCGGCCTCCTTACTTAAAAAATCCCACCAGAAGCCGTATTTCCGGCAATTACGTATTGCAATAACACAAAGACCACAACTAACTTCCGGAAAAAAACAGAAAAAAAAAAAAACAGAAAAATCACAAAACAAGACACACAAGAAAATAAAAGTGAGAAAGAGTTAATAACAAAAGAAAGAAAGTAAAACAAATATGTCTTTGAAAAATTAAATTTAAATTTTAAGGTAAAAATGACTGAAAATCTTATGCCTAGAAAATGGACGGGCAGTTTACAATTACAATTAAGTATTATGTTAATAAAAATGAAAATAGTTACTTTGGGCGATCCAAGAACTTATGTTAAAAATATAAACATTACAAGAAAATTGAAACTAAACTTTCAATAAATATTTTCAGTAAACATAGCCTTTAATGGAAATCTCTATAATGCACTTATTATAATGGTGAAATCTGCAATGAGGGAAGTGTTAAATGGGTCCTTCTCAAGACAAAAGATATTAGGAGAGATGAGTTACATTACAGCTATTTCAGAGGCTTCACAGGATTAAGCGGGAACTAAACATACATAGGCTTGTCCTCAAGGTGTATTTGGTATGCACAATTAGTCTGGTGCTCAGACTCTACTCTGGTGACCAAGCCACAACTGCTTGTTTTGCCAGCTGCCTGTCACCATATAATCCCTGTTAGTTAGGAGTAATAACGTCTATAAGAGCGGGCGGTCTCAATAAAGGGTTTCTTTAGGAGCTGCGACACTGGGAAGGTTTCTTCCTACATCAGTGGCATGCTCTGCATACAGCCGGGGGTCCGCGTGGATACCGGGGCCAGCCAGTTGCCCTCTTTAAGTTCACAAGTCCTCAGGGGAGTCGCAAGTACGGGGAAGGTGGTGGCACACTTAGTTGCGTAATTACACGCATGTTGTGTATCAAAGACTTGCAGAGTGATGCGTGTGTTGTTGCAGGGGCAGGATTTCTGGTGTTGTGAGAACTGCACCTGCACTGTGTTGGAGGATAACTTTCCAGACATGCAGCTACAGGCAGTGAGGAGTCCCACGGCCCCACAGGTTGAGGTACATTTGTTGACATAATTCTGTACTTTGGTGCTCTCTTTGCTTAGTAAAAGAAAGCATTGTTCCAGAACTTCTGAGATTTTTTCAGCTGTTGTTTTCATTATTTCACTATAAGCAGAAATATGCTGGAACATAATCCACATGTGCTGCTGTGAGAATGCATAACCACAGATCTTGTTGTGACGCAGTTAGATGACTGCATCATTTTGCAGAGTTGACACATATTTGAAATTATTGACATTGATACTGTCTAATATGTGCATACGGGTGTAAAGATGTTTCTTCGATGTATTTTTTAAATTCTACTTGCTTTATACTAGGTTCCCAAGTTCTGGTACTAAATCATAAGATAGATTTTTTAATGGGTGTATTGTAAACAAAAACTTATAAAAGCTTGCAAACAGTTAAAATCATCTGATGAAATATACAACTTGTTTTTGTGAATATCTAAGGTGCCATTAATCTACCTACTAATCACAGCATCAAGATAAAATGACTGTTTATTTGGGCAAATTTTTTCAGTTGAACGCCACTAGTATAGTGCTAGAGTAATTTACATGTCTAATGCCATCATGTGGCACATTGTCCCATAGTTGTTGCAACTGCTGCACCATATGCTACACACTTGCTGATGGCTAAATATGCCATCCTTGCTGGCTCTATATATATATTTTGTGAGTGACAGGTCTGGATATTGGGCTGGTTAGGGATTGTGTTGACAGCACTAAGGCAGTCGTGGGAAACCTTTACTGTGTGTGGATGGGCGGGCATTATCCTGTTGGAAAATTGCCTTTGATCCGTCATGAATGGAGGCACCTTGACGTGCCACGGGCGACGTTGTAATCTGCTCTAGACTCCGCCACAGCTGCGGCCCCCTCCGAGAAAAAATTTCGACGCCACAGCGTGGATTGCCCAAGGTTACAGAAGTGCAGTGCTTGCCTCCTGTCAATTATAATTATAAATTATATGGTTCAACACCCTTGTTACATGTGTTTGACACCTATTTATCAACCCTGTTATTAAAAACACTCACATCCTGGAAATTTACCAGGATTCAGGACCATGTTCGGAGGAGGACAAGTGTCAGCATTCTCTCTATTTCAGCCTTACCATAAGAGAGAAATACAGGGAGTCTGATGGTAGCTAGAAGGCAATACAAACAAATACTCTTTTTCAATAACTAAGATGACTAGACTTCTCTACTAGAAATAACTCTCTCGGTATATCTTTAATGCACCTGATATTTATTGCAAGTGAGACTTGCACTGAACCAAAGACAAAGACTCAAATGTTGTACAAGGATGTTATCTTAAATTCCCAATAGCTCGTACTTATGAAATATTTATAAAGAGTCGAATAAGTGTGCATGAAAGTGGCCGTAACGGAAGTAACTCAGCCCTGTGATTGACACCTTTAGGAATTAAATGTCTTTTTAAAATTAATATTGCTTCATTCTTATTAATGCTCACACAAATTCTGATTGGGAGCATGTTCTCAAAATCATCAGGTATAGAAGGTTATATTACTAGATATTTAACTTGGCGTCTGCCCAATATGGTGTTGCTAGTTGGCTGATAAGCAGAAATAATCTTTGGCAGTCTTATTAAAATATTCCCACGACGTAACTAAGCCTCGTTTAGACTCACTCTTAATTCTAGAATGTAGCAGGACGTGGAACCTCTGCACTGCGGGACTCTCCAGACCTCTCTTGAAGCCAGGCTCACAGGCCTAGGTACTCGTTTACAGTCTTTAATTGTACCACAAGATAAATCACGGGAGGCTAACTATAATTATTCTAAATATCGTGTATACAGCCCGAGCAGGCATTCTTATTTTCTCCCGACGACCCCGAGTTCTCTTCTTGGCAGTCTGCTATCATAAACGGCACTCGAAATATTGTCCCTATAGTCAAATCAAAATTCCTACCAGGCCTGTGCAACATGACACGACCTGCCTAACGACAGGAGAAAGCAGCATGGCATCAAAATCCTTGCTAAAGCTTAAAATGATGCTTAAGCTGGAGGCCTATCCCGGGGCGGCTACTCCGATAACCTATCAACAATCCTGCGTTGCCCTTAGCAACCAGCACATAGCTTCCAGCATCTCGGCCACGTGAAATAAACAACATATGTTTCATAATAGAAACAGTAATAAATTATAAAAGACAATAATTACAGCTAACAAAATAAATGTAGAGACAAATATTCGGAACACCCCAAAGCAAGAAATTATGTAGGATAGACCATATATCATATTTATGTAATTACCATTTAACATCGTAACAGGATTTGCATATGAAAATAAGTCCTGGTGCGCATAAATTATGTGTGAAAAACGCAGCCGTTACATCGGTTTTCTAAATGGTGTACTATCGTGGCTGACAACACACCCTTGCGAAACAGAATTGATTACATGATGCAATTAATAAAGAAGTTGAAATGCATCAGATCGGCTTCTAGCCGGTGACATATTCGGGCTGGTCACACGCCATCGAGAACTTGCATAGTTGCTCAGAGCGCACACGCACACACGCACACACACAAAATGCGAAATAACGTACTGAATTAACACTTGAAAACGCGTAAAACTTGGGTGGGTAATTTAAGGGTCCATGTTCTGAAAAACCGTGAGGCTGCACACACAAATAATATGCTGGCGTTCATTCCACATGCATATTTAGTGCGATCAGTAACTAATTTACACTTCGGGTAGAAGCAATTTCCGTATGTGCCGGGTATAGCCCGCTGGCAAACGCTATACAGACTAAAATGCCGTGAAGCCTAGAACGTGCTTAAGGTGAAATAATTAATATTAATGTCTTACATTTAAATAAATGCAGTGTGCCATTAAAAACAGACGGTATAGAAATAAGTACTCCGTTTATTGACTGGGTAGCAAATATACGCGAGATCATGTTAAAGTGATAACATTTACATAAACCAGACGAAAGAATTCGCTTATTAAATCAATATGATATGCATAATCCTACTGTCGCTGTAATAAAACATTTTCCCCTGACAGCACTTTTCTATGCGCACAGCTAGCCATATTTATTAGTGCCAAGTACAGTGTTTTTGTAATTACCGGAATATCTGAGGGGAAGGCTACTTACGAGCTTTGTCTGATATGCGAATATACTAAATCGTCAAAGTAATAGCTCCGAGCAAAAAAAGGACCAAAAGGCAAGGAATTCCATGTTTATTTTGTATGGTACATTGTCATCAATGTTACCACCTGTAGTATACAGAAAATCAGGAAATTCTGAACGTATTTACATAACAAGCAACATAATCTTTAGCGAAATTGCAAGTAGTTCTAAAAGAAACCTTTCTTCCTCTCTCTTGCCTTGCATCTTTCAGAGCGTTAATTGTTATGACTTGGGCATTCTTTCAGTGGCAGATGTAGGTAATGATGGAATTTAATCATCTTTAATTTTCCGGCACTCTTCTGGAGAATAATTCAACGTCATATGTTGTTTGCTTGTCGTATATTCTTCTTGCATGAAGTGGATGGAGCAAATTCTCGCTTAAAAGGTTAATACTGGAGTATTAAAATAAACAAATATTTTGCAGTACCATCAGGAACAATACCTAAAAACTAAATAAAAAGTTCTCATCTTACCATTATAAACATTAATGTTATCTTTTCGTCTGCAGGCTATCACCCGCTTTTTACGCTAATCTTCATTCTTCGGAAACCTGAAGTACTAACGGGCCTGCCTACCAAGCAGGCAGCCACGAACTTCAAATGGGGAATCAATGTTAAACGAAATTCCTTCTCATTGCGCCAATTTTAAAGATAACTATTTAAAACCAAAAGTATTCTACGCGAAAATTCTTAAGGAATGACGATACGTTAAAATATTTTGCCAATTTGTTTGTTTAATATGTTTTTTTTTAAAAATGGAAATATTGAAATTTACAAAGAAAAATGGACAAATAATTTTTTTCCCAAAAACTACTTTATGTAGCAATATTCTCTGAGAAAATCGCACCAACGTGGTATTTGTTTGAAATAGTTATCTTTAAAATTGACGCAATGAGAAGGAATTTCGCTTAACATTGATTCCCCATTTGACGTTCCCGACTGCCGGCTTGGTAGGCAGCCTGGCCGTTAATCGCACTTCCTTTCGTTTTTTCGCGTGTGATTGTGACAGCCATAAACTGCACGATTTGGCATGAAAATGCACAAATTCTTCTGTTAAGAAGTACGCTTGCAAAGAGACTGCTATGCCGTGACCGATTTTGTCCGCACAGAAAGACAGATCTTTAAAAGAGCGCGCGCGCGCGTCTTGACTGAGAGAAAAGTCGAGGCGGTGGACTAAACGTGACGTCACAACGCCACCTGCGCAGAAAGATGCGCGCCCGTCTGAGGCAACGTCGCTTTACTTTGACTAACCTTGGGCGTCGGCGACTTGACAGGTTTCCTACTAGGGGCGCTGATGGTAGGTTTTGGGACCTTGATCAATTAGCATTGAGGTGGGTAAGGTGTGCTGCTGACTGTAAGTCTTGCTGGTATTGACGCATGCCCAGCGGGGAGTGGAAATTATTATGGCGGCTAGTCACGTCAAACAATGGCTTTAGAAGTTTGAGGTTGAAAGTTACACTGACTCTGGTCGCGTGACGTTTAAGAGAGGAAATTGACGTCCGAATCACTTTTACAGCTTTAAGTTGTGATCCCAGAATCATGATGTACATGGGGCGCCTTAATCCTTTACTGGCGCACGGCCAGAGTACAGGGCAGGTCTGGTGGCCTATTGGAGGGGCGCAAAGTCAAAGAACACTGTCACAGCCCTACGAGCGGGCTGATCCTTGTTCACAGTTTTACCTGGTGGCACGCTGGTATGCTGCTCGTGAGGCCTCGGCTGGAGAATTTCCCTGGCGTGGCGAGGAATGGTGGTCGCCTTGGCTGCTCGCAACGGGTGAAGTGTTATTTCTGTGCTGGTTACTGGTTAGAGACGGTTGACTGCAGGCGAGGCGATCAGTGAACCACTGGTTAGTGATTCCATACGGGATCACCTCTCCTATTCTCAATGCTTCGACTAAGGGATGTGGGGTGCCAATGGCCTCAATGAGAGGGGGTAAATAAAGGTCTCGGTAGTGCTGAGGAGTAAGGCCTCTTAGTATTGTGGGTGGTATGAACTCTGCCCTGCTCAGGTAACTTACTGCTCAGGGCAGTAGAGAGAATGGGTTTGCAAGTTTGATTACTTCGGAGCTGCATGCTGTCTTTCTTAACCTTCGCTGCAGGACTCCCTTCCGAGAATATGGCATAGGTTATAAGGGACAAATACGACCTCGCAAAAGGCAAGCTGGTGACTTACTTCCCTAACGTGTACTTCTGAGTAACCACAGCCACACAGGCAGGAACTGTACCTCTTGCTCCTTTCGCCCGGCCTTATAGAGGGCGGTTGACAGAGCATTAGGTTATGTTCAAACTGCTTGACAGGATACATAGGTGTGGTATCCACAGGGCGTCAACCAATCAAAGTTAGTTCCAGCTCCGTTCTGGACCTATAAAGAGCGGTGGTGAAGTATGGAATAACCTGGTTGCTCAATTCACCTGGTGGAGTCGCGAGTGATATAGGCTCTACCGAATTCTACCAAGTGGCAGAGCTTGGGTAACCATCTAAAGTGTGTGTGATATGGCTTTGAATAGCGTTTGGTCTACCGGCTTCACTCTGGCGGACATGTTTACGTACGAACAATACAGCAATACTCAAGAAATTAGCATGAAGAGAATAGTTAGAAATCACGTGTTATATTGACAGTAATATAACATGGTGGCCCTGTACTACCTCCTACACTAATTCAACTTGACCGGAAGTTCTGACTAACGTAAAAAGGCCAGGTGAAGGCGACCTGAATAAAAAACTGGTGGGAAATAAAGACGCTAATTTCTGTTAAGTAAAGCACGTAATTGACAGCTTTAGCTTAACTATCACTCGGTGTTCTTAAGGAACCAAAGAGGTGGTTAAACTACCATAAGAACATTATTAACTATTGCCATCACCATATGGTGAGGCAGGGTCCTGAAGAGACTGTCGCAACCATTACCAATCTGGGGGCAACACACGTAAAAGTAGTTTCTGGAGGGCTGGTCTTCAACTGATAGTCAGATGTCCGGCTCAAGAAGAATGGTGGAATCTGAGGGTGTACAAGTCAAGCATGAACTGCTGGCGGCTCCCTCCAGCCCAATCGTAAGTAGTGGAGGGGCAGATACTGTCTTTTGCTGGACATGCCAGCCCTTTTTACTAATCTCATCTTGGGCCTCCAGAGGTGAGAGGTGCGGAGGTGATAAGCTCGGCCACTGGAGTCCAGGGTTGAAGAGGGCTGATGCAGTGCTATCATATCAGTGGCCTTGGAGGTGGGTTTGGTGTCTCAGTCAAACAGTACAATCTCACTTGGGGGGGGGGGGTATTGATATGACATTTGTTTGGAGAATCTGGGCGAACAGTGCAAGCTGGACTGATGTGTCTATAATAGGTTCAGCAATTTGCACTGGCGTACTCTGTAGCCATGTGTCCAGCCTCTTCAGTACTGTTTGAGATGACTTGCCCAAAGTGTTCAACATTGCATCCAAGATGGGGCGAAGTCAAGTGTGCATTAAAAATGTGTAAAAGCGTCATGCATCAGGGTACCAAGTTCAGGTTTCTGATCACCTTATCTGCTGCTCAGGGCTGACTTGTAGCTACTGATTTCTTGGGTGGTGTGGGAGGTAGTGGTGATACAGCTAGTGGGACGTGCTAAATCAGGTTCTCGAGTCCTCTGGTTGAGCTGGTGATGGTGCCACTCTGCCGAGCAGCTTCCTCTTTCTTCCAAGTGTAGCATCGGCTGGCACCCTGTTTACTACTCTCCAGGCCTCCGACCAGGGTTAGCTCCTTTTTGTCTGCTTTATCTCGCCCAGCCATGTGACATGGAAGAAGGGGTGACAGTATAGAGAGATGGACAGCGGGTGTACCATAGGGGTTGGCATGGCATGCAAGGAAGTAAGGTTGAGGCAGTTGGAGGGGGTAGGTAGGTCTGATCTACTGGTCTCCAGCAAGTGACTTGGTGGGCGGGACTTTGCCAGCAGACCTAAGTACATAGAGAAGGTGGCAATAGTCAAGAGAAAGTACCTTTCTTTCTGAAGGTGAGGTTGGGAACAGTGGTTTCCGTTCGTGATTACTTCTGCAAGAATGTAAGTGGTTCTGTGGACGGAGTAAGAGGTAACGGGAACAAGGTAAAGAAGTAAAGAGTGCTTAGAGTGCTAACTGAACTAAGTTTGGATTGACTGTTCAGTAAACACACATAAACTAACCTGTACTCTGACTGGGGCCTGAAGGGCAAATACTAGGATGCCAACCAGAGTGACGCCTAGACTCGGTAGATGTGCAGGGGGGCGAGGGTGACCCTAGTCGTATGGTACTCGGACTCGTGACATTAAAAGTGGAGGAGCTACTGGGTAGCCGGGAAGTGCGGAAGGCTTTGGTGAGCTGACGGGCAGCTTGTCAATCTAGACTGATGAAACAGCAATCAGCTAGCGGTAGTGCACATTCGGGCAGGGTAACACCCTACAACAGAGTTGCGAGAGACAACCTTAAACTTTTTTTTCTAACTACCCTATAACTAAGTGTTAAGTGAAAGCCCGGTGGGAAGGGCGGGAATTTATTGCATCTCAGGGCTAGACCCCTTACGCCAACAAGGATGGGAATTCATGCAAGGAGACATGCATCACGGCAGAGAGGGATTGGGCAGTCTTGGCCTGCGATTGAGACCATGACTACCTCCCCAAGTGTACTTATAGCTAGGCTAATACTAGAAGAGACTGTGTCGAGGCTAGGCTGGGTTCACGACGATGCCCGTGGTGCGTCAACCTGTCAAAAATGCAATTAAAATTGTGTCGTTACCGCTGCCTGTTGCATTGTTATTTCCTGATGTTCATGTCTGCCTTCTTCCTTTTAAGTTTATCAAAACATTTATGCACTCTATTACCTGTTCGTCTTTGGGCAGGATGCACCCAAGATTTTGGTTAAGAGTCACAGGTCATAAAAAATTGTCACTGTAAAAATTGTTCCGTCACCCATAACCCTAACAGGTAATATGTGCGTGCAAGGAGGTGTATAGGAAATGGTGGACTCGTCTAGCCATCTGAAGATGTTAGCATTAATTTAAATGGTAGGTACAACTTCCACCATCAGGCGAGGAAACAGCTACCTGGAGATGTATAATTGCTCATTTTGATATAGGCTATTCACGGCAAAGTGAGCACTTTTATAAGCCCTCTAATTTATAATAATAATCAATAAATATATTTTATTTTAACCTTAGACCTTAATTTCTGGGTGCGGTGGAATATACACAGTGTGTTTATTACTCACAAGACAATATTTATTTAAAAAAGTTGTTAGACAATACAAAATGGCTGATGGGAAAAAGTAATTAAGGCCTCAAAAGTGCTCGCTTTACCATGAACAGCCTATAGCAAAGTTGATGTTAGGCGAGCGGTTTAGACACAGAGGCGTAAGGAAGGGTTCGGAAAGGTGATCAACCCAGGTTCATAGGCAAGAACTTAACATAATATGGCTCGGTATCGGCAGTGGAGTGATAGTTCTCTCTTGTCTATAAATGTTTATAATTTCCTCACCGCTAATAACTACTGCTGCTATGCATCACCTTACTCCGCTTCATACAACTTCAGTAAATTTTGACAGTTCTCGAAAAGAAGTGCGGCCACGATACATCTCTCCGCCACAGCAGTTCTATCGGTGACGAAAACTATCTTTGTAAACAAACTACGAATCCAGTGGCAGGCATTGAAAGACTGACAACCTCTACCCAGTAACCAGACTACTATAAATTGTTGCCATTCCCAACTGTTTTATTTTTGTTATGATCACATAATACATTGGTTAGGGTTCCGTTAATTTTATTGGTGGGATGGGGAATTATAGTTTAACGTTTTTCGTAAGACGTAATTTTTTTGCGATTCTTCTTACGAGAGAGTGGCGATTGGAACTTACATTGTTTTGATGGTGCAGTGGAAAATTTCGTTCGCGCGGAAATATAATTAAATTTACTATGACTCTAAAGTTTTAACTTCATCGAAAGAACTAAATGCGATAAATGTGTCGTTCGCACCGATGCGAGAAATATTGAACACATAAATATCATTGAATTTTTTATGTAATGAACTACACTAAAATAGCATTTATTTAGACTAAGTACATTTGAAAACCTCCGGCAAGAACAAAAAAGCAATAATTACGTCATTGGTAATGCCGATGTACGAAATGCAGAATGCAAACATGTCCAGCGAATTTAACTTTCCACATAAAAATCGTTAGAAATTCAATAAAATAAATAAGGGTAAAACAAGGTTACTTTAAAGTTCAAATATATTTACAATATTCTAACAACAATGTAAGAAAACATTACGACACAAAAACTTACTGCTCGCTTCGTAACTCCTAAACACGTGCTAACTTTGGATGATTACTTCACTAAAATCACTTGTCGGCCACTGATGCGAAATGATTTATTTGCTGACATATGCAATTAACAAAATATCTGAGCTATTTCTTGAAACAAACAAAGTTAAACTTCACGATGTAAATACATTTTCGTTCACGCTTCGCGACGGTCGTAGAAAATGACGGACCGCAGCAGACAACAAACCCTTTTACAAAGCGGCAGACACTTGTCGATAATTCATTTCACCGAGGAGACTGTTCTAAAAGGGCACCTACGACGAGCCACACTTAATGAAATACGCAAATAAAAAGATAATAAACTGCATGTATAATATTCCGACATCACCAGCAAGGAATTCTTGCATATAGATCAATTATGACGGAAGCGGGTGGAGACCATAGACAAGGGAGAGTGATTGAGTGAGACCTTTCACATAACCGTTATGTTCGCATGCTTTACCGCAATACTTATAAATGCTTTTAATGCCCTTGCTCTATAATTCATAAAAATCGTACATTAGTCTATGAGGGCAATTTCCTTTGTACAACTCTTGTTTTATATGCGATGTATGACCATAACGGCGGAGGTCACACCAAACATGATTGTGTTGGTCCAAAAGGTTTCAAGAGCTAGTATCACTTTATGTAGAAAACTTTTGAATCGAGTTTGTAACACACTGGACTGCGATTGTGGTAATGAGAATTGTGTTCAACCATCGCAGGTTTAATTATTAATATCCACGGAGCTGTGTTTGAAAATACAATAACATATCTTAATAGCGAGGAACCAGCGAGTATCAACTACAGTAAATTTCTCTTATGGGTTGTAGTGGTTGTTTATAATAAAAGTATTAACATACATTTCGGCTGAGATGAGACCACTTTCCTGCGAAGTGACGGACGAATACTATGTAGCTCGGCCAGATCACCGCTACACACACACACACACACACACGCAAACGCACACACGCACGCATGCACACACACACACACACACTCTCTCTCTCTCTCGTTGCTCAGCCCCTTCGTAATCTAATGACGAACGACCTTCGCACACAGACTTGACAGTATTTAAACCAGTGGCGTTTATTCCATAGAGCCAAGGTAAGCAATGTTTGCCCTATACGTATTGGAAATGTTTGAACCTTTTATAGTTTTCGCCTTAACTTTTAAATTTAAACTCATTTAAATCTGAGTTTCCCATTTCCGATTCGAGAAACAGTTTTCGTAACTCCCGTACTGTACACGTATAGTGCTGCTATCTAGTATTTATTTCCACAAACGGGAGCGACTAGCGATGAATCGAACTAGCACGCGAGTTACCCTGCCGCGTTCCTTCGGCAGGGTGAGTAGTCGTTCTGTTTGCGTCCTCCAGTCCTAAATTTTCCCTTGGAAAATAGATGAAAGTGTTTGGGAAAACGGGAGTTTTCTTATATTTTATTGTATACTCTCTAAATAATATTCAGGTTAATTATTATTACATAAATTTCGTTTCCGTTTTTGTAACCAATGTTAGGTACTATAAAACCTGCAAATACATGTAGAGGGTAAGCAAAGTTGGAAGTAGCGTTTGTCAGTAGAAATTGAAAATGGAACAACAGCCCAGCACTAGAAAATGTTATCTAAAACACTCAAATATGTGGGGCTATTATATTGCTCACCCTGTAAAAATACTCATTACACGCCACTGATTTAAACAGCTTCCGCTTTGTACCATGAACGCCGGAGTTCATCGCACAAGGTTGCACCATGTGGTATCATTCAGTCAAGATCTGCGGGCCATACATAAAGTGTGTCAAAAATATTATCTTATGCTGAGTGCATGTGCCTGCATTTTTCGCGAGTGGTCGTCTGATATTAGCTTACATCACATCCGTCAGTTACATCTGTACTGTGGCCGCTTATTTTGATAACCAGTAACATTCCGATTGCCAAACACGTGAACCTTACATAACAAAATTTCCATTACTGCTTGCAGAAAGATGCTCATGCCTATTACATTACAAACTCTATACATATAGTTTGTATTGTAATATTAATATATGTAATATTGATTTATTAGTGTTGCTAACATTTGGTTACCTCCAGGTGTATGTATGTATGTGTGTGTGTGTGTATATATATATATATTTTTTTTTTTAAATGGCAATCTCTATACATACGTCTCCGAACACAGTCCTTACAAGCTGTATAATAGATACTTAAACAACTTTTTCAATGTTGAAGCTCTCAAAACTGTGCTTACGAACGGGCCAAACCATATTGTTTTTCCCGTAATACAGCCCACCCTATCACATACGAGATAATCACATGCAATAAATCATGTATATAATATCGGTCTCTCTGAACCACCGCCAGTTTCAACTTACACAAATGAAATACATTAAACACTTTACTCATTTATTTTCAATGGCCCAGTATTAACAATGCAATACAAATAAAATTTAGAGTACTTTAAAACTGAATGATAAAACGTTAATTGAGAATTAAATAAAACGTGCCTTTATAAAAAAAAATACTTCGCCTACAGTAAAAATATGGCACCAAACATTCGATATCACAGACTCGTTTACAAGGTTAGTGTTCTTGCAAATTCCTTGCCGGAAACTATTCGATGCTTTATGTTTACACACCAAAAAATAATTTTACGTGCTCGCAAAACAAAGCTAAGAGTACGGCCAAAATAGTGCTTCTGAATTAGCACACAACAAGTGCTTTGGCACATCAATGATGCCACACTCCAAATTGACTGGAAAAAAAAAAAAAAAAAAAAAAAAAATTACAAGCCGTAATATTTTACGTGACACCTAACGTAAATTAAAATAATGAAACTGATGGCACATTTAGAGGCCTGATAAACTTTAAATACTAGGAAATAAACTACTTATTCATTTAAGAATATCACATACACCATGCCTGCACATTGCAGCACTAAAGTACCTACAAGATTCAATATTTATTCTGAACATAATGCACTCTATCATCAGTCGTTAGTAATATCACCTTAAAAAGGGGGGATTTGCATAACACGGCAATAACTGCCTTCAAAAAATAATATTACTCAAAGCATAATCCTCATTTTTCATTAACTGGGCCAGACTAACGAGTGCAACCCAATTATACTCAACGTCCTTAAGGTTTTGACAATGCCAAGATATTTCACTTAACGACCTCAAATTAGATCTAAAAATCAAACATTTATGACGAACAACTTTCACCATTTAAAATTATATTTATTCGTACCGTTGCAGCTAGGCGAGCAACTTAAAGGACGGCACGATGACATTTACAAATTAAAACGTAGATTAAAATACACAAGTGCTGGCAGTGCGACGACCCAAAATAATATACCATTCCAAAAACGGGCCTTACACAGGCGTCTGCCGTAAAAAATCAGCACGAAGGAGCACACTATAAAAGGAAAGTTGTGGAAGGTCACGTCGGTTAGCAAGCGCGTAAAACAGCTGATCGCGGACAAATTGGGCGCAGCGGCAATGCAAAAGCACGTCTGCTCGTGAAGCCTTATTTCAAAAACACTCATGACAAAATCGTATTAACGTTACACCAAACGATAATTTGGACAGTGCTGGCCTAAACATAATTTGGACAGTGCTGGCCTAAACATAATCCCTACAAAACCTACTTTACACTGCACGCCCAACCAACTGTGCACACTCTACCAAAAATTATGAAATTAAGACCAGAACCAGACATGATACGGGAGACGTAAAAAAATATTGACGTCCACAACTCACCGAATATCTTCCTCTAACAGCGAACAAATGATTTATATTAAAACATAATAAAAAATTAAGGCAAAAGAGATTACCGCACCAAATCATGTTCAGGTGCCCATTACGTGAAGTTCGTAGAATCGCTCAACCACAGTTGAATACCTTGTCGGCGAAAATCCTCGACGTGAAGCCAGACGTCGTTTAAGGCAGCAGGAGGAAGATAGGATACATCATTTTAATTTTCATCTTCTAATGCTGTAGTCACAATACCCCGACGACCACGACACGACAACCCCAATGCGACGAAATCTGAGTAGCAGCCAATGAAAAGCAAGGTTATCATGACGCCAGTCAGACCAAATCGCAGCCCCGACAGCCCGAGAAAAGTAGATTTCTTCTTCTAATTTCCATCGTGTCGGACTCGTCGGGGCGCGCAAAAAAATGCAAATACAACATTAGAAAACAAAATTTCGCGATTATTTCCCTACTGTAGTAAATAATAAACTAACTTGCCGCCAAAATAATGTTCCGGTTTGTTTCTAAGTACTTTTTATCTCTCGTATAAATTCAAACATCCTCAAAAGAAAATATTCATTTCACTTTATCGCGAGTTTTAAAAAGTAAACATTGGATATTATAAGGATAACTTGCCGTTTTACAATTTTCCAACAGCCAACTAACATACATGTCGCGCAGATTTCGTCTGGGTATTGTGAACACTGAATAAATTTGAATATGAAATTCCGACGAAGATCTGACGTCATATCCGTCTGCGTGTCGTGTTCGTCAGGTTATTGTGACTCCAGCTTCATGCGGCGCTAAAGCGCCTGGCCTTAGGCATGTAACTTGTACAGCCAGCGAATACCACAATAATCGAATAAACCTCAAAAGCTCAATAATCTTCATAATGCAAAAATATCCAAAATTCGAAAGTCCATTAAACTCGCTAAATCGTCAAGCGGCACACACAAACACACACACACACGCACGCACGCACGCGCACACGCACACGCACGCAGCGCCACACACACACACACACACACACCACCCCCCCCCCCCCTAAAGATACGTCGCAACCCCGACGCCAAGGTTCAAAAATACGAACCGTACACGACGACGGATACGGCGCTAGTGTAAGAAGATAGGAGAGAGAATGACAAACAAACGGGATGCGGGCTTGCACCAGACACCGCTCTACCCCCTTCGATATTAAGGCCCTTACACAATTGAAAACTTTAACATTTGACTGCCATTTGACTTTACGTTTGCTTTCCGACACGTTGTTTCTTATGGAGCTTGACACAATGGAACTGCCACAGGTAGTCTTGACTTTGCGATTTCGAAAAGTTGAAATTTAAAGTCAAAGTCAAGCAGCCGTTTTTCCGAGAATCTAACAGAGGTTATGTGGAAAGAGGGTTACTTTATTGTAGGACGATTTTACCTCTGTATATTAAACAAAGCTAGTCTCAAATTAAATAAATGGCAAACAAATATAATGTTAAGAGGAAATGTATGAATTGACGAAAGTAAACAAAAGAGTTTTTTAGTTTTGAAATAACCTTTTAATGTAAATTTCCAGGCTATTTTTTTTTTTAAATAACGTAAAATGCATTCCTGGATAGTATAATTATTTACATAACAAGATACACATTTTGACGAATCTCGCAGAACCGCTCTTCAATTGTCTGACTCTGACGTTACAATATTCTATTGTGTATTGGTGGTTTCGTCAGAGGAAAGGAAACGTAAAGTCAGATGCTAAAGTTTTCGACCGTGTAAGAACTTGAGGTGTACAGGAGGGGAATTAGAGTGGGAGAAATGGAAGGAGGAGGGAAGCGGACACCGAGAATCCTAATCGAACGTCTCTATCGCAGCGCGCGCGTGGTCGTTAATTAAAACAGTAATAAATCACACGAGACGGCGGCCATCGCTGCTACGTATCATATTATTCCCATCATGCTCTCTCCAGGGGTATATAATATATTCCACATAAATTAACACTCCTGAAGGCACAAAAATACTAATTTAATAATAGAAAAAAATTCCTCAGTCTTCCTTCAAATCGCCAGATCTGCTACAAGATTTTTACAGAAATCAATAACTTCCCAATTTGTCGCAAAAATGAAATTTGACTACCAACTACCTTCTGTAAGCACCAGATCTAGTGAGAAAATCACCAAGTTGGCAACTCTGGATGCAAGCGGATTACTGGCCAGGCGTTGCTTCTTCGGCTAGGCTCGGAAGAGCTTCGGTAGCGTTCTGATATTGATGCGAAGTTGTGAGGAATGCCAGAGCGGACAGGAAAACACGGGCAGTTTCCGAACACCATCCACGCCAACAGTTGTCTACATCACCACATTTTTGATTTCCTGCCCCGCATTTTTTGAGGCGAAGCTGGCAGCGCATCAACGATGCTGTAGCTGTGAATTCTAGTGATTTTCAGTGCCTCAGTGAGAGAATGGCACTATAACAAATTTTTTGTCTCGGAACTTATGGAGGAATAGTGTTAAATAATGGGCCAGACAGATAAAACAAAACAAAGTAAATAAATAGTAATTATAAAATTTAGGTGAAGCTGTATGTTAAAACGCGTCCATTATGAGTCGCCACTGGCCTGTTGTAAATGTTCATAGACCGCAGACGTGCTGTAGAGAGCAAGCAGCTGCAAGCACTCAAGTGACAAGCTCTTCCTCTGATTCACTTGGAGTCTCATTGCTGTGCTCTAAACGTACTAAAGCAACTTACTGTCTGCATGTTGTCACAGTCCAGGCCTGGACTGGCAATAGACTACGTATCGTAGTATACTGTTCCATCGCTCTGCTCTAAACAAACAACAACAAAGTAATGTGAAGTGTCACAACACAGACATTGTGCTTTAACATCATGACGTGTTTAAATAAGCATGTAATATTGATCGTTATTTTACAAAAATTGCTTGTAATGGTCTCTTCTATTATCCCTGTTATCCATTGAAGTTTGAATAATGAAGTTTGTTACATCCATATATATATATATATATATATATATATATATATATATATATATATATATATATATACAACAACACATACACAAAATATGTAAGGAAACTACCTGTCAAAATCGAAATTCAAACCACAGCGTACGTGGGCGAACAGAAGCAGGAAACTCTAAAAATGTTCAGAAAGGCCATTTAGTGTATTTAAATTGAAGTTGCATTTTTTTCGGCAAAAGACGCCGGTTGTCGGCAACCGTATGTACCTGCGTGCACGACAAGTTGCCTGACACTAAGGCGAACTGGTCCACGGTACTGCTGCACGTGTCATACAGCGCCGCCTGTCGGTCGGACGGGTTGCCACTGTCCCACACACACACAGGCTTCAACGCAGCGGCAGGTGAGCTTGCTTTTTCAACGTGGCCCAAGTACAGGCGCTGGCCACATCTCGCGGAACCAACGTTCACCTTCGTGTCGTGCAACTTGCGCACGCAGGTGCATACGGCTGCGGGCAACCGGCGTCTTTTGCCGAAATTCAACTTCAATTTGAACACACTAAATGGCCTTTCTTAACATTTTGTGATCGGAGTTTCTTGATTCTGTTCGCCCACAGATGTCGAAATTCAGACCACAGCAGGTAGCTTCCAAACATCACGTGTATATAATGTAACATATCTTACGTAAGCTTTAAGCGCTGAGAACAGACCATTGCAATTCAACCTTAATGAATCATATTTTACAATGTTTTTTTCATGACTTGTTTAAAAGATACATGACTGACACAAAATTTTCCCCTCTGTGTGCTTCAGGAGGCAAGTCACGAGGCTGCTAGTGACAGGAAACCTGTGAGTATGCCCAAAGAAGAGGACGATGAGTGTATCTTAGAGCCGTATGTGGAGAGGTTTCACTTTAAAGATGAAGAGCTCGCAAATGCATTTCCTAGAAAGGATCACGCCGTCGTGCCACGTGCCGTCCCCACGAGTGTTCACCAAGAGACGGTGGAGTCGGTTGTGTCACAGCAACACTTGAGCATTGTCAGCAGCAATGGGCAGCGGAAAACATTGCATATCAAGCAACACTCCAAGACCGAGATCATCCAACGATTTTCACACTCACCGAGGACAGAAATTTCAGAAACGAGTGCCCCATGTTTGGACCCTGACAAACTTAAATGTGACGATAAAGCACGCAAGTTCTTCCAGGTTACATCAAAATCCGAGGATTCGCAAGAACTGAAATTTCATATAAAGCAAGATACACCTGAAGAACGTGCCCTGCCACCTGAGAGTATCGAAAAAGTAGTGCACCCTTCGAAACCAGAGACTGAAACAGTGAGCAGGGATGATGAATCACAGAAGCAACCCAACATGGAACATGAGAGTTGTCATTTACTGTGCTGGAATAGAAAGGATGATGATAGTGATGCAATGAAATGTCGTCCTGAAGCAGATCCTGTGACAAAATATGACTCCTCTTGCATGGTTCATTGCTGGGGGGAAATGCCCACAGATGATGCCAAATCCGCCTCGGATATATCTGGTGAAGAATCGCTTGATGCAAACTCTACCGACAAAGCCACCACAGATGTTAGCAATGGGACCCAGATACAGGAAGCTAGTACTGATGAAGCAGAGACTGATACAGTTATAAAAGTGGCAATTAATTTGGAAGTGCACAGAGAGTTTTAAAACCATGGCTATCTTTGCTGCTACAAATTACTTTATACAAAATATTTCAACCAATGTTAAATCAGCATGATAAAGAAAATAAATTTTATTTGCTGCTTCAGACTTTTTAACTGTGTTAAAACAGTAGAACTGAAATAACACAAATAGAAGAATCCATTTCACAAAAGACCCTAGATTAAAAAAAAAACAAATGCCAAAATTTTTATCGTAAAAGAAGGGAAAATAAGTAATTGTTTCTATACAGCATTATTTCAGTATGACGCTTCATCTGTTTTTTAATGTTGAGCACATAAACTAACAACATTCCAGTGAAAACTCTGTAAAACGTATCTCTAGTTACTGCAAACCCACCACAAGTACATAGCGTTAAATTTCCTTACTCTGAGATGAGTGAACGAGTTCAAGATTACAGCATGTTACATAAACTTCAAAATGTCTTACGCATGACGTACTTTAGTGGCTGTGGATTGTCAGGGTCGGGGCGATTCAGCGTGATGTGAGGACAGAAACACCGGGTTTAGTTAATCTATGCCCTATTAATGGTGGACCAGAGCCCGGCCGGTGTACAGTACTGGGCACAAAGTCGGGGGTAGCTGTTCTGACCTTGCAGATGGTCGGACGAACTATTGCTTTATTATAGGCTGTTCACGATAAAGTGAGCACTTTTGAAATCAACGTTAGAAAAAGTCACTGCCCCTGCCTGCACTTATTTTAACGGGCGCACTTAGTGACATGCGCTTAGTAAAGTTGGAAAGTAGCTCCATATATTAATGTCGAATAAAAAGTGGTAGGTAACGATTTGTGATACCCCAAATTATTTATTTCGCTTCACGTTTTTTTTGTGCATTGAAGTGTAAAAATTACCAGATTTGTAAAATATCCACTCTTCTATGAATTCTACACTTTCACTTGACCGACACATGAATAAAGTGATGAGACCTATGCCAATGTTAATTTTACATAAGACGGAAGAATGCACACAGTGCATGCAAGTAGATCTTAAGCAGGCCTTTTAAAAGTGTTCATTTTACAATGAACAGTCTATACCTGGGCGGTAGATGCCTGTGGTAGCTGCTGACCCTGCTGCGGCACTGGTGGTTGGTGGATGGTGCTGGCATCATAACCTGGTGTGCTGAGGGGTTGGCTGGCGCTGGCACTGGTGGTTGGTGGCTGCTGCTGGCATCATGACCTGGTGTGCTGAGGGGTGGGCTGGTGCTGGCACTGGTGGTGGCCCTGAGTCAGGTGTTCGATAGGCCTTAGGGAACTTTCTCGCCCCTTATGAAGGCTTGAACTATGGGATGAGTTGCTCCTGCGGTCTTGATGGGGGCTGCGAATAAAGATAGGATGGGAGCTGGGAGGTAAGACCTCTCCAGTCGTCGGGAAGATTGAGGTCGTTCCCGGGGACTAGGACAGCTAAGTATAGTCGACATTGGGTTAAGCATTTGTTTGTATTTACAGGTGGCAGCTGCCTTTTTATCTCTCTGTTGAGTACCACTCCGACAGGATTATGGCATATGGATAAAGACTACTACCAGCTCCGCAAAAGTTAAGCAGGCGATGAAGGTCTCTAGTTGTGTGTTCTGCCAAATGTCGAGTTTGAACAGACCAAAGTGGTACCTCTTTGCTCCTTTCGTGTCTGACACTGTTAAGCGCGGTGGACATAGACCATTGGATTTGCAATGGCTGTCCATGTACAACACTTATTTGGGGTCAAAAGGGGCCAGACCCTCAGAACCAGGCAAATACTCCCTCTGGCACCAGAAGCGCAGTGAAAGAAATACAACCTGGGCTGACTGACTAGCTGCTCTTTTGATTGATTTTATAGTGGTGGAGGCTCTACCTTTCTGCACACTGGGGTGTACAGAATGGGTGGCCGTCTAATTTGTATGCTCTGACATATGTGCTTCCGTGAGGGGGAGCCCGCAGTCCTGCACTATGGTTCGCAAATGGATGAAGTAATATTCTGTTGTCTCTTGCATATCCCCGGCGGACCTGGTGTCTACGAGGGAAACAGTACAAACCCATGTGGAAATAATACTCTGGGGTTAGATTGTGCCATAGCACAAGCAATATAGTCCACCCACGGTTACTTCAGCCTTTTCTGAAGCCCTGCTAAAGTTCTACTTCCAGAATATTCCCCCATCTCATGCAAACTAAGCTTAATAAGTCTAGAGAATTACACCAGTCGGATAGCGCGCCACATTTGTGCGTACTCAGTGTAACAGTATTTTGTGTAAGGACTATTTATCCCTAGGTGCTACCAACATACCTATTTTCTCCCTGATTTTTATTCAGATTATTTATAAATGAAGCATTATAATTTATATATTAAATATGAATAACATTCCAATTTAACAGAAAAAAAAGTAGCTATTGTGAACACAAGTATAAAATGCTTATAATACATGGTATATGTAGGAAATAACTAAACACGCCACATATGTGTGATTTTTCAAAGTTTTGATTCCAAAAGGCTGAAAAAACTCTAAATGGACTATACAAACAATTTCCGATAACAGGAGGTTAATTAAACTATCATTACATTATAACATCTTGAATCTCAGTTACAAACAGTAGTTCAATGGCACAAGCATAGTTATTCTACGCATACATTAACAACTTCAATGAAATAAGAGTGTAATAAGCTAACAAATCTGGACATGCGTAGTACACATAATATATATCATGAATCTACCTTACAATATTGAGTTATGTAACACCACGCCTATGCTTTATCACAGTTATGTAGTATATTTAAAGCATGAACCAAACAATTTTAAGCTTTATATAAACTTATCAACATCACTTCAGAAAGCCAGCTCATCATTAGCTTGATTAATGAGAATTAATTTGTACTCTACTCAATCATAATTTACTCTGGTCCAAATACCTAAACATTTAATAAAAAATAGTCAATAGACAATAGTGGATTCCATACAAATTACTTCTATATAATTTGTTGGCGAACAAATTCTCTTAAAACAACTGCATAGTCAGCTAAATCTTTCATACACTATTGAATTCAACCATCCAGACATTAATGTAAAGGTACAATGATAGCGATGTAATACTATTTCTTTTGAGTACAAATGAGAAAAACTATTTCTTAAATTCTAAATGACTAGAATGAGTATAAAAGTTGACGCATGATGCAATCTGCGTTTCTAGCAAGTGCACACCAAGAAACAACTTCGCCTCATCTTGGAACGCAATAAATTCCTTATGGGTCAAGTCACGCCAATTAAATAGTAATGGAAGCGGGACTCATGCCTACAGGGTACTCTGGCACATACCCAACTGATGCTACAGACACGTGCTCCTAGATTTTACTGTTCACCTAAACTCGCTCGAAAGCCGCGGAAGCATGTACTATATACCGAGCCATCGACACGCCCCAGTTCCACAGTGTGCCACTGGAGGGCAGCACATATTCCACTGGAGCATCGCAGCCTCCACGAGTGCATGCGGAGATTTGAAATCTGTCAACTCCGCGCCAAGCAGATAAGGGATCCTGGCACCCATGTGTGATGTTAGAGTTTCCAACCCCCTAGAACCGGGGATAGCTTACCCCTTACCCTTCTGAGAAACAACAAGCTGGAATTATTAATATAACAGGACTTCCAGAGCAGGCTTCAGGGCAGTTTGCTGCACCTCTCCACTGAGAAGGCCAGAGGTGTCAGCCGAGGGCAAGTGCCGTGCTAGCCTTTCTCAACAACTGAGAAGGCCAAGAGAATGTCTGCAAGGGCGTGTCTGCACTAGACCACCAACCTGTGCCGGTAACCACGGTTTATCAGTGGCTAACGTCTTTAGCAGCTCCGGAGGACCATCACCTTCCAATGGGTCGTCCACCTTTTCTGCTACCTCCAGCAGCTCCTGAGGGCCGCCAACACCAACCAGAGGGTCTTGTGGACGGCCTCCCCCCTGGAACTTATTCCTTCATGGTAACCTACCCCAAGTAACGACAGGTCATGACGACAACGTCCCTTCTGGACACCCTCCAAGGCTCTAGCCAAGCCACCATCTTCACCATCCTGGGAAGACTCCCTTATTGTTCAATTAGGTCCCTTCAGGATAACTTCTTGATGATTCAATTAGGAGTTAATTAATTTGGCTCATTAATTAATCTCTTCTTTCACCAGTTCTATTTTCACACCAGGGAAACGTCAATTTTTTTATCCAGGTTGCCTTCACCTGGCATTTAGCGAAGAGTAAACTCCCTTTTTTTTTCTGTATTAAATTACTTCAATATTCAATTATTTCAGGAGAGTATGGAACCAATTGTCTCAAAATACGTATTTTAATAAACATATAATTATGTTGTATTAGAATTTCCCTGTGTTCACAATCGTAGCTTTGATAAACCTCATTAGACCCTTTATGGTACTTTATAAAAGTTTACATTGATCTTTACTTTAAGATAAAGCCAGCTACTCCGCAATAATGCCCCAAAGGCAAATACAAACACCTTAAGAGGCAAACCAAGATCTGCCAGCCGGTTGGTCTTCGGGAGCGCCCAAAACACCTTAGGAACTCCCGCCCTTGTGGAATCAAGTGTCTCAGATTGTCTCCTACTCCACCATCGCTGGTGAACGGCCAGGCTGGAGAGTGAGGTATTTTTGCTACATGACCCACAGTGGAACCACACCTAGGTGCTACTGCGTCAACAACGTGAATATCCTATGCTCTGTTTCACCGCTGGGTGACGGCCGAAAGTTCCATCCACCACTGGAGGACGGCTGGACACGGAACAACAAAGTGTGATATAATGTTATAAACCAGTGCACCTAGAAATACACGGTAGGGTCGCTGTCAATAACGGACTTTGTCTTAAGCAGTTCAGTTTTATTATGCTCATGCCTTATACGAGAAAAGGGGGAATAAACTGAAATTGAAACTAATTTTAAATGAACTTGAACGTAAGTTAGCCAATGTACCTATCTTTGAGCTAGAGTACGAAAATCCTTTATTTTTTACCACCCATGAGAGTATCAGACTGCTCACATCTTGAACACCTGTCAATAGTTCATTTCGGCGACGCTCTCCTTGGACTCTATCTCAGCAACTACTAATTAACTCACACACAGCAAAACCCCCTATTATATCCCAGGACCTCCCCAGCAGCACCAGCACCACTTCTCCGCAACCAATGTCAGCCGCTGTACCGCAGCTGGCCGCCTCAACGAGCCAGCCAGCGAAGAGGAGTGTGAAACTGCCCCTCTTCAAACAGGTTAAATCTCGGAGGTGTATGGTCTCAGCGATTTTGTACCTGCACGCAAACCCACCCATACTACCCTGTACACCGGTGTTTTGCCTAAGCGCTCTTAGAATTCTTGGGTAAGCCATTCGCGACACTAGCCTTGAAAATTTTGAAGTCTGTCTCACTCACTAAAACGAGATCTACCTCTGAATATTTAGTTGGTTGTAGGGGTTCAAATTCCCATTACACAGGCCAGGCAGGAGGACATCCCCAAACTACCACATTAGTAATTGTTTACAATGTGGAGAACCCCACATTTGCCAGTACCTTTTAAATGAGGGCTTGTATTCGACCTCCGACAGCGCTATGGTTTCTGCTTCCTTACGTGTCTCGTCTCGTAGGATGATCTTTTATGTGAGGTTTCACTTCTCATTGAACACAGAGGTAACAAACCTTTTCATTTAATTAGGATACCTGAGCGAGCATGCCTCAAACTTAGTGCGCATCACGTGGGGTATTTGACCTCACCTGAGCTATTTAATAACACTCGATCATATTATTACTATACTTCGAGGAACAGGCTTCAACTCTAGGGCTGTCGATGTGGGGCTTTAACAGCACTAGTTCAGACTAGGCTGTTAGGACATACCACATTTTTCATATCATTGGATCCACTGCGCACATTGCCCAAAATGCTTACATTACACCTGCCTCTGGTGGAAAGACATTCCCCAATACACATACAGGTTATAATACCACTGTGTATCGTGACGAGACTGTCAAGCATCTAGATGCAGCTAGATGCAGCTGGCATAAGTGCTGTGTACGAGGTATGTTTACATCAGGTGCATTACATGTGCATCTGAATATCATCTGGCATGTATAAGCTGGCTGGATGAGAAGATTACTCGCTTCGTCCAGATATACTATTTGCGATGGCTGCCAAAGTAAACTGACCCAAAGAACAACAAATCCCGGATCACGACCTAGCCTAGCGCTATCCCACACTCGCCAAGTTCCAACTACCAGAATTCAGTGGAAGACCACACGAGTACCCTGTTGCGTTTTTGCAGGAATGCAAGAGGGAACTCCTATAACATAATCTACCACACAAACAATGGGCCAGAAAACCCACTGCTAACTCCACGGTAAGCAAAGGAATGGTGGATTAAGTATGGTGAGTTTGTCACTGAGTGGGAACAGATGAGACACCACCTCACTTTACAGTTCACTGATGAGGTTTTGGCACAATTCATTTCAGACTTCAAATGAGAGTCCAGAGTTCGGAGGAGGAAGTTGAAATTTACATCTGCTGGAAGGCGCATATGTATAGACACTTTTACCTTGCAGAGAACGAGGAAAGTTGGTTTGGTATTATATTATACACACACTGTCCCCCCCCCTCTCTCTGGAACCTCTTAATATCCCCGAAACAGCAGACATCGGAAGACATTGTTGAGCGGGCGAGGGAGATTGAAAAGAATGACAGACCACAGTCGCTGCTTGACAGGCCACCAGCTGCTCCCAAGGTCGCCACCTCACCACCTCCTCCCAAGAGACAAGTGGTCGGCAGTCTGGCCCCTCATCGTCAACCATTACCAACCCAGTTGCTGGCACTGCCTGGGAGACACCTCAATCGAGATTGGCCTACCCGGCAAAGCGAAGGCAGGGAAGGAAACAATGCACAGACCCAGAGCGCACAACCACACTCCAACATTAATGACCTCACCCAGGCTGGAAACGGTAGATCTGGATTAGTACGGGACAGACACCTCAAACAAAACCCAGCGCTGCACATCACGAAATTAGACATGGCACATGAGGATACTATACCTACTGAGACATCCTATAGATTAGTGGACATCGATGGGAGTCCAAGGTTAGCCTTGCTGGATTCGGCTGCAACCAGAAACTTCATAAGTAGTGATCTGTTGACGATCGACCAGAGTGTTAATTTGCTACCACAGCCTTTATTTGTCCAAATGACCCAGCCAAGCTGATCTTAAAGGTCGATGTCAAATTTGATTTCATGGTTGGGATCTATAACCTGTCCCACATAGTGGAATTCATGTTATCACCTGATATCGATGAAGTAGTCATTTTAGGCCAGCCCTGTCTGGCTCAACAACACTGGAAGATGGACCATAGCAGTAGGCGGATATATATTGGGGAACCCAATAGAGTGACAGTCCCCTGGGGGGTTCAGCCCAGAGGCAGTAGTCACCCCACTGGTTAACACCACAAAAATCTAACATGATTTAGATAATTCACAATTTCTAGAACTACAGGAGATATTAAATGAGAACGCAGGAGTCTACACATTTTCCGGATCACTGCGGCAAACATCCATCATTCAGCACCAAATACGGACCACTACTACTATACCACTACCCTATAGAATGTCGGCCCGTAGATAGCAGGAAGTCTTGTATAAAATCTCAGAATTGAAGGAGCAGGAACTTGTTGAGCCCTCCAATTCAACTTACAATACTCTCGTAGTACTTATCCCTAAGGACGGAGGCTTGCGATTCTGTGTGAATTATAAACATCTCAACAATGCGAGCCATCTTATTGCCCCACCCTCTCTGGACTTCCAGAACACATTCTGGGATATCGGAGAAGGCAACATTTTCAGTACGCCGAATTAACAATCCGGCTACTGGCAGATTGCTGTCCAACCAGTCATCTGGATATATATGGCTTTTACCACACCAGATGGGGAGACCCTCCAGTTTAAAGGAATGTAATTCATGCTGAAGAACACCCCCCTCCCCCGCAATGTATCAGTGACTAATGTCTTCAGAAGTCCTGAAGGAGTTACATAGGAAAATTCTGTTTTGATTATCTGGACGACATTATTATTTATTCGAAGTCCTAGGCATAACATTGCACACATTCGCAGCAGGTCCTTGAGCAGCTGGAAATGCATGGACTAACATGCAAACTTGCCAAGAGCAATTTCGGTAAGCCATTATAGAATATTTGAGTCACATAATAATGCCTGAGGGAAAATTCCCACAACAGAAATTAAATTAGCCATTCAGGAAGCAATCCAGTCACATAAGAAGCAGCTTAGCTGTGTTCTGGGCTTGTGTAACTTGCTGCGAAATTTCATACCCAACATCGCTCCCTTAGTGGCCCTCTTACATCAGTTGTTAACCAGACACCCATTGGAAATTGATTCCAAACACCATCGTGGTTTTTGTGATGCTAAAAGAAAGCTTTTCCAATATTAAAATGTTACAGCAACCTCATGACGGGAAGCCCCTGTTACTCCAAACAGCTGCCTGTCAAAATGGTCTTGGAGCTGTTTTGTATCATGAAAATCATGAAGGGCAGCCGATGGTTACAGCCTATGCTAGCACCCGGCTGAATGTCATGGAGAAAAAGTACCACAGTAACAAGCAGAATTGTCTGACCATCATGTGGGTGATGCGTAAGTACCAATATCTTCTGGATGGTCGAAATTTTCTACTCTGAACAAATAATAAAGTGTTACAATGGCTCTGGCAATCCCAGAATCAGAAGGCCAAACTAGGGCAGTTGGAAGATGTTTTTGACTACATTTGATTTCTCCGTACAACGAGGCCCGGGAAAGAGAAATGAGCTCCTGGATGCTCTTTCACGCCTACCGAATCTTGGGGATGGACCCAAGAAAAAGGAGGAGTGGGAAAAACTGACCGAGAGACAGAACAAGGAACTCAAGAAGTGCCTCTGTCTCAGTGTGTGGGATAGCCACTGGGAGTGAGACAAAGAGATCCCAACCATTCTCTTCGCCCTTCGGCAGAAAGAGAATGAGGTCACAAAGGCTACTCCTAGCCAACTTCTCAGACATACGCTTCTCCGACCGAGGGACTTGTAGTAGGAGGTGCCTCCCACAGTCACCCCTACCCCTAAAAGAATACCCCAGATACCCCGAGCCGCAGTTGCCCATGAGAGATAAGCAAGGACATTCTAAGAGAATTACATCAACCGGAAGTATCCCCCACCTCGCACCGGTATGCGACTTTTTCCTTACGAGAAAGAATTCTAGTGAAAAACCATCTACTTAGTAAGGCCTCGGACCAATTCGCGGCCAACTTAGCACCAAAATGGATACAATCTTATAAAGTAACAGGCATATACGGGAACACCTATTGGTTTGAGGACAGCCAAGGGTGGACCTGCAGAGGGATGCACAGCCAAGCTAGGCTATTTCCTAATGTGGTGCAGGATGACCCGTACCCCCAACCAGTTACCAGATCGAATCTCGGTGGAGGTACCTGCATATAGAACCACGAGGAGACAGCATTGGGATATGCCCAGGGCCGAATCTTCGGTCGCATTCCAAAGGGAACTTACTCCTCGAACTCCCGTGAGTACACCTGAACCACCAATCCATTTGAGGCAGAAGATCGATCCAAACTCTCCCTCCAAAACTAGTTTCTACCTGCCTGCATAGATAACAAGGCATGGCAGGAGACCTAGCCTAGCAAATTCAGAGGTTTCTTGGCGGAGCCCCCTTGACCGAGCTCCTCACCAGGGACCTCGACCACCAAGTACTATCATCGAGGTCGACTTACCTCGACAGCCAACCGAGATGGCGTTCGTGCACAAGCCCTCGTCCTTGGTAACCATATTGTGGGTTGCTGATATCCGCAAGGATCCAGCCGATGGAGAAAAAATGACATAGGATGGTGCCATAGTCTTGCTTGTTCTTCCCTCTGTGCAGGGGGAGGAATACTTCCAGAAACCAAATATCGATGTGTCTAACCTAGCGTTACTGCCAGGATCTGTTCCCCCCTATACTGCCACTTGAGGGTGTAGGAACTTCTGAAGGCCAGGAGGATGATGTCACAGCCATACTGCCACTGCCCTCTCAAACAGCAGGTGGACCATCGTCCACGGACACCAGGACCACTGCTCCACTGGGGGCCATATCTGCGGCCACAGATCAATGGCCTCCCAGTCATCAGCCTCTCTGACCCATGTGTACGGAGACAGCTCCTCCTACCATGGTCGTCCAAGCTAAGGTACATGCCATACCCTCACCTTTGATCAGCACGTCTCCTCCCAGGACATAATCTCAACGCTTCAAGCCAAAGAGGGAGGCGAGTACATATCCAGGAAGCTCCCTCCTGCAGCCGAACCAGCCAAAGATCAGAAAACCATCAGCGAATATCGCCAATGCGGTAGGTGTCGCTGCTGTTGAATCATTGCCAGATACCTCAACGACGATGCCTCCTCCTGAGGAAAGCATCCCAGCAACTCCTGGATGTGTGACGACCTAACCACAGTCACCGCTGGGGTAGCAGTTACCGAATCCAGCGCTCGGAGAAGAGAGTTACTGGCATCTACCAGCCACGTTCTCCATTCGCTGGGGTACTTCCGAGAACCCCCATGTAGGCCTGCTCCTGGATACTGGTGCCCAGTATCGAAACACCAGCCACCTAAAAAGAGGGGCCATCCACAAAAAAGGGGACCACAAAAGCGACACTGCAATCATTAAGGACCCAGTGAGTGAGTAATCAACAATCTTTTGTGCTAAAATTAGTAGGTTGTGCGAGTGTCCCTATGCAGCAGTTCAATAAAAGTAACATTTTTTCCCCTGCTAATTAATGCTGGTAAGTCAATGACGGCACTGCTGTATAGAAAAGGGGAAGAACTATGCACAAATCACAACCACCCTATAAACATGTGCGGGAAATGAACACTCCGACGTAAGTGTCGAACTGATGAAGACACACCTGTGCGGGACCCGAACGCCCCTTCATAAGTATCAACCCAGTGCAGTTACTGGCGAAAGCACCAATGATAGTGACATTGCAAGTGACAAGCCATCTACCTTCAAGACATCAGTAGGCCTGTGGCTAAAGACTGAACAGACGTCTGTTGAATGGTATAAAAAAGGGGTATTGTAACTATGTACTAGGAAAATGTTAGTAATGTGAGAGAAATTGTGTTAGCAAGTAAGATAAATATTAACATTGTAGGGCAAACTAAAAGCCATTAGTATAGTAGACCAATTGAGTAGGGTATAATTAGTGTATGTATCAGTGTCAAGTATCATGTTAAATTTAAAGAAGGCCCGGCAATGTTGCTTTGTAAGCACAAGAGTTGCCTTTATTTTATGCCGAACTCCTTAAAACAATACTTGGATTTGGATAAGAACGTATGGCGCACTTGTTGGGGAAATGGAAATAATTTAATTTTGATAAAAGTGTCCTGTAGCGAGGCCGCAATAAGATATAGTAAATGAGAATTGTAAAAGTCTCCCAGAATGAGATCCTTTCATGCACATACTGTATATACATATTGCTTTATCTTTAAATATCTTAGTATTAAAACTTTGGGAATTGCGTAAGAATTTAACTTCTGGGGCCATTTTAAGAAAGGCTATAATCGAGGAAAATAATTCCGAAACCTCTCCCAGTGGGCTGTAAGTTAAGCATAAGCGGATCGATTCATTAAAAATATCTTAATTACAGTTAAGGTGTGTCTGTTAATATAGGGTTTTAAATATACTCTGTTGTTAAATTGAAGGAATGTAAAATTGAAGGCGAGAAGTAGGGTTCCGCAATGTAAATTTCAAACTCTTTCAGAAACTGCGACATATAGTGTGTTTAATTTAGGGATCAAGGATTAGAATCAGTTGTGTAAGGCTTGATGTGTCATTAGAATTGAAATGCTGCTAGGGACTGTACAAAGAGTAAACATTTGAATTCTACCAATAAAAGTGCAATGTGTATTGATTCATGGTATATGTGACTAGTTGATTCTTAAGTATTGTAAGAAATAGGATATATAAAGGGCAAGTAGTTATGACATGTTAATTAGCCGAGGTACCACCCGTAATTAACTCAAATAAGCAACCTGATTGTTAGTATAGTAGCAGACTTGAAAATTAATCAACGGGTATATAAAGTAGGTAATTACTTAATTAACCAAATATTATGCAAGTGTACATATTTGATGATGTCAATTTCTTAAAACTGTACTAAGAGTTCTAAAAATATATCAAGTGTAAACCATGTATTTACTGGTCCACCACACGGAACATACGTTAGCTGTAAAGAAACTTTAAAATTTTCTCTTGAATGCTTACACAAATTGAAAAGTAAAGGTTAGCATAAAATAACAGAAGGCAATGGAAGACCTACACTAAATTTAAGTTTACCCTTGTACTATACACAGGTTAACGTGAAGCATTTCTCAAACTTCCTTTCACTCAGAGTAAACACACGTTTACTTCTTTTTCCACACCATTTTGTACAAGGGGGATAGTTGCACACCCATTAGTGTCCAAGTCGTGCCAGGCAGGTTGGAAATCGAAAAGTGGGGATGTCAGCCAACCTGCCTACCAGGAATAAGCACAACCAGGGAAAAAAGTGAGGAAGCCTGGTTCCGCTTGTTCCTTCTAGCCAGGTTGGCAAACGAAATAAGTGAGGATACCCTGCAAACCTCCCTACCACGAACAAGCAGAACCAAGAGGAATAAGTAAGGATGACTGCCAACCTGCCGGCCAGAAACAATCACAATCAGAGGAAATAAGTGAGGAGGCCTTCCAACCTGCCTTGCAAGAACAAGCAGAACCAGGGGAAATAAGTGAGGATGCCTGTAAACATACCTACCAGGAACAGATAGAACCAAGGGATATAAGTGAAAAGGACCTCAAGACAGCCTACCAGGAAGAAGAAGAAACCAGAGGAAATAAGTGAAGTGGCCAGCCAACATGCCTAACAGAAACAATCAAAACCAAGGAAAATAAGTGAGGATGCCTGGTTCTTCCTGTTCCTGGTAGACAGGATGACAATCTAAATAAGTCACGACACCTGCCAACATGCCTACCAGGAACCAAAATAACCAGTGGAAATATGTGATCAGGCCCTCCAACCTGCCGACCAGGAACAAGAAGAACCAATGTAAACAAGTAAGGATGCCTGCCAACCAGCCTACTAAGAACATGCCAAACCAGGAGAAATAAGTGAAGATGCCTGCCAACATGCCCACCAGGAACGAGCAGAACCAGGGAAAATAAGTGAAGATGCCTGCGAACATGCCTTAAAGGAACAAGCAGAACCAGGTGAAATAAGTGAGGATGCCTGCTTACCTGCCGAACAGAAACAAGATGAACCAGGGTAAATAAGTGAGGAGGCCTGCCAACCTGCCGAAAACGAACAAACAGAACCAGGGGCAATAAGTGAGGAGGCCTTCCAACATGTCTACCAGTAAAAAGCAGAACCAAGGGAGTTGACTGAGGTTACCTGCAAAACTGTTGACGAGGAACAAGCAAAGCCAGGGGAAATAAGTGAAGTTATGTGGTTCTACTAGTTCCTGGCAGACAGGTTGGCAATCGAAATAAGTGAGGATATCAGCCAATCTGCCTACCAATAACAAGCATAACCAGATGATATATTTGATGAGGTGCAGAACCAGGGGAAAAAGTGATTACGCCTTCCAACCTGCATACCAGGAACAAGCAGAATGAAGGGTATAGAATGAGGATGCCCGCCAACCTGCCTATTAGGATCAAACTGAACCACGGAAATAAGCGATTTTGCCTGTCTCTGCTAGTTCCTGGAAGGCAGGTTTGCAATAGAAATAAGAGAGAACAGACAACCTGTGTACCAGAAACAATCAGAACCAGGGGAAATAAGAGATGAGGCTTGCCAACCTGCCACCAATAAACAAGCAGAACCAAGGGAAATAAGCGAGGATGCTTGGTTCTGCTGGTTCCTGGTAAGCAGGTTGGCGATCGATATAAGTTACTACACCCAGAAATCTGGCTACCAATGACAAGCAGAACCAGAGGCAATAAGTGAGGAGGTCTTCTAACTTGCCTTGCAAGAACAAACAGATCCAGGGGAAATAAGTGGGCAGGCCTGCCAACATGCCTTACATAATCAAGTAGATCCAGAAGAAATAAGTGAGGATGCCTGCTAACCTGGAGACCAGGAAAAGGCAGAACCAAGGAAATTATGTGAGGATGCTTGACATTATTCTACCAGGAACAAGTGGAACCACGGAAAATAAGCAATGTTACCTGGATCTGCTTGTGCCTGGTAACCAGGTTTTTCAATCGAAATAAGTGATGATGACTGCCAAACTGCCTACCAGGAATGCTTCCCATGGGAATAAGTGAGAAGTCCTGCCTACCACGAACAACCAGAACCAGAGGGAAAATGTGAAGAAGCCTTCCAACCTGCCAACCAGGAACAAGCGAAACCAGGGTAAATATGTAAGGGAGCTGGCCAACCTGCCAAACACGATGAAGCTGAACCAGGAGAATTAGTGAGAATGCCTAGTTCTGCTAGTTCCTGGTATGTAGGTTGGCAATCGAATTAAGTGAGGATGGCTGTGATTCTGCCTATCAGGAGCAAGCAGAACCAGAGGATATATTTGATGAGGCCATTTAACCTGCCGACCAAGTACAAAAAGAACCCGTGAAAATAAGTGAGGATGCTTGCAACCAGCATACCAGGAAAAAAACAGAACCAGGAGAAATAAGTGAGGATGCCTGCCAACCTGCCAACCAGGAACAAACAGAAACAGGGGAAATAAGGGAAGAAGCCATCCAAACTACCTACCAGGAACAAGCAGAACCAAGGGAAATTAAGGGAGGATGCATGTTTCTGCTTATTCCCAGTAGGGAGGTTCGAAATGGAAATATGTGAGGATGGCTGCCGATTTACCTACAGGAGCAAGCAGAACCAGGATGATGGGGACCTCCAACCTACCAACCAGGATCAAGCAGAACCAGGAGAAATAAATGAGGAGGCCTGCCAACATGTCTAAGAGGAACAAGAAAACCAGGGGAAATATGCGGGGATAGGTTCATCTAGTTTTTGGAAGGAATGTTGGCAACCGAAATAACTGAGGACGACAGCCAAACTGACTACCAGGAACAAGCAGAACCAGGGGAAATAAGTGATGATGCCTACCAACCTGCCAATCAGGATCATGCAAAACCAGGGGAAATATGTGAAGAGGCCTTCCAACCTGCATACTAGGAACAAGCAACACCAAAGGAAATAAGTGAGGATGCCTGTTTCTGCTTGTCCTGGTAGACAGGTTGGAAATCGAAATAAGCAAGGTTGGCTGCCAACCTACTAACCAGGAACAAGATGAATCAGGGGGAATAAATGAGGATGCCTGGCATCCTGCCTACCAGGAACAATCATAAACTGGGGAAATAAGTGAGGAAACATTTTTCTGCCTGTTCCAGGTAGGCAATTTGGTCAATCGAAGTAAGTGAGGATGCCTGCCAACCTGCCTATCAGGGGAAAAAACCAGGGAAATAAGTGGGGATGCTTGCCAACCATCATCCGAAGAAATAAGCAGAACCAGGGGAAATAGGTCAGTATGCCTTACAACCTGCAAAACAGGATCAAGCAGAACCAAAGGAAATACATGAGGTGGTCTTCCAACCGGCCTACAAGGAACAATCAGAACCAAGGGAATTATTGACGAAATCTGCCAACCAGGAATAAGCAGAACGGGGGAAATAAGTCAGGAAGCCTTCCAACCTGCTGACTTGGAATAAGCCAAACGAGGGGATGAGGGAAGAGGACTTTCAACCTGCTACCAGGAACAAGATGAATCAGGAGAAATAAGTTAGGATGCATGCCAACCTACCAACCAGTGACAAGCAGAGCCGGGGAAAATAAGACAAGAGACCTTCAAATCCGCTTCCCCGGACCATAAGCTTTTCCAGGGAAAATAAGTGAGGAGGCTTGCAAACATACATAACAGAAACAAGTATCACTATGGGATATAAGTAATTTAGTCTGGTTTCGACCTGCCGACCAGGAAGAAGCAGAACCACAATAAATATGTGAGGATGGCTAACAACCTGCCTACCAGGAAAAAGGAGAAATACGGGAAGTAATTGAGGATGCCTGGTTCTGCTTGTACCTGGTATGCAGGTAGCAAACGAAATAAACGAGGATGCCAGCCAACCTGTCTACCAGGAACAAGTAGAACGAGGGGAAATAAGTGATGATGCCTGGCTCTGCATGTTCCTGGTAGGCAGGATGGCAATCGAAATAAGTGAAGACGGTTGCCAACCTTTATACAAGGAACAAGCTTAACCAGGGGAAATAAGTTGTGTGGCTTGCCAACATGCCGACCAGGAACAAGCAGAACCAGAAGAAATAAGTAAGGAGTTCTGCCAAACTTGCCGACCAGTAATAAGAAGAAGGGTAAATAAGTGAAGACACCTTCCAACCCGCCTACCAGGTACAAGTACAACAAAGGGAAATAAGTGAAGATTCCTGACAACCTGTCTACCAGGAAGAAGCAGAACTAAGGGAAATAAGTAAAGAGGCCTTCCAACCTGCTGACTTGGAACAAACCAAACGAGGGGAAGAGTGAAGAGGACTTTCAACCTGCTACCAGGAACAACCAGAACCAGGGGAAATAAGTGAAGATGCCTGCATACATGCCTTGCAGGATAAAGCACAATCAAAAGAAATAAGTGAGGATGCCTGGTAACTTCCTGGCCAGGAGCATGCGTAACCAGGGGAAATAATTGAGGTGGTTTACCAAACTGACAAGGAGCAAGCATAACCAGGGGAAATAAGTAAGGAGGCCTTCCAACCTGCTGATCAGGAACAAACAAAACTAAGTGATATGAGTGAAGATGACTTCCAACCTGCTACCAGGAACAACCAGAACCAGGGGAAATAAGTGAGGATGCCTTGTTCTACTTTATCCTGGTAGGCAGTTTGGCAATAGAAATAAGTGTGGATGCCTGCAACCTGCCTACCAGGAACAAGCAGGAGATGAAGAAAATAGTAACGGGACCTTCCAACCTTCGTATTAGGAAAAAGCAGAACCAGGGCAAATAAGTGAGAATGCCTACCAATCTGCTAACCAAGAATAAGCAGAAACTGTGGAAATAAGTGAAAAAGCCATCCAACCCACCTACCAGGTACAAACAGAACCAAGAGAAGTAATTAAGGATGACTGCACACCTGCCTACCAGGAACAAGCAGAACCAAAGGAAATAATTGCGGATGCCTGCTCACCTGCCTACCAAGAACAAACCGAACCAGTGGAAATATGTGAGGATGTCTGGTTCACCTAGTTTGGAAGGAATGTTTTGCATTCGAAATAAGTGAGGACGACATCCAATTTGAAAACCATGAACAAGCTGAACCAGGGGAAAAAAATAATAATGCCTGCCAATCAGGAACATGAAAAACCAAGGGAAATATGAGAAGAGGCCTCCCCCCTGCCTATCAGGAACAAGCAGAACCACGGAAAATAATTAAGGATGTCTGGTTCTGCTTATTCCTGGTAGGCAGGTTGGCTATCGAAATAATTGTCGATGACTGCCAGTCTTCCTACCAGGAACAAGCAGAAACAATGGGAATAAGTGAGGAGGCCTTCCAACCTGCTTTCCTGGAACAAGCAGAATTTTTTTGGGGAGGGGGGATAAGCGAGATAGCCTGCCAACATGCCTAATAGGAACAAAATGAACAAGGAGAAATAAGTTAGGATGCTTGCCTAACTACCGAAAAGGAACAATCAGAGCCAGGGGAAATAATACAAGAGGCCTTCCAACCTGCCCACATGAAAGAGTAATTTCCAGGGAAACTAAGAGAGCAGGCATGCCAACATGCCTAATAGGAACAAGCAGCACCACAGAAATAAGTAAGTTTGCGTGTTTTGGATTGTTCTTGTAGGCAGTTTGGTAATCGAAATAAGTTACCGCACCTGCGAACCTACCTACAAGGAACAAGATTACAGTGGAAATCAGTGATGAGGACTTCAAACCTGCCGACCAGGAACAAGAAGAAAAAATGGAAATATGTGAGGATGCCTGTCATACTTCATACAGGGAACAACCATAACCACGAGGAAAAAGTGAGGACACCTGCCAATATGATTAAAATGAACAAAAAGAACCAGGGAAATAAGTGAGAATGCCTGGTTCTGATTGTGCGTGGTAACCAGTTTGGCAATCGAAATAAGTATAGATTACTGTCAACCTGCCTACCAGGACTGAGCAAAACCGCGGGGGGGGGGGGGGGGATAAGTGAGGAGGCCTGCCAAACTGCCGATTAGGGACAAGAACAAAGGGGAAATAGGTGTCGATGCCTGTTTCTACTTGTTCTTGGGAGATTTGTTGGCAATCGAAATAAGTGAGAAATCTTGCCAATCTTCCTACCTGGAACAAGCTGAATGAGGGAAAATAAGTGATGACGTCTGCAAACATGCCGACCAGGAACAAGCAGAACAAAGGGAAAAAAGTGAGGCGGCCTGACAACCTACCTACTGGAACAAGCAGAACCACGGGAGTTAAGCGAGGACGATTGTTTCTGCTAGTTCCTGGTAGGCAGGTTAGCAATAGAAGTAAGTGAGGATGCCAGCCAACCTGCCTACCAGGAATAAACATAACCAGGGGGAATAAGTTACGAGACCCTCCATCCTGCAGACAATGCCGGCACACCCTCCAACCTCCCGCACTGCAACTGTACCGAAATTCAAATACATGAAAATTAAAATCACTGGCAAATCTACTCGTAACTGTGACCACAAGTAACTGTTTCTCGGTCGAACCACTACTCTGTGGATCTAATTGTTTCTGCGTGTTGCTCCATGGTGCTAACGCGATATTCATCCCCCTCACGAAATTATCAGAATGTAGCGCCACTGAAAATCTTTTAAATGATGTGGCGACAAAACACCTAAGCAGTTCAAGGGCTAGACCATGGTCTAAGACCGACTTTCCAGCCATGACGTCTTGGCTGACTTCGAGCAGACTCTGCACGTTACAAAAAACAGCTGATAGGACTTCAGTCTGATAGCCCGTGGAGCTGGTTCGCGGGAGCAGCACCACCTTGTCGATCAGAAAATCCTGCATGCTATAAGTTATTTCTTGACTACAAAATTTTATCTTGAAAAAATTACGACACCAAAAGAGTTCGGTTATCATCCACCCAACGACCATAGCAACCAACATAAACATTGTGATATCTAATATAAATTCCTTGGTCATGTAATTTAATTTATTGTGCAATTTAACCACGAGGTACACCTGCCGTTTTAAAACAGAGACATTCAAATGTCTATGAAATTAAAATTTTTTTTTTTTGTTAATTTGTTAAAAATGCTTGTCATCGCAGATATTAAATACAATAATCATCAATTTGTATAATCTCAAAATTAGCTAAAGAAAATTATATTTAAAGTTCCAAGGAATTTTGGACTGCTTATTTAATAATCTATTAATGTCCTTTTGAACCTCACAATTGCGTACAGAGTTTTGATATTATTTTTATGATGGGTGGTGGTTAACTGTCTAATATTTTAAGGACGACTTTCAGACTCGGCCCTAGTGTTTAACCTTGTTTGCAAAATACTCACACTCACAATTAGATCCACTCCTTGCGTTGTTCACCATCGGTCTGGCGAATTGTATGTTGCCAAGATCTTTACGATCACTGGTATATAGTTCGTGTGACTGAGGATGGCACAAAAACACTATTCAATTTTCTCAGCAAGAGATAAATTATAATTATACAGTAAACTATTATAGTATATTTATTTTATGATTCAGCTTATAAAATTAGGTATAAATTCGCTGTACTAGCAAATAAAATAAAACAAATCGAAACCTTGAAATCATACTCTCATGTAAAAATATAAAATTATTTTGCAATCCGTCGTTGTTAATCTAGAAGATGCAAAACGCAAGGAGTGGAGAGTTGACCGACTTTAACGTTGTATTTTTACACCCAGCATAATTTACAAACTGTACCTTTGAATTACGTACGTTCAACTTTTCGCACAATGTGTTTCTTGCCAGCTTGCATCTTTTGCGGCTTATAAACTCGCCCTTGCTCTTCTTCTGCAGGTCGAAAGTTCGATACCGCTCGGCCGCTTTGGGAGTGGCTTTTTCCAATGGATTTTCTTCCTCATTTCTGGCAGATACCAGTGACTATTATTAAATTTTCACAATTATCCTATTCATTCTCTGTGCACTAAAGGTATTTAAGCTCATTGTTACCGAGTTGTTATAAAAACATACCTCAACTCAAAAATGATTCTAAAAAATATTCATCTCTCATTAATGGCTTGTATATGTTATTCACGGTAAAGTGAGTACTTCTTGAAGCCCTCTCATTTGGAATTAAAAGTCAAATATATTTTATTGTAGCCCAAGACGTTGATTTTCGAGTCCGGTGAAACACATACACTGTGTTTATATTTATATTGCAACGCTTATTTTAAAACGTGGTGGAAGGATAAAAAATGACCGATAGGAAATATAACTACGGCCTCAAAGTGCTCACTTTATCGTGAACAGCCTATAGCAAAAGTTCCTGAAATCTCCGAAGTACAGTTTTAAACTCATTCTGTTAATCAGACGATGCCGGAAAATTCTTTGAACTTGGTATACAAATAACCTAATAGTTGTTTGAGTTCGACTCCCTAGATAAGCGACATCTAATAATGCTGTCCCTGTGATAACTCTGAATAAGCTATTGTGTGTGTTCGTGACCTGAAATACTGTACTCCCGGGACAGCCTAATCTCTCGGGGACAACAAGAATCACATTACACGGAAGCGCAGCGAAAGGGTGTGGCGATTGCTCTCGACGTCTTACGGTTTTTGGTAAGTCGGAGGACATGAGGTTGGCTGGATTGTAATGGGTTTGCTGAGGTTTACCAGATCAGCAGACGCCAGCTCTCAGAGTATGAGTGATGCGGGGTCGTGGTGGAGTTGGCCCAAAGTGGCAGTCTCCGATGTTCTACATCTGCTGCTGATGATTATTAAAGTATAATCCACACTGCCTGGTCTAGTGAAGAATGTCAGCCTTCCTCAACGCATACCTCACTCCCGTGAGATTGTTTCAGGCCATCTCAATGCCATATTAAATTTTAGAAAAGTTACAATAGGTAAACAGCCGTTTAGGCGGCTGGCGAAATAATCTGTGCACAGATTCTGAAGCAACGATTTATTTCACGTGCCCCTCCGAAGAGGCAGCGACATACAAAATATGTTAAGTGGGAGAGCACTAGAATTGCGAAAATGGTGCGAAGCCTACATGGTAATTACTTACGCCCCGGCCATGTACAATACGGACCAGGTTGTGGGGTGGCGCTCTCCCCGGGTTAAATTTCAAATAAAATGTTCCGGTAAACTACTAAAAATGACTATTGATGTTACATGATTATGTTAAGACTATGCAGACCCAGAGAGGCTGCGCGCGACGTCCAGCCCACGAGATGACCAAGTCCAGGGGGGGGGGGGGAATTTAGATAAGGTTTACAATCCCGTTATTTGAAGTTAGTGCCTGTGGAAACACCAATATATACATTTTACCACTAGAATTAATGATTTTATGGAACAGATCGGTTTTGAGTCAAAACTATGAGAGTTTTGTATCTCAAACATACTGATTTAACCTACATATATTTAAGGTGCTGATTTAGTAACTTACTAAATCTGTTAGAAATATTTAATCAGTTTTTTGCACTGCTTGTGCAAGATTAATTATATTCTGTTGGTCACATTTGGAGGTAACGTAAATATTTAAAAGACAGAGCTAACAAACACAGCACAGGCATATATTTAATTACTGCCGAAAACAGCATTTAGCAACTAAATGGTGTTAGTTAATAAGGTTCTAATAAAGCAATTATAAAACTTCGCTCTAAAACCTCTCAAGAATAATGCAAGCTGTAAAAATACTGTAAAATGCTACCCGGCAAAGAAAAAAAAGAAGTGATTATTAGCTACTCCAATGAAGCGTGTTTATCACAAAATAAGTATTTAAAAACTATTTTTTTTGTTTTATTATACTAGGTGATTATTTTTCGTAATGCGTGTCAACTGTTGCATTAATCCAGGCACCAGGCCATCACACCTGAAAAGACTTTAAAATAAGAAGATCGTTGCAACATGGAAGTATCCGCTCTTGTCTTCTTACTTGCTCTGTGGTCAAGACGATACTGACTGGGAGGTTCGCGCGAAGCTCGCTGAGTGGCCGAGCTTTCCCGTGTGACGTACATGAAAAAATATAAATACGAAATAATGATGATTAATGAAATGATGTGAATATGTGAGACACTGATGATACGATGACACAATAGAACCCTTTTAAACTTTATTCAAATGTACAATTAACAAGGAAAAAAACAAGTCAACACTTTTGTTGTAACTGTATCACATAACCTCAAAGTATATGCTTTGTCCAGGCGAGCGTGTTTCGCTCTTCGTTCATAGTTTTTAAAGCCTATTACGTCTGTGCGTTTTAGAGGTCGGATAATTTAATTTAATGAATACATAAAACACTGGTGCATAAAAAAAAAATTGCCACGTGGTCGATCCGCTATGCCATGCATAATGGAGGTTCACTTTAGGCCGGTGGCCTCTGGCTGTGACTTACGTAAATAATACTGGACAATAATGGCACAAATACGGGACATACTAACTCGCTAGCAAAAACAATTATAAAGAACATGTAGCAAGTGCAAACAGGTATGCATGAGACGTGATAGGGAAATATTTTGTGAAACACTGTGCTGTAATAGTTATGGAAGCGCTGCATGTAAACGAATTTTAGACTAACGAATAGTCGAAAGTTTGAGAATAAATACATATTCAACGTTAAAGAAACATCGGGGCTGGAAATACACGGCAAGTGCTTGATAGGAACGATTATTGCTCAATACTTAAATATGTAAATATATAACACACATAAGTTTTTAAATTGAATATAATGTTGTATTTGTACATGTGAAATGACTGGACTCAAGAGGATTGAACCTGATACTTTATTTTCAAGGATGATGCACTGTCTCCAACACTGTCAGGGTACACAAGTAATTCCCAATAAAACTTCAATAGCTTATGCAAGTATGTTTTTTTTTCAAGGGCGGTGTAATTACAATTGTAAGTGGCGAGTTACTTTCTTGGTTGGCAATATATACCATGCATGGAAAAGCAGGACTGTCATTGTGTTCTGCATTTCGTTGGAGTTCACGTAGATAGCTACGAGATGGCTCGTGGCCTCTAGAACTTCTGCAAATTAAACCACTACAACAGTTATTTTTTGTCAGATAAGGTAAATCTCTTCTCTTTATGTTTTGGGACTTCTAAAAACAGAGTACATACATAGTTGAACTGTATGTGTGTGATTGAGTGTGTGAGTGTGAATGAGTGTGAGTGTGTGAGTACGCGCGCGCGCGCGTGTGTGTGTGTGTGGGCGCGCGCTCTCTCTTGGCATTTAGCGGATTGAATTTCTTGGGTTATCTTTCAAGAACGTTCTGGTCATCGCTCTAGCACCTCTCAGCATGACTCGGGGTGTAGCTCCAGGTCCGGCCAGTGAGACTACGTAAGCCGCGACGGACCTCCAAGCCGACAGAGTTCGCAGGTTGTATGGCCTTGGGGGTTCTATATGTACTGAAACGTTTTCCGTGAAATCGTTGTTTGCAAGTAAACGCGTATCTCGGTAAACAAAGATTCTGGAAATACGAAGTTTTGACGGAAAGGATAAAAAAACTATTGCCTATGTCGCTATTGTTTTACGTTTATCATATTAAGCCTGTTAATGGAAAAAATATTCGCGAAAGTGGTCAAATATAGCATTTTTAAAGCTTGCCTATGCAGTTTCTTTAAGCGGCAAGAGAAAAGTACGATTATACGCACGTAGTTTGATCTGTGGACTTTCATAGCGTGTAATAAAATTACACTGTTAAAGATCTGATTTACACAGTAAAGCGTTTAGGCTGAAACACTGTACACCTTGCACGTAGGAGCGATGAGGCACTAGGCGTGCGTGTTAGTTTCACCCGTATCACTCCCTCTCTTCTTGACCTTGGACGCGCAGCTACATAGTCCTCTTAAGAGCCAGATACGCGAATACAGCAAAGCTACGAGTGGCGACGACGAGAATGACCCGCTGGAATGAAGCCTGCTGACTGTGAGCACCGGTACAGCGGGAAGTGATACGTGCGAGTGTAAAACATTCAAAATTATGACTATGCATAATGTGTGTAAATAAAGAGTGCGAATTAATGCCTAATTAAAGTACTTGTTACTGTCTGTAATATTTAGAGTTCAGATAAGACAAATATTGCGCATACTGAGAATAGCAAGAGTAATAGCAGATATAATTTATTACTGTAAATATATTTAAAATCAAATTGAGTTAAGACCTCCATCCCACACGAGCTCGGCTAAGCCCCTCTGGCATCTTATAATATATTTGGTATTTTACAAAGTAAACAAATTTGTTCAACTTTTCTCCTATTACTGGTTCGAAACGACATGAATTTGTAATATTTTTCGTCAAATTTATAAAAAAAAAATATATATATATTTCAACAACACACTCGCAATATCTCTGCGGCATCTTCGAATCAATATTAAGCATATATGGATGGTTTCGGTGAGAGGGGAAATTAAGCAAAATTAACTCTCAAAATTTGAAGTTTCATTTTAATTTAAACTGTGTTGCATTTTAAACACTTGTATATTACAATCTAAGTTTAAAGTTTACATTATTATTATTATTAGTTACCAAGAACAGCTGATCTGTGAATAGAAAGTGAAGAAATTTGGTCGGCTCTTAACATTGAGGTATTGAAAGGGTTGATGTGTGACAACGCAAAATAAATGTATATCAATTTGTCTAAGACCTCTTGTCTGCGTATAATCTCATGTGTGTCGCAGGGCAGTCAGCATAGCCAAAGTAATATTTATTTTATTTTGTTCACACACCAGCTGATACAGGAATGTTGTAATTTGTGCGTTGTTGGTTCCGTATAAGTCAAGTCTCCACTCGCTGTCTGTCAAAAGCTTGGCTTCGTAGCTGAGACAAGACCTTATTCTTGGGTAGGCTGACAAGGTGAAGATTCAATGAAAATGTGTAATGATCATAAACTTTAAGTACCTAATATGCGATATCTTGCATACATAGGTGGGGCACAGCATGAAAATTACACCGCAGAAATTTACAAAAAATAGTAAACAATTTTATTATACATTTGTATAGTCATTCTTGAACATCTCTGCAAGTTACACTATTTTAAAGCTGCTTCTATTTCTTTGAAAGTTTTTCCTCTAGTTTCAGGTAGGAATTTGTAAACAAACAGAATGCTGCCAAATGTGGTAAAACCAAAGAATATAAATGTGTTTGGGGTACCCACCGCATCCACGACATATGGGAATGCCTTAACAGTGACAAACATAAGTAAATATGCTACGGAGATCATTACGGAGCTCCCAATACCTCTGATTTTAACAGGCAATAATTCTCCAACCAGTGTCCAAGGTATAACCAAGTATCCGACTCCACTAAAGCTTATGTGTGCCAGCATGAACACCAAAGGTAGCCAATTCCACGATTGGTTTGTAGCTCCCAGTCCTACGGAATATTCAGTTAAGTGCATATATATTCCAATGGCAAACGAAGAAAAAACCATACCCCACCCAGATATAAACAGTAAAGTACGACGATCCACCACTCTAGAGAGAAATGCACACACTATGCTAATGACAAACCTGAATATGCCAAACATTAACATTGCATCATATTCATCAATTCCTGCTCCAAAATCCCCACCTAGTTTGATGAATACATCAACGGCATAAAATATTACTGTGTAGGTACCTGAAAGTTGTTGAAACAAAAATATACCAAAAAGTATAGCTATAGGTTTTAGATCTGCTTTGCTTAGCTGAAATGTAGATTCTTCTGAAAGATTACTTTTATCTTCTTTCGTCGCAACACTGCGTATGACTTGATTCAACACCACACGAGCATCCTAGGAAAGAAAAAAGAAACAATAATTAACTTGTGGAAGTACACATTCTGTCAAATTGGACCCTTCAACACTGTGCAGGTGTTCTCAGATGCTTCTGTCAGCTGTTATTGCACATTTAACATGTATCACAGAGCATATTTTCATTTGCTAAAATTTCTTTGCAACTTTACACACATTTTTCTGTAGACGGCATTTTATAAAAACCAATTTCAGATCCTTTGCTTATTGTAATATGTAATACAGTCAGAAGGTTCGTGGAATGGTGCCCGAGTGTAGACAGCTAAGCGCCACTGAGCCCTCTTAGAACACGTCCCTCAAAGTAGCCACTGTTGGTCATTATGTAAATCTGCCAACTTTGGTATAACTGTTGGAAACGAACAATACTGAAATACATTGGGAGACAGACCCTGTACGGCTTCTCTTGTTGCAATAATTATCTCCTCAGCCTAATGAAATCTATGCCCACGTAGCTCTGCTTACAAGTGTTGAAAAGGGAAGGGGGAGATGAATTGCATGGTGCGAGACCAGGCGAGTATAGATGGTGTGGCAAAACAGTGACCTGCTACCTTTTGCCAATTCCCTCTTGGAAAAGCACAGAGCCACGTGGTGGGGCATTTTGTAGCAACAGTCATTCCTTCGTATGCTACAGCCCAAGAATCTTGCGACTAATTGCATCATGTAGATGTCGAAAGATCTCCAAATTGCGTGTATTCTTTACAGTTGCTCCTTGTAGGATAAATTCCACGTAAACAATACACAATGAGTCAAATAACAGTTCAAGCATCGCCTTGCATTTTTACCTGTCTTGTCGCAGTGTCTTTCGTCGCGATGTTGGCAATTTAACAGGTGGCAGATTGTCGCTTCAGTTGCGGATCGTGCAGAAAATACCAAGTTTCGTTTCGTCTCCTGTTATGATTCGGTTGAGAACGCTCCATTATCGTCAGCACTATTGATATGATCATGAGATTGCCACTGTCTTGCATCAATATTGATCGTACACCATGCTGTGTAACACATATACAGATTATCCAACATAGTTTCGTGACAAATTCCATGGATAATCCCTGCTGCTGCTGCGAGATCGTATAAAATATGGGCGCCGTTGGCACCCACAGAAGTTGCATATTCTTCGATCTTTGTCAGCTCGGCTCGTTTGTGGGCGATCAATATGCCCATCATCATGCAAACTCTCTCTCCCCTGCACAAAGCATTGGTATCCCTAAAATACAGCACTGCGACCCATTGCGTCGTCGTCGTACATGCGTTTCATGATACTGAAAATTTTGCTAGCGGATTTGCCTAACTTGACATTTCCCCACTGCTCAAACTGCGACATTCTCGTGTTCTGCCGCTTGCATTCAAATATCCTTCACAACTGAGGCTGTCGTTCCGCTTACACTGTACTGTATACGAACAACTGCCAGTGATGCAATCTGCTGTAAGTGAACCACAGCGACACTATTCGGCCAGTCCTCTAACGTTTTGATCGTCACCGTGGTGCGTCGCAGCCTACACTCGGGGTGTCAATCCACGAACTTATTAACTGGTAGTATGATGAATTCCCTAAACAAATTTACCATCATTGATAGTATCAAATATATTGGTTTAATTTTATTATGAACTTGAAAGTGATCAGAAGCTTCTTTATTAAACTTATCAGTTATAGCTACTACAAATAAATAGAGTAGTCAGCAGCTGATAGAATGAACATCCGTCACAGCAGCTAAATTCATTCAATGAAATTTATCCAACCGCGAGGTCCAAGAGCATTCATAATTTTGACAAAAACCTGGATCTTTAAGAAAATTTCGAAGGATTTCAGGTAACTTTCACTTTACCTCATCATCGCGATAGAGCCATGAAATGGCTTTCGCTGTCTTTTCCTTGCGAGTGCTGATGTCACCTTTGCTGAAGGTAGCCAGCCAGTAGGGGCTTTCCGGCATCGGTAGAGTAACCATTAACCCAGCAACAGCAAAGCAGCAGAACCAGACGGCCATGGCATGCCACGTCAACCACATACCCAGCAAGCTCGTGAGAAGAATCCCGAAAGAGACGAACACGCTGTTGAAGCCCAGCAGCATTGGTCGGTAGTGGGGGTGCGTGACTTCGGAAACATAGACGAGGACTGTTGTTGTCAAACCTAAAAATAAAATAATACCATTAAATGCCGTAAATGATGGATATGTTGGGGGTAAATAAGAATGTCGGGTTAAAGCTGTTCCCAAGAGTTTCTAAAATAAAATTTTCAGAGTCCTTTGCAGCCAAACACGACGACTGTCATTCCAGAAAACTACTGGTATAATGTTACCGAATATAGTACACATTTCAGATTGTGAGTTTGCTAATGTGGCAATGTGTTTTAGGGGGTTGTAGATCTGATGGCAGACCTTGCTTATGCGTTTCCATAAAATAACGCAATTAGCCTCGGTGAGAATTGTTGGCATCATCCTCTCAATGGGAGAGATTTATGCACATTATTTCCTTAATGTCCAGTGGTTATTCGTTTCTATGGGGGTAGAAATGGCACTGCGAATTCAGCACATCAGTTTAAGCGTATGCAACTATGGGAAGAAGCATAGTGATGTGCAGGAGGGAGAGAGAGGTGCTACACACTTATTGTTATACACAATCAAGAGTGCTACTACTTTCGCATGTGACCAGCAGTACTCTAGCCACCACAAGGGTGTTAACTGGAATGTCTATTTGCTTCTTGTTGCTACCACTTTTGCTGTTGGATGTCAGATCCTACAGTCACTGCAAGCTGAGTAGAGAACTAGTTGTCCCGTTTCTCTGGCATTCCTGCATTAATGTAGAGAGATAAAATAATTCATTGTAGAATGCCACCCCTGTTGAGATCAGACGAGGCACACAATCAATTCTGAGCAGATTATTTTGTGTTAGCGTTAACATTTGTTTTGGGCAGTGTCGGATTAGATTCATATTTTCAGCTGCTACTTTTAGAGAGCCGAGTTTGTTTTAAAACATTTTGTTACAAATTATGAACTAGTTTCAGTTTAATTTACCAAACATATTATGCACAAAAAATATTTTGAAATTTATAAAATTCTCTTGGATATTAAATTTGTTTTGAAAATATTAATGATGCAATACTGCGCATAAGCATCTGTGTTATATCCCCTTTGCAATAACATATTGTTCAAGTGTGGTGAATGGCATCAATATTGCCGATACCTGGGTATATCCTTTGGTTTGCCAAGGGAGTGAGTTTCTCCACCTGACAGCTCTCTCTGCAACTGCAGAAAATAAATGCTCGTGGCAGCTCGATACCAGTCTAACTATGGTAGGCTGTCCGGTGAAAAGGTGTAAGCCGAGTTGTGCTCCGCCATTCTGCTTTATCAACTGCACTGCATGAGGAGGAAGGAAGGTGGTGAAGTGTGATGTTCTTAAGTGTAACCAAGGCACACATCGTTCTGTCATTGCCCTCTCCAGTAAGGTATACATGATTCTGATTAATTCCAGACCATAACACTGTGATATAGCTTTATAATTTTTCTGAAATTAAGCATTATTATGACTAATAACTTACCTTAAAAATTTTCGATTTTCAAATTATTTAATTTCAAAATATTATAAATTTTTCAAATTTCCTTCTGGTCCTACATATTTTAAATAGGACAATGATGCCATGAGGGGTCACCTAGATTGGCTAGACTCAGGAGGGTTTGGCAGTCCTGGGTATACATGCAGGTGACTGGTAAGAGACCTTCTATTGTCGACCAGGAGTAGTAATCATTTATTTCAGGTCCAGAGGTCCTAAAATTGAGCACGAAACACTAGAATAGTGTTGAAACAAGCAAATTAAATAATTCTGATAGTTTTGGTGTAAACTTTGTTTGATGAAACTGTGGAATCTAGAATTGAACTTGTCTGATAGTCATTTTAACGTATCTTACAGCTTTTTGGGTCAGGGGAGTTTGGAACGTCTCCTAGCACTCGCATAATAGGTATGTAGTACATTACTTGAATGAAAACATGGCCATTGCATGTCTAGGCTATCCCAAAGGCTATTCAGGAGGTGAGGGTACATAGTTTGCTCTACACTGACCAAGTTCTTGAAAAGGCCAGACTCAAGTTATGGTTTACATATCTCCATTGGGAAGTTTAGAAGTTGAACTACACAGCTTAATGACCTGGTAGATGACTTATTGTTGCTGCTCAAGATTAGCGAATGTGTGTGGTCAGATACTTGCTATAGCTATTGGTCAGTGGATTGACTTTGGTTAAAACTTAGGGGTATTTGTTTCTCTGCCACCATTCTACCTTAAAACTGAACTCAGCCCATATACCCCAGACTACACACTAGTGGGTGGTGCTCTGGGAGATCTAATCCAAGTTGATGGAGACAGTACTGCTCATATGAAGCTGACGACCATCCACTGATGGACGAGGGAAACAACTGTATCTAGGAAGTCTGGCCCTGATATCAGGCAAGAATATCCATACTATACCATTACCAAGTTTCAGAGTAGTTCTGGAAAATGTGTAGCACAGATTTAATGAGTGTAAGAAAATAGTTAACTCCTCCAAAATTAAAGCAATATGTATTGAAGAGCAAATGCATTTTGTGCCATGCCAAGTACCCTGTGATACTCTTTCAGCTCGCTCAGATGGCTGTGAAGAGTCGCGAGTTCAAGATGAGTTATACTCTGTCTTAGCACTCTGAAGCCCTCTGCGAGTATGGCCCTGCCCGCAGAAGATGAGGCAACGAAGCTATCTTGGGCCAGAAGTGCTCAAATTCCATTGCTACTTCTATCAGCAATTCTGGCCAATCTCTTGTCTGCTATGATTTGGTTTCTCTCAGCCTCAGACTGTAGAATGGTTCTCAATGGATAGACTAGTACTATTCCTCACCTATCCCATTGTCAGATAAGCTGAACACTGCACTGTTGCAAGCTAGTATGATATCTTTGTATACTACAGCGCTCTTGGGAATGAAGCTGGGTGGGTGACAGGTGTTCTTGGGTCCTGGGTTCTGATAAGTTCGGGTATGATGTGTAGGTGGGTTCTCATCATATTTACAGATGTGATGATAGCTGTAATTGCCACATTCACTGCACGACCATTTTCTCACCACTGTCTGTGATGGTTCTGCTCACATTTTATTTTTACTGGACATGTAGGTCAGGGTACAATATGTATGTATGTATGCAGCCACTGCCATTGAGCAAATTGCCAATGGTAGAGCTTCCATAATGTCCTTCTGGTTCCAGTGTTTCCTTTTGCTCTTGGGAAACAATCTCACAATTTGGGATTGGGACACGCCAAAGCACTGATTGAATTCTTGTACTCTTCCACGCATACTTTTATACTAACCACTCTTGTCAGACATCTTTAATTGCCACTCTGGATTGTGTGCTCACTACCCATAACAGCTAGAAAGCTGGGCAAAATTAACATGCTTTGTGTTTAAGCCCTCTAAGAGTTCGCTGTCGAGTGACAAGAAACCTCAAAGTTCTACTATGCTTATCTTAATCTTCAAACCGCCAAGGCTTCCTATAGCCGTTATCTGCTGTACCACAGGCACATGCCATACTGCTCCTGCAGGAAGGAATGGTCTGGCGCCAGACCCACTTCACTACTGGATGTACTGTAAAGGGACACCTACAAAAACTTTCCCATGACTTGCAAGACTGATTCAGTGGGGATGTTTTCACAGGTTCACCGCATTAACATCTACATGCAGCGTCTTGAGAGAGCAAGCAAGAGTGTGTCTCAGGGTGTAAATAGTAAGCGAATGACTTCCAGAATCCTCGCAAATTGCCCGAAATACTCTTGTGTGGGCGGCACGTGATGTAGGGGAAGAGCAGCAAAGCTGACAGGTGACAACACAAGGGTGTGTCCACCTGGTGTCAGCTCCTGACATACCTGTTACAAGCTTCAGCTCTTTGACACGTGCTTCATCATGCTGGAGGATCATACTATGAAGTCTACCCAGCAAGGGACAAGACTCTTATAACAGTGCCGAGCAGAAGAGTTGCTCATACATATCCCTTACTTACACACAAAGTTCATTACCCTACACACTTCCTGTAATTTTTTTTAGGCATTACATCCGAAAGAAATAATGCAATCATTTTTACATCTTATTTTAGGGTATGATGTTTTGATTTTACATAAGTCCACATGTAATTAAAAATATAATTTACCTCCACCTATTCCAGCCAAGATCCTGGCAACGTAAATAGCTACAACATTCGTTGCTGAAGCCACAAGGATCCATGACACAATCATTGGAAAAGCCGAGAAAATACTCGAAAATCTTCTTCCATACTTGTCCATCAATGGTCCAGACATCAGAGATCCAATAGGTGTGGTTATTGTCACAAGGCTTGCTGTGAGTGAAATAAAATTTAACAAGTAGGGAACGCATACACTCAGTGTTTTGTACACCACTAAGAAGATAATGTTGTTATAAAGAAATATATACATGTACATTATAAATTACAGAACTTAAATAGGCAGTTTAATCTAAAGGACTGGGTCCAGGTTATATATATATTTTTAAAGCTAAAGCAGTGCGCGGGGTTGTGCAAAACATTATACAGGCTCTTCAGAAACGCACTCGAAATATTTTGGAAGATGCTCTTTGTGGAAATGATTTAGACATATTCTTATAACATTGCACAATTTCTAAGGATATACACGCCCTTAAGAATCCAGTGTCGAAATGAATATTTTGCAAAATATCAGAAACAACATAGTCAGACTACAATTCCCCGGATAGCGTTTGGTGTAATCGGGATATTCATAAAAATAGGATGTCCATCCTCTAGTTGCATACAATTTTTTGCCTTAAAGTTTTATGGAATTTTGATGCAGTCTTATTGAGCTGTATGTCCTACATACCGAATAAAAATGGCATTAGTTTCGAGTGTACCTGGGACCCACAGTTTATGCTTAAAAAACATACAAAAGGCTTCAGCAGCGACGCTATAACGTTTGCCACGTAGACAAAACTTCTCACACGCGGGGGTAAACACGTCATAAACAACCAATATTGGGACGAATATTCTTAACTGGGACTTGAGTAGGAAATCTCATGAAGTCACACAATTTTATATTGTGCATATGCACTAACATGCCTTGTAGCTACGATCTCTTATGCACGCACAAAAGGTTCAATTAAGTCAGAAAGTAACAATCTCTGCACAGTACAGTTAATTTGTTATGATGGTCAACGCACCTGTTTCCATTACGCGTTTGTCAACTGCGACAAACATGCGATGATGGGTCACGCGGTTCGGGTATTTCTGCTCACACACATTACTTGCTCTCAGACCACTGCAGTCTGCCGCACTTCATCAAATGCATGTCTGCCAATTCCTCCCACAAACCTCGACGTGCTGTCTGCACTGCAGTCCTATACACATGCAAGCCTAGCAAGCATATTTTGTGTCGTTTCAATTGAGCTTTCGGGAATAGTTGGCCCAATATCATTGATTACAATGTATTTACCCTAGTTTTTGAAGTATTGCCTACGTGCCAGGCTTCTTATAGTCGCCGGTTAACACTTCTGTGTGTCCATTAAACGGAAACTGGGGATGCTAGGAAATTGCAACAAGAGGACCTTTTTTTTTTTTGTTAAGTAGGACGTACTGCGCAATACGACAGCATCAGAATTCCACAAACTTTCAAGGCAAAATAATTGCATGCAATTAGAGGGTGGCCACTCTTAATATTTTTATGGCAGGGTTTCCAAAGGTTGGAGGTCTCGATAACATTAAAGACCATCCAGAGAATATTTGCTTAATTTCAAGCTGCTTCCAATGTTTTTCAAAGATACTATTTATCATCTAAATTTTCAAGGGCAGATATCTGCCTTAGAAGTTAGGAAGGCGATAATTTGTATTACACATGTCTACCTTGCTTTCTCAGAGGAATCACCTCCCGAAATATTTTGGGCGAGTTTCTGAACAGTTTCTATAACGGCCAGTTTTATGTGTATGAAAAATAGTCTCTGAATATTTCTAATATACTTTTACATAAATATTAAGAAGAGTACGTATCTCCATAAAACCAATATTATGTAAATGTAAAACATTAAGTCAGTCTACAAAAGTCCTCATGTTAAAATCTATTCAAGCACACGACCGAATAAAATATTAGTAAATTTCCAAAGAAATAACTATATTTTAACTGTAAATTTCAATATGAAAAAACTGAAATTACCTTACCAATCCAAGAAGCTTCGTCCTTACTGATAGGAATAGAAGAATCGTTAGCAGCAAGTTGTGGTAAGAGTAAAGCAGAATATGCCATGTTGACTCCAGGTTGTACTACCTGGATGTATAACGCAAGGCATGCAAGAATCTGAAAAAAAAAAGAAAGTATTTTACAAATGGACTATAAGCACTCTGCTTATAGCGCACCAAAGCAGTACCACAAACTGTTACAAGAATTAGTTTGCGAATGCGGATTAAATAATTTTTTAATAATGTTTGTATAGTTTTCGCAAAACAAATCAATTTAAATTTTACAAATCTGTACGAGAATAGTTTGTCAGTTCAGAGTTGTCCAGTTTCATATACTGACATTCGTCAATTGCAGTAAAATGATTTATTAGAAATAAATTAACGATAGAAAAGAGCATGCATTTCACACAGTATATCATGGAAGTATTATTTATGTGAACATACTTCTGAAATGAACTGGAAATAATTTGGTAATATCTGCAAGGTTGCTTATTTAATCCAGTTCTACAAAATATGCCTACGTTTGAACTGATAAGCTACAATTTTATAGACTACTTACAGTCACAAGCCGCATACACTAACTTTATTGTAAACATATGCATGAAAATAATGCCTTTCATTTTGATTATCCACTCCCGATCTTTACTCTGGAACATGGAATGAATTCTCTTAATAGTGATGTTACACGAGAAAACCAGCAGCGTCGGTACTGGGATACTTTGGATTGAAGTAATACGCAACAATTCACCGCGGAAACACACCTTACCTGAGGAAGTGCGTTCTTATATGATGGCGCCAGGTGGATTCTCTCTTCATTGAGTAGTTGGTTCTCAGCATCCTTCTGGGTTATAAACCTGACAATTTTACAGACGCACGTTAACGTTTGATCATTTTCAGTGGTTCAGGTATATGCTGTTCACAGAAAACTGAGCACTCTTGAAAGACGTTCTTAAGATCTACTTGTGCGAACATTGTATATACCTTGCACCATATGTAAAATTGACAATGCAATGGGCCTTATCACTTTATTCTTACGTCCGTCAAGTAAAACTACAAAATTATTGAAAAATAAATATTCTACAAATTAGCTGAATTTTGCACTTCCATGCAGCAAAGAAAAAAAAGAGAGAAAGAAATAATTTCAGTAGTCACAAACGTTTAATGAAGACTTTTAATTCAACGTTAAGACAAACTACTTTTCCTACTCAGTTATAGGCCATTCACTGTAAAGTGAAGCACTTTTGATAACCCTCTCACGAGGAATACTAGTCAATAAATATATTTTATTTTAGCCTCGGGCGTTAACTTCCGAGTGCGGTGGAATATATGCACTGTGTTTATTACTTACAAGGAACTGTTTATTTAAAAAGATGGTTAAAGAATAAGAAATGGCTGAAAGAAAAACGTAACTAGTGCCACAAAAGTGCTCACTTTACCGTGAAAAGCCTATACTAACTTTATTATGCGTATATATGATGTTCACGGTAAAATGAGCACTTTTGAAGCCGTATTTAAGATCTACTCGTATACACGTTGTGTGTTCTTCCGCTTTATGTAAAATTAACATTGCCATGAGCCTCATCGCTTTATTCATGCGTCGGTCAAGTGAAACTGTGAAATTATTAGAAAAGTAAATATTGTTCAAATGTGCTCATTTTTACACTTCGATGTATTAGAAAATACAGAAAGCGTGAGAAATAATTTAAGTTGTCAGAAATGATTACCTAACAGTTTTTGTTCGACGTTAATATAAGGAACTGCTTTCCCCTACATCATTACCAACTTTGCAGGATACGTGTCACTTTTTGCGCCCGTTAAAATATATGCAGGTAGCAGCAGTGTGACTTTTTTCAAAGGTTGTTTTGAAAAAGCGTCCAATTAAACATGCACAGTCTATACCAGTAATTACGATATTGAATTTCAAATTAAATACTGCTATTTTCCACAAATTCTCAAGTCATATAAATTATATTGTAGGATTTAAAGTGTAGTCTCTTCGCGGCTTCTTCACACTTTTTGAAACAAAACTTTGAACGAAGAATCACCCCATGTATGCCATACTTATTTGTCTCCTAAATGTGTCTTGTACCACCACAAGAACTGTTTGTTAACATTGAAGGACCTTATTTTTGGTTCAATTGAACACTTACTTATATCAATGTTACAATATTTCATTTGTAATTATTATGAACTTGAACAGATAGGAAATGTGTGTGTTGGCAATGCCTAATAATAGTTCTTATACAAAATATAGCTACACCGGGTGTGCAAAAATGCAGTGTAACGTTCTAGACGCTGTTTAGCTTTGTTTGCACGAGGGGGGGGGGGGGATATCCTGGAAGTATTAATTGAGCGTGGCTTCAGAAAGTTGGATGTAACCACGAGTACACTAAGCCAATTTTTAAATAATTTGGATGTCAAAACTGAAAGTTAACTTATTTTATAATGCAACGAGACAGATTATTATCATGGCTTCAGTCAACTTAAAACCTGCCCAGAAAGGGCCATCCTACCTTGGTAGCCAACTTTTCAATAAATTACCAGAACACCTTCAAGGAAATTAGCCTACTCGCCTCCCACCAAGGCGATCCGGGTTCAAATCCCGGTTGGGTAACTCCGGATCTTCGCATGTAGGAATAGTGCCGGACGATGCCGTTGGTCGGCGGGTCTTCTCGGGGATCTCCCATTTCCCCACCCCCTCATTCCGGCGCTGCTCCATACCTCAATCACCCTCATCGGCTCTCAATACCCCGATGTTAAGAGCCGTCAAAATCTCTTCACTCGCTCTCACAGACTCTTTAAAAAACAGCTGAAAGAATTATTTATTGAATGTGCATTTTATAGCGCAGATGAATATCTAAACTACAAAAATTGAGAAATTACTGTATAACATATCATTGTACGCGTTTCTTGTTCCAGGTTTTCTCTCTCTCTCTCTCTCTTTCTTCTGTATCAGTAAAACGAAGACTCCTCACAGCATGTTGAAAGAAGATTATTCAAATTATGAAAAAAAAAAATATGATGTGTACGTGCAATCTGACATACTATATACATGTGTGTTTACTATATCCAGTGTATAAACTTTGTATACTGTAATTTTACTTGTCCAATATCTTTGTACAGCTATGTATTGAAAACAGATCTTACGAACGCAATAAAACAAACCGAAAAAAAAAACAATTTTGCTATAAAAGTACTTGACCTCTGAAGATACAAGGCTTCCTGTGACAGGTTAAACTTATAACTGCTATATCTGAGTTTGTAGACTATCGTGGGAGATATTTTGGGCTTGAATCTTATGTAATATACCGTATTTGGTGGTTATGGTTGGTATACCGTAAGCATGTACCGTCTTCAATCACCAATGGACTGGGTCTGGTCTCATACCTGCATCAAATAGTATGCAGAGCTTCATAAACACACACTTCTATTTCTCTGAAGGCAAGGTCGTTATTAACTTTTGCCATGGAGACCAACTCCAAACTGGACATACTGTATGGTACATTTTCGGAAATATCATCGATGTAACAATCCGCGTACGCCGGAGTCGGGAAATTACTGTTCTGGTCGAGTTCCGCCTAGTTGAAGTATCCGCCAGTTCAACCGGCCTGAAACTTCTGTGGATCTGGTGGAAGTGCAACTAAAGCACCAATAAGTCAATGCATTTTCGAAAAGAACACTGGAAATACACATAAAGGCTGTTCACGATAAAGTGAGCGCGTTTCAAATTAACCTTGGGGAAAAGAGTCACTGCCTCTACCTGCGTATATTTTAACGGACGCACTGAGTGACATGCGCTCGGTAAAGTTGGCAACGACGGATGGGCAGTAGTTCCGTATCTTAACTTCGCATAAAGTGTTAGGTAACAATTTGTGACAACTTAAAAATTGTTTATTTCGCTTTCTGATTTTTCTTTTAATGCAACGAAGTGTAAAAATTAACATATTGGTACTTTTCTAATGATTTCAAAGTTTCACTTGTCCGACGCATGAATAAAGTGATGAGGCCTATAGCAATGTTAATATTACATAAGGTGGAAGAATACACAGCGTACATACAAGTAGATCTTAAGCAGGGCTTTCAAAATGGCTCGATTTACCGTAAACAGTCTATACAGACAAATAACTTCTAAACGGTAAAAATCAAAAAAAGGCAAATGGCCAAGTTTAATTGCAGCAGAAAAAAGAATTGCACCTTTAACGGTGCGCAAATACTGTAGAATATGCGAGACTATTATATTTTATAAATAAAGCGTGTTAATTAGAAAACGCGCACTTACAGTATTAACTTGTTTCTCCCCCAAGTTATAAAATTATTTGGATATGTGTATTAATTCCGTTACATTCATAACAATACTATACAAACAACCTGTTTTCCAACAATTTTCTTAATCTGTGTTACACTATTGTTCACCAATGGTATGTCTATTTACGAATATCTGAAAACATCCCCCCCCCTTTTTTTTTTAAAGTATAATTCAGTAAAACTATACATGCTTTTTTAATTTTAATTGCGTGGAGGTCATTTCTGGCAACTCGCAGCCACACACACAACGTTGAGTTCAAAATTCCGCTTATATGCCATTCATTTCTCAGCAGCAACTATCATGAAACAAGAACGCTCAACAAGTCATCAAATTTAATTTCCAACGATGTATAGAGCCAACAAGACACGAAGCAACTGAATACAGCAAATCTGAAAACTTTTACTTGCCCACTTCAAGAATTAATGTAGGCTAACTGAATATTTAGTAATCCTGCTGCCCACTACGCTCAGTCTGAAAGCTACATATTAAAAGTTAATCCACTCTATTAAGTTACATGAACTGAAATTATGGTTTACTTTTCAGGTCTGTTGAACAGAGTAGTAGCGAAAACAAAATCCCTTATATTAGCAGAATATATAAAGTATTAAAAAAATTTGCTTACCTTTGATCGTCACTCATGTTTATTAAGCGATCTTCTGCGTACTTACTGAAATAGCTAAAAACCTGGAAAGAAATAAAATATTTAAATTAAATAGAGAACAGACAAGACCGCATTTGGTACTGTCAGTGGTTTGTGTATGCTTAACATTCACTCCTTATCCCTATATTCTATATAACCTAAAGATATTTTTTGGGACACGTGTGTACTGCGCAACTTACAATTTCAGAGTGTGCGAATTTCCCCTGGGTGCTTTTATCTCAGATCCAATTTAGTTCACACATTTTCCAGGCTGGCTCTTGGATGGAATAGTTTCGAGGCATAAAGTGGCTTACTTGCGTCAGCCTCTTCTCAGGGGCAGAGTTACCAAATAGGACAGAGATAAGCAGTAGAGAGGTGTTTGTAGCCTGTAGCACAAGACTAGAAAGCAACAACACAGTGATATTTCCTTGAGAAAATGGGTGCCTGGAAACAATTCACTACTTTTCCCGAGTATGATGCTCTTGCAACTTTACTGCATCTTGAACTGATCATCATTGATTCTACTGAACACTACGCCATGATCAGCCGACCTCCCGTGGCGCAGTCTGTTGGTGCGCCACCGATCTGGGGTGGGAGGCTCTGGGTTTGAATCCCGGGTAAGGCATGGGTGTTAATTTAAGTTAGGTTATAAGTTAGTCTGTAAGCCGTCCCCTGCTAAGCTTTAAAGCATAAAAGCGGGGGACGTTAAAAAGCTCTTTACGATACAAGTTACCATGATCGACACCTGCTACTTCGCTGTGTAACTGACTTTCACAGTGTTTCATAATTATTATGAAACACTGTGAATGTGTACGTCACTTTTATACTTTTTCCCAGGCATTCAGGTAACTACGCCAAGCCTCCTCTCCCTAATTCGGACATTTTGAGATAGCATGTAGAGCTATTTGTTAAACATTAATATATTGTACATTTTCTGGGCAGAATAGTCCGAAATAACCCTTTGATTTTGCCAGGGAATTGTATGGTTTCTCTGAGTACTATAATGGAATGGTACGGCATGGTTTAATAGAAGTTTAACTTTGAAACAAACTGTCATAGTTTTTATAAAGCTGCTCGTTAATTGAAATGTAACACTGCATGTTTTATACCAACACATCTGGACCAAAGCTTGCTGCATTTTGGCGACTACTTTCGTATTATGTTCTTACCTTACTACAGACATAATTATTTATTTATAAAACACGCTTCTTTATATTAAACTGTATTAGGCCTACGACTAATTTTACCTTTCATTTAAACATAACTTGCATAAACACCGACAGGACAAAAGTCGTGGGATCGCAGTATGTAAATGTAAATCTGTGACACCACCATACCGTTACATCTTGGAGGTGCCCAGACCTCTGACATCATGAGAGCGAGAGCGCGCGAGTGCTCGTCATTGCATTGCATCACATTGCGGCCTTTCATGGACTCCCATACGTCCCCAACTACGGGGTATGCAAGCAGGATAATGCATGTTATCAGCACAAGTTGTCCAGAGTTGGTTCGAGAAGCATTCGGGAGTGTGACGATTGCTGTGAGGCCACCTCGTTCGCCCAATATGAACACCATCAAGCATTTATGGGACGCGGCGAGGAGGTCCATTCGCACCCAAGGTCCTGCGCCTACAGATAGCAGGGAACTATGGGTAAAGGTTGTCCACGATAAAGTGAGAACTTTTGAAATAAACCTTAGAAAAAAAGTCGTTGCTCTTACCTGCATAGATTGTAACGGGCGCACTGAGTGACATGCGAACAGTAAAGTTGGTAACGATGGATGGAAAATAGTTCCATATCTTAACGTCGAATAAAAAGTTTCAGGTTACCATTTGTAATAACTAAAATTATTTCTTTCACTTTCTGTTTTTTTTTTAATGTATCAAAGTTTAAAAATGGACATGTTTGTAAAATGCTTACTTTTCTTATAATTTCACAGTTTCACTGGACCGGCGCATATATAAAGTGACGAGGCTCATGGCAATGTTAATTCCACATAAGGCGGAAGAATACATGACGTTCGTACAAGTGGTTCTTAAGCAGGTCTTTCAAAAGTGCTCATTTTACCGTGAATTGCCTATAGTTATCAAGAAGGCATGGGTCTATGTCCCTACACAGGCGTTTCGTCCACTTGTGGAATCTATGCCACGAGTTTCTGCACTTCGCTGTGCTAGAGAAAGGCCTACACCTTATTAGACCCGTATCCAATGACTTGATATGTCAATGTATATGACTCACCCAGGATTTGAACCCAGTGGCTTTAATGACCTCTGGGATGAGGTGAGGGGAGGGGAGGCAGCACTAGTTCATGCTGACACGCAGGGAGTCTTTCAGCTCCTATGCCAGGAATATCTTTACAACAGCACCTAACATCCATTACGTATTTAACTCGAGAGCACAAAGCGAGAGTGAACACTTACTATATAATTGCTTCTCATCCCTTCTCACTTTGTAGCAAGCAACACTGTTTTATAATTTAATCACATCTAGGTTTGTATTTAGTTTATAATCAGTGATGTTAGAAACATTAACAATTTTATGTAATTATGAATTGTGTACTATTAATAGCAATCACACATGCTTGTTTATATTTAAAATCTGAAGTGCAGTAGTACAAGTTTAAGTGTCTAAATGTCAACCAGTTATCTTCTTAACTTCTAACAGTAGTCCTACAGTTTAACAGAATCTTACAGAATATTACAAATTGGATCAATAATACGACGTGTTTGGTTGGTCGGTGCACCCCACATGCTTCAAGCATTCACTTATTGCTATCCAGCTTTGTTTTACAGTATGGCTTTCCATAGAATATCTATTTCAGAATTTTAAAACTTTTAGCACATGCACAGCTCACTTAATGTCGTAATTCAAAAAGACCCATGCAGAAAATTGGTACATTGCGAGAGTTTTTCAACTAGCGAATTTCAGATGATGTGATAAACACATTAAATGAGACATCCTTAAACTTCTCAACGCATCATACCTTAACCAACATCCAAATAGGTAATACTAAAACATACAACACATACAGGAACCCTGAATTATATCTGTGACATTCCCCCTCGAATGACATTCTATCCAATATAATGTCTCTGAAATGTTGAAAGACATCCTTACATAATGACTTGGTGAAAATGTCAACTATATCTTCACCCGTGGGAACATATGTTACAGCTAACACACCTTTTGTGTACATATATTTCATGAAATTTTACCTGATGTCTATGTGCTATGCCCGTTTAGAATTTTCTGGGGTTTTTTTATGGTGACTAAAGCACTAACATAATCTATGTTTAACACTGCATTCTGCATAACACAAGAGTTCATTTCACTTTCTATTCCAGATAAATTAACAAATTCTTGTGCTACATATTCTGCCTCCATTGTAGATAAAGCTACACAAGATTATTTTCTGGAAAACCACGCAATTGGAATTCCATTGTACAAAGCAATAAACCCACTGAAATTTTTTCTATCCATAATGTCACCACCTCAGCCCGCATTACAATAACCAACCATTCCACTAGATCCCCGTTTAAAGGTTAGGCCAAAATTTTGAGTATCCTTAAGATACCTTAACATTCGCCAACATCATAGTTTTGGGACTTTTGAAGAAGATCGCTGCATTCATTTCTCCTGGCTGTCGCATTGGTGCACTGCTCGGACCACCATGTCTAATTGAATTCGATAAACGGGGACTTTCGCATCGGGAGATAGTGTCGAACGTTATCATTGGCCAGTGTGTTTCCTCAAGGTGCTGCCGTACTCGTTAGCACTATATTGTGTCGCTGCCCTATGTCGTTGCCACACCCCCATCGACACTAAAGACCTCCGCTGTAATTGAGTATAGGCTGTTCACGGTAAAATGAGCACTTTTGAAAGGCCTGCTCGAGATTTACTTATACGCACGTTGTGTATTCTTCCACCAAATGTAAAATTAATATTGCCATGAGCCTAATCACTTTATGTATGCGAAAGTCAACTGAAACTGTGAAATTATTAGAAAAATAATTATTTACAAACCTGCTCATTTTTACACTCTGGTGCATTAAAAAAAAACGGAAAGCTTAATTAATAATTCAAGTTATCACAAATGGTTGCTTAACACTTAATTCGTCGTTAATATATGGATATCACCCCCCCCCTCATCCTTTCCAACTTCACTGGGTGCATGTCACTCAGGACGCCCGTTAAAATATATGCAGCGAGGATCAGTGACTTTTTCCTAAGGTTGATTTCGAAAGTGCTCACTTTATCATGAACAGACTTTATCACCCGAAAATCTCTCCGACATCTTACATTTCTGACCAGAGAAACAGTAAGGAATGTTCCAACAAGAGACGAGTGTCAATTCGTCAGTGTGTGCGCACACGTGAGTGGAAAATGACAGTAAGCACAATGGCTTGAGGAGAAACTCACCCAGTCATTTTGGATTCTTGGTTTTCTATCTAGTTTATGTATTAAAAAAAAAATAAGAATTCTGAAATAATCCTATACCCAATTAACTACTGACATAATATACTCGAGTTAGGAAGAAAAACGCGATTTCTTATTGGAAAGTTTGGCGTAGAGAACATTTCCGCCACTAGGTGCGCAGTGTTCCAAAAGGCAATTTCAAATTTAAATTTCAAGCTACATGAATAATAAAAGAAAGATTTGACTTTGTTACGAAGTTATTTTGTATTTGATTTATGATTACTACAATACGATTGTCCTGTTTTTAAAGTAGAAAATTGGGAAAATCTGTTGCATTGCGCTTACATTGTGGGGGAAATTTTTCGTTGCCAAACTTCTAACATTGATCTTCTCGACCTGTTGTACAAGTGATGTTGACCGCACGCTGTACAGACAAGACAGGGGAACAGCGAGCTCATAATTACGTCACAATATTATTTTCGCTATAATCTGGCAAAATTAGTAAGTATTTTGACACAAATACTTATTCGTAGTTCAGTCGACATATCTGTACTGTCGTGTAACGTTAATAGGTAGCAGGGGATAGGCCTTCTTTCGTAATTTCCTTAAAATATAAAAAATAAAGAATCCAATATGGTGGGAAGTTTCCCCTTAACACCGCCGCGGTACGAGGTCAAAGCGCTTATTTCAACACTGTGAGAAGTTTGAGGTTCGCAGGCTTCCACAGTCGTCGTCTGCACGTGCTTGGCATCCGAGTTCTTGCCGCTTCCGTCTGCAGGGTGAAATAGTATATAGGCTGTTCACGGTAAAGTGAGCACTTTTTAAGGCCCTTCTAATTTTTCCTTTCATTTAATTTCCATCTTCCTGCTGCTTTTTAATATAAACTTTGCAATGTGACCAATGAATACATTTCACCGCTCTAAAAATTTAATGCCACAGGCTGCAGTAAGATATATTTATTAATATTTAATGCCCGTTGGGAGGGCCTTAAAAAGTGCTCACTTTACCGTGAATAGCCTACAGCAGCAGTAGCAGTTCACACTGAAGATGGAGGTTGCCATGTCTTTCGAAATGTCGGGACAAAATGCGACAGTGACACGGCTACAATCCAGGAACAAGCGAGTGTGAGTATGGAGACCTATCATTGAGCCAATCGCGAATCCTCGATGTGTTTAACTTGCATTACAAGCGCAAAAAAAATAAATAAATTTAAAGCTATTACCTTCGTAACTTTTCTACCGTCGCGAGCAACAGCCGCCTCGCGAATACAGACACACGTCCCAGAAGTTGTGAAATCCCGAGAGTTGAATCAAATTTGGACTATTCGTACAGCGGTGAGCTTTCATGCGATCCCACTGCTGCAGACTTCTTCCTCTCGCATCGGCTGGAAGACTGTGCACCAGACAAGACACCCGAAATTTAACAATAAAGTCGCGGAGTCCAACGCAAGCAATGGAACAAATATTGGTTTATCGCGACCAAAGTCTTCCCTCGGATACGTAACTTTTTTTTTCGCGGCTGCTATCCGCTCGTAGATACGCTATCTTCAATGTAGTAAAACACTGTGTTACTTTTTTTTTTAATTAAGGTGTCGATGTGCTGAAACCGTACGTAAGCACTAAAGCGATTACAGTTAGTGCTGGTATTCAACTGTTACCGTGGGCTTCTCAAAATTATGTAATACCAAACTTAAGTCCGGTGTTGCTAGGTTCAGAAAATATTAATTTATTTTATTGCTAACTCGGGATTTGGCTTAAAATGCGTCAAAATACGAGGCTGCGGGTCGAGTCGGTTTTATTTTCCTCGTCAGCCTACTGCACGAATCGTAAAAATGTAACGTAATTTGTTGGACTTATTTTGAAAGAAAGTTTTATGGAACAAATTTATGACGCGAAAAAAATTTTTTTACATTATAGTTGCTAGTTATGTCTGCGTCGATCAAATTAAACTGTTCAGTTTTAGTAACGAAATATGCTACTGTTTTCACTTGCAGTTAGGTGGACAAACGAAAAGGAATTTCATTGACTAGAGATGTAGACATTTCACTTTTAATAACTTAGCGAACATCGTCTCCAGACTGACTGGAGCTGAATCACTTTATACTTTTGACCTTTATTCACGTATTCGTCGATAATTGCTAGGTTTAGAGTGACAGCATTGAAGGACAAATTTTTTTAAATATACTTTTGACTTGCCGACATTTATAATCCATAACTCTAAAACCTATTAAGCAATGGGTTTTGCAGTAAATGCAGATTTGTTTTCAACTACACACTATTCTGAAGGTTGCTATGCAATTTTAATGCACGGTATTTCTGTAATATTTACGATAAACTCTGGTTTTAGTTCCACCTTCAAGGGCTCGTGCCGACTCTTACGAAGAATTTCCAGCCATAAGTAGAATACATGTTTTTGAATTACTATATTTCTCCGTGAGCCGTCAGGAGTATGCACAGACTGAGGTTATCATCGTTACAACTCATCTTGTGCAACTCCGCTCGATGTCCCAGAAGTGCTGGTACAATAATTCACGGCACCGCTGGCTTTTTGTCTTCTAACACACCGTTTCCCACAAACCCACTATTACGTAAAGTTTGAATACAATCCTGTTTGAAAAGGTAAGGTGCACAATGCTCTACTTGACTCGCTGAACACAACAGAATAACGAAATAAGATTAAAAGCAAACTTCTATATAATGCTCGTGAAAAAAAAGGGTGGTAAAACGACAGGTATATCTGAGGAATCCCCGTTTTATTATATCAAGTAGTTGCTACATATATTTTTCAAGTACGTACATAATTATTTGAAAATTAACTTGATATCATAGCACATTTTTAAATCTGACTAATAGGCCAAAAGATAAATTTTTTTCTCTCGATATTTAAAGTTAGCTTCACATTTTATCCAAGGTAACACCTCTGGATTGCTACAAGCGTTTCGTGAACCACTCATATATTTTAGACAACATTTTGTTACCGATCACATCCTTTTTTTCAGCACTTTTCTGTATGCCTAACGTAATTAGTATTTCACCTCTTCCTCCCCCTCCTCCACAATCACAGGGCCTGCGGGCTGAGTGCTTAACAGTGCTGCCGACTGGTGCTTGTATCAACAGTCCTTGCAGACGGCCCACATGTGTTCCAGTAAAACACATACCAGTCTAGCAAACATTTCTTGCTTAGCTCTCGTTGAGATGCACGTACAGTACACAAGAAAGCCCTGTCCGGCCTGGTCAAAACTATGTATTTCATTCGGCCTTTTTTGAAAAGACAGAGCAGTTTATGTAAGGCATCCATTAAATGTTTGTTTCCAATAGTCGCTCAGCGGCCTTCACCTAGGATATTTACTTTTGTACGTAATTGCGGACAAATACCTATGGCTGATATGTATTCATTTGTCACTTTTGGTAAATTACTGCTGTTAAAGAAATGGCGACATAAAACCCATAAATGGACAGTTTGAAATGTAACTTCGAGAAACCATTGGCTGAATTATACACATTTTAAAATGCCAATTTCTACTATCCCCCTCTTGTACGGAATGACTTTTTTAAACAGCGACATGTCACTAAACCGTAACTCACGATTTAACGTCAAAATTAGTTTTATTCACTATCACAACAAATTTCGCTGCTAAAAGAAGTGCCCAAAAGGCACAAACATTTTCCTGTCTGCAATTTTATTAGTAATGGTTGAACGAATGCAAAATGAAATTACTGCTGCGCATCTCCAAACCTTAAGCTATTTCATGATAGCACGTACATCTTATACAATTATATATACTGAAGGGTAATTTCCCCTTTTTAGAATATTAAGTAACAATGCATTTCTTGCCAAACAGAACCACCAAATACTATGTTATAGAACTGACGGCACCCAAGGAAAATTACCATAGTAGATCACTTGGGTGAGTAGGGTACTGCCTGAAGCTACAGAAATGTTGGGAGAACTCCTACAGGATCTCGAAGCAGATTAACGCTGTGATATTTTGGATTCTTCGTCAAGGCTCTTGGGCCAAGTTCCACGCCGACCGACTTGCACTATGCGGAAGTTCAGGTTGGATAGTCTTCGGTATCAATCTTAAGTAAAAACTTCAAAATTCCATTAATATGAAACATTCAGCAAAAATTATTTTTTTTTGCAGAGCACTGTAGTGCTTACAAAAGAACACCGTTAGGCAGTGAGTACTGCTTAAAAAAGTATTTGACAAGTGACAAGAGTCTGCAAAATACCAAGGAAACAAGGGGAATAATTTATCGATATGAACAAAGATACCAGGTACCAATGTACATACAAAAGATACTGGTCGTTTCAAATCAATGTTTACACGCTTTAATAGTATCTGTTATTCACCTTCAAACACAACCTAATGGGATTTCTTGTACTTGACGCTAGAACGGCAATGTTGGGTATGGGCGAATTTTAACAGTTGCGAATTTTCAAAGTGTCCATCAACAGCGAGACCTCTGCAACGCCGTATAACAGAACGACAAACAGCAGCCATTGTTTCCGTGGGAGAGGATTCGCCCATCATATTGTCTAATAGTTTATGTTATAAACGGGCAGAGAATGAAAACAATTTGGGTTATCCGCTAGAAGAAAGAAAAATATTGCACTTAAATTAAATCTAAGAAAATTGCAATTTTTTTTTCATTTAGTATATAATGAGTATTAGTACTAAATAAAATTTTCTTCCCATATATATATATATAATATATATATACACACACACACACACAAAACTAAACATTTTTTTTTTTTTTTTTTTTTTTCAAAATAGAACAGAGTTAATTCTCTAAACAATCATGATAACCAGGGAACAATTTATTAACTGCGGACATGTTGGGTGATGCATGGATCTTCAGTTGTGACACAGGCACAAGTTTTGAAATAAGACTAATAACACCTGTAAACATTCATTTCTGTGTAGTTCACCCCTGCTCACTGGACGAGATCTAAGCGATATCACGTACTAGACAGGGGCGATATAATTTTGGATTTGGAGGGGACAAACCAGCGAGCTTGAGTTTGAATAAGAACGTCGATATCAAAGTTTTAGAAGGAATGTTTTGTTTAGAATATTATAGATGAGGGAGAGGAACTTTATACACAGCATTAACACCGATGTAAAAATTCACGTGTGTAAATGCGTACAGTTGGAATGGAAGAGCAAAATATATTTTATTACAAGGGACTGCTTGAGCCGCAAACACCTTCCCACCCTTAACCGATAGTTCGATTTAATTCGACGATATAGTACTTTGTCAAAATACATTTTTATGTACCATTTGATAAATAGTTTTACGTCTTTGGGAATTTACGACAAAGTGGTAACTATAAAGTGCAATTTCCACTTACCCGGCTGAAGGAAGCCAAGACAACTGGCCGGAATGCAGGACCGCAGCAGCGGATGCACGACAATACAGTTGCGCATGCGCACTGGCGAGACGACATCACCGACACAGCGGACCACACACACACACACACACACAGGCCGTCAATAACCTCGGTGGTGCGCCTCTTGAACACCGCCGACCACGACCCACGCTTTCCTCAGTGCCTTATCGCCAAATTGACCCTCCGGCTTTCACTAACCGCTGGCTGCACCTACGTCGCGTCCACCGTTGCCCGAGCTAAATCCTAATACAAACGGACATCTTTCTTGTACCAGAAAGTGAGCTCTTTCATGTACACACCGACTTGCATCGTGTGAACGGCCGCCGAGTATGCTGGTTACTAGAACATAAGAGCTTGTATACTAGCTAGTGCCATATAGGGAGGGTCCTATTTTTCACCATCTTCCTTCTGCAAGTCGAATGTAAACAAAACATATATTTTGTTGATACTGGCAATAAGCAGATATGTTAATGTTTTAATGCGATAAAATGTTTAATAGTCTCACTACCGTAAATAATGATTCTCTATATGAATTAAAAAAAAAAAAAAATAGACAGGTTTGTCTTTTTTTGTGAGTGATTTTACATGTTCTACATTTTTATATATTTAATGCTTCAAATATGTCCGAGTGGAGTAAATCTTTTATTCTTTTTTATTGCAGATGCTATTGACAATACATAAATTACCCCCACAACCCCAAAACTGCTTCCAAATCATACGTAGTTGACATCAACCATCCATTTTCTTGCTCATCAGCTAGTGTCGTGTGTATGGATCACACAATTCCGTGCACACTAGCTAGTGGGCACTTTAGTGTTCAATTTATTGTTCACCTTTATTTTCACTTTCTTGTACAAGAAAGATGCCCGCGTATACCAGGCTTTACAAACATCAAAGGAATATATTGTACGTGCAGTTATCCTCCACGACAGTCTCCCATATCTTCCCACTGCACAATCCGCTTTGCGCGGGTCTTCTGTGCCCTTCCATATAGACTCTTAAGGTGGGTTTACAATTAAAGACTGAAGAATTAAGAATTGTACTTAACGACTCAATAAGCACACGGAAAATGAACAGTAAGAATGTTCGCAGTTTATGAATGAATTAGCGACTGTTAAGTCTAGCCAATCAGAATCGTAGGATACTAAAGCAACAGACATAGCCTGGAAATATGGTCTAGAGTAGAGATTATTTACATTATATTTAATTATTTGTGGTTACTGCTTGTGTAATCGAATTGAAAAACTCGTGATATCTCAGGCCTATAGAAAGGGAAGTCTATGAAAACATTGGGCATTTACATCAATAAATCTGAAAAGGCTAATTAAAGCGAATTCAATAATCTCTTCCAAGAAAGAAAACGTGACCACGAACTGTTCTGTAAATTAAGAGGCTATTGTCTCTCGATTAAAAGAGTTACTTTCATACCATTTAACAATACGACATAACCTAAATACAAGATGTAAACACAGTTTCCCGCCAAAGAAAAAATTCCTTGGGCTCTGATTGGCTACTTCGTCTCGAATTGTACTTACGATACAAAATATAACGATCTCTTGTTACGCCAAGATCGCACACGACCCATTAAGACCCGCACACCGCAGCCATATACTAATACCTTTGAATATATCGAATCTTATCTTAAGCACATGGCGCACTTATTCTGTTAAGTCAATCGTAAACCCACCTTTACTCTTTCGGGGTGTGGCCATGGCACCAAACAACCCTAGTCGTAATGCATGGGAACCTTTTAAACTTAATCAACCCGACCTAAGGCGTACATGGGTTGCCCTGAGACGCATCCCATTCTAATTCTCATACCGCCGAAGGTTGGGTTTAGTTTAGCGCCATACCTTGACCATACACCTATGCACCATTTCACATACGTACACTAAATTTTGACAGTTCATAGTGCGGCCACAATGTATTATTCCGCCACAGCTGTTCTGCCAATGAAGAAAATGCCTGTAAAAAAATTCTATAATTCCAACATTTTTATTTTCACCACAGCCAAATTACAGCCGATATCTGAAGAATGCTCTGGATTACTGATCTCGTTCTCTCAGCCCAACTCGGGGTGTGTGGAACCTTCGAGATGGTCAAGACTAGACTATAAATTTCGCAGCAGGCCCCCGCGCCGGCTGTTGGAGTTGGAGCAGACGAATCAATGAGTGGCTGAGTTTCGAGCGATAGAAGAACGAGCGGCGTAACCAGCAGTGGGGAAAGGAAGTCTGGGACTGCGAGTGTCAAGAAGCGACGCATGCGGCTGGCAGGCTGGACTATTGGACTACGTGCGCGAGTGAAAGGCATTATAATTGATGGAAACAGCTATACTGAACACGTGCTAATAATCGGTATGAGTTAATTGACTGTAACCAACAGAGACAATTACAATTAAGGACGTTAATTAGAGTTGGAACAGACACATTTTGCACTCACAGTTAAATGAAAAGATTAAAAGTGGAGACAGCTAAGTAATACTGTAGATAATAGCAGAGTGAAAAAAATTACAAATCAGATTTAGTTCCTTTTATTTATTGTTTTTATTAAGACCACCATCCCTCACCAACTCAAGATACACCTCTCAGGCCCTCACATGTAACAATATGTTGCTGTTGGTGCCAATGCGAGTAATAAACATACTTTTTTACGTAAGTATTTTAGAGACGTTTTTGTAGTGAATGGACTATAAATATATTCGTAAGCAGAAACCTCTCAGAAATAATTAACAGTTCTTAAAAGACAACTATACGAGACTGAACTGTTGCTCTCTGCTGGCGTAGGGCAGACTAAAAAAAAATTCCCTATTTTATATTTGCACAAAACAACGTTCAGATTGTGCACATTGCTCGCGAGTACTCTTTTCTCGCATAGAAAAACAAAATTGTCGTGGCCTGTCAAAACCACAAATTCAGTGCTTGTAAGACGCATAAATAAAATAAGCGAAAACTAGTTCACAAAATTTAACGATGGTGACAAAGGTAATGCCTTGATACTTTACGGTGTTCCTAAAGCCAGTTCACAATAAAGTGAGCACTTTTGATATCAACCTTAGAAAAAGTCACTGCCTCTACCTACATATCTTTTAACGGGCGCACTGAGTTATATGAGCCCAGTAAAGTTGCCAATGATGGATGGAAAGTAGTTCCATAGCTAAACGTAGAATAAAACGTGTTATGTAACCATTTGTGGTAACTTAAAATTTCTTTTGATTTCTGAGTTTTTTTTTCATGCATAGAAGTGTAAAAATCGAGTACATTAAAAAATATCTACTTTCCTAATTATTTTACATTTTCACTTGACCGACGGATGAATAAAGTGCTGAACTCCGTGGAATGTTAATTTCACATAAGGCGGAAGAAGACACAACGTGCGTACAAGTGGACCTTAATCAGAGCTTTCAAAAGTGCCCATTTTACCGTGAACAGTCTATAGCAAGTTTTCACAAAAAATCAGAGCGCTACAAATAAAAAAAATGTAAAAATCTCTTTATTTTGAGCCATTACTTAAGCATTTTTTTAAAAAATATCTCACGTATTATTTCACTGTGAATTATTTCATTTCAGTAAGCGAGTAAATTTTTATTTTTTGTACACACTAAAAAAATATTATTTAAATTTTCACACTTCCAAATGCAAACAAAAATACTCTCTAAAATAATTTTATTTGAGAAAATAGTCTTTGTGAGTAATGTTAACAGGCTGTACAATATTTCTTACAGATAGAAAATAATGAATAGCAGCTCCCAAGCTTTGATTTCTAATACCAAGTAGTGAAGAATATTTATGAATAGATTTAAATTAATACGAAATGCAGGTGTCTAAAACGCGTGATCTGTTGAAGTTATCATCCTTACGTCCTCTGAAGTCTGCTAAACTTCTCTGCACTGCGTTGCAAGTCCTGCGTGACTCAGGTCCTGCGACTTAAAGTGCGCCCGGCCTAAATTGCTTCCACAAGCACAGCGGCACTCCGTAGTACACGCTGTTCACGGCAAAGTGAGCACTTTTGAGGCGCTAGTCACTTTTTTCCTGTAGGCCATTTTTTTTATACTTCCACCACTTTTTAAAATAATTATCGCCATGTAAGTAATAACACACAACATATATATTTCACCGGACTTGAAAGTTAACGTCTAAGGCAGGATTTACTACCCGACGCGTCCGTCCGTCATTCGTCCGTCAATCACGTGACCAACAGCCAGTCAGAGATGGCCATTCCGTCCGTCAAACCCTTGGCAAGCTTTAACTTTTGACGGACGAAATGATCAAATTACAGCCTTTCCAAACTTGCACGTTTTGTTTCTCGTTCAACCAGAGTTCTTTACAAGGCTGTGTAGTGTGTGTGTGCAGAGTTTCGTTTAGGCTGTCTTTTGTTATCATATGTTTATGTACTATAAAATGAAATTAAGTTACATGAAGATTAATTGATAATTACGTTTGAAAATACGAGCTCCTGTTGTGCAATAGTAAAATAAAAATTATGCTCCATATGCTATTAAAATTTCTTTTACATCGATTAATTTACGTTACGTAGGCTACGTGTGTGGTTGTTTTAGATATTCAGAAACACAATACGGCAAAATACTTTCGCTTTTATAGAGAATTGTTTCCTATTTGTGAGCAGTTTTTGTTCTTATTAATTTGCTGCGAAGTTTGGCTGTAAATCGCTCGGCTGGGAGACGGACGAATGTATGACGGACGGACGTGACGGGCTGTTGTAAATCCTGCACATAAGGCTACAATAAAATATATTTATTTACTATTGTTCCAAATGAAGAGGACTTCAAAAAGTGCTCACTTTACCGTAAATAGCCTATACTTGTGTGCCGAAAGAAAGCTGTTAGACTGGCGTAACTGGCATTCCGTAAACAGGTGCACTCTTGACGGACCGGTTAGACATTGAGATAAAGTTAAGAACCATACATCAGACAAGGTGAGACGAGACATTGCCTACCGCTTGGATAAACACGGCCAAAATTATAAAAACAGTATATTATATAGGCCCCCGTATAAATATAAGTGCGTGTGTGTGTGTATATATAAATATAGGCAGAACATAAACGTTCAAAATTTCAACAAGGTTTTTTTATACCTGTGATAATAGTGTGGACACGCTTTGTTACAAGTTTTCCGTGGTGAAATGTAACCGATATGGTGACAAGAGAGAATCCGGCAATAAAAAGGGGGGGGGATACGGGTGAGAGAGGTGGGGGGGCTTTCGCTATTCACCGTACCTTGTGTATGTGTGTAGTTGTACATTTTTATACACATGCGTATATAGGTGTAAATGTACGACTAACATCGATGGTAGCCAGTATACAATTATTTAACATTCTTTATGCACCGTTATGGATAGAGCGCTTCGATTTTTTTAAATAGATAGACGCTCCTTTGTTGGGCAACGCAAGCTAAATGCACGTCATCAGTAATATGACTGTATTTACTAAACAGCACACATAGCAAAACAGATTAGATAGTAGAGGATATTGTTCCTTTGTGTTACATTCGTAACCACCAACTCCCATGGATGAGTTTGTTACAGTGCTAGTGTTAGAAATTCTGCGTTAGAATTGGACGTAGGCGATATTTCAAGAAACTTTTAGAGAATATAATGCGTAACCCATTCTCCTATCAAAAATCCGAAACTATGGCAGTCATTACTGAACAGTAAGGCAGTATAGGCTACTGACTTCCTTCATTGTTACCTTAAAGTAAACTTAAAGAAACCATTATCTCGAAGAAGGGGAACGGGTCTTGGGCGAAGTGCCCCTCCATCCCCCGGAAACGAACCGTACTTGGAGCTTGGAAACTGAATAATGCCGTGGCAAAGAATACTTGAGAATACAGAAGTAAAACAGCCACCTAAAACACGTGGCGCAAGTTTCCAGCAATGTGTGGAATTTTTTAGAAACCTGTTGCCGAAAAAATTGTAGAGCTGAAATTGAAAAAAATAAAACCAGTGTTATTCTGCACTCCACGTACAAACACTACGAGATAATTCTTGGAGTGAAGTGGAAAGAGGTACATCGAGGTATTGAGAGCCTATGACGGTGAGAGTGGAGCAGCGCCGGAATGCAAGGGCGAGGGAAACTGGAGATCCCCGAGAAAACCAGATCGCGAGCAGCACCATCCGGCACGATTCCCGCACGCAAAAATCGGGGAGCGACCCCGCTAGGAATCGGACCAGGTTCGCCTAGTTGGGAAGCAAGCAGTCTGACCACTAGACCACCGGGACCCTTCTTGATGGAATATATGATAGAAAACATAATACGATGTACGACCTTGCGTGGCTGTTTAGGAAGAGACGAACCCTTGAAAACTAAGAATTACAATTAGTTATTTGCAAAATTTCAGAAACTATAGGGGATTTAACGAATTCGTTATTAGCGTTAGCTGTATTTGTCATACGTATACGTGACTTTTACGTTAACCTATAAGCAATCGCGGTGCTGTGACCTGTCCTGAGGATGAATCAGGCATGCAAGGAAGGGGGATACTCGTAACTAGACAACTGAACACACTATATACAAAATACTATGAGCCGGTTTCACCAACAACGAATATGCTAGGTTCCAGCAAAGCGATTCTTAAATTCAAGTGGTGCTTAAGGATATCGAGGTGTTTCACCATTATAAAACTCAATTTTATAAGCCCGTCTTAGCTGGGTGTTGCTTAAAGAAACAAGTTGCAAATATTCTCATGTTGGCAGTGGCTCATTGTGGTCATGTGACTAAACGAACCAACAAGAATTATTTCAACGAAAAGGGGGGGGGGGAACACCCCCCCCCCCTGAAATGTTATGTTTACTTTTGTTATGAGCATACGAATCCTAACCAAATATTTGTTTTATAATAACCAATTAAAGCTTTATCGATTTCCTGACGAATAATAAGAATCAATTAAAACAAATGTCACTGCATATACGAAAAATGCGTGTGTACTCTGTTCAACTAACTACGCACACCGAAATTTATTTATGTTAAGATTACGTTGTAAATAGAAAAGTTTTAAATTTTTTGAGGCTAATTTATTATCGGGGAAGTGTTGTGTTGCAATTCTGTGATGTTTTATGATCTCGTTTTTATTAATTATCAGTGCAAAGAAGTGTGATTTTTCGCAGACCTGGGCTGTTTTCTACTAGTCAGAATGTTAATTGTTTTATATTTTATCTACTCGGGTAATGTTTCAGACTCGTTACATATATTTAAATAGCTTTCGTCGGGCATTTATATATTAAATGGTTAATAAAAATAATACGCTAGGTTAATGATAAATTTTAAAATGAAACTTTTGTTTTGTTTAGGCACTGATTAAATATTCCGCGTAAAAATCGTATTGCCCTCAAAAAAACAACACTGGGCCTACATTTACTACATTCTACAAGGCCATCCCGAATCTTTCTACTTAATAGAACTGTTTTATGTTTTACGTATGGCATTACTGCTACGTTTTAAAGATTCGGTTTGGTTTTCATCACTAATCAGAATTGAACTATCTGAAATTGTGATAGTTTGTTGATAATAACATTGGCGATATTCATGTGCAATTTAGAAACGCCCAGTGCCCGAATTTGAATAAATATGATTATCACGCCACACCTGTATGAAATCCTTAATTGGGCCCTCGTTAACTTTTCTAATTCAAAAGAAAGTCGAATTTGTGAAAAACTTTTACTGCAAATTTGTCACGTGTAGTAAAACGTAGGTGCAAATGCATTATATTATGTCCAGTCTCAAATCCAATCCAAGTAATCATATATTTTTAGGCCTACATATCGTACACACATGCAGTGTAGTGAAGGCAAACATTTTTTCCATTTATTTCATATAGGTACTTCCGTATCTTATACGTACTCAATAAAATCATATTTTATCAATCAGCTACCTGCCTTTACACTCAATTTCCGATATTATATATATATATTATTATATATATATATAATATATATATATATATATATATATATATATATATATATATATATTGGGTTTGCTTCTTGAAAATACGTGGGAAATGTACATTAACAAATATATGACTTCCACGAGTTTTGTTTTTGATCGTCATAGATTATTTCAGCAAATAAAGACGTACATCTAGACTCAATAACTTTGATACACAATAATTTCTCATTTTTATTTTTTTTTTAATTTAATTTATAAAACGAAATACTTTAAAAACACATCTGAGGTTATTTACACACAACTGTTTCAGTAGCAGCCATATTCCTTTAAATTTGTTTACAATGATTTAAGCAGAGCTTAAAGAGTTAGGCATCAGATTTCGGCTGCCTAAACTAAGAGCCGCTTAAAACATTTTAAGAATAGCTTAAAGTAGGTGAAACGGTACAAGGCGCTAGGGACAGATTATATTCAGTGTTTAAGTAGAGCTTAGATTTTAAGATTTATTGGTGAAAACAGCCCTGTATTTATTAACTCGCAGCTTATACACAATATCACCTATAAATTGCACTCAACAGTACTTTATAATTACTCAATATCTCTGCTCCGCAGTTACCAAATACATTCAAGAGGTCCTGTTGGTCTATAGCAACAACTATAATTAAGGTGCTCGGGACTCTGAGGAGGGAGTCTTAAGGTTTTATACGATGACCCTAACGCTGCACGACCTAGGGCGCTCTACTGGGAGTATATTTACCCTGGCTTTGTCTCGACGTCGCCGTTGGGCAGACCTCCTCGACAGTGGCAGCGGCTGGCGTCGAAGTGGGGACCACGGGCCTAGCGGTCCTCCCTGAAGTAGTCTCGTCATCCCTCGGAATCAAGATGGCCGCGAGCCGCCATCGCTCCAGCTTTATATACTGCCCCGCCTGGCCTCACAACCTTCCTCGGCGGGGGGAATGTTTTAATAACAGCTGGGCTGGCCCGTCGAGGTCGCGCCATCCTGAACTCTCGAGTGTCGCCTGCCAGCCCTAGCTAATGGTGGCCACACCATAAAATTCATGTGTCCCCGCATTATTACATTGGACCATCTGACGATTGGAAGATAATGCGAGGCTAGGCCGAAGAACAGTCTCAGCGGAGGAGGGTTGAACTAGGTACTCTCAAACTGGGTTGAGAGGTGCCACTGGAAGAGGTCCCTCTTCTCGTTGAAAGCCGGGAGGGTATTTAATTAAGTAGTGTCCTTCGCACACTTATTTCATTATTATCCTCTAGGGCGCTGTCAGTCGTAAGTTTAAGATATCATTTACATTGGAAAGAGACAAGAGCACTCGTTTGAAAATAATTTTGATTAAAGTTTCGGAAAATCTTGTTCGTTATACACTTAACATTTAAATATGTGCGTTATACACGGTAAAAAGAACATAATATCGAGCAATCTGATTTTATAATTATTTTATAAATATTCATACTTTGAAGTTTTATGACAATGTAAAACGTTTCGTCTTTGACGGACCTATTAGTAATTAAAACATATTTGAATTACAAAGTTAAATATTTATTTATATACATCTGTTAGTACTTTCTCACGTACTGTTATATGGCTGGATTATTCCTTTTGCCTACGATTCAACAAGCTTTAAAATATAGAAATATATAACATAAGTCGTGTTAGATCTGAGTTATCTTGTTTAAATATCATTTTTTTTAGGTTCATAAGGTATTCTGTGTGAGGAACTATACTCTTCATACATTTAGTACTCTAGAAATAACATGTATTTACAATTTTTTGAACATTTTCTTTAGTATGTGCCGGCATGGCAATATTAAGCAACTATGGTTTCGCATAGTCATAAGGTGGGGAAGACTGTTTTGTGATAGGCTCCATAATATATAAAATTACCCCATAAAAATATATATTAGAAAAATTACTCCTAGGCACCGACCGCAAGGGTATATGGAAAAAGGGTTTACGTGCACGTTTTTACGATATACACACTGCCATAGTGGTGAGAAAATGATAGTTATATATTTTTCTTGTACAACAGAATAAGATATGTTATTGTAACATTGTAAGATTACTTTTAACAATCAGTCTTAGTTAAAATGTACAAGGAAATTATGATTCAATCTGAACATTACTTGGCCACGCTAATTGTGTGGGCAATTGAACTTAGGATCTATATTTATATTTACATAGGCCTGATATGTTTGAAATGAATATAAAATTAGTTATTATGGCGTTCTCGCCTCATGGTAATTTGCCATCTGTCATGCACTCTAGTGCTTAGTTCTGAAACAAAGCTGCGGTAGTCCTGGCTGCTGGCAACACATTGTTCATAGCACTGACTGTTGCATAAATTGTTTACCAGGTCAGATAAGATAGTGGGCTGTCAATGTGCAGCGGTCACTTTGTTGGCGGGCGAAACTGTGCAGCCCGAGGAATGCCAACAGGCTTGACTTGATATCTGGGGGATATCCCTGTTTTACATTATGTTTTCAACATGCATCACTATATTGTATTTTTAAGCCATTATTAGAGCTAAAATACTCTCTATTCTTTCTCTTTTGTAAGCGCTTTGTGGTTACTGACTGACTTTCAACTATTATTCCCATTAAGTGATACTGCCTTTTCCAACAAAACTGATATCCTAATCAATTCATAGTAAATGAGACTTATTGCTAACAGTAATACTATAATAAGCGAGGAACTGGCGTAATTAAAATGTCCTTGAGACATGACACAACACATATTTGAACACATTATTCTTATTTGAAACATTCTGCACATGGGGCAAGTTAGCATACGAAATTTTCCAGTCCGTATCAATAGTATCATTAATAGAAGAAAAGGCTATATATTCAGAGAAGGATAACTGTGTCGCTTCAAAATTTCTATTCTTAAGCCACTGTATTGGTAAAATAGTATGTGCGATAGCTTTGATGGGGCTTTTTATATCGCACACATGTGTGGCTTCAATTAATGTTGCTCTATCCAAGCTGACTTTACAACCACATGGGACTCGTATTTCAATAGAGCCTACGTCAGATTTTATGATTGTTTGGCTAAGTGATTTGTTTATACATCTTACCGCTAAATTACCGGAGGGATTTGTGATTACATAATGGCGAGGCTGTATAGCCGTCGCCTGTACTTTCTTACTCTCATCAGATGAAAACTTACAAAAGTTATACAACTCTTCAATGTTTTGTAACCTAATTGCCTCTTTGAAACAACTAGCCTCTCTAGACTGTAAAATGTTCGGAGATAAGGTACAAGCCTTTAAACTGGCTCTTTTCGTCTGGCACATCCCTGGTCGTATCTACAGCTATAATCCCTTTTGGTAAGTCAATGGTAAACAATTCATTATGAAAGAAGTACGGAGTTTGTACCGCTTTGAAAGATTGCCAAGATAATTTAGTACTCGTCAGAGTCATTTGAATTTTTATCATCATCTGAGTGGGCGAAAAAGAGCATACTGTTATGGGGACATTATAATAACTTAATATTTCGTTGACGGAAACGCTGAGTTTCAGATTCACTTGACTTAGTTTAGATTCTAATTTAATAAATCCTCTTAAGAGAGACATAGATACCGCCTGTAACGGTAGAAAGTTATTTTGGCATACCTGACTATAGGTGTTTAAACTTATTTCAGTTGTAATGTTGTTGATAATTTATAAAATAATACCTAGTAACATTTGGCTTTGAACTTCAGACCTTTCAATTTCTTTCTCTTGTAAATTAAAATTATGTGCTAGAGATTGAAATTGATTTGACATAGCATTAATTTTTACCTGAACTACTTGTTCTTTGATTTCTGCCACTGTACTAACTGTGAGGTTGAGATCATTGATAGATGCCTTTATTTTCGATGTCACTTATTTGTATAGCCAACATTTGTTCATTAGACAATAACCCTTGCAAATGGCGTGTGGTTAGAACGTCACAACACCATGTTGCCACATCACCCAGGAAACTCAAGGATCGTTTATTTCTGTTTGGCAGGGAGACTTCGGAAAGGAATATGTTTACACTTGTCACATCAAAATTTTCTTCAAGCATCTCGACATTTCTGCAGACTGTCGAGTTGCGAACGGAAAAGGCACTGTGGAACCAATCGTCGACGTTGGCTGGGCCCGCGGTTTCTGCAGTGGCACCATGAACAACAGCGGCGCAGTTTCCTCGAATTGGATATGCGACGTCAGTTGGCTGAAGTACACGCTGTGGTGTGTTTTGAACAGCGGTTCTGCCTTCCCCATCTCTACAAGGCTCAGCAATAGTAGCAAGGCGCAGTAGGCAGCCTGGCACATTCTGGAGCTGGAATAGCCTTGGTTCACAAGTCTTCTCCCCCTGTAACATAATGAGCGTGTTACTGTCTGACTTTAGCAAGTTTTACATTCCGAGTACGGACGGTCTCTATCTTATTAACTCCTCTCCTAAGTATTTCTACTGAAATCTTAGAGGGACTGAGTACTTGAACTATTCTGTAGGGCCCTTGGTATTTAAACGAGAATGCCTTATATCTGGCGTGTGTTTTATACACACACAAACTGGCCTACTTTTCTTTCGTTCGGGCGATGTGTGATGTCAAATATCCGCTTTTGTTGTTGTTGATAGGAGGCAACCACGTTGATGCGCGCTTGTTCCCTTGTTTGTTTAAGGCGTTCGCACTAATCGTTAGCGCGAGGGGAATACAAATGGCTAATGACATGTGAAGGCTGTATCGCTTCAACCTCATGCATATGGAAGAAAGGGGTGAACTTTGTACTACAGTTCACGGTCGTATTATAATTGAAAATGATATATGGGACGTACTCGTCCCAGTGAGTTGGATCATCGCTGGCTCAAGAAATGAGATGCTGGGATAAAATCTTATTAACCTGCTCGGTCAAACCATCGCAAGCTGGGTTATATGCCGTGATTTGTAATTTATATATTTGTAATTTGTGTAAAAATTCCGCCATAATTTCATTATTAAATGAAGTACCTCTATCCGTAAGGATGGATTTCGGACAGCAAAATTCTAAAATTATGTCTAACATAGTTGCCACAAGTTAACACATCAATCGATTTTACGGGGCGGGCTACTGCGTATCGAGTGGCAAACTCGGTCATAACTAATACATATTTGTTACCTCGTGCTGACGTTTGTAGATGCCCTTTTGCGTCAAGACTCCATGACTTATGAAGAGTGGGAAGGGGGGGGGGGGCAGGATTGGATTCATTTGACCTATAGGCTTCTGATTTGGCACTTTAGTTCGCTGACATGCGAGACAGTTCTTTACATCCTCTTTAACACCTTTGTTCATCGTATCTCAATAATACGCAATAAAATTTTTTTCTAACGTCTTAAATTGACCAAAATGCCCTCCGCCTAACAGGGCGTCGTGGGGAGCTGTTATGATTTCAGACACACAATATTGAGATACAAGTTCCAATTTGCGTTCCCTAAATGGCTATGTAGCTTCATAAAAATTTCACAGTTTCCTGAAATGGCGTATAGTCCAGCAAGTTGGCGATATCTTGGAGTAGCGTTGTCCAGATCAGTGAAATATAACTTTAATTGTTGAATATGGGAGTCGTCGGCGTATTCTGCGAGAAACGACGATGCCAGATGGTCATTCACAGGTAGTAATGATAGATAGGTGTCATCATCAACTTTGATATATTCCTGATCGTGGATATATACGAGTAAATAGGATACTTTGTTCATGTTATCGTATGTGATAAGTACACGACAATGTTGTCACGGATCAAGACATGTGGTCGAAATTTTATTGGCATTGTTTTAATTAGTAATTTCGATATTGACATTGTAAATAGTAGTTACTGTTTTTGCTATTGCCTGCATTGACAAATATTCTTCATTAATGATTGATTTAGCGATGCGTGCTTTGTCTGTAGTGTGGAATTAGTGTTTAATCAATTGTTTGTTGTCGACCCAGTTGTTAGTGAAGTATTTAGCTATACAGACTTTTGCGTCTGTGTCTTTTGTGGGATCTTTTAACAGCACCTCAGCTAGTGTTGTGTACAATGACGGACATTTTAGTAACTGGCATTTTATTTGGTAGGGTACATTGTTGACCGTAATAGGCGCAGTTTCAGGTACACCTACCATAGGTATGCGACTCTAAGCATCAGCAAGTGTGTGTAATTTGCCTTTCACTATCTTCGCCTCGAAGTCTTATTCCGTTAATGCTTTGGCCATCTTCTGGATTATAATATTATGTTCTGCCATGGCCTTGAGGCATCTTAAACTTGTAAACTTGCATGGTACATTTCTATAATGAATTTACGGCCATAAATATATTGTTTAAAATAAAGCACAAAATACTTAATGGCGGAAAGCTCTCTCTCTGTAGCGGACCATTTTTTTAAATGTAAGAATAATTTCTTTGACGCAAAAGCAAATATGTCCCGTTATTTAGTTATGGGGTTTTCTTGTAATAATACAGCGCCTATAGCAGTTTGCGATGCATCACATGCGAGTATTTTTGTGTCGTGGTCATCGAATTTGGCTAATATGGGTGGGTTACTTAATACTATTTTCAGCTTTTCGAAAGCAAGTTGTTCGTTCTCGCGCCATTTGAATGGTATAGTTATAGTCAATTCCTTTCGTGGTTCCGCTATCTGGCCGTAATTAAGTATATATTACCTTAAGTAGGATGCAAGCACTAGAAATGTCCGGGTTTGTTTAACATTTTTAGGCAGCGCCATTTGTTGTATAATTGCTGCCTTTTCCTGGTTAATTTGTATTTCATGGTGTACAAAATTGTATTTCTTGCTATTGATTTTTCATTGAATTTTCTCAGATGCTCCATAACCTTTCGGATGTTTGCTATATGTTCAGGGAACATATTCCCGATAGTAAAAATATAATCTATGTAAGCCACTGCGGTATTCCAATATAATGGTGCTAACATGTGTACAAAGTTTTGGAAATAATTTGAACTTGTTGCGAGGCCCATAGGCATACGGGCGTATTTGTAAAGTCTGATTCCGTCCACACTAAATGCGAGCTTATATCTGTCTTCCTATGGACAGGTATGGCGTAAAATCCACTAAACATATCGATGGAAGGTATATATTTTGAATTCTGTAAAATTGTGATAATATCTTCCGTTCGAGGAATTGGGTATTGGACCTTAGTTAATTGTTGATTCAGCAATCGAAAATCTGTATGGAACCTAATTCCTCCTTGGCGTTAGGGGATAGCTAGACTCGGTGCGGCATAAGCTGATTCGGAAGGCGTTATAATTCTAGAGTCTAACATCTGTTGTATTTGCTTTTGAATGTCCTCTCTCAGTTTGGCGTTTATTCTATGTGAATCGGCTTATCTGTGTTTATATCAAGCTTTGCTTCGTACGCATTTGTTTAGGTAAATTCATGAATGGATCTAGCAAATCGATCACTGTACTCTTCTAATAATATTCGAGTTTGATTTATTTGGTGAAGTGGTAATTCAGGATTAATGTGACCCAACAATTTTTCGGTTGTGGTGTCCTCTATTGTGGTTGTTTTATTGGTATGATATTCTATTGAGTTACTGTGATCGTATTCAATTGAATTGGTATTTATGGGTATTTCCAATATTTTGTCATTATTTGACGCATATACAAATATTAAATCTTTCTTTAATATGGGTACAATGTCATAGCGTTCGATAAAACCAACCCCTAGAATCATATCAAATTTTAAACTATCAATTAACAGGAATTATTGAGAAAATTATGACCATGTATATTTATGTTGACTTTTGTTTTGTATTGTGGTAAGTCAATGTCCTCAGTTGCTCCTACTATAGAAAATATTCCTTTAACAGGGTTAAGTTTTTCTTTATTAACTAAAGTGGTGGCCATGCAGGAACGAGAACATCCTGTTTCCAGCAACGCATTGTTTGTTTTACCAGCAAGTATCGCAAGGACGGGCGGTGTTGATGTTTTGACATAACCCACGTGACACTCGTCCTTTGTGACTGGCATGGTTTCTTTATTCAATGCTTCTAATAACGGCCGGTGGCTCGGATTGCGCTGACTCCTTTCATCACTGCCAACCGGTTCAGTGTTGTTTACGGAAATGCTCGTGCCTGCGTGCGGTAACTTAATTCGTGTTCTACCAATCCCGAAACTTCCTTTAAATTTTTTTGGAACCGCGTCGCAATATCAGTTTGAAATGGGAGTGTCTGATTGGGGAGCAATGGGCAATTGTCCGCTCAATGGTTTGTGTACAAACACAGTGCGCACGTGGATGCAGTTTCGGAACGCGGCCCGACGAACGCCGCTGTCCTTGTTGCCTCGACGTCACGCTTTTGCTGTGTCTCGCAGTCCTTCCTGGTTACCGGCTGGTCAGGCATTCCTTCCTGGTTACCGGCTGGTCAGGCATTCCTTCCTGGTTACCGGCTGGTCAGGCATTCCTTCCTGGTCACCGGATGGTCAGGCATTCCTTCCTGGTTACCGGCTGGTCAGGCATTCCTTCCTGGTCACCGGCTGGTCAGGCATTCCTTCCTGGTCACCGGCTGGTCAGGCATTCCTTCCTGGTTACCGGCTGGTCAGGCATTCCTTCCTGGTTACCGGCTGGTCAGGCATTCCTTCCTGGTTACCGGCTGGTCAGGGGCCGCCCCTCCCTTTGTGTATGCACGGGTCGCGTTTCACGGTCTGCTAACGGTGTTGAAAAACGCGCGTATCCTTGTCAGTCACCGCCTCTTCCGCGATGCACGGAATGTCGTGTCACGGGCGCAACGATTTGTTTGTTTCCTGTCTTGGCCTTGTAGGTTCTGTTCAGAATTCCTGCTAATACACCCTGACCTGGTTTGTGGAATATGACGACGGAAGTTCTGCCTTCGATGTTTCCGTGTTTGTCCTTTGTTTTATTTTCACTCATGTCAAGTTACCGTGGTATTTGACATTCTTCCCTACGGTAATTAAATGTGGCAATTTTAGAGTATGTGCGATTCGGAACTCTTTTCGCGAATAACGCCTCGCGTGCTGTAATAACTCGCCTAACTTTCGCCTCGGGTGGGACGTTTCTTTGTGCCATATTTTCCTAGTGAGCATCGCCCCACGGGCGGTCGAGACTTTTAGGCACGTCCTTTAAGGACCCTGCCTGTTTTGCATCTGGAAATGTTGTTGCATACAATCTTTCCGCGGGTGTTGTGTCTTTTCCCATTGTGCCCTTAAGGAGTCTGTCTGCCTGTATTGCGTGTAATGAAATTGCACCTTTCTTTTTTACTTGTCATAGGGGGTGGCGCCTACTGCCCCCTCGTGAAGTTTTTTTGGTTATTATATTTCCATGTGTATGTCATTACTGTTAGTACGGTCTTCTTCCTGATAGATGTTATTTAATTTTTGTCCATTATTTGTACGTTTGGTGGGGTGTTCGTAGAAGTCTTTGCTTCCCAGTTGTGTGGTGTTGAAATATTGGTGATTACCGTATTTTTGTTGTTGTGGTGTGTAATCTGTCTTAGGTACAAAAGGCAGACGAGTTTGTTTTGAAGTAGGGTGTCTGTATTTTTGTTGAGTGTGACTTTGATTGTAGTATTTGTTACGTATTTGGTGGTCTAACGCCATATTCGCGATTTCCTCCTTCAATTTTATCACTTCCGCTCTTAAGGAGTCTGTGTCCGACAGTGTTTGGCGACCTGATATTGTCTCATTATACCTGAAGAGACCAAGTTCGGCTCCATGAATATTTGTGGTTATGTCCTCAATACTGTCATTTTTCAGACAGACAATTTTGTCTGCTAATGAAGGTAGCAGCGAGCGCCATACAATACTTATGAAGTCGCTATCTATTACATTGGGATTGTATTTGCGGCGATATTACATGGGTGTTTCAATATGTTTCTGCGCGCTATCATGAAGTGTAATTATCTAGTATATACTTAGCTGACCCGTTTATATAGCACTTTTTTCATTTGTCTTTATCAGCCCAGTTATTGTTTTCAGCTTCCTGGTTAAATTCTTTAAAGAAATCTACCCATTTTTTAATCGTTTCCTGAAAACATGGGTATTTGCATGGGTTGTTGTACAATTATGTTCTCGGGTGGGGCGTTCGCCAGGTTGTCTACTTGTGTTGTATTCTCGAGAGGTGACGTTAAGGATGAATTTTCATAAAAGTTCTCAGTTGTGTCAGTGTTAATGTGTACTGGTGTAAGGTAATCCGACGTGTGTTGTTCAATGTTTTGGTATGTGGGTGGTGGTGGTGTAGGGAGAAGGCCACTGTTATTTTAATAATGAGACTGCGTGTAATGTGTGTGGAAGTAGTGTTAAATTGGTCAATCAAATCAGGGTTCTCCTGTAAAAATTTTTCTGCAGATTCGATTAAACTTTAGAATTTATCCACAGTATTTGTGTTGTGGGCTGCTAATTTCTTTTGAGTGTCGGATAAATCATTGGTCGCGTACTTTATTATACTGCGTGCTGTGTTCAAAAAAGACGTGTTAGGTTTATCAGCCATGAAGTGTGGTAGATTGTTTGCCAGTGTAACTTGAATTCTTATTAACTAACATGCACACACACACAAGCTGGCTTTAATAATCATTTCCGCACTGCGAACACACTTGTGTAAATTGCGTTTGCAAAGATTAAACTAGTCTGAAAAGCGGCTGTAATTTCTCATGCATTAAACTTAAATCAAGCGTAAGCACACACACACTCACTATACTAGAACGGGCGCCTTGACGTGCTGAAGAAACTGCAACGCGGCTGTTCGCGCCCACGCACGCTGGCGTACCTGGAATTAGCTGAGTAGCGCACAACACTTTATGACTTTGAATGACTTGTACAAGTTCACGCTTCTACTACTGTTTACTACGGTTCTCTCTAGGTTACTGAAGAACGTTGGCTTTAATGCTTTGAGACAGGGGGTAAAACCCTGGGTGGCGGGGATTATGAGGCGATTTTGTATTCTACTTGTAATCGGAATTAACAATGAAATGAAATGAAGAACACCTTTGCCTCCAAGCTAGCTGAATTTTTTAAATTACTTTTTATAACCTGTACGATTTTGCCAGGGATTGCAACCCCGTGGGTTGGTAGAAGTTGGTACGCGTTTATAATTATTGCTAATCGTTAACTCTGCGGCTACAATATGAATGCTATATTCCACTGAAATTTACTTTAAGCCGTGAGTGCACTAGAGGGGAGGTTGGAAGCTTCGGCTACCTCCACCATTTGCTGTGACCTGTCCTGAGGATGAATCAGACCACGCAAGGAAGGGGGATAGTCTTAACTAGACAACAGAGCATTCAATACAAAATATTACATTTATTAACTCACAGATTATACACAATATCACACATAAATTGCACTTGGCATTACTATACATTTACTCAATATCTCTGCTCCGCAGTTACCAAATACATTCAAGAGGTCCTGTTGGTCTATAGCAACAACTATAATTAAGGTGCTCGGGACTCTGAGGAGGGAGTCTTAAGGTTTTATACGACGACCCTAACGCTGCACGACCTAGGGCGCTCTACTGGGAGTATATTTACCCTGGCTTTGTCTCGACGTCGCCGTTGGGCAGACCTCCTCGACAGTGGCAGCGGCTGGCGTCGAAGTGGGGACCACGGGCCTAGCGGTCCTCCCTGAAGTCGTCTCGTCGTCCCTCGGAATCAAAATGGCCGCGAGCCGCCATCGCTCCAGCCTTATATACTGCCCCGCCTGGCCTCACAACCTTCCTCGGCCGGGGGAATGTTTTAATAACAGCCGGGCTGGTCCGCCGAGGTCGCGCCATCCCGTACTCTCGAGCGTCGCCTGCCAGCCCTGGATGTTCACCACACCAATGGATAACACACGTTTGTCGGTCCTTAATAATACAGCAACATCCTGACCTCTCAATGACCGCCGATGATGATACCCCCAAATTTTCAGAGATGCAAGATATCAAATCAAGCTTACACTAAAATTTGGTGGCGGTGGTAGGTAATGAGTTTTGGGGCCGTTTCTACCTTTATGTGCTTGGACCATTAGTTCCAGTCAATGGATCGTGTACCACGAGATCCTGGACAGTTAATATACTTCCTCCGATGTGGCTGCAGTTTAGAACAGGCTATCTCCTGTATCACAACAATACCCCCGGCCGTACACCAAAGTCATTTGCGTCTTGTTTCGAAGGTACTCAGTGTGACTACTTGATCATTTGCGTGCTCGATACACTCGACAGACAAATGTCAGGGCGTTCAAGAGGCTAAATTACTGTCTACATTTTTAAAACATTACATTTTTTTTTTCGTTACGGCATGAAATAATAACGTGAAAGAAATTATAACATTGCTGTGGGCCTGATCACTTTGTTCATGCATTGATAAAGTGAAACTACGAAACGGTTACAGGGTTACCAACTTTTTTCCGTCGTAAAATTACCCGACATTTCACTTATTCCCCCCCCCCCACCCCCAGTACCTTTTTCCAACTTTTTTTTCTGTAAGGATTGACGCCTTAGTAGATATATAAGGACATATCTGGCAGACTCATTTTTCTCTCTCGAAATTTTGAATTTTTTTTTTGCTCCAAAATTAAGATTTTTGAGGCTAAATTTAGACTAAAAATTTTAAAAGAGGAGCTCTCCAAACAAGCAATTTTCCTCGAAAATCATGTAAATTTAAGCCAAAATCAGGCAAAATTTTCAATTTTGCCAAAAATACTGTGCTAATTTGCTCCACTTTAAAACCATCAAAATTTAAGCAAAGAACATGCAGATTTCTCTCTTTTCAAGCAATTTTTCTCGTTTATTTAGAAATGCCAATTTTGCAAGTGAGCAATCAATCTAAATCAAGCAAATCAAGCTAAAAATTAAATAAAATTATACAAATTAATAGAATTCAATTTATTACTCGGATACAATATCATGCATAGTTTTTCCATTATTTTCTTCTTTTAAACCTCTATATGCCACAAAAACTTTTCTCATTTATCAATTTAAAATAATTTTCACCAATTATCTTTGCATAGCTACCTGGTAAGGCAATGTTTAATACCTATAATTTAGTTTTTTTTTTTTATCGAATTTAGATTAATAAATTCGAAAATCTGTGACTTTATACAAATTATCAATTTCTAGATCCAAAAGTTTAGTGAATTCATATGAATTGTTGAACTTGTTGAGCAGAGGCTCCATTTTTGTGTTCTTTTTAACAGGAAAAAATATTTTATTTAACAAACACTTTTTCAATTTTTTAAATAAATTAATTTTCTAAATAAACAAAATTTAAATTACGCTCGAATTGAAAAATAATAGCATATCTCAGCAATGTAAAAATTTGGCGAAGTATTAAACATAGAAAGTTTTGCATCATATAGGTGCGAAAAGCACTGCGCTATTCTTTCAGACACCCCATTTCAGCTACATTTCCATTTTCCAAGTTTTTGCCAAATTCTACCAATTTTACCAAAATCGCTTCAGCTACTTTTTTGAAGGGTATATAAAATTGCGTACGCTTAAATAGAAGATGAAAACAAAATGTCTGCAACCATTACAGAGGTGATAGGAAATAAAACTAAACCAACCAATGAAAGATTTGGATTATGGTTACTAACCAAAAACCTAAATAATAATAATCTTTTAACAAACATCGGAGATATTATCAACACAGATGAAGAACAAAAATTATAAGAATTAAAACCAGTAACAGAAAAATTTTGCGATAATATTATGATTATTAAATAACAGGTTTCTTAGATTGCGAAGTAAAATTAAAAAATAAACATTTTTTTGTAAAAAAAGAAGCTTGTGGAAGTTTTAACAGTCTAAGATCTAGATTTTATCAATTTAATTTGGCAATACATGGAGCTAAAGCAAAAATCGCTTACTTATTAGATTCCTATGTACAAACAATTACAGGTGTTAAACAAATTATAAAAGGAGATATAGAAAATATTAGAAAAAATATAAAAATCCAATTGTTATTTCTTATAAAAGAGAATTAGCAGATGTAAAGTTAGAAACATTATTAACATAGTTACCAGAAATTTTAAAAGAACTTAGAGAAGAACATTATTTATTTATTGGATTTGGATATAACACAAGATATTGCAAGTATTTTTTAATAAAGAAGAGATGATCAACCTTTTAGTAGATAATTATAATTTTTGTATGCAAGGAGAATATAAAAAAGAATGCAGTGTAATAGTCAATAATAATAATTCTGTAGGAAAATATAGCTTAACATGAATTAATAAAAATTATAGAGTCAAGATCTAGAATAAATTTACTGGGATTATGGAATCAGTAATGGATATGCTTAAGATGCTTCTATATTTTTCGACTTTAGAAAGTCTTATTGGTGTTTTACATTTGTTGAATAAATTGATAAATTCTATTAATTTGTATCTTTTCATTTGATTTTTAAGCTTAATTTGCTCGATTTAAATTGATTACTCGCTTACAAAATTGACATTTCGAAAAAAACGTGAGAAATTGCTTGAAAAGAGCTAAATTTGCATTTTTTTGCTTAAATTTTGATGTTTTTTAAATGGTACAAATTGACACGGTATTTTTTTTGGCAAAATTGAAAATTTTGCTTGATTTTGGCTTAAATTTACACGATTTTTGAGGGAAATTTTTTTTTTGGAGCTCCTGTTTTTAACATTTTAAAGCCTAAATCTAGCCTCAAAAACCTCTATTTTGGAACAGAAATTTCGATGAAAATAAGGAGTGAGCCAGAACTCTACTTATAACTCGCCTTTGAATTATAACACACTTTAACATCAAAATACTTATCTGATATTATAAAACTGCTCCCTACATAAATTTCAAAGAAGAATGCCTAAGCATTTTTTCCACAATCAAAACAATTTTATAAGATTTTTGCAGCGGTGCATAACTGATGACAGAACTGCCAAATATAGCACGCATATAAAATAATTCCGTGACATTTAGCTAACATGCTTGAAATTCCCTTACATTTTCCTGACAGTTTTCAAATTTCCTGACATTCCCCTATTTTCTAGGTTTTCCAGACCTGTGACAGCCTTGTGTTAGAAACTCAAAAGTTTGTACACTAATATGCAGTACCGAAACAAATCAAAAGAAATAATTTCAGTTTTCACTTAGCGTTTAACGCTTTTAATTCATCGATAAGGCATGGAACTACTTTCCCCTCCATCGTTACCAACTTTACTGGGCGCATGTCTCTCAGCGCGCCCGTCCAAATATATGCAGGTAGGAGCAGTGACTTTTTTTCTAAGGTTGATTTTCAAAAGCGCTCACTTTATCGTGAACAGTCTTTAGGGACAGTGACATTTATGAAAGGATTTGGTAAGCGCTGAAATAACCGTGAACAGACTATACCAAGTTTTATTATTAGCACAGAGACTACTCACCTCCAAAAAGAGATCATACTTAAACCCCCCTATAAACGGCTGCACTGGGACATGAGTATTTTTGTCAATTTTCTGCCCCCATGTAATACATTCTCATCACAATGTTACCCGATCTCTCTCTCGTAAGGCTCAGATACTGATAGTCCAGTTGAAATAAGATGCAGTTTTATATTCGCTATCGAGCTTTCTATAAGTCCAGCTTATGATCTATTCTACTGGCCACTTTGTATTACTCCGCCACATGTATAATTAACATTGTCGTGGACACAGCCACTTTATTCATGCGCCGATCAAGTGAAACCGTGCAATTTTCCATTACGAGCAGTATGCTTATTACGCTTACGCGCACTAAAAAAAAAAAAAAAATTAACTACACAAACTTATTAAACTCAAACTGAAATACTGCACTTTTAACATAACGTTAATCTATGGAACTTCTTTCCACGTCTTCATGGGCGTAGAATATTCCAAGATCGTGGAGGTCCGGATAACCCACTGGGATTGTTAAGAGCCCATCCCCCCCCCCCTCCACTCCGGGTCCCCTTCCGCGGAAATAACGTAAATCCGAAATTATGAGGTGAAAACGGAAAATTCCTGCAAAGGTGTGACACCGACCCTTAGGCCGGGAGCACGCGGCGTCGGAAGACGCCGGGCGTCCGGGGACCTGCCCATTTTATCCTTGCACCGTGCCCGTGGAGATAGTCTTGTGTTCCCGGCGTAAGCGTTGACGGTGGTAGAGAAGTTTAGTCGCTGCTATTCTAAAGTCAGATTACACAACTGCTCCGTACTAACTTCTCTGACTGCTGTTTTCCAGCGTAAAGGTTGAAGTAAAGCAACTTCCTGTGGAGCACTGCAACTGACTGTACAATGTGAAGAACTCGTAAAAAAAATTAGTACAGACACCATTAAAAATGGCCAGAAAAGTGCGATTTATCCGTATACGAAAGAATGTATATATTTTGCAACATTATAAAATATTTTACTAAAATATAATTTTGAATTGTGAAAAAAAAAATCGATTAAATTAGTCTATCTTTAGCAAAATTTAAGCATATTTAAATTTCGGATGCATCAGAAAGCAGAATTTACAAGAAAATGTTCAAGAAAGATCGTCATATTTACTGTGATTGTGTGTAAGAAAATTGTTACAATAACGTCGGAAATAATTTTTCCAATTAATTTTATGTGCTTCCATTTTGTCACAAACATTTATGGCTGAAACTGACGTAAATAAAGTTAATTATAGAATGGATATGATATATTAGTATGATTTTCTTACACACAATCCAGTAAATATTTTGACAATCTTTCTTGAAGATTATCTTGTAAACTATGCTTTCTGATGCATCCGAAATTTAAATATGCTTAAATCATGTTTAACATACATACTTATTTTAATGGAATATTTTTTTCATTTAGAAAGCAATATCTTAGAAAAATCGTTTATAATGTTGTAAACTATATAAACTCCTCCATTTACAGGTTAAATCACATTATTCTGACAATTTGTTTATGGTGTCGGTACAACTTTTTTTTTTTTTACACGAGTTCCTCACGTCGTGCAGCCAGGTGCAATGCTCCATAGCCAGTTGCTCTACTTCAACCCGTGAGTTGTACGCGGCCTTGAGCATAGTCCACTGTCGACCAGACACACACTTGTCTTAGCGGCAACTGATAAAGCTTCCACGCAGCCTGGCGCAGCCTGAACCTCCGCCAGACTGCGGGCGCGTGCTTGTGGCCGATTTCACACGAGGCAGAGGCACGAGACTTGGCACGCAAGCTCCCGTGCGAGATTGCAATCGACTCACGGTTACCTCAGAACTTTTCTGAAGTCCTCGATATGGCTCTATTCCCAGTACATCCCTTCGCCTCATACATACAAAGCTTCGCCTTGTCTACGCCAAAGGGACGACGCACCGCGTTCGTGCGCCACTCAATTTAATAATATTTCGCATAAGAACTATTTCTTACTAAGCATTTCCAACACACCAACTATTTCACTTTAATTTATAATTATTATAAAGGAGGGAAAAAATAGTCCCATGTCTTAGCGTGGTATTAGAAGTTTAACTTTTTTAAATTTAGGGACAGTGAATATATTTTATGCTTGTTTAATGTGCATCGGAGTACTAGCACAATTCTGACAATTCCACAGTAACACTCCAATAACGCATGAATAAAGTGATGTGGCACATGTCAAAATTAATTTTCCATGCGGTGAAGGATACAAATTGGGGTAGGAAATTATATCCCAAGCAGGACTTTTAAAAAGGGCTCGCTTTACCGTGAACTCACTATATCTCTTTGGTTGACACACAATTGGTCACATGTAAATCTTAGAAGGACGAATAGAATTATTGCTTATTCCGCACGAATTGCTTTAACAAAAAATGGACATATCGAATCTCCCTGATATCGTACAACCTTACTGTAAATTACCATATATTCTCGCGTGAGTGTGCCACCTTGAATGGGGTTTGTACGTACAGTCGTGAAAAAAGATGCTTTAATGCAACGTCTGCATCCTGTGCACGTTTCGATGTATTTTGCGGATTTTATTATGTTGCCTCGGTTTTGTGTACGAACAACAGTTATGCGCAAATGACAGTTAAGAAGATGCAAAAAAACGTTAAAAATTGAAAAACTTGCAGCGGAGGTTACGTGAAGGGGACGTTTATCGTACCCTTGGCGGGAGGAACATCTGAGTAAGCGCAATGCCCTTCACTGTAAAAAAAATAATACTACAATTACCTGACAAGCGTAATGTAATATTCGCAAACTTGTGTGGGAAACGTAGTTTCCCTTACGAGTAAGGTAAAATTACCGCACTCTGGAGTAAAATTCACGTACATAGCGGTGAAAAATCCCACAAATTGATGGGAAAATTACATTACGACTTGTGCATCTCCTCAGCGTTTCCTCAACAACTAAGTGAGAGGACGGGCGAAATAAACAGTCCTGTTAACACACTAATATTCACATATGCTGTCACGTTATCGTGGTGTAATGATAGCGCATCGGTCTGTCCTGATGAGAGGTCCATGGTTCGCGCCCACCCACCAGCAAGTGTCGAGGATTTCGGAGTTGAGGTTTCGGTTACTTTACTAACACCGCGTGTATTTTTATGTTACTATACAATATAGTTAATATTACCTTGCTTGTATGGGGTTTTCCTCCTCTTTTGACAGGTATTTTTCCCGTACGATTAGGGGATAATACATTACTTGTTACGTAAATTTACTCCACATTTTACAGATAATCTTACCTTACATATAAGGGAATTTTAGATTCAATTTTTTTTTTTACAGTGTTCGTTTGAATTGTAACGTAATAATCTTTCAACTGCAAAGAAAATTATAATTTGGTTTATGAAATAAGCCTACTAAAATTTCAAACTTAACAGTAAACAAAGTGTACTTTCATGTCTACATTTTTACATCTGAGGAACAGAATTGATAAACTGCGGCAATGTTAAGTTCCCCAAATTTTTACGGATTAAAAAAAAAACGTTATTTTAGCTTAATCTCTATTCCATTTTCGTCCACATTTCTGCGACACGTTAATTATAAAATTAAGCAGACGACATCGCGGGGGGAAAAAAAAACACAAAGCAAAGATAACACAGCAACGTCACTACTGTGATTTGCCAGCGAGATCACGTGGTGCAGAGTCAGGTAGCACGTACCACGCAAAAGCTAAACATTGGCAAGTTTTTCCATCACGTGAACGTTACGCGAAATGACCGTAACAGGTCTCCTTGGAACACGTCAGCAAAAGTGTGCCCGACATACGTGAGCGCGTTGCTTGTTATGTGTCACGTGAAGTCATTGTAATCCCGGGCTTGCCGGCGAAATTGGAACACCGCGAGTAACAAAACAACAACGCCAAGCAAATATGCCTTTAGGATGGGACAGGACTTCGTACCGGGCCCTTTAGGAAGGGACAGGACTTCGTACCGGGCCTCGTTTAGCGAGAGGCCTCGAGGAGGTGGCTATTGGCAAGTCGGGTGGTATGGTCGGTGCTTAAGGCCTATAGGCTATTCACTGTAAAATGAGCACTTTTGAAAGCCCTGCTTAAGACATATTTGTATGCACGTTGTGTATTCTTCCGCCCCGTGTAAGATTAACATTGTCATGGACCTCATCACTTTATTCACGCGTCGGTCAAGCGAAACATTGGAAAAGTAAATATTTTACAAATTTTCTCATTTTTAAACTTAGATGCATAAAAAAAAATACAGAAAGCGAAACAAATGTTTTAGTTATCAGAAATGGTTACCTAGCACTATTTTTCGAAGTTAAGATATGAAACTACTTCCCATCAATCGTTGCCAAATTTACTGGGCGCATGTGACTCAGTGCGCCCGTTAAAATATAGACTATGCAGGTAGGGGCAGTGATTTTTCTCTAAGGTTGATTTCAAAAGTGGTCACTTTATCGTGAACAACCTCTGCCTAGAGCTTTTCCCGCGCACGAGACCGAGGTACGGGCGCAATAAAGGCGACACTGTCACGCAAACGAAGTGCGCAATCGCCACTAAGCCTTGCTCCGAACTGGCATGCAGTGTTCTTGTCACACTATAGGACTTTCAGCGGCGACAGCATTATTGTACTTTTTTTTTTTAAATTTATTTCATTAACCCTACTTAGTACAGCCATCCAGGGTGTTCAATTCTATCATGACTACTACAATTTAACAAGCAGTATATTAGTTATATAGATTCACAATTTTTCTTGGGAGGGCGGCTATTTGTCCGTAATTTAAGCTACAAATTCTATTTCTAGCATTATGCATTATCATCAGCATTGTTATACTGATGAAAAGTCTGTAGGAAGGTTCAATGTAAGGACCTCGAATAATTCTGTATTTATCCGAGGCATATATTGTATTTTGAGATGTAGCATAAAAAAAAAAACAGTGTTTAGCCATTTTAGAGTATGTACTGGGAAATTGTGTTTCTAATGTACCTAACGTCTTGAAAGCACTCAACAACTCTCGATAAGTGTATTCTTTTCGTATCTCAGCATATTGGACGCACGTTAATGCGCTTGTTCCGTTACGTATTGGTTCATTTAACATGCTAAATATAGACACAGATAAGGTAGGTACACAATGTTACGCACGGCAGTGTGCAGGGACACGATAAACGAGCTGTTTAGAAATGAAAATGTGGCATTGGAATCGCCATATATATATATATATATATATATATATATATATATATAATATTCGCGGTTTCTTCGGAATTTTTTAATCAAACCTTTGAAAAATCTCTCCAAGAAGTATGACGTGCTTGGCTGTTTCCAACACACGCCCTGTATCACTAACGATTTACACTTGTGTTAACATTGAAGTTACTTTTCTTTCGTGTTAAATTGAAACGTTAGTCATATTTTATCTATACATTACATTGCTTCATTTGTAAATAATTTGAATAAAAGCAGTGAGAAAACACGTGTGTTGGTAGCGCCTAGTAAGAAATAGTTCTTATACGAAATACCGTTACAACAGCGTGCGCAGGAATCCGGTGCGTCGTCCCTCTGGTGTAATCATCCAGACTTAGTTAAGCTTAGGCTGCACGAAGCGGAGTGATATCCTGGATAACTTCAGCAGGGCTTCAGCAAAGGCCGAAGATACCGTGAATCAACTGTATGTATCTTCACAGTGGAGTCCTCGCACTGTTCAGTCATATAAACAACGTGCAACACAAGATGCTGTACGTGCAGCATCTGTATCGTTGTTACATAGATGGGGTGGCGCTCCGCACTGTCAACACGGGACCAAAGAAAGTGGAATATCCATCCTCATCGGTGAGAACGTTGTGGTACTGCACTCGCAAGACAGAAGATTCAGAGATATCGGTAAAATGCTTCTCCAGCGTACAATTTATAAATACACAAATATAAGGGACCAAGGAACTCCACGTTACAAACCCAGATCAGGGCTCCCACGAGTAGCTAGCAAATAGAGAGAGACGCCGTATCATAAGTTTAGTTCGAAATTAAGCCACAAGAACTGTCTCGTTAGCTGCGAACGTCGCCAACAACTTCTAACAAGACGGCACGCAACACCGACAATACGGAATGTCTTACACGGTGCCGATATTAATGGTAGATTACCCCGAAAGACGCCATATATCTCGGAGGTGGACACGAAGAAACGCCTAGCGTTTTCCAAGAAATACTGTGGAAAACCACGGGAATTATGGGAAACTGTCATATTCCCAGACGAGTCCAAGTTCAACGTATTCTGTTCCAATGGACGAAATAAAGTGTAGCGAGGAAGCGCTCGCCGAATTACACGAACACTCTCTCATCATTGCCGAAGCTCAGAGCGGGGGGTGTGCTCGGGCCCTTATACCACCCATACGGTTGCAGCAGTTGTATCTCTCTGCGGGCTGAGGAAGTTTCCCTCACCAGACCGCAAAGAACACACAGCCCAGAGGTCAGGACGCCCTGCACGTCCCGGCGCATTACACGAACAGCGCACACTGCCAACAGTTAAGCATGGCGGTGGACATGTTATGATTCGGGGGGCGCATAGCATCCTCGAGAACTGGAAGTTTGGCGTTTCTTGACGTAAGAATACGTTGGTGTGTTGCGGGATTATTTGTCCGTCAGAATACACAAGCTCGGCCTGGGCGGGCTCTTCCGTTTCCTATAGTGTAACGACCCCAAACGCACTTGTTTATATAGTAGCCACTCGCGAGTTTTTAATGTCCCCAGAAAACTTCTTGCCCACCACAGAGTATGTATTTGAATCCTATTGAGTACTTGTGGGATTATCTCCGAAGATAAAAAGGCCGAGAGCCGCGCATCTGCCAAAGAAGAGCATACGAGAGCACTCGAGGTTGTATGTCTGAAATTGCCCCTGAAACCACAAGAAAGTTGGTTCACTCAATGCCGAAACATCTGGAAGCTGTTATACGTGCTAATGGATTGCATACACGATAGTGAAACTGAAGCATAGACACTTGCAGTGTGTAGTGTTATACTGTGCCAATAATTCTTTTGCAGTGAGGAAGTAGATTACTTTGTGTGACTACTAATTATTTTGTGTTGTTACTGCGATTTCAGTGAAAGATATATATATATATATTTTTTGCATTATATTAAGGAACAAACATATTTTCTTTCTCGTTTCTTTAATACAAATATAAACATTGGGTGTGCCAATACTTTTTGGAGCAAGTGTAGCTTCGTAGAAAAACTAGTATTTCAAACACACAAACGCGGTTGAAATAGGGCTTACAACTTGAGCATTGCACCAACTATACAAGACGCATAACTCAGCAGTACACACGCTACCAAAATTATTAGAAAAATAAGAATTACGTTACAGATGAAATAAAAATGCATTCACCTTGTAACAATGTAAAAAAAAAATATTTTTTCAAAGTTTATTTACTTAAATGTAAAAAAAAAAAAAAATCGAGAAGTCTATTTTTAGAAAAATCAAAATTCAAGCTTATTTCAGTTTCGGGTGCTTCAGAGATTAAAAAACACATTCTGCAAGACAATTTTATCAAGGACGACAGTCATTATTACTACGGTTGGGAGAAAATATTAGTACTAATATTAAATTATTTTAAATAATGGATTTTAATTACATTTAATTGGGATATAAAAATTACTTTCGCTACTGCTGAAATGGATGTGCGTAATATGAATTACTGAATATATTTGTAAAAATGATTTTTTTACTGCATACATTCGGAGTAATTATTATATAGGTTATTCACGATAAAATCAACATTTTGAAAGCCCTGTCTAAGATCCACTTGTATGCACGTTGTGTCTTCTTCCTCCTTATGTAAAACCAACATTGCCACGGGCCTCAGCACTTCGTCCATGCGTCGGCCAAGTAAAACTGTAAAATGATTAGGAAAGTAAATATTTTAAAAATCTGCTTATCTTTACACTTCTATGCATTAAAAAGGCAGAAAGGGAACGAAATACTAATTTAGGTTACCATAAATGGCTACCCAACACTACTTATTCGACGTTAAGATATGGAACTACTTTCCATCCTTCGTTACCAACTTTACTGGGCGCATATCACTCAGTGCGCCCGTTAAAATGTATGCAGGTAGAGCCAGTGACTTTTTTCTAAGGTTGATAAAAGTGCTCACTTTATCGTGAACAGGCTTTACAAGCTTTGCTTTGCTTTATGATTTTTTTTTTTTCGTAAAATATGCTCGTGTGCCAGTGAGGATGAGAAGTGAAGACGGATTATTGGCGAAATCCAAGGGGGGGGGGGGGGGGAGGAAAATGTCCTTACTTGCGAAAGAAAAAAAAAATCAGTGGACCCCGGCCGTGGATCGAATCCGGTTCACATTGGTGGGGGTGGATATTAGAAAATAAAAACGCCGCGACATTCGTGGTTGATTAAAATCCCTATACTACTGGTGTCGATCGATTACCTCTTTTGCCAAAACACGTAGGGTAAAAGTTTTTCGCGGCGATTTGGGGGGGGAGGGGGGAACCGGTTTATAAATTTGTATCACAAAAATTGATGGAAAACAGAATTACTGGTGGGAGCCAGGTTCGAATTTAGGAAGAAAAATAAAAGGAATGGGTCAGAGGGGCACGTGAATCTGTTTTAAAAAAATCCACCCGTCATATAATGGCCATGAATGACGAGTGCGTGACTTAAGAATATAACGATATTTTATAGCGTGAAAACTATTCTAAAAAACCCAGCCATGCTATTCTCGAGTCACTTTTTTTTATCTCGTCTGTTTACATTAAAAAAAGACCTTGTGTACATAAACAAGTTAACTTTATTTTTAATTTCTATTGCTACGATATGATTTAAGGACTAGAACGGGTGAGAACCGGCAAGGAAAAGCATACCTAAGAGCACATGCAAGTGTTTTTTTTACATTCTTCCCCAATTGAACAAGTGCGATCCGCCTCTTTACCCCCCCCCCCCCCCAAGTTTCTACATTTCTGCTTAAGGTGGCCGCCTGGTTGAAGGAAGTTCGCACGACTGAGGCCTAAAAGCGTGGGAGCGCTAGGGGCGACCGAGACATGCGCGTCAACTCTCTCATCGCCTCTACGCGCAAAGCACTGAACTGGCGTGCAGTCCTGCCGTCGATAACGCGCCTCTGCGAGACTTCCAGCGGAGACTCCTTACCATTTTATGGCGGGATAACAGTATCAAGATTTGATACACGTCCCTATTCAGTTTTTAATGTTATACCTAAAAATGACCGCGAAACACTGCGAGTCATTTTCACCATTACGAAGACATTCGAGAGAAATGGAGTAACTGAAAAACGTAAAACAGACACGTAACGTTTCTTAAATGCAATTCGTAAGCAGACCTCACTCAGGAACGTTGGAAGGTTTTTAAAATAAAGCTTGCAGCTCTGTAGGCCGTTCGGCGGTCTATCCATCTTGCCAACTTAATTGCTTGTGACATTGTAGAAAATCGCGTACAATGTGTACAAAGCCTTGCAGATAACGGCACGTACGCATTATCTCGCCGAGCCGTTGTGTAAGCTACGATTGGCCCGTGACCTTAGTATTCTGCGCTTACACTGTAAAACATTTCTGGTAATCTTCCTAAACTGTAATGGAACTTTTTAACGTATCCAGAGTACGGAAATAATACTACACGCCAGTCTGAAAATATGGGAATGTTTAGGCATCGCGACGATACAAAGTTGGGGACCTCCCTACGCAACTGTAGGAATCTATCGGAAAATCATTTACCATTCACGCTTTGTCACTGTACGTATACACTGATGTGGTAAACTTGCAAATAATTTCTCAGAGCGTAGCTTCAAATTAAGTTAACTCTGTACGTTTTGTTTGGATGGTAGACGAAGGTTGGTCGTCATTCTGTTGCGACAAAATTGTTCTGGTATCAATAAAAATTTTGAAAATTCAATGAATAGGCCTACTTTGCATTATTTCTACGATGTGAACATAACTTTATGGTACTTGAAACACTTTCGAAGCAATCTCTACTTCAGCATTTTTCGCTTCTTGGCATTGAAAATAATCCTGGTAGAAAGTATGCCACCCAGTTTCTCGAGTACTCCAGTTCTTTGGTGGGCTGAGAAATTCGAATTGCCAGACTTTTTCCCTATTCAACATATGACTATTTAGAATAGAAAATAGGGGTTTCCATCATTAGGTACTTCGTATTTGATATCTAACTGAAATTCCCAAATTACAAATTTACTAAACATAAAATCGTCAAATCACCTCATTGGTTTAGTCTTTAAAATATACACACGAATGAGAAATTTACTTATTTTGAAGTAGAGAATCGTGTTTAATGGCAGTTTTAAACTGTAAGGCAGTATGAACTTCGTTTATATTGATATTATAATATTGTATCCAACATTCAAAGCTTTTGGAAAGCGAAGAGAGCGTTATCTACATGAAAAATTACGTATTGTATTTTAAGCACTGGAGTTTCAAGTTTATCTTTACACTGACGTGTAATACATGAAATAGGTACATTTTTTATTTAATGGAGGGCATGTTTGCATACCATATTAAAGGTTTTCCACCATCCGTGTGCTGGAATTATCACGTTGTTAAACTATATTGAGGCCATATACTGTAGATCTGCCCTGTTAGAAGCAGTCCGTTCTGTCTTTACCATGTTTTGTGACTGCCCCTGGGCTAAATCTATGGTCGCAACAAAATAGACCTTAAGAGGAATTATAATCTCAAATTCAAAAGCATATTCTGATCGAATTTAAATTCCCGTAATTTATTTTGATGTAATTTAACAAAAAAAAAAAAAAAAAAAAAAAAAATCCGCAATATCTCATCATGTTTTTAAATATATTAATCAGTTAAAACTTTTCACTCATCTCTCCTTAAGACAGAAATTTAAAAATTGTCAAATTAGTTTTTAGGCATGTTAAGTTGTTATTGTAAACACAACACTTGTCATTTTATCTAGGACAAACAATATATTGATTTTTAAAATATTAACACAATTTATATTTTTCTCAAGGGTTGAATCATCAAAAATCCTCTTGGCGGGTGCCCACAACTTAAAAAAAAAAAAAATCACAATACAAATATAATTTAACTGTTAACTTGACGTTATCCCATAAAAATTCAACACAGCTCTTAGACCCAATCGAATACATACGGTTACAGGCTGTTCACGATAAAGTGAGCACTTTATAAGGCATTTCCAACAGGCATTAACCGCTAGTATATGTATCTTATTGCTGCCTCAGGCATTACATTTTGATGGCGGTGAAATGTATACACTGGGTTTATTGGTCACATTGCAATGTTTGTATTAAAAAGCAGCAGGAAAATGGAAATTGGGCGAAAGGAAAAATTTATAAGGGCCTTAAAAAGTGCTCAACCGTGAACAGCCTATAAATACTAACCTCAAAAAAGTTTTGCATCACCTGGAATGCTGAGATACTAGGCTGCATACGACTCGGGATGCAAACACACACTCCCTGTTAAGAATAACACCACTAATTTGAAGGAAACACCAAACGAATAAGGAAAACAAACAATATTCTCTGTCAGCGTGCATCCGCCGATCGAACATGGAACTCACGGCACTGCTCCTCAGTATGGTGTCATGCCGCCCAATGCGGTCGAGGCCGAATGCCGCTACGGTGAACACCGACGAGGCGGGCGATTCCTCTCCAAGGCGAGTCCTTGCTGATGCTAAATCACTATGCACGCACTACCAAATGCGGCAATGACTCGCCGAGGCGTGTTTCATAATGTTTAACAGGACACGCGTTGTCTTTGCGTGCTGTGTCCAAAGGTTACTTTAACAGCGCACTTTTCCGGACTGTACAGAGACTGCGTGCATTAAGACCACGTACCCGTAACAGGTACCGTCACATTTCGTTCCGATGTCGTTTTGTAATGCAGCAACTCTCAAAGCGAACAACCTTCAACAGCAAACAAAATACAGGCGGTGCAAAACTTTTTTTTTTGGGGGGCGCGTATGACAATGGCTGGCGCATCATCAGGGCTCCCGTTGCATCTATCGGCGAGGCGCTGCACCGGCGCGCGCCACTCTCCATCATGTGCATCATCACGATACTAAGGCAGTTAGTCACGGATTTCCCTGGTCAGTAATCTCAGCAACGTCAGCTATTGTTCCGATACTGCTGAAGGCCACTGGTGTTCGCATATGAGAGGTACCCTGTGCGAGGCTACATAAGTTACTGAGATTGAGGAGCTTACTGCCGCTAGACATGTCAGTGTTGTCAGGTAAACCCTAGGTTTGGCAGGAAGTTCAAGTCACGTTCGAGGTCATTTTTTCTCACTGAACGTACAGGTGCTGAGGCAATCACTTATAATATTGCGGTGCCGTCAGAAGATGGCCAAAAAGCAGTAGAAGGTGAGTAACATTTTAGCCCAAATGCTGTATGAAAATTAGCGAGGTTAGAGTGTCCGGCCATACTTGTTTATATTTCCCTGCACGCGGGAATACTACTGCCAGACGATGCAAAACAATCGATTTACTGTCGAAGAGAAATATTTGCTGCTTACTGACGAACACTGATAAACCGTCAGTGATTTCAGTGCTCGTCAGCAGTAAGCGGAAGGTCTAATTTGATATCACGATGAAAAAATACGCTTTCTGTATGCGTCCTTTACACAATTTCTCTGCCGAAACCGTTCACTTTAAAACATTTGAGAGAGACCCGTATTTAGCCACGCTTACACACTGAACATTTTGTTGAGAAATCGAGAAAATTAACTCTAATGTTTACACGTTAAGTTACTCTTTTAATTACCTAGTTTAATACATTTTCATAACTTAAAAAAAAATTAAGCTTTGAAATTTGTTTGTGGGTTTTTCAGGAGTTTCCAATTATTTCAACACGGACGCGATCTTCTTTAACCCACATCATAAAATGCTGCATAGTGAGGATGGCTGTGAAGGCCAGGGTAATTGTGGGGCAAGTAAGTAAAAAAAACATTTAAAAAAAAAGGGGGGCAAAATAAATCATTTTACGAACTCCAGAATTGCCTGGGACAACAATAAGATTCAGGCAAATGCATTTTACGAGTTTTGTTTTATGGTTTCTTTCGGTACCAATATTGGATGTTTTTCATACCTTTATTGTCAGCCGTGTAATTGTACAATGGAATGTTGCTTGTGTTTAATCTTTGTGTTTGTGTTGCTGTTTCCGATTTGGTTTTTGTAACTGTTCGTGTGTTTGGTAAACATTTAATCAAATACGTGCGGCCTTCCACGCTCGCTTCTGGGAGGCAGACAGACATGCGCAGATTTGCCTCCGGGTTTTCTAGAGGTACCGATAAGTTCTTATATAAATATTTCAGTATTTTCGGTATTTAATATATTTTACATCCAATGGTACTTTTTGAGATGTAAACTGAACGTGAACCCAGGGTTGCCAATTTTTCTCCAATGGAAAATTCCACGACATTTCCTTGATTTCAAGACAAATATACCTAATATTTTTCCCCCAAACTTTTGCTAATATTTATCCGTAATGATAGGTGCCTTTGCATTATAACAAAATTTTACAGCAAAATACGTCTCTGATATTCAAAATTGCTCCAACAAAAATTGGTAAAAGAAAAAACCCTAATAATGTTGTCCACAATAATCAAAACAATTTTATACGATTCTGGCAACGGTGCAAGATTGATGGTAGAATTGCCAAATGTAGCAAGCACATCACAGAATTCCCCGAAATTTAGCTAACGTGTTCGGATTTCCCTGACATTTCCGAGACAATTTTCGAATTCCCTGAAATATCCCTGATTACCAGATGGTTGGCAACCGTGAACCAGTAATTTAGTCAACCCCAAAAATACCATTTAGAATGAATTTTCCCCCGTGTTACGGAAAAATCACTAAATTGGACCATTACTACAATAATTTATATCATGAAAGTAATTATTCGCTGTCAACATCACTAACGAATGCCAATCACTTAACGTTAAGGCCCGTTCTACAATGCAGGTATGCGTAAAAAACTAACACCACGTGAACGGAAAACGCGAATACATCAGGATGAATTCGCCCACTAGACAATATATGCTAAAGAAACTATCTTTAACTTAATAAATCGAAATGACTCATACACTTTACTGCAAATCACTTATGTAAGTATATGACATTCAGACCTCATTTATAATATGAATGCAATTATTAACCTCATTTCTAATATGTATGAAATGATTAATATTTCTTTAATAGCAATACAAAACCATGCAAGTATGTGTATTAGAACAAAAATGATTATACCAACTCAAATCCACGCCCCTTTTTCCTTGTAAACAAAAACAAATATCATGAAGCCAAATACTTCATTCCTTCTGGATGTACGGATTCATCGATACAGAGTTTACTATCTATCGTTATTCTGTAATAAGTTATGTAGCCTTCGTATGCGACTGTTCGGAGTTTTCGACCTCGGTGTCGGGGTTGCGACGCCATTTTGCGCGTGTGCCGTTTGACTGTTTGGCGAGTTTAATGGACTATCGATTTTTGGATATTTCGCATTAGGAAGATTGAGCTTTCGAGATTTATTCGATTTTTGTGGTACTCACTGGCTGCACAGGCCACGTTCCTAAGGCCAGGCGCAGGCGCTTTTGCGCCGCATTAAGTGAAGAAGTTATTGCGTACTTATTCGCGTACGCAAGAGTCCAATTATTAGGGGATGAACAGAATATTTTATGTTGTCCGTCTTCGTGGTTCGTATACGCAGCTGTGTCGCTGTAGAATGGGCGTTAAACCTACGGAATTACACGCCGAGAATTATTACGAGGTCCATTTCAACAGTATTTCATTAACGGCCAATCACTTTAAGTGCGCCCATGTTAAACGACTTTGTTGAACCACCCTCCCCCCTTCCCCCTTCCTTGTTTCCCGTCAAAGTATCAACCGGAAATATATATAATCATATTAAGCAAGTTATTTAACGGTTCCTGCCTATGTATATTTTACAGCAGTTTTATACTGGTCTGTGAATGAATGCGTGAATAATAACTATGCTAATACTTTTTTTTCGCATGTGTTTCAATTGAAGTTATTATTACACCAAAGTACAGTGTGCAAGCTAACGAAACTTGTAATGGGGAGTTTTTAGAAAAAAATAGTAACAAAAATAGTAATTCACCATAGCAATACCTTATAATGCTGTATTGGAAAATTACTTTCTTCTAATGCGCGACATCTATAACTAATATTCAATTAGAGACTCATTACAAATCAAGTCATTGCCCATATGGACTGCGAGTATATATACCGAATAGCCATACCCACATATATTTTAAAACTGAGTAGAAATTTTTATGAGGTGTTAGATTTACAAGTAGCATTTTCAGAGACTTTTTTTTCTTCGGAAAAGACACGATTCTTAATCATTACCATTTTATCTACAAATAAGCGCGCGGAGAATGCAAAGAAGGCGGATATTTGGCTGTTTTTCAAGCACTAAAGATAATTGGCCGGCATTTTTATCTTCCTTCTTGTTATTGATTTGTGCAATTACAGACTTGTATTTTTTTTGTGAACACAGACTTGTCAGATATGTTTGTACAAGCACCTATTACAAAAGATGCCTCGAGAGCCGACGAGGGTGAAAGAAGGTTGAGAATGAAGCTGCGCCGGAATGCAAGGGCCGGGGAAACGGGAGATCCTCAATAAAAACCCGCCGATAAGCGGTATTGTCCGGCACGATTCCCACTTGCGAAAATCCGGGCGGGGATCGAACCCGGTTCGCCTTGGTGGATCACGCGAACACAACATAAAATATAAAACAATAGTTTAGCTATGTGAAGTGGTGTCTCGGTCCCCCACCTCCTTGCCAACGGGATGGATACCGCGGGAGCTGCTATACTTACCAGAGAGACGCAGCCCGTTTGAACTGGGTCCCTCCCAGTAGACGCATCCACACGGGAGGTCGTTCCACTACACACGTCTTGCCAGCTTGCCGTCGCAACGCCGACTGCGCGACGCGAGAATTCGGGCGTCTAGGCCGCAATAATAATTTCGCTCCTCGGCAAAGTTCGTGCACACTCGTTTCACGAAGCACCGCCCACTGCCTCTGTCTTACACGGGACATAACCACAAGACACTGGCGTAACCAACACAGTACCAGTACAATACCAGTCAACTCGCGCATTTACGCGAGGAAATGGCAGCATGTCTGTTCAATAATTAATTTAATTGATCTAAAAGTTATAATGCCAACATAGTGGACAGTGAGACCTAAGTTTCGCTTCTCTCTAATAAGTTTTTCTGAAAGAAATTTAATAGTGTAGGCAAAGAAAGAGTATAGGCTGTTAACGGTAAAATGAGCACTTTTGAAAGCCCTGCTTGAGATCTACTTGTATGCACGTTGTGTATTCTTCCGCCTTATGTAAGATTAACATTGCCATGGACCTCATCACTTTATTCATGCATCGTTGAAGTAAACCTGTGAAATTATTAGGTAAGGAAATATTTTACAAATCTGCTAATTTTTGCACTTCGAGGCATTAAAAAAACAGAAAGGGAAAGAAATTATTTAAGTTACCACAAATGGTTACCTAACACTTTTTATCCGACGTTACGATATGGAACTACTTTCCCTCCATCGTTACCAACTTTGCTAGGCGAATGTCACTCAGTCAGCCCGTTAAAATATACGCAGGCAGAGGCAGTGACTTTTTTCAAAAGTTCATTTCAAAAGTGCTCACTTTATCGCGAGCAGCCTTTACACGTGCAGAAGACGAATAAGTGGCATGCCTCATCTTTAGTCTATGTGGTGAACGATATTTCTAACCAAGGTACGGTAATGTTGCTGTTATGCGAAGAGGAGGCGGGCGAACAGCGTAAGGATGGGTTAGTGTTCAATTATTTTCACCCGCATCGGGCATAGCAGGCATCATTTCTGCTACTGGCACTGCTGACGAGTGTTACGCCATTGAGACGATAGATTGGCTGCAGGCTTTCTCGAATTATTTTTTATGCCGATCAGCAAACTTCACCGTTGTCAGTAGAAAAAAAAAATGCAGCCAGTACTGGCAGTTATAGGCTATTCACTGTAAAGTGAGCACTTTTGAAAACCCTCTTATTTGGAATAATAGTCTACAAATATATTTTATTATAGCCTTAGACGTTAACTTCCGAGTGCAGTGGAATCCACACACCGTGATTATTACTTACACGACAATATTAATTTAAAAAGGTGGTCAAAGGATAAAAAAATGGCTGAAATAAAAAAGTAACTAGGGCATCAAAAGTGCTCACTTTACCCTAAACAGCCTATAGGCAAGCGCACTGTACACACACTTGGACGGAAAGTGTGATGAAAAAAAAAAAAAAAAAAAAAAACTCGTGCTGCAAGGTCGCGTTCTGTTATCTGCAAAAACATGCCGGCAAGAAAATTCGTTCGAAGTCAAACACGGAATTAGCGTTAGTTTATCCGCAGAATTTTCGTAATTCCTAATTCATACCCTTGAAAAATGGCCGCATGTGCTTGTCACTTAAAATAGACCATACATCTTAAGCGTTTCACACTTCCACTAACATTAAAGTTATTTATTTATTTTTGCTTAAAATATTTTTGTTTATCAAGTGTAATTTTCTGTTTATGGCCAATAAACACCAGAAAATTATGAGAAGTCGGTACCCGTTAATAAGAAACAGTTCTTTGTAAAAAAATATCCTTATAATGGGTTCTTCTTTTTATTTGATAACGAAATCATTTCTCACAGACGTATTTATATTTTTCGGCAAAACTGGCGTGGAAATACATTCCACTGTTGTATATAAAAATACTTATTTTTGTCTGTCCGGTGCAAAATTATTATGCACTGTTTTTTATTTGTTTTTCTTCTCTACTAGGACACGTATGTTAGTATAAAGAAATAATAATACACAGGTACAATTACTCATTTGTTGCCTACCATTATTATGGCATAGACGTACTACAAAGTCTGGAATTTGTACGATAGTTTCAAAAAGTGTACAGTAATTTATTTTCGTCCTTCGGGTATTCAAACGCACTCATAAAATTTGACCAAGGTCCAACGGTTCGCAAGATATTAACATCAACTTATATGCATACCATAATTATCCCAACTGGCCATGATAATTCCCAATCTGGCAACAAGCATTCCGAAAATCCTTCGCGGGTCGAGATCGGACGAACAGTTCACAAGTTATTTAAGTTTAAAGGTACGAGTGTACCATAATATAACACATTTTCTTTTTAACATAATATCGACACAGTTGCATGTGTCGAGAGGCGCGAGCGAGCACCTAGAGGGGTTTTTAGACAACCCATACATGCAACAAATAAATATTTAGGACAACATTCACTTTTATGGTACATAATTGAGGCACAATAATAACGGGCCGAGAGCAGTGAGCCAGCGCCAATAGGCGCGAGCGAGCAACTCGTGTAGTTATGGTACACCGAATACGTACCACAATTATATGCTGCACCGAATGTATTCATTATACACATATTTACTCCATAAATAGCTTTAATATAGTATATACTTCAGGAACAATAAAAGCAACTCGAGTAGTCATTGTACATCCCACACATACCATAATTATCTGATGCAACCGCATTATTAAATATACACACAAATAAATTACATTATTATCTGATACACCCATCGTGGCCTAGCCTGCGTATTCCGCGGGCCCGTCCCCTATTGTATGCTCGTGTACAGCGTACTTTCGCCCAAGTCTATTTTCACAGCAAGCTTGTTGCCTACTCCTGACCTTGGCCTAGGCGCCGCGTGACGTCACGAGCCCTGTTAACCCTACCCAGGCGTGACGTAGGGTCGCTGGGTGTGGACCCCCCCCCCCCCCAAGTTGTACTCCGTCCATTCCTATAGGCTGTTCACGGTAAAATGAGCACTTTTGAAAGCCCTGCTTATGATCTACTTGTGTGCACGTTGTGTATTCCTCCGCCTTACGTAAAATTATCATTTCCGTGGGCCCCATCATTGCCAAGTGAAACTGTGAAATTATAAAGAAAGCAAATATTTTACGAATCTGCTTAGTTTTACACATTGCTGAATTAAAAAAAAAACAAGAGAAAGAAGTACGTTTATGTTATCACAAATGGTTACCTAACATTTATTATTCGACGTTAAAATGTGGAACTACTTTCCAGCCATCGTTATCAACTGTACTGGACGAATGTCACACAGTGCGCCAGTTAAAATATATGCGAGCAGGAGCAGTGAATTTGTTCTAAGGTTCGTTTCTAAAGTGCTCACTTTATCACGAACAGCATTTAGGTGGCAACTTGTATTGCTTCGATTGTCAACGCACATGCCTCACGAATAGTCAGATGCCAGAAACACACCCCCGTCACATTCATTTGTAAACAAATAGTATTTTAATTACGTAATTGTTGTCCACGGAAGTTTTTACGCTACGCATTAAATATACTATAGGCCATTCGCGGTAAAGTGAGCACTTTTGGAAGCCCTCTCATTTGGAATAATAACTAATAAATGTATTTTATTTTAGCCTTAGGCGTTAACTTCAGAGTGTGATGGAATAAACACACCGTGTTTATTACTTACGTGACAATATTTATTTAAAAAGTTGTTAAAAGAATAAAAAATGGCCGACAGAAAAAAAGTAACTAGGTCTTCAAAAGTGCTCACTTTATCGTGAATAGCCTATAATAATCTATCTTTAATGTGAACTTTGCAAAGGCTTCCCTCTCTTGTTTTTTTTTTCGACACCTGGGGGCTTATTATAAGTTATTCGTTGGAATTTCGAAAGCTCTCAAAACAAACAAAATCTTCGAGGAAGAAAATTTCGTATTTTAAGTCATATTTCGTTACTGTCCTTTGAGCCTTCGGCAATGTACTGGCTTTCGTCAGCGATCGCAAGATGACAACAATACACACATGGACTTTAAAACTGGAATATGGAAGTTTGATTGCAAAATTATGAATACTTCAGCTTGAGAATATCGATAAATTAAAGCAGTAAAGCCAGTGATATTATGTTTGCAATTTGTGGGTCTTAAATGTTAGAATTAAAGAAATAATGTACTCCAGGAAAAAGGCATATTTCATTCGGCAAAGTGTCTCAGATTTTTTGTCCATGTGCTTGGAGGTATTTTATAACTCAGCAGGATGCGCGACGTATTATATACACATAAACATGCTGTAATTTCGCATGCACCTGTATTAAATCAGATTCACATGTACGCCGATAAGAGAGAGAGATCAGACAGAATTTTGGTCGTCACTTGTACGCAGATTTTTCTCAAGTTACAATTTTGCTGTTTCGTTGCATGCTAGTTGTGATCACGTTGTTCAGTTCGTTACTTTTAATACTGGGATTATAAAATAAGTGAAGGACAACAAAGTAGATGCTGTGTTTCTAGTCAATTGTATTAGTTCCAATGTGGTATGAAGTTGTACTCAATTATTTCCAAGATGCAGTAATTTTGTTGTCAATTGCCAAGAATTATTGACTGTTTAGCGCTACGTGTTTAGCGCTACCTATCGGTTTATTTCCAAACTACATTTAAAAAAAAATGCTATTTAATAAAATCAATGTTTGTGTTTTCGTATTACACTATAAACAAGTGTAATTAAACAATGAAAATGATAGTCAGCTTACACTGCTGCGTATATAGTTCACAAATTAAAATAGGTAGTTTGATTGGTACCATTAAAATAATTCCGTTTTTCTGTATGAAGGCGCATTACTTCACTATCCTCAGCATCCACAATAACAAAACTGACAACCTGTACCACACACCCGCTATGTTTTCATGATATAAAAGTCCCCAACAAATGCCCGGAGGGCCTCGTTATAGTCTCGAGTGTGATATCGATCAAAAATACGTCAAACGAATACTTGAAGGCGCTTAGAAATTCGAGTAATAACGAATATCTTTTGTCGAAAGGAAACGAAACGAATAACTTAGAACTAAGCCGCCCCTCTCCCCCCCTGACACTTACAAACAACTCGCCGCCTCCGCCATCTTGTACTACACTGGTCACTTGGCGCGTCCTTAGCGCCGATCAAAACAAAAGCGAATTACTCTTGCACGAGTACACAGACTCTTAATACTACAGCATGTAGAAGAACGCACCTAATAATTATACTCTCCATACTTGTTCTTAAAAACTTCAAAATACTGTCGGAAATATTTCCTGTCGCATGCTAGGAATGGATGAAGTATGGAGCCTTCGATAGCTGATGCGGGAAACTGTATCTCTGGATAGTGGATATTATAGTCTAATCGCAGTTTCTTGACAATTTTTTTTTATCAAACCTTTGAACTCATATTCGAGGTGTGTGGTTGTTTTTTTTTTAAATGTCATTTATCAAAAGCGTTATATACTTCTGTTGACATTAAAGTATATTATGTTTGGTTAAGATGAACTTATATTATAATAATATTAAAAATATTAGCAATTCATTTATTGTTAATATGAATAAAACAGAGAGAAAATGGGCGTGTTGGTAATACCTGGGTCTTATGCTAAATATTGTTACACTGAGTGCGCACGAATTCGGTGCGTTGTCCCGTTGGTGTAATTTTCTAGACTCAGTTAAGCTTTGTTTGCAAAAGGCGGAAGAATATCCTGAAAACAGAACTTCATCAGGGCTTCAGAAAGGTAGAAGTAACCGTGAATGGACTATAGACTGTTCGCCTTCCAGCTGCCGTGTGCCACTGAATGGCCGTGGCTGTAGTGTCGCAGAACCGGAAACTGAGGCTTTCGTACAGAAATTGCTCGGAATCTTATAAACTAGTTCGAGTCATCGAGCCAGCGGCGATCCGCAGTGTTTATGTTTTGCTTCGGTTCTGGGCCCGTGTTTAAGGCTGCATTTCGTTACCATAATAACAAATTAAAAAAAATTCCTTGTAAGCTTTTCGGTTGAGGAATTAAGCTCCCCATCAGTCATGTGCTGTCGGCAAGTGGTCTACAAATTTAGTTACATTAAAATTTTATAGGAAAAAAAACTTCAGTTGATTTGTCTTTTTAAATTATGTATGCTCTTTCCTGCTGAAGAATGTGATAATTATCACGAATTTTTTCCTCAGTATACTATGGTAAAATTGAAACATGGAGATTTAATTATTATATACCATATTTATTATTAACATACCCGACAATTTTACAGTATTTCAATAAAAAATTATATATATATGACATAGTTTAACCTTCAACATTGTTCATAGACCTTTTTTGATAACATACTAGGCTAATATCCTCAACACCAAGATTCAAAATTGGTTGTCATTTTGTTTTCATAAAGAATTATTTTCTACGGATCATTAATGAGTTATGTATAATCGCCAGAGACTCGTCTAGGTAAACTAGGTGTACCAGCTGGAAGCTGAGAGATGTTTTGAGATAGGAGAGGGGATAGAAGACATGTCACTAGTCCTTGCACCCCGTTTTCTAATTTGTCTTAAATATTTTCTGTTTCATTCATTTAGTTCTTATACATTTATTAATGGAATGCGATATTAACTTCGAGGAACTAGTATAAATACATCCATCACCATCTCACGTATGCTTTTGAACTCTTTGGTATTTCCTTTTTCAGTATTTTAACATTGTCAATCTACTTCTTTTGGCTTTCTACGCGTGTACCTACAAGACTTAGTAAAGTATTACAAGTATAACCATATTTGGTTGGAAATTGGTTAATTGGTTTTTGAAATGATATTAAAGCCTCATACTCGTGTGGTACTGCCATACAAAACACCTGACTAAACAGGAATTGTGGATGCACGTTTGAAGCTCGTAAATGAAAATAATTATTAAAATGTGTATTTCTTAAACAAAGTTACGTTTTTTCTTTAGATAGAACAATGCCTAGTCACAGTCGCAACGAACCGATGTCGCAAACACTGTGGATGTGAACAAAGTCTCCATTTATAAAGGAAAATCGCATATGAAATACAGCATGTAAATTGAAATTTATTGAAAAAACGATGAGTGTTAATTAACGAATTTTTGTAGGCAATTCTACCACAATTACATTCACACTGGCGAAGGCGCTTGGTTTTTACATCCCATTTATATGTAACGTTAACATTTATTTCCGGCATATATAATATTTGTTTACAATCGAAATATACTATTTACTGATGTCCATGGGTTGAAAAATAGTTCTGTGTTTACATATATATTATAAATTATTTGCTGCGAGAGAGAGTGGCAAATGAGATGTCTTGCGGTCTTCGAAACAATCTCGACGCTAGGTTAGTTTGCATTTGAACAAACTTTGTTTTGATGTAATACAATCAATCTCTGGGTCTACAAGATCGCCAATGCAAGAAACTACACCCAAACACAGCTCAGCAACACGTGGCCATAACTCAGCGAGGAGGCACAGAGGTGAAACATCTTGTATTTCAACATTTTTTTGACAAGTCATGGGACAAAGTCCTTTACCTGCTGTGCTACTGGAACTCACTCTCTACTTATCTTCCCCTTGCCCCGTCCACATGCTCGTTGGCCGCTCCGTTATACGAGAGCGCTTTGATTATTGTTGTGTAGTGCATGAAGATGGCCTGCAGTGCAACCCGCAATACACATGAGCGTAGACGAACCAGGCAACCCTGTTAATAAGGAAAATGTCTACTATATATAATTAACCTCCAGGCAACGGTATACAGTGTCTCGGGATGGTTAATAATGAGTGGGTTGACGGTTTGTTTTCAGGTATACTTAATTATTAAATGAAGTCAGCTGGGAAGTAGAAAATGGATAACGAAAAATTTATTTTGTGTGACTGCATCCTGGGAAATGTAAAGACTGTGGTTATGATAAGAGGTCTTGAAGGGATTGTAATTGCCACTAAGACAAGGGATGATGGTTTGTGGGAGAAGCTGGTTGAAATTCAAGAGATAAAAGTTCATGTTGGTTGTAGGGAAGTATATACCAGACCAAGGAGCATAACAGCAGCAAAGCGCCGAACAACAGACAATGAGCAGCAGGAAGGTGCCTGTGCACCTGTTATTAGGCCAGCATCTTCTTTTAAGTACAAGAACTGCTGTCTCCAAAAAAATAGAAGAAACCGTGTAACGAAAATTGAGACTTTCGAGATAAAACAGTCTATTCTGGATAAATGTGATGAACGTAAAAATACATTTAGTGAAGTTGTCAAGTCTCGTGTTAGACCAATTGACTTAATTGCTGGAGAAGCAAGATATCACCACAAATTTTATGTTAGCTTAAGAAATTTTACAGGGTTTGTAAAATCGGGGAGACCTCTTAACGAGGAACATGACGAAATACTAAAGTTGTTATTTGAGTACATAGAGAGTCATGATGACGATGAATGTCGGTATTCTTTCCTTGAACTACATGAAATTATTGAAACATTTCTAGGAGGAGACATCTGCGACATTTCTGATTACGTACTCAGGACACGTTTAAGGGATCACTTCAAAAACAGAGTTGTAATCGCAGAGGCATCTGGAAGACGCCATTCTTTAATCTGTTTCTCGTAAAATACTATACCATCAGTGGTATACTGAAAGAAAAAAAAATCGGTAGAAAATGAAAGACTCAGGATTGTTGAAATGACAGCAGAAATAATAAGACAGGACATTCGTGGGAAAACCTTTAATCTGACGTAATATCCAACAGTAGAGGAAATGCTGAGTGGTGGCATCATGTCGCCCAAGATCATTTATTCCCCCTATTCAGCTTGGTCTTTCAGTACACCTTCAATCAAAGTATGGGTCGAGACATCTTATAGACACCCTACATTCTACGTATATGTGTGTTTCTTACAATGAAACTTTGACATACCTGAACTCAGCTAATGAATGTGTGTAGCCAGACATAAGAGAAAGTGTTTTTTTTTTCCAATTTGTGTTCGACAACAAAGATGTAAATAGTAGGACACTAGACGAGAAAGGAACAGTTCATATACTTGGTGGTATCAAATGCGTGACACTAAGTGAAGCAGTAGCAGCCTCGTATGCTGTACCTAGAGATTTAAAAAAGAAAACCAATCCTGTTATCAACTCCATTCCATTAGTACATTATAGAAAGAGTGCCAAATGTGGTCTAAATAAAATCAAGATAGTATCCATCCGAGTAAATACTGCTGACAGAGAATTGGTAAAACATGGGCTTAAATTGGATACGGTATGGGTTGCTGGGTTCTTATTTTCAGAAAACCATCTTCTGTTTTGGAATGGGTACATGCAAGAAGCTATGCAAAAGGTAGGAAGTTATCAAAGTTCTCAAGTGTTGTAAGTCCCATTCATAAACTTAAATCCAAGCAATATGACGACTATAAATTCTGCATTATCATTTGCTGCATCAAAATGCCATGCCAGGAAAAAACCTTGTATTATCACGTTTGATCAACCACTTTTCATCAAGACATGTGATATTGTGGCCGCAGCAGAACAGGGAAGCCCCATTTCTTCTATAATTGTCATACTAGGTGGGTTTCATTTGCTTATGTGTTTTTTTGGGTTCTGTAGGGCACATTATGCAGGGAAGTGGAATTTAAGAGCTATGGGCAAGTGTTTATGTAACAAACACTATTCCTCACTTGATATCAGGCCATGCATTTTCGCGCTCTTTACGGGCTCATATACTCACATTCTGTGCTTCATTCAAGTGCTTGATACACAAATTTCCGTATCTAAAAGATGAGCAGGCATTAATGAGGAGTATGAAGTCTATAGGTGGACTTACCCATGGGAGGGGAATAACAGAAGAAACCCTGCTGAGACCCCTAGTGGCATACGAGGTTCGTTGCTTGTGTTTACGCTATCACATACCGGTTACTCGTCTGATGTGCTTAAATAAATGCACCCACTTTTAAATTCTTGGGATAATTAATAATCATGTTCGAATTAACATGTAAGGTTTCCATGGTGTATCACTCATGCGATTTGGGATTATAAATCCCGTTCCCGAAAGGAAATTTCCGTTCTCTTTAATTTTTTAAAATCAGTATTATTTCATTTTTTATTTTGCTACAATGCCAATACCTATGGTTGCACAGTGCCGTACAACTGTGAGACACGCCTATACATCATACCGTGGTGGGCTTCCCGCTACGCATCGTACGTAGTATTTTTCTGTTTCTCTACACAACATACACACATAGGGTTTCGAGATGCCACAGAACCTTGCCAAACATCGTACGCACGCCCTTTCGTTTTCAACTCCTATTTTGATGCCCCCTTCCCCTCTTCCCACATCGGCCAACACTCTCGACGCCATTTGCGCCATGGTACTCCCTTCGTCTTATCCTCTGTTCACACAATATCTATTGTCCCTCGTTCCTCAAGTTCTTTTCGTTATTCTACCTCCCCCTATTCGCTAAGTTTTTGTTTGTTCCAGAGGATTTTATCTGCAATGTTATTACTGAAATGTCGATATTGTAATGGGTATTTTTTTTATTATAATACAACATTTTAACAATCTATCTCAGGCCAATGGTTCTCTTTGAAATAGTGGAGAGATTTGGGCTGTTCTTTACATCTAGGTCTTGAGAGCGCGATGCGGGTGAAGTGAGGGTGGAGCAGCGCCGGAATGCAAGGGCGGCGGGAAACGCGAGATCCCCGAGAAAACCCGCTGACCAGGGGCATCGCCCGGCACGATTCCTGCATTCGAAAATCCCAGAGGATTCCTGCAGGGAATCGAACCCAGTTCGCCTTGGTGGGAGACGATCATTATAACCACTACACCATCGCGACCGCTTAAGAAATAGCACACGATTGAGGAGCCGATCTATTATTTCGGTTGGGGGGGGGGGGAGAAGTCACTTGTCTACTGTGCAAGCTCAGGTTTAGTGTATCCTAATCGTGACATGGGAGGGGTTACTCTCATGGTAGATAACTGGCCTTAACGTCTCGTCGAGTTGCACAAGGAAGAGGGATTGGGGAAGGAATTCACCATGGCCTTTGTTAGGTACCCATCCCAGCTTTCGCCTGGAGTGAGTTGATGGAACACCGAAGTTAGGATGGCCGGACCGAGAATCGAACCCGGGCCCTCTCGAATGCGAGTCCAGTGAGTTACCACTGCGCCACCTCTCTCGGCCACTCTCAAAGTAATTTTAGGAAACAAATAAAATTGGTATTTGGAACAATTTTAGCGTTTTTTCATTTCGGCTTTAAAACACTCACACGACACTTTCATGTCAATGTGAAATTTTAAGGGGGGAGGGGGCATATCTCTGGATCAGCCCGTTGTGGGAGCCAGGACTCGACAGAAGCGCACGTTGGCAGGGCGATTTGCGAGTTCCGCGATGTAAGCTAATTTTAGACCAAGCTATGCGAAATGTAGGGCACCAGTTCTCTGACCTACTTCTCGCACAGCGAATCGCGTCTGCGTACAGAGATGTGTATCTTGGATCGATTTACGCCCTCCGACCCGAGATATGTTCAGCGCAATCTAAGCATTGGCCTTCGCAGGTAAAGGCTGTTCACGGTAACGTCAGCACTTTCGAAATCAACCCTAGAAAAAAGTCACTATCCCTACCTGCATATATTTTAACGGGCGCACTGAGTTACATGCGCACAGTGAAGTTGGTAACGATGAATGGAAAGTAGTCCCATATCTTAACTTCGAGTAAAAAGTGCCATGTAACCATTTGTGATAATTTAAATTATTTCCTTCACTTTCTGTTGTTTTTAATGCACCGAAGTGTAAAAAAATGGTAAGATTGGCAAAAAATTTTATTTTATAATAATTTCACAGTTGCACTTGTCCGACGCACGAATAAAGTGACGAGGCCCATGGCATTGTTAATTTTTCATAAGGCGGAAGAATACACCATCTGCATACGAATAGATCTTAAGCAGGGCTTTCAAAAGTGCTCATTTTACCATGAAAAACTTATAGAAAAATCCAAGGTTGGTAATAAGCCTTTTAAACTACTTTGGGGATAGTGAATATGTGTTCTCAATTTATCTATCCGCGGATGTGTCACGTTAGGTATATATAACCATACCTCGGCCAGCAGAACTGAATTTCTGGCGTAGCATTAGAAAAAAAGAATTCTCTTTAGAAAGTTTGATCAGTCCATGTTGTCTTTTGGCTCCTTGAAAACTGCGAGAGTTTACGTATAAGCGACATAGGCTAGAAAATTATGCTAACCTCTAGGGGTGTATCCAGAAGTCTGATTCCGAGGGGCCCAGAGTCACCGTGAAACCAATTAGAGACCATCATTCGCCATACCTTAAGTAAGAGAAATATTATACAGTGCCTACACTTGTTGTTAATGTAACCGAATTTTGGTATTACACAAACCAGTACAACTAGGTTACATTAAAAAAAAAAAACGTAAATGCATACCTTTGAATCTACGTCATTGCATTATGTAGTACGTGAATGATACGTGTTCTAGAGTAAAGCCATGTATTAGATTTATGAAAACAGATACACGTGGGAGCAGATGGAAGTAGATACAAAAAGAAATGCTGGCTCAAATTTCGGGGTGGGCCCGGTCCGCCGGACCGGGGAAGTAATCTTATTCTAGAACTATTGAGGGTTAACTCATTATTAAGGCTCTTATTGCGGGTTAACTCATTATTAAGGCTCTTTGTGCTAATATACGTTGAGCATTAGATTCTTCTAAAAGTTCAGGCACTAGGTACGCCCTACATCGTTTCGAAAACGCGCACGCAAGTAGAGCTTCGGCGGTAAACGAGTGGTTCTGAAGTTTTCTCAAGTTTGGCAAGTTTTATTTATTTATTTAACTCTATGCGGACAAGGTCTTTCCCCTCGAAACATCTCGAAATAATACAGACGATATGGTAGAGTACAGTAAGGTAAGCTTTAGTGGTTAGGAAAATTTCAGTTGGAAGCGATTTTTAAAGACTCACGAAATACTGAAACATTCAGGTAAGCGTATCGTGGGAAAAGTATAGGAGAATCTAATATATCTAAGCTGTTTGCAGACTGTCAAGACATACATGTGTGTGTGTATATATATATATATATATATATATATATATATATATATATATATATATATATATATTCAGCATGGTAATGCTATTGTGTATTCGACTGGCAAGAACTGCGATAAGTGTGTACAAGTAACAGTGTACTGTTGTGAAATGAAAACAAGTAATGTTGCGTGGGCAGTGCACGGTAAACTGAGCACTTTTGAAAGCCCTGCTTATGATCTACTTGCATGCAAACTACGTATTCTTCCGCCATATTCATACGCCGATCAAGTAAAACGTGGAATTATGATGAAAGTCGTTAGGAAGTGAAATTATTTTAAAAGTTAGTATCTTACAGTTGAGCCGGTTTAGAATTTATATGCATTAAAAAACACAGAAAGCAAAATTAATAATTTCCGTGTTTACAAATGTTCACATAGCGCTTATGGTTCAACGTTAAGACATGGGACTATTTTCACTCCGTAGTCACCATATCAATCAGTGTGCCCGTTTTAATTTAATGGAAGTGTCGTTACTGTCGTGGCCCAAATGTCCATCTACTCCCAGTAGGCTGTCGCCCCAGTCCAGCAGGGATTTCCCGTCTCAGCGACTTTTTCACTGCCCCAAGGTTGTCACTATCAAGTGACTTGACTGTAGAGTGGATATGGGTAGACCGATCTCGTTGGCTGCGCAGAACCAGTCAGTCACCGTGTCCCAACACTGAACTGCTTTTCTGCCAACACGACTACCATAAACAACGTGGGTGGGATTTGAGGTTAGAACACTGTGTGCTCAGAGATGTTTTTCCCTACACTCTCTCTCTCTAACCAGTTTGTAATTCAGTTTGATTGAATTCAACTTGGTAAAAGTATTTTAATCATATAAATGTGATTGTATTTTGAAAATTAAGATATAAAGGAACACGTCCATCAGTGTGGCCCGTGACTTTTACAACTGTTTGGTTTGGGATAGGTCAGTGCTGGGTATATGCGCAGAAGACGGATACTCGGTCTACCTCTCTTTTAGTCTATGGTCTTGACAGAAGCTACAAAGTCACAGTGACAGTGACCACGCTTACCTGTTCCCACCATAGACTAAATATGAAGTAGACCGCTTATTCGTCTTCTGCGCATCGTTACTAAGGGACCTTAACAATGCATCCAACTCTGAAACCGGCCTCACTCCTTCAAAGCAAAATCAGGACGCCAGGAATTGCGGCAACTTACTGCAGCGACCACAGTGCGAGGCCACTTGCAAAAACCCCCTCCACCAGCCAGCGATCGAGGACATGGATGCCTAAACGACGCACCAATATAGGCCACTGTAAGGCAGGGTCCGACGTCTTTCCACGTCCGACCAGCAGCCAGGGAAGATCACAACATGGGTATGTCCGCTGTTCGACGTTATCCGATCAGCTAGACACAGCCTCCGGCATCAACACTAAGGTGAAAACTGTCCGTAGTAGATAACTTACTAACCAGGTGTGCCAACACAGCTGTAACTTAAATTAATATCAATTACTATAGCTCTCACGCGTGTTAAATCATTCAGTGTCAAGCAAACTGTAATTTCTTTGTTGTTATACTTGTTTCTCAAGCCAAAATAAACCCTCTCAGTTACTATCAAAGCCCTGCCATTAACTATCATTTAAATTATGCCCCTAAACCCTTTTTGTGCGGATATGACCTTAAGTCATATCCGTGACAGCATGTACCCAATATTGACATACCCCAATCCTACACAACTGTCAAAGTCACATGGTCAACAGTGATGAACGTGTTTGTTTATATATAAATATTTAAATGACAAGCACCATTATATTAATAAAATACTTTCACCAATTTGAATTTAGTCAAATTACATTACAAATTGGTTAGCGGACATATAACATCTCTAAGCATTTGTTTACAAATCAGTTTTATAACCTAAAATTCAAACCACGCCATTTTCACTGGACGTGTTGGCAGAGAAGCGGTTTATTGTTGGGACACGGAGACTGGTTGTGCGCAGCTAGCGAGATCGGTCTACCTCATCTTTAGTCTATGGTTCCCACGAGTCGACGATCAGTACCAGAGATTATCTGCATCGCTTGTCGCCGTCACCTTGTCACGGATAAACGGAGCAGATGACTCAAAATATGGCGATGGTTTAGTAATTTGCTTTGGGTTAATTCTTTTGTGCACTAAATTATATATTCTTTGTTTAAAATGCTGTCCAAACCATTTATTACCCTGATCTACAAATAAAACAGTACATAGTAGAACATACAATGAATAAAATAAGAGAAGATGATAAGCAGTGACGAAGTCAGCGCTATTTGTCACTGCGACGCATGTGTCACTGTCAGTGGTTGTCACCATTCCAGGAATGTTGTAACTATTCCCACGTTTCTAGAATGACGTGGCAGGCAACATACTGCAACCTTTTCAAACGTTACATGTTTTCTTGAGAACCGTCTGCCTAAGAATGTTTAATCAAGGGATCGCCCTGTCTTCCTTTAATGTACACACGATAACTAGTACGTCTTAATAAATGATAAAATCCATGGGTTGTCGATTAATAACTTAGCTACGTCTAATTTTCTAACGGACCGTGTTATGGCCCGCTAAATATTCTCACACGGCGGAGATCAAATGACGAATTTGTCTTTCCATTTCCTGCAGTTTATGTAATTTAGATATAACTAAAAATTTTAATTCTAAATTTTCAAAGGAGTGTCTCTCATTATATTAAACATGTTGTATTACTTCTTCTACCTCATTCCTCATAACGAATCATTTCAAGTTTGTATGTAGTTCAATCCAATCCTGCATACGTATACAGCCACAGAGTTTGAGCAAGTTTGGGGTGTAAAACAATAATAAACGATTTGAAAATTTAAATTGAAACAATATTTGTTTTATTTATTGAGTCAGATGCAACAGAATGACAATTGTATGTTCTTCGTGCAGTAACATAATTTGGAAGCGAGAGTTACCTATGGGAATACAACAAAAATGTATATATTTGTGCCTCTCTGGGAGAAAAAAAATCACAACGTTAACATGGGCGTGAACGTAAGATGAGGCACAATGCACGGCGGTAACATAGTGGGCGTGGGCGCTAGGCAAGCGGCTGGCGCGGAGGTACGGCGGGCGATGGCCTGGAGATGACTGAGCTCAACATCTCGTAGAGCTTCCTCTGTGGTTCCGTGGCGTCCAGGAGCGTCATCGACCCTCCACAGTACTCCAGCATCGCCTCCAGTTCCGGCTCCAGGAACTCGATCTGCCAGTACCAACATACTGCAGCTGCGCCTATTTAAGAAGCCTTGATAAACTTCTACTAAAGGCGGTTCGCGGTAAAGTGAGCACTTTTGAAATCAACCTTAAAAAAAAGTCACTGCCCCTACCTGCATATATTTTAACGGACGCACTGAGTGGCATGCGTCCAGTAAAATTGGTAACGATGGATGGGAAGTAGTTCGTTATCTTAACGTTGAATAGAAAATGCTTGGTAACCATTTGTGATAACTTAAATTATTTTTTTCACTTTCCGTTTTTTTTTTTTTTTTAATCCACCAAAGTGTAAAAATGAGCATATTTATAAAATATTTACTTTTCTAACAACTCTACAGTTTCACTTGTCCGACGCACGAATAAAATGATGAGGTGCATGGCAATGTTAATTTTACCTAAGGCGGAAGAATACACAAGCATAAGCAAGGCTTTCAAAAGTGCTCATTTTACCCTGAATAGCCTGTACCAGGACATTCCTTTGCTTAGTGCAAACAAAGGTTAAGCGATGCAAGAAATTTAACCCAAAATGGCAGTGCACCATATTCGTTTGCACTCAGTGTAAAACAATCTCGCATAAGAAGTATTCATTACCAGGCATTACCAACACACTTGTTTTCTCAATGTTTCTATTCATATTAATCATAAATTAAATATTAAAAGTATAGATAAAGTGTAGGTAAAAGTACTTTTATGTTAAAATAAGTACAAAACGCTTGTGATAGGCACATGGCGTGTTTAGGTAACAACTAAGCATGTCATTCATGGGGTGATTTTTTAAAGGTGTGATTCAAAAAATGTGAATGCACCACGAATAGACTGTAGTACTTGATCTCAATGGCAACATCGTACCTGCTCGCGCACCACACGTGGCTTGTCCTCTGGGTGGATGGCAACCTCGATGCCAGACAGCTCTTCAGGAGAAGTCGAGAGGAGGTTGTACCGCGACCCCGTGTGCATGTTGTACCGCACATTGGTCGTGTTCTTGAGAGCTAGCTCTGGAGGGATGAACATGAGGACCACCCTGGCACATACACATGCATGTCTTGCAGCACTACTTAGCATTTGCAGAATTCGAATCTGTTTAAAATTATCCGAGTTGGGTAACAAGAGTAGGTTACCAGCATTCTCAGAAACGGCACCTTCCCTAAGCTCAACACATTTTACTCTCCTGCAGTGTTCGAGTTAAACTACAAACAGCATATAAAATTAAACAGAGAGTTTTGATATTTAAAGTTTGGATGGCAGTGCTGTTGCACGATTTCTGTGATCACCTAAATGGACTGTATCCATCACAGAATATAAGCCTAAGAACATAACAAAGAAATTGAAAACTATGCTATACTGACTGCTAGGTTCTTCTATAGTTCCTAGATATTTGTTTTTAATTATCTGGAATTTGTCTGGTTTCCAGTTTCTTTGTTTTGTTCTTAACTGTAATTTCGGCATTGGGCACAGTAGAATAAACATTTATTAACCAAACTATTACTCGAGTATGCATTATTAGCGAAATTAGTTACAAAATGTAGGTTCTGCACCACCAGGAATCAGGCGGGGGATCGGAGATTCATGGCTGTCACCTTGGATGACATCATGTCTAAACCTCCTGCTCTATCATTCCTCATCAGTAGCACCCATCTTGTCTTTCCCTTGGAATTTCCATTTTTTCCCTATTACCGACTTCATGCTCTGTAATTCCACATTGTTTGTTCATGCTCTTGCATTTAGATTCTTTTACTTCGTGTTCTGGCATTCCCATTCTGTTTCCTCGACGTCTTATGGCTTCATTGCAAGAATATTCGGGATGTCATGACTCTCTGTATCAACAGGTCTGAAGTATATTTCACGAACCTACTCAGACCGACAGAAGAAGCTGTATCGGGCCCAACCCAATCAGTGCAACAAGGTCGCACATAAATGCTACTGTGTTCTTGTTATATATTCTATGTACATCCTGCCCACTGTTTTAGTACAATGAATGCTGCTGCCGAGAATCTACATTCTGTAATTGAAAGTGTGCTACATAAGTCTTTACTGACTAAGCATGCACACATGGAGCTCAATGCTACTTTGGAAGAGGCATTCTGAGTGATCACATCACAGCTAGATAATTTACAATGACAAACTGTACCCCCTGCTGCTGAAATGAAATAAGAACCAGACATCGAACCCAGGACTGAGAGGAAGTGCAAGTTACTTCCAGAAGATATTGCAGCGGATGAAGATGATGACCTACCCTTGGCTGCATGGAAATGTAAAAAGGACAAACCCAATTTGTGAAACACAACTGTTCGCAATTACCTGACATTGCACACAGCGAGTTTTAGTGATGAAATGTATGGTGTTAATAAGCGAAATAAGAAATGGTTCTTGGAGAACATGCAAATCTTTTCTGCCTGGACAATTTTATACAGATTGGTGATGAAGCTATGTGTGCCTCACCAGGCCTCTATGAATTGTTATTTAAGTATGAACCTGGCCAGTACTCACACAAGACTCTTCGCCAATACAAGCACGCACTTACCCTTACAAGTGTACATTTGGCCAACAATGACTCTTCCAGCGATGCTTATAGGGACGAGACATGCCCCAAGTTCACCATTGTTGCTGATATGTTTCTGGATGTTGGCTTAACGACCAGTTCAGGCCTGAGATCGAAACTGGATGGAAGCAATCGACTGAGTATCTGTATTGGAATGATGGTAATGAGCTGGTATCACATCTACCCCTGTTAGCTGCATCTCAGCAGGCTGGCAATAATTTATACATGAACGAGATTGTGAATATTTTAGAAAAACTGCATGAATGTGGGTACATATACTAAAAATAATGTATTGTGCTAAGATTGCTGACAAGCTCCATAGGCCTGCATATCGTAACTATACTAGTATTTTGTCTGAAACACTTGTACCAGGCCGACCTAGTTGAAATGATACCATACACATCTGCTAATAAGGGCTTCAGATATATGTTGATAGTCATCGATAGTTACAGCAAGTATATGTGGGCTGTCCCAGTTGTCAGAAATGCAGGTACGATGTTAGTGAGGCAATGAAGACTGTTTTAGAAACAGATGAGCCCTAAGGATTTACAGACTGACATTGGGCGAGAATTCTTCAATACTAGATTTCAGGTGCTGATGACACAGCATGGTGTGATACATCACAGTATCATAGCAGAATAAAGGCATCCATTGTGTAAAAGTTTAATTGTATTTTGAAAACTGTAATGTTGTGAACATTTTCATCTTGGGGAAGTTACAAGTAGCTGGATATGTTGCCTCGCCTGTTTACATCCTACAATCACAAAGTACATCGAACTATACATATAAGGACAGTGGGCATTAAGGATAATTCTTTGCTGCAAACAGTGTACAAGATCGAGAAGAGGGTAGGCACTCGGAATCCAAGAGTACGTGTTGGTGACTATGTTCGCATTTCGCAAGACAAGGGCATTTTGTCAAAGCTTATGAACTGAATTGGAACACAGGATTGTCAAGATTTGCTATTATTAACAGCACCCATTATCTTGGAAACTTAAGACAGTACTTTTCTCCAATGATATTTTTATAATCATAAGATACAGCTTACAAGATTCCCTGACATATATTTGGTTGAAAAAGTCCTTTGGTGATCAGGCGATCGACTGCTTGTTAAGTGGCTCTGCTTCGAATCCCGATACGATAGTTGGATACACCACTCTGAAATCACCAATGGGTAATTGGACACTGCATTACAAGAGAAAGGGAGACGGCTGTCTGAATGTGTTTTTATGTACCCTACTGTGTTTTATAAGATCGGATTCGAATAAAGTTTATTTATAATTATTCTGTAGGTTTTTCTGAATTTATCATTTCCTGTACTTGTAGTCAGACAAGTGCATGTATGGACTGAGACATGAGCATGTGTGTAGTCTGGTGCGGTGTAAGGTTCTATTCTCACACCTTGTGGCAAGGAGGGATTCAAATATATTTGTTCTAGTGCAGGGAATGTTTCCTTCTCATGTTTCGAGACACAGGAGAACTAAAATATTTCTGCTCTGGTGGTAATGACTTGGATGTGTCCCATAGGATTTTTACACTTAACAGATTGATGTTTTGTGTGTTTGATATATATGTGCATTGGGGACGATGTAACAGCTGTGCATGTCTCTGGAAATTCTTTGTGTGCCTGCCACTGCCACCATTCGTCCTGTGTGTAATGAGGGCGCAATTAATTGGGTATCTTGTAAGATTTTGTCTTGGAAATAGGTAGTGATTTTGTGTTTGTGAGATATGAATATATGCACTGGGCATGTTGGCAGGTGCTATTGTATGTCTCGAATTTTTTGTGCAGTTTGCAGCTTGCCTGTCATACTGCATTCCTAAGAAGGGCTGGCGCTTATCGGTATCAATGGCCAAGCGATCCTTGTATTCTGAGATCTCGGCTGGGGTACATAGCTGGCTACTTGGCTATAACTCATTGCTCTCATGGGAAGTGTCAGAACTGGGGGGTTTTTCTTTTAGGTATGTATATGCAGGGTCTGTGACACACTGGATTCTATATGTATAATATAATCCCTTGGCTAGTTGTTACATTGCTGTGTTCAATATGGCTCTAGCACAACTGGCTTGTGCAGCATATCATATGGGACTGTGTGTGCGGGGTCAGCTTCTCCCATATCACACTGAATGCATGGACAAGTTGAAGATACAGAAGTGCGTGTGCTCTAATGCATGGACAAATTGGAGATAGAGACGTGCACATGCATGATCGCCATGCATGTATGTTGCTGATCAATTGGGTCTGTATGGATGCATATAAATTTTATATAGAGATGCCACCTGCCCAAAATTATTTACGAAAATTAATTTTAATTTCTGAATGATAGAATTACAGTTTTTTCTTTAAAGAAGCGACCTGTCTGTGTGTTTATGTATGGATGCATGCATGTTACATGCGAATGTAGTTTTTTAATTAGTCCCCAGTGTCCACACGGACAGGAATAGGCATAGTACAAGTGCTATTAATTTGTATGTGTGCCTTTTAATAATAAAGTGTCTGTGCATGCGCGCGTGTGGGGCTTGAGGTTTGTTTCTATGTGTATTTGCCAGTAAATATCCTCTTTTTTCGCGATGACAAGTTTATTATCTGGGGAGTGTGAAGGCTGATATGGGTATTTGCTTTATTTCTTCTATTAACCGTGCAATGGCGACTTATATACATATATAGTCGGGACCTGCCCAAATTTTTCTCCGAATGCCAGAATGGTAATAGCTAAATCCGTATTCTTCATTAAACATCCTCTATTCCTATATGACACAGTAGTCTTGTGGTCAATATGCTCGACTGTCGACCCAAGGGGTACCAGAACGATCCTGCATGCCTCCGGAATTTTTCGAGTTTCGAAGCAGCAACAAACTAAAAAAATCCCAGCGCCCCTAGCAGCCACCATTTGAACTAAGCTCCCCGATGCTTGTGTGCCCCTGCAGGCGATATTATTACCAATACATGCAGAATTGCTGCATCGATACAGTGCTCCTAGCTGCGAGTGGTAGAACTTCGCACACTCTGGTGGTGGGTGTGATAATCAAAGATGCCCGCCTCCAGCAGACGACTGGCAGCAGGCACAATAATTGAAGGGGGAAGGTTTGGGATACAACAGAGAGGATAAGATACCAGAAGGAATATAAGAAAACCAAGGGTTAGAATGCGAGAGAGAGAGAGAGAGAGAGAGAGAGAAACCGGAATGCCAGAGCGTGAAGCAAAATAATTGGAATACAAGAGCATAAAGAGACCAGGTGAAATGATAAGGAAGAAAGTCAGGAATAGGGATAAAGAGAAATTCCGAGAGAAAAAAAAAGGAAATTCCGAGGGAGAAACCAAGCCAGAGCAGGAGGTTTCGGCGTGACTTCCACGAAGATGGCCGCCGTGGCACCCCAGCACCCTGCTAGGATGCAAGGTGCACCAGAACCTACTATTTATAACTACTAACGAAATTGTCCTTGCCAGTACTTAGTGACAATAATTTATTGCCATCTCAATGTCCATTATAATGTTTGTAGTGAGAGTACAGTTTAAATGTTACGCAAAACAGTGCGAATGGGGCAAGGGAGTGCAGGAAAGATGAGAATACTAGCAGTAAGAAGCTAGAAGCAGTGAGGGAAGACATATGGGCAGCCATTAACATCGAGGTATTGAGAGCCGATGAGGGTGAAGCGAGAGTATGGAGCAGCGCCGAAATGAAACGGCGGGGGAAACGGGAGATCCTTCAAGAAAACAGGCCGACCAGCGGTATCGTCCAGCACGATTCCCACACGCGAAGATCCGGGAGCGACCCTGCCAGGAATCGAACCCGGTTCGCCTTGATGGAGAGACAAGTAGTCTAGCCATTGCACCACCGCAGTCCCTAAGTTAGAAGCAGTTTCCTCGAATAAATTGGCAACTGGCTGGAGACAGCTCTGCATCATGATGATGAAATTAGAATAACTGCTACTGCATGATAAGTTTTCCATCTCTTTATTCTGCCAGTATTGAAATTGATTTAGACAGAGAAACAACTAAAACAAATTGTTGCGGAGTCGTCATGATTTATTACAACTAATGCTCTAACCTCATCATGCGTGTAGTAGGTAATCGTAATGGGCAATTCTGCATGTTTAAAAAGATGTAATTAAATAATGAGCGATGGGTACATATGTTAAGTTACCTGTTGGGAGGTGTATCTGTCAGATCTAACATCTTGAATTCCTGGAGGGTCCTGGGGAAGCCAGTCAACACCCATCCGCGTGACAAACACTCCCACGACAGCAGCTTCTCCTGTTGACAACATGATCAACTCTATCCGATCTACAAAATACAACTGATAGAGTCCATTCACAATTACTTCCAACTTTTCTGAAGTCCTGCTAAAGTTATACTTCCAGCCTGTTCATCCGCCTCATACTAACAAAGCTTATTGAAAAGTACGCCAAAGGTACAACGCACCGCGTTCGTGCGTATTCAGTTACTTTATATTTTCCAAGATAACTATGCTTTACTAGGCATTACCAACACTCCTATTTCTTCACTAATTTTATTGAAATTAATTATAAATTTAAAATCATAATTTATAAATATAATGTAAGTAAATATTAAATTTAATTAAAAATAAGAGACGTGTTAACAGAGGTATAACACGAATGTGTTACATGACACATTTAGAAAACAAACACGTAATTCATGTCACTGAGATTCACCCTAAAGAGACTATATTAACAATACTTTCCCTTATTGGTTAAACGTTATTACAGAATATTAATGCTAAACAAAGAACAACAAATAAATAGATCAATTTTGTGCGTTCAGCGAATTTATCATTAGATTATATCTCTGAACATAGCTTTTTCTTGCTTGCAAATAACAGCAGAGTAAATACAAGCAAAATTAAGAAATGGCCATCAGTTATTATATTACATATTTAGAGACTGTATCGTTAGGTATTATTTCTTAACATCGTTCTTAACTTATTTACACATGGCAACAGATTGAAAGCAGCAAACATGTATTATTCAGTACTGCCTACCTTAATTGACCGAAACCAATGTTGCGTGACGATTGTATTGTATATAGCCATTGACGTCACACAGCATTTGCCAGACCTTGTAGTCTCTGTGGCCGCGCCCGAGTGTAGACATCCAGCAGCGAGAGGAACTACACTTCGGGGATGATCATGGCGACCGATGGTGTACGTCTCAACTAACATCTGCACTGTTAAAATTTCCCCTTGGATTTACGGAAATTTTTACGAAGATGCACAGCAAATATACGGAAACGTAATAGGTAATAACGAAAGACGGAGTTAAGTGCGCAAACATGAAGTACGGAAAATCTCCGTATTTCCTATAATTTCGGGTTTCGGGCGCGAAAAATGCCGAGTCTACACGAAACTTTCTTCGCCACTGTAACCTGAAAATTATCATTTCTGAGGCGTTTAAGGTTATTCATGTCACTGAGACCTGTTCTTTCAAACATTAAAAAGTAACACCAGGCGTATGTAACACTCAGCAACGCTTAAAATACACTAACTTCAATAGAAACTAGAAAGTTGCTTCTGTGCCTAATACAGAAATTTAAAAGTTATACGAGACTCACCATGTGAGAATTTTCGGTAAGTAGTTAGGGTTGTGAACTTGCCTATTTCTGACTCAGGTTCAAATCTTGCGTAAGTATAAAAATGTTTCACTTTTTAAAATATAATTTTAATACACAGTAGAACACCCACATAATAAAAATTAAAATAAAATAGGCGCTAAAAATTATTTAAACTATAAGTACGGAAGAAAACTGACTAGGGAATTAATGGAGAGGTTCCGTGAATTTTACGGAATGTCCGTTTTTTTCAAAATCAATGTGTCTGTAATTTTACGGAGAGTTTACGGACATCTCTGGATAAATTTTTACCAGCACTTTTCCGTAAAATGAAGGAAATTTTCTTTAACTGTGTGGCGTATGTGCGCTTGAATACACGTATTGAAACTTAACATTTGACTGTCAACTAAAAATATGTTCTTAATTGCGCCATAGTTAACAAAACCTCCTGTCTACGAAAATATTTTATATATAGTCTATTCACGGTTTCTTCGGCCGTTTTGAATCAAACCTTTGACAAATCTCCCATGTATGACGTGCTTGGTTGTTTCCTAAATACGCCCTGTACCACAAGCGTATTATACTTGTGTTCATTAAAGTTACTTTTTTTTTCCTGGTAAATTGCAATGTTATTCATATTTTATCTATTAATTATATTGCTTCATTTATAAATAATTTGAATAAAAACAGTGAGAAAATATGTGTGTTGGTAGCGCCTAGTAAGAAATAGTCTTTATACAAAATACTGTTACAACAGAGTGCGCACGAATCTGGTGCGTCGTCCCTCTGGTGTAATCTTCCAGACTTAGTTAAGCTTAGTTTACACGAGGCGGAGAGATATCCTGGATGTAGAACTTTATCACGGCTTCAGAAAAGGCCAACGATACCGTGAATCAACTATATTATAGAGGATGAGGCACCTAAGGCAGGCCACGAGCCGAGCTGTCGTGGGATGAACATCGTGCTCGCGGATGTTCTCCTCCGGGATCTGCCCGCGACTTGAGGACCAGCGAAGGCGACGGGACCATGGCATCTCGAGTACGGCAATTATTCCGCGACTCATCGCGTCCCCAGGTGGCGGATAAAGGATCCCCAGGCTCTGGGGTGGGGTGGCTGGGAATACTCAGTACCAGCCCGCGGACCAACTGGCCTGTCTGTGCGAGAGCGCCGTCGTCGTGGACGTCGGGAACCTGGGCAGCTCAGTATGAGACGGCGAAGCGCATCTGCTGGAGGCGGTCCAACCATCAAGGCGGGGAGGGGGATCTCGAGGTGCTGGAGTGTAGTGATCCTCACTACTTGATTCTGCGGGCTGCCGACTGCGGGTGCGTGATGAATGGAATGGAATGCATCGGACCTCGGAAGCACCTCAACAGTCTTTACTCCTGGGCCAGAGGTTTCGCCACCACTACTGGTAGGTGTCCCGGATGTCTCGCGTTTCCCAGATCGACGAACTATTTTGGAGGATGGGGAGGAGGTTTCTCCCCGATCTGCTGGTCCCCGCCTTCACCCACAACGTGGAGATCCTGATGTGAAGAGCGAAGATGGAGTCGGTGCCATGACTGAGCTGTCCAGTTTTCCGACGCACTCTACGAGAAGCAGGGATGGCCCTGCATCCAATTGCTGCTGCCGGTGCTGCAGCGCTGGTTCGCCTGCGCTGCAGTATCGACAGTAGTTCAAACTTCAAGGGCACTTGCGCTCCCACGATGAATGGCATCGGCGCGGGGGCCGTTCTGTCCCCCGCAACACACGCCAGCTGCGATCTCATTTCATTTCACCCCATATTAAACTTACAGAAGTCTTTCTTCCTGAACAAACAATTAACCTACTTTATCCAGCCCTAATGCAGTTAAAGGAAATTACATTTGTTCTCCGCGACTGTCGCATAGATGTTCCACGGCCCTCTCCGCTCTAACTAGTTTGCTATGGTCTTCCATCTAGACCCTTCTTCTTTCAGGGCGTGTTCATGCCACTTTCAGTGGTAGAAGAAAGTGTTTCAGACAAAAGTTGCTTGAGTCCAAGGCGCTAATAACTTGATAGTGATAATTTACCCGTACGTGGAAGGATAAAGTAGATACAAAGGTAAACTTCTTTACTTTAAATGGAATTATAATTTTATTAACACCCCTCTACAGTGCGCATGAAAATGTAATACATACAATGACATTTACCGGTAATTTCAAGATCGCTGAAGGTCAATGACGAAACAAACTGCGCCGTCGCACGGAACAATCGGCCGACGTAGCGCCGTCCTGTAGAGACTGTAGCGTCATGTAACTAATGTTTGTTGAAACAAACGCGAGCCTCAGATTACGCTTCCTTTATTTTATTATGACACCAGGTGTTCAAATTGGCGACCTTGTGCATTGATACACACAGTAAAGCGATTCTGTGTGGACAATACAGCACGTCGAAATTCATCCGGACTTATCGCAGAACAAGCTCGTGTTATACTGCCTTTCATGTATTCGGGAGTCATCGATGGGTCTTTGTAGACCTGTTGATATAATGTTCCCCATATATGAAAGTCCATAGGCGTTAAGTCTGGAGAACGTGCAGAACATTTTGTGTTCCCAAGACCACCGTAAGTCCTGTTATGAACCTTTGAAATTCTCTGTTCAGAATGAGCAGGACATCCATCGTGTTAGCATCACATGGATTTCCTTATGTTCAGTGAGATGTCTTCCAGTAATTGCGGCAAATGTCATCGTATTTATTACATCTGCGTACGCACTGTCGAGGGGCGTTAATACAATTATCATTCCACTTAAAGTAATGAAGTTGATCTTTGTATCTTATCTTGTTTACCTTTCCACGTACGGGGAAATTATCACTTTCATGTTATTAGCACCTTGGATCCAAGCAACTTTTTTTTAAAACATTTTCGTATGCCACTGAAAGTGGCTGTGTTATTCAGGTTACCTGCGTTAGATACCTCGTCTTGTATATGTCGCCATCGTCTGTAAGAACTTGTCTCTATGATTGTTATTTTTATTAATTCATCTTTTCAAGAGAAGAATGTCTGAAGGTTCGTTGAAGTTACTTGGTTTTGGAAATAGGTTCGTAAAAATTGTGACATTATGCTAAGCATAACATAAGAACTACGAACAGTGTGCAAGTGATTCAAGCTTAAAAATTGCATCTTATTTCTACAGAGGCAGGTTTCACTCAAACGTCGAACTGCTGCAAAACCTGTGAAATGTTTTGCCATTTCTAATATTGGTTCCAGTTATTCCTACTCATATAACTTATTATTCTCAACGTACCCAGAGCTGAGACGTACACTCTAATCGTTATTATAATTAAATCTTTCATTGTCATTTTTATTTCATAGACACTTTCAAATATTAGCATTATTTGCCAAATATAAATATACTTGAAACATTTACAGGTTTTCCATGAGGTATATGCGAATTGTTAACCCATGTGCAGAATGAGTAATAAATTGAGTTCAGAGAGGCGACTAATATGATAAAAGCATATATGTGAAGTAGGGCTAGTGATTCTCACAAGAATATGAAAACTTGGCAGACGAACTGCACCTCAAATGTTCGAGTAATAATTATGTTTTATTTAAAACTTTATAGGCTGCTCATGGTAAAGTGAGCACTTTTGAGACCCTAGTTACTTTTTATTTCAGTCATTTTTTATCATTTAACCACCTTTTTAAATAAATATTGCCATGTAAGTAAATACACAGTGTATATATTCCACTGCATTCGGAAGTTAACGTGTAAGGATAAAATAATATATATTTATTCAGAATTATTCCAAATGAGAGGGCTTTCAAAAATTCTCACTTTACCGTGAATAGCCTATACTATAGGTAGAGTGCTTCTCTTTCCACCCTAGAAATTTTCTTGCTCCCTCGGCACTATCTCTTATCCCAACTATTCGCCTCTTTCCTTTTTTTCTATCTGCAATCTACCATTAAAATTTCTCTGCTAAAATAACCGCTAACTTATAATAACATTCTCCTTAACTTAAGAATTCACCTAATACCTCATGCCAGGCTCAAATGACATGCGATGTGCCATGCGTAGTTGTTCATGGAAGTGCCAGCTGTTCGTGCCTGATGGACTATCAGTAAGCGGTGATGTGAAGTCCATATTTTTCTGTTCAAGAGAATTTTAACATTGAAGCACCATTTTAATGTGCATACTTAGCTGAAAGGTGGCACTCTTTGGCAGAGCGATGAACAAAAACTTACTGATGGTAAGAACAAAAACGGCAATACCATAGAGCAATCTAGAATTCCGTAAAAGCAGTCTTCTAGACATGAACATGTATTGACCTCAATAATTGCATTGATTATGTTGTTATTGGGTTTCTTCCCATCTCCTGTCTGGTGCTTCAGCTCCGGCTCATCCTGAAGAACTTGCCGCAATACTTCGTCAAAATTCACTGTAACATATGTAAACATTTGGTGAATGTTTCTGTGTAGGTGCACTGCACTTGCTTATATTTGAAGTTATTTGACCTTGTATGCTGGTTCAACAACTATGGGGTCTAATGCGGTTAACTGTAAATGACCAAACATACACGAGGTGACAGCAATACTAGCTGTTTCCTTTTCTCGTACTGTAAGAAAATGGGCGTTAAGCCATATCTAATAGAAACATAATACTGCATACTATGTTAACTGATTTTTATTTGCTGGTACATCACACATTACAAAAATTATTTCACAGTGACCCACTCATGCAAAGATTTCTATATTGTTGGCCCCATTGGGATGAACTGATGTCGCCTAAAGAGCAATGTGGCTATTTTCTCATGAGGTTGATAGTCGTTACTTTAAGAAATTATTTGAAGAAAATAATAAAAATACACACCTCAACAGAAGTTTGGATTGCCTCACGTCTTTAATACATTGTTGCCTTAAATTTCACTCGTTCGAATTTATAGAGTAGTAGTGAACAAAATAATAACAACGTAAAACATTCCACATTTTAAACTAATTGTACAAAAAACGAAAATGTCGTCTACTCTACTGTATGGATCGCTGAAAAATTCATTCTTGTATAGTGATATCAGCTGTAATTATTATTTTGTAGTAATGAACATGTAATGCATGCAAAAGGGTGCCATATTACACTTTGTGAGGGATACTGTTTTTTAGCCAAGTATAGGCTGTTCACGATAAAGTGAGCACTTTTGAGGCACTAGTTACTTTTTCTTGTTAACCATTTTTGTCCTATAACAACCTTTTTAAACAACTGTTGCCATGCAAGGAATAAACACATTGCGATATACTCCACCGCATTCGGAATTTAACGCCTAAGGATCAAATAAAATATTTTTATTAACTGTTATTCCCAATGGGAGGGCTTTCAAAAGTGCTCATTTTACCGTGAATAGTTGTTACCTTATAGTAAACAGTCTCAGTATTCAATGGAAACATGGATGTTGTTAAGCTATAATTTGCAACATGACTCGTGTATGTTCGATTTCACTCATGTCTACGGACTCTGCAAGGTCAGTCCATTCGGCTGAAGTCGTGTCCTTAAAGATACTGACATGCTGCTAGAGTATGGAGATATACTGAATTGTTATCTGATAGACTAGGTGGTCTCCTAAACAACAGCATCTTTTATTTCTCAACATATCGGATATCAGAAAGAGTGTCGTGGATAGAGATGAGAGGTGTCCACCATCGCACAATTTTTTTTCTTAAAACATGACCCTTCCACTCTAAAAAATATGGACTTCCTGAACATGGTCACATGTATGTTGGTTTTATCCATTCATATTCCATTCTCACATACATCTGATCTCAAGATTCGAACCAGTAATGGTATCACCACTACACATCATATTCATAATTATGCTATGGTACAGTGTTAAGGTTACAGTAATGCAACTGCCTATGGAGCACTGCACCCGACTATACAACGTGAGGAACTAAAAAAAAAAAAAAAAAACTAATACATAATACAGACACAATAAAAATCGTCAGTAAAGAAATATTTATGCTATATATGAAAGAGGAATGTATATATTTTGCAACATTATAAAATATTTTAATAAAATATACTTTTTTAATGTAAAGAAAGATTAGGTTAAAATAGTCCGTATTTTTAACAAAATGTAAACATATTTCCTTTTATCCCTCACAACTTTAAAGTGGTGCTACGAGCACTCGCTTATAAACACCAAGAAGTGTAAATTTAATGATAATAAATAAAAACTTTAGTATAAAAATGTACGGGTAGTTGATTGAATACACAAACATTAATTCTGTCGACACGTACAAACTTTGAAGACAGTAGGTGAATCTTTTTTAAAATATGTATGGGTAGAAGCACCCGACAAGACCATTGGTTTCTGGAGACTGAGGAGGATTGGTGAGGAGGATTGGTGATGATTGGTGGCGGATTGGTGGTGGATTGGTGGTGGATTGGTGTCGTATTGGTGTCTGAGAAGAGCATGAATGATTTTCACCTTGGCTGCCTTCGTACATTTCAAGTCTCCAGGGACCTGTCAGTACACACATTTAAATTTAAGACTAATTAAGCCTATAAAACTGCTAATCCATACCATGATTATAACATACTCGTACATTTGGCTGCTATTAGTATGATGGGTCTGGTTTAGTCACATAAACACACAATGCCAAAGTCACCGGCATCTAATATGGTGGTAGTGGCCTGTAACATAATATGTTTGCTGGCTTTCATGCATTTTTCTCGAGTTTTTATTTTCAAGGTCATTCAAGGTCATGGAGTCAAGGTCTAGGTATTCTGTATCTAATATGGACGTGGTGGTTTGTAATGTACTATACTTGCTGACTTTTATGAATTTTTCTCGAGTTTTTGTTTTCATGGTCATTCAAGGTTATGGGGTCAAGGTCGTGCTAGTCTGCATATAAAACGGCGATAGTCTTTAATGTATTATGCTTGCTGACTTTGATGTATTTTCCTCGAGTCTTTTGTTTTCAAGGCCATTCAATGTCATGGGGTCAAGGTTGATGTAGTCTGCATCTAATATGGTGGCGGTAGTCTGTAAAGTATTATGCTTGTTGACTTTTATGTATTTTTATTAAGTTTTTGTTTCCAATGTCATGAGGTCAAGGTTGAGGTTAGGGGTCAGGGGTCATGGGTCACAAGTTAAAGTTCAATTATTAATGGGCATTGGTTTCCAAGATGGCAGAAAAGTGATGTATACCAATATGGTGGTCACCTACCAAGATGGTGGCCTCCAGTAATGTATAAACAAATGACAAACGAAAAAACAAACATGACAACCTCCAGTTACATATATACAAAGATGGCTGCGTCCAGTAGCATGTAAACAAATGAACGAAAAATCAAATTGGCGGAATGAGAATGGGCAAGGGGAGTGGGTGCGAGGGAGTCAGTCGTCTGCTGGAGTCCAACAGAGGTGAGTAATTTGTTGTGCTGGGGGACCTTGGGAAATGTAAGCTTTTAAAGATAATTTTTAGAAATTTTTTAAATGATATTTTAATAAAAAACTGTTAAGGGAAATTTCGAGGGAAAAGAGAAAAATAGTCGCCGGTGTTAAAGACTTTTTAATCTAAATTTTTTACATCACATTTTATGAAAATAAACTTTGAAACGATTTTTTAAAATTTTAAAACGATTTTTAAATTAATTTTTGACAATAAATGTTTTAAATCAATTTTAATTTTTTTTTTTTTTTTTTGGATTTCTTAATTTTCAAAGTTAAAGGTCATAGGTACTGATCCCTGTCTTCTGGTCATCGGGGTCTGACCCTGGGTCGCTGATACCTGCCAGCATTTCTGGAAAAAATGGGTAATTTCTGTAGATACTTTTAATAATTTGTAAAATATTTTTTTATCATTTTTATTAATAAATTTGTTCGGAATTTTAAAATTTTTTAAGGTTTTAAAAGTGTTCTTGGGGTCAAAGGTCACACGGGTTAAGGTCAAGGTCAAAGTTCACACGGGTCGGGGGTGAAAGGTCAATGACATCAAAGACGGCGGTCAGGTGATGTAACTTGATGGCGTCTCCTCATCATCCGAATCCGACGCCCGGTGCCCTTGTCCACAAACATACATTTTCCTACTACTTATACCGAATTGGTACACAAGTGGTTGGAGAACCAAGGACACGGGAGGATTCCGTTGCCCTTTATCTTTTTTTATTCATGGTAATGCGACATGAGATCTCAAACTATTCTTTTAACATATTGTAGCTTTTGTACCGCAAGATAATAAACATTGTGTAAACGCGTAGACATTAAGGCCGTGCCTTAAATCTCCATTTAGGCGCTAGATCGTTCACGTAACAAAGATAGTACCTACTCAAAATATTTTGGAACTTAGGAAGAAAATTTAATGAGGTGTGAAAGGCCACTAATTCCCCAAATAATTGCAAAAAAAAAAAGCATATTACAAATGACGAAGCTTCGGCACATAATTATGTTCATTTGATATTTTCAAAGTATTATGTATGCAATTTTTGATACATTAAAATAATAAACATAACTACCCGTTCATGTACGTAACTTACAGGAAGGCAACTTTTGGCCTGTAATGTACACTGAAAGTATCAGTACCCAATGATCTTCCTTGTAGGTAACTGATTCATAAACCATGCGACTGTTCCTCCTTATGAATGGTTCATATAAGATACTATAACCCAACATACAGCTCACTGGTTGCGATAACGATACAAAAACAGAACGCACCCTCCACCGTTTGGCCGAACAGTAATTTGTCAAAGCAGGCATTTTGCATAATAGTCTTTCGGCAGAAAATTCATTTGATCGAACAGGCGTTTGACATAAATTTCTTTCGGGTTCCTAAAATCGTATTAACCGCGCACTCCGGCGTTTGGGATAACGTACGTTAGACCGAACAATTGTTTGGAAAAAAAACATTCCTCTCGCAAACCACAGACACGTGTTTGGCAGTGCCCTACAGGACTCCAGCAGTATACGTGCATAGGCAGATCAGTAATTTGAACGAACAGGCTTCAGCTTCGTGAAATCCTATTAATTTGACGCTCGGGTGTGTGTGTGTGTATGTGTGTGTGTGTCTGTGCCTGTGTCTGTATGTGTGCACAAATATGTTTTCTGCCGAAAATGGAACCAAACGACTTTCTTCGACCAAGTGGCGGCCACGCGTGGTAAACCACTGAAGAATCATGTTCCGCATCAGTCGCCGCGTCCACGACTTCCCTTCTACATATTGTTATGACAAACGACGTGAGGAGGGGGATTAGGGATTTGAGGGGGGGAGGGGGCGGTCAGACTATATAAACAGGGTCGCCAGAGTGTCGGCCATCTTCATCCTTCACCACTCTCCGGGTTACTGACGGCACAGATGCTGCCGCCGCTACCGCGGCTTTGCTGGTCTGACTGGCGGGCTGTCTGAGTTGCGCCGGGACGTGCAGGGCGTCCTGACCTCTGGGCTATGTGTTCTTTGCGGTCTGGTGAGGGAAACTTCCTCAGCCCGCAGAGGCTGCAACCGTCTGGGTGGTATAAGGGCCCGAGCACACCCCCGCTCTGAGCTTCGGCAATGATTATAAATGGCGGCTGCCGCCGCTGACCGACCTCGAACTCCAGTGACGAGAGCCGACAACGCGAGAGGAGAAGATCCACCACGAGGAGATCCTGATAGGCTTTTTTTCCCCCCCTAAACTACCTTATTGTAAGTGTTATGTGAAGTTACGGCCCGAAGGTAGGGCTGAATTTGGTTGCGTCTCAGGGCTAACACCTTACGCCTACTAGGAAGGAAAATCATGCAAGGAGACATGCATCGCGGCAAAGAGGGATTGGGCCTGCACTTTGGGGCCATGACTTAGAGCTAGTCTTAACTATGAAGAGCAAGGGAAAAACCGCCAGAGAGAGTAAAACCCTGCGACAGAGAAATAAAATAAAAATTATTGAATGCTTTAAATAAATAAAAATGCACGGAACTGAGTGTTTCGAAAACTCTCTTAATATAGAGTTGGAAATACATAGAGAGGGGGAGCTTGTTTGTTTTGAGCTGACGCGCAGTAACCAGAAGTGTTGGCCCTCTCTGTGAGGGAATGACGCTATTGGCATCTTCCCGACTTCTTAACTGAACTAAAGGGAGTAAGTGACAGCCATAAGTGTCAGCAGGGCTGGCTCTACTGGTTTTACAAATAAACAGGGCAAGACGTGTGGAGAAAATACATAAAAAGTTAGCCAAATTTGACCTTGAAATACTATCCTAAAAGGGGCGAGCTTATAGTAGCATATGTCCTCGGGACATAGTATCTAGAATATTGCTTTGTGTACCTCACAGCGGCCAATCTCCGTAGCCATAGACTGTAAAACAGAGCATAATTCGGCCGTATCTGTAAGGTGCACTGAATCTTAGCTGTGTGAGGGGATGGATGCGGTGGTGAAGTGAGGTGGGGAAAATTCCTGAGAGTGCCTTGCCCGCGGTGACGTGGTCTAGAACGTCCAGCCAATATAAAATATTTCCAGTGGTGAGTCCGATTTCATAGCTGTGGTAGCGAAGGGATTGGTTGGGTGGGGTTCAGCTGAATAGAGAAGCCATTTAGTATTGGGGTTGAAACGTTTTTGAATGTCCAGCCAAAATAAATAACATTTACATATAATCAGAAGGAGTAGTGTTATTTATATAAGAGTATTCAGTATTGAAGTAGATAGTCAGATGTTTTGTGAGACAGACCATAAGTCCACTAAGAGGAGCTTATAATAAAAAGCTACGTCCCTAAATCCTTATGCAGTAAAGGCTGTTACGATAAAGGATCATAAGTCCAGCTAAGAGGAGCTTATAAGTAAATTATAGCTACGTCCCTAGTCCTTATGCAGTAAAGGCTGTTCACGATAAAGTGATCACTATTGAATTCAACCTTAGAAAAACGTCACTGCCCATGCCTGCATATACTTCAACGGGCGCACAAAGTGACATGCGCCTGGTAAAGTTGGTAACGGTAGATGGAAAGTAGTTCGATATCTTAACTTCGAATAAAATCTGTTAGGTTACCATTTGTGATAATTTAAATTATTTATTTCGCTTTCTGTTTTTTAAACGCATCTAGTGTGTAAAAATTAGCAGGTTTTTAAAATGTTTACATTTCTAATAATTTCACAGTTCCACTTGACCGACGGATGAATAAAGTGATGAGGCCCATGACAATGTTAATTTTACATAAGATGGAATAATACACAACATGCATATAACTAGATCTTAAGCAGGGCTCTTAAAAGAGGCGATTTAAACGCGAGCAGTCTTAATGAAAGGGCAATAGAACAATATGCATGACCCACGTGGAGGAGGTCTAGAGTCGCTACAGAGAGATGAGTTGACTTGTAGTACGTACCGTGCACAATGTTAAAGCGCTGGCTGAGCATCCTGGCCAGTGTCCTCTTGCCCAAGCCACGTAAGCCGAGCAGCAAGAGCCGTGGAAGGAAGGGCGCGCCCTTCGCCGCCGACAAGCGCACTTGCAGCGCTACGTGCTCGCACACTTGCTCTAGCGTCAGCCCCCGCACGTCCATCTCCTGCGGTCCATACAAAGTGCACAGCATCCACACGTATTGCTTCTTCTGTCCGCCAGCTTCACTTCGCGATCAGTCTCGTGCACTTGAGTGGAGAGATTTGGGCGGCGCTTAACACCGAGGTCTTGAGAGCCGATGAGGGTGAAGTGAGGGCAGCGCCGGGGTGGGGGAAACGGGAGACTCCCGAGAAAACCCTCAGACCGGTGGCATCGTCCGGCACGACTTTCACTTGCGAAAATCCGGAGTGAACCGGCCGGGGATTGAACCCGGTTCGCCTTGGCGGGAGGCGAGTAGTCTAACCGCTCAGCCACCGTGACCCTACGTGAGAAAGAGATGTTAAAACTAGGCCCCACCGTGTCATATTTTCTGATACTGACAATGCACGATTAAAGAAAATTAACATTTTATGAGTTTTATTTTTGTACCTAATTTTCATTGTATGTTAACTGCTATAAGCTGTTCACGATAAAGTAAGCACTTTTTAAGGCCCTCCCAATAGGCATTAACCACTAATAAATATGTTTTACTGCAGCCTCAGACATTAACTTTTGAGAGCGGTGAAAGTATACGCCGTATTTGTCACGTGACAATGCTGATATTAAAACATGGTTTAAATTATAAAAAAAACTGGCTTAAAATAAAAATTTGGAAGGGCCTTAAAAAGTGCACACTTTACCGTGAATGGCCTATACTTAACCTACACAGTGCTTCAGTTGCGTAGCAGAATACTTGAAATCCCCGTTTTTTTTTTTTATTACCAAATCACTAAACGTGTTCCCATTATACCAATGCACGAAAAGAAAACACACTTCGGACGAGGTACAAATAATACTCTCAATACATCATGCACATTATCAAATGCTATTTCCGAGCCCTTCGACATAGCTAACGTCTTATTCACACTGCTGTATGTCATAATACACTGGTTGGAAATACGCGAAACTATTACAGGGACCTTCAATGAACTTAGCTTTAAACTTTCCAGCAATAAAATGATAGGGTCTGTAGGTATACGCAGCACGACAGGAACACTGCACGCTTAGGGGTGATGGGTTGCTAGGTACGTGTGCCAGTGTCGTCCTTACAGCCCGCTTGCTTCTGAGCCCCAAACACGCTTAAAATCTCCAAGTAATATTGCCGTTAAAAACTTGGTTCATATGGAGGCCATGTTAGAATTCACCAGTCAAGTACCCTTACCTAAAGGCTGTTCACTATAAACTGAGCACTTCAGAAAGTAACCTTAGGAAAAAGTCACTGCCTCTGCATGCATATATTTTAACGGGTGCAGTGAGTTACACACACCCAGTAAAGTTGGTAACGAAGGATGGAAAGTAGGTCCAATTCTTAACGTCAAATAAAAAGTGTTAGGTAACCATTTGTGATAACTTAACATTATTTCTTTCGCTTTCTGTTTTTTTTTTTTTTTCAATGAACTGAAGTGCAAAAGTGAGCAGATTAGTAAAGTATTTAATTTCTTAATAATTTCACAGTTTGATTCGACCGACGCATGAATAAAGTGATGAGGACCATGACAATGCTAATTTGACATAAGGCGGAAGAATACACAACGTGTATGCATGTGGATCTTAAGCAGGGCTTTCAAAAGTGCTCATTTGACCGTGAACAGCGTATAGCTTCGTGCCCTTGAAAACTGCATCCCGGATGTGTTGTCACCTTGTCTCTGTCCGAATCCTAGGCAAGGTCAAAGGCGTACCCTCCAGCAAAGGGCGCGAGTCGCTTGCCCTCCTCGAGCCCTACATCATCTTACGATGCCCACCCGCTTGAAATATCTCATTTGTTAGCGTTTACAACTTTGCACGACCGCGAATTGTTGACTCAAAGAAAAATGTAACTCGCGTAGAGTTGAATTAGAATAAAACTCGGGGTGGAAACGAACTAGGCGACCAAATTCACGAACGAAAATTTCTCCCGAAGGAAACAAGGACAAGTGACCAAGGGAAAAAAAAGCACTGAATCCGAACATAGCTGGAGTTTTCCAGTTGACTGTACTGGGTGTGCACTCAGTGTGCCCCGAACACTATACAAGTGCAAGATACACGCGATTTCCCGAAACAGGAGTTTGTCTTTCGGCCAAATTCGCACCATAATAACGCACTTACTCCAGAAACAGTATGCAAAAGTTAATCTCAGTGCGCACTTTCCAGTGCAAATGACATTTGGAACATTTAATACGCTACCGAAATATATTGCAGAAAAATTAAATATCTAGACTGTGCATAAATTATTTGATAAACAGAGTTTTTATGGTATCGAGGAAATTAAAGATTATCTAAAATGTTAGAAGTAAGATACATTTTTAATTTAATTTAATTTAAATAATATTTGGTTTAATTTATTTTATAATTTTCTTCTATCCACTATTTGTTTTATTTTGTTCGTTTTAAGTTTTTTGATTTGTTATGACGTCTTATATTGTATAATAGTAACTTGTAAAAATGTTAATAATTATATACCCGAAAGTCTCTAGGTTCTATGTGGAATCAAAGGAAGAGACAAATAAATAAGTAACTGGAAAACCACTGCATCTCGCACTGCACTCTATCAACACCCTGTTCAAAGGGGGCGTTGACCCGGCGCTACTGCAGACGAATTGGAACACGCAGCAATTGATTCGTATGCGGGGATCGTGCCGGACGATGCCGCTGGTCGGCGGATTTTCTCGGGGATCTTCCGTTTTTCCCGCCCTTTCATTCCGGCGCTGATCCATACTCGCCTCGATCATCCTCATCTTTTCTCTCACTCACGCCACAGTCCAATACAGTAACACTGTAGTTCACAAACAGCGATTGTCCTTGTCTTTGTGTTCAACCAAGCGGACGCGACTATACAGGAATTAACTTGATTTCGACAGCATCCTAATTTACTAAGTAAACATCATTTGGACATATTTTTTCTTTAATGCGTGAAAAAAAAAAAAAAAAAATTCTTTTCAACTAAATTTTTTTTTAATAGATACAGTTCATTGCTTACTGATCTCCTTTTCTACCTCAGTTTGATTGGCTAAAGACTTTGTGCACGTGACACGAAATGATATATCGTAGTCGAGAATGTTTCCAAAGCATGCGGGGCCTACATACTGATCAAGACCCTATAGTGCTTCCATTCTGATGCATATACACGAGTTTCGTTGGATTCCGACCCTTGTACACGAGCTAGAGTTGTTACATTTCAGATAAATCACAAATGTACAACTATCACATCGGGCGCCGTTTGAAACATCTCAAATTCAATTCCAGTTAAATATTTCAAATCAATTAATACGTAGTCATTTTAATTTTCTGAGGTACTTTTTACTAAGTTAGTTCTTCTTCCAACAAAATTAGTACAAATATCAATTCGATTATTCTCAAATACAATAGAATTAATATTTATTATTATTATTTAATTATTAATTCTTCATCCTTCAAAACTTATTGTAGCAATTATTTTAGATATTGAATCATTAAAATATTCTTTCTATGCTACTAACGTCCATCATTGGAGGCGGTAAGAATCATTCTGTAGGATTTTTATGTATATATTTGTTTATATTTTACTTCTGCCGTACTTATGTTGTCTCCCGTCCCACATTGGCTGTAGTCTGACCATGGCACATCTCTCCGCCAATCAGCAATAGCGAGACAAGAGGCAAACAGAATAATTTTATTTAGTACTTTCGTTTAATAAACATTTAATGCTGACCAACCTATAGGAAATAAATGAAAAAAATATCAAACAAAATATCACTACTGAAAACAAACTAAGATTACTTACACATGATCAAAATTTCAATAAACTATTAAAATAACCAAAGACGATACTGCTAACCCATATAATAAAAAGGCAGATGTGCAGTATCGCAAGAGTAGATTAAAATCCAGTTGGGATTCTTCTCTCCACTCACTCCGAGTTAACTCCACTCCAAGTTATCTTTGCAGATTGGTATCTTACTCTAAATTCGCGATACGACAAACGTGACCACCACCAGGCGCGATTTCGTTCACATTTGTCGTCATTTGCCTGTCGTTGTTCCCGTTATGTTTAGTACACGTGAATGTGACCGTACGTAATAAAACATACGCCTTACCCTACCTTTCCCCTCCCCCCCCCCCTCACCACTCTTTCACTATACGTATATTATTTACATGTCCGAAATGTTTGTACTCGCGAATATTAAATGCAATGTTATCACCACCAATCAAGTCGCATTAATTAACATACTGCCGTGCAAAAAAGAAAAAAATAGACTTAAACCAAAATATCCTATTTTAATGCATTTTAAGTAAACTCTGGTATTAGTTACTGACACATTCTGAAACAGCAGCGCTCAGCAAAATTGTATCTTTTTTTATTTTGATAATCTCACAATATCCGTTGGCAATATCACATATATAATATATATCTATAATTTTTTTTTTTAAAGAGAAAATCTATTAATGCACACGCTGACGCGAGTATGTCTTGTGCACTGTTGTCCGGGGGAGGAGGAATAATGGAAAATACTGATACACGAGTTCCACTTCTCGTTTTTATAATCTCGATTTATATTTTTATTTAAGTCTTAAGATTTTTTTAGTAACTTCTGAACTCTCCCTTTTAATACTGAATATTTCAGTTGAAAGGGATACGATAGAAGAAATATTGTTGTTTTACAGTTGAACTCACAGGTTTTAAAATTGTAGTAATTTTTGTTTGTACTTTCGTTATGTGGTTCGATTAAAATGTTCTTACTACATCCACACTTACGGTTTCAGCAGATTTTTGTGCTGTCAGCATATACCTACAGTATATACGTATGTGTGTGTATATATATATATATATATATATATATATATATATATATATATATATATATATACATACACACACACACGAAATTTAAAACAAGTTCGCAGGTTTATCGCTCTAATGACTGTATCACTTCCTTCAGAAATTCATCTTGTTTTATTATTATATTTTTGTCTATATTTAATCTCGGCCTCTTCTGTTGGAGTACTCGCTCTGAATGAGTGAGTGAAGAAGAGATTTGGGCGGCTCTTAACAGCGAGGTCTTGAGAGCTGATAATCGCTCTGAAGATTCACGAGTCTTCGGAACTTATACACAATAACTTTCACTGAATGTGGCGATGTGAAATTCCACTGGGCGTATTATAAATCTACGTTCAATAATGACCAGTTTTCTCCGCGTCCCATAAAATCTGTGCGATTTGCTTCATACTAGGTAAATTCAAGTGTTATAAATTACGCTTAATTATTTTTAAAACAAAAAAAAAAATGCGAATGTAAACATTTATCCGTGTTTCTGTTTGAATGCGTGCTTCAGAAAATTTTATAGCGAATTCGCAAGCCAGTGTTGGGGAAATTGGCAGAAATATAAAGTAATTCTACCACACGTTTAGTCGATGGCAGGTCATTAAGATATATCGAAACAGTAGAGATTATAATAAGCAGAGTGCCTGTGGGGTCGAACTGTCAAAGGGCAAAGCGATATTCGAGTGGAGTGGAGGGCGAGAGAAACGGGAGACCCCCGAGAAACCCCCCTAAGCCACGTGGCATCTTCTGTCACGAGCGATGCTAGATGCACACAGTTATCATACATATAGACTGTTCACGGTAAAATGAGCACTTTCGAAAGCCCTGCTTAAGATCTACTTGTATGCACCTTGTATATTCTTCCACTTTATGTAATATTAACAACACTTTATTTATGTGTCGGTCAATTGAACATCTGAAATTATTAGAAATGTATATGTTTAACAAATCTGTTCATTTTTTTAACTTCGGTGCATTAAAAAAAATCGAAAACGAAAAAAATAATTTTAATGATCATAAATGGTTACCTAATACTTTTTATTTGACTTTAAGGTATGGAAATATTTCCCATAAATCGTCACCAACTTTACTGGGCGAATGTCACTTAGTGCGCCCATTAAAATATATGCAGACAGGGGCAGTGACTTTTTCTAAGGTTCATTTCTAAAGTGCTCACTTTACCGTGAACAGCCTTTAAACGTATTTTGCTATTACTGACACGAATATAGAGTTGCATCTTACCTGAATCACATTCTTATAAGCTTCTCGTAAGGGCAGGATTTTGCGCCGATAGTCCTTTATTCCATGAACGGTTTTAGCCCTTGACTGAATCATTGCTATCGCAGAGGTCAACTTATCAGTTTCTGTTCGACACAAAACCGTACACTATCAATCCTGTTAGTTCGTACTGTTTCACCTTTATTGTAAGATCATGGCATTTGCGATTCACTAATGATATAACATTGTCAGCACAAGAAGAATGAAGTGAAAATACTTACTGCTTAATATTGAAGGAACGAGTTGTATAACATGGGTAGGATAAACACCAGCACGTTGCAACATGTTAGCTTCTTCGTAAGTTTTCGGGAAATCTGTTAAAAATAACACAGTGTCGGTAATATAGGAATAATTTAGTATCCATTTAAGGATTCTTGTTAATTAAATATGTAACAACTACAAAACGCGAAAATATAAAATACGAAAGTGGGAATAAATTATGGTTTCCGATGAATTATGCATTCAGCAAAACTTCATTTTTTTTTAAAACCAACCAATTTAAATATATAACACAACGTGATTCCGAACAACACTGACAAACTCCGGCAGGTTATTCCTGACGACAAAATAAGATGAAAATATCTTTACCATTTTTTACCCTAAAGTGATTTCAAAGGGAGCTACGCGCCCCTAAAAACCACAATTTTGAATGCAATTGCGTTAAAAAAAAATATCAGGAACTACTCACGATTAAGCAACAAATCTGTGAATAGCGTTTTGTAGAACGGAGGTCTTACATCCGTGAAAATGCGGTTGGTAATATCATCCCCCCATCATCATGAAAATAGGGGTCACCACCCTGTTTTTGCACGAAAAAATGGCAACAGTAAGCTGTAAGCGGTCTGATGAGATGACTTAAGAATCAGCGCATCGTGAGGTAGAATGCCACGTGGTGTTACACTGCCCTGTGTATGCGTGTTCCCAACCTCGCAGGCCACTCGCCCTTCTGTTTTTCATACGTACTTTCCGAAAGGATTTCGCGAAAACGATTCGCCCGAGAGTATTTCGACAAGGTGGCCATTTTTGTCGGTTAAGATGTGCTAATTCTCAAGTCATCTCAACGAATCGCTTACAGCTCACTGTTCACATTTATCGGGTAAAAACAGGTTGGCAACCCCTGTTTTCATGATGACGGGGATGATATTACCAACTGCATTTTCACATGTGTAAGATCTTCGCTCTACACAGCAATATTCACCGATTTGTTAGTTAATCGTGAGTAGTTCCTGATATTTTTACCTCTATTGGGTTCAAAACCGTGGAATTTAGGGGCGCGTAGTTCCCTTAATTATCGCTTTAAGGAAAAAGTTTAACATACATTTTCGTCGTGTTTTGTCGTCGGGAATAACCTGCCGGAGTTTGTCAGTGTTATTCGGAATGACGTTATATATATATATATATATATATATATATATATATATATATATATATATATATATATATATATATAAATTCACATTGAAACTCTACTGAGAGTATAGCGGAAACCAACAAAAGTTTGTTTTCATTACCACATCTTTATCAATTTATCATTAAATCGATTACTTTTATTTAAAAATAAAAATAGCTTAATTTTATAAAGTGCTTTTATTAATTCATGATGAAATTTTATGTAGAGTAGGTTGATGCAATTAATCTTACGATGTGGTTAATTTCTCACTTAAAATCTAAAGAGCATTTTTTTTAAATCCACACCTACGTAATTTTGTTTGCATTAATTTTTTACTTCATGTAACGCATAATTAAGGAAAACACTTATCAGTTTGTTAAAATAATATTTGACCATACGCGTATTCAATCGAAACTACTGGGCGTATCTGCTGTAAATCAGAAGGAGAAAACAGCCCGATATACGAATATGGAAGCCGTCTCTACCGCGACATTCTAGTATACACTCCAGTATACTTAAAGTGGTACCTAAGATCACGAGTGTTTAGTCTTTGAGACATGTACACTTTGCATTTTTGCGTCTCTTATAAGGTTAAACAATATAGTCCTATTCTGTAAATGCTGTAATAATTGACAATTGTGTTTTCGCTGCCGCAGAGTATTGCAAAGAATGATGTAACGGCTAACAAGTAGGATATACAAAGTAAAACAACTGAAATATTCGACTATAGTTTTGTTGTTTTCGATTGAATGAGCTGAGTTGAGAGATTTGGGTGGCTCTTAACAACGGGGCCTTGAGAACCGATTAGGGTGAAATGAGGTGAAAATGGAGCACCGCCGGAATGCAAGGGCGGGGGAAACCGGAGACCCCCGACAAAACCCACCAAACCAGCGGTATCTTGCGGCACGATTCGCACATGCGCTAATCCAGGAGTGTCCCGGCTGGGGATTGAACCCTGTTCGCCTTGATGTGAGGCGAGCATTCTAACCGCTCAGCCACCGTGGCCCCGTTGAAGTTTCGTTTAATAACTGCGGCCAATAAATTTAACTCCTTGGAGGTGACCAGGAGGTAACTTAAGGACAATATCTTTCATTGTTATACTACCTTGAAAGTTAGTTTGCCATTAACCTTCGTTATCGAAGTTTTGGCTGCAAAAATACTATGCCAAACATACTGGCCTGTTTAAGAACTCCCTTAGACGTAATATTAATATGGCTATTAAGAAGTTATAAGTAAAATGGTAGTTTAAGATTCTGTATGGTTCCAGTCAGTTTACGCATTACGCATTAATTGTAAGTTTTAAAGGTATGCTACGTGTTATCCGTTTAGTTTTAAAAGTTTTTGGATCTGTTTTGTTAGAAATGTTTCCCGTGAATAAAGTAGTAGTTGTCAGTGCAATGTTGGTGAAGAACTAACAAACATACATTTTTACAAATACAATTTTCATTTATTTGGACGTAAAACTTGTGAGGACATAAATTCAGGTGAACCGTGCAAATTTATGTTTTCAGAAACATTAGTAGTAATTAAATAATTGCTCTGTTTTATGAGGCCATAGGTTTTTGAAAATATTTTAAAGTTTATTTGCATAAATACAATATATTATGAAACCCATGCCAAATTTTTATACTAGGTAGTTATTTTAATACACAGTTTTACCCGAAAATGAAATATTACTATGTTACTGTCTTTTCTCAATATATATTATTTATTCTCCATTCTTTTATTTTGTTCCAATTCCAATTTTTCTATAGGACACGCTGGGAAGGGGCACTACATATATACATATTTCTAACATTTTTAGTGGCATTTGCTCCCACTGAGCAAATATTGCTGCAACTCAACCCGTCTATATCAGGAGACTAAGATTTTGCAGAAACAAATTCCCTGCACCTTCTTAGAATCGTGAACGAATGTACATTCACAGTCAAAAAATATTTGTACCCACGAGGGAGTGTCGGATTGAAACGCCATCCAGAAGGAAGGCAAACGTCATCAAGCACAAAATATAGCTATTGCAAATTCAGATTGGTATGAGTAACGTTTATTGTGCTACGCAGTCAGTGTGGCGTCGGGCCGCCATGTTTGCGCCATTAGGAGTTTTAGAGGTCCCTAATGATGCCCTGCGGTAGTACATCGTAATAGAGCGACCAATAGCGTCCCTAACATTTCCTCAATTGGGGATAGGTTTGGCGATGTGGCTGGCCATAACTGAGTACTCGTGGCTTCAAGGCACGCCTCTGAAACGACAGCGTTATTAGGACGAGCGTTGTCTTGTTGGAATAGAGCACTGGCGTGGGAGACCCCAGAGAAAACCCGCCTACGAGCGGCATCATCCAGGGGCCTGTTGCACAATTCTACCAATATTATTAGTACAATTTTATAAGTTGCAAGTTACAAATTGCAAGTACTAATAGTTTGTGTTGCATAATGGAAAAAAATGTCTAATATTTTAAGTTTATTTACACAAGAAAATTTCACAAATTACAAGTCATCTGATTGGCGCAGTTCAGTTTTTAATTTGCTATTCATCAGGAATTGCCTCCCATTTTATATTTATCTATGTGTAACCATTGAACTATTCTGTTTTTCTTCCTTCAATGGTATTTTGAAGTTATAAGGGCTGTTGATGGTTTTTGTGTAGTTGTGTCATGGTTAAATGATGAGAATGGGCAAGCGTGATAAACAGCATAAATCGAAACTATGTATCCTCTAAAAAATCAAAGAACAACTATCTGTATTATTTGCTGCATTAAACTAAACACTAAAAAAATAAATAAAAAGTGCAAGAATGGAAGAAAGTTAATTTATATGCACAAGCATTGTGCCATACTATCGGGCAAAGATTTTACATACTTAAAGGATTTTTGGTGGCCTAATGTACTGAAATGTACAATGGTAAATACATACTTTTTACCAGTTCAATAAATAAGCTACTAAATAGTTTTTGTTTATATTGACTTGAGCAAAGCATCATTGCAATCTAACCTATCCTATCCTAACCTTACCCTGTTATCGGGAGAGGGCAAATAACTTGTATGGTTGTTTATATATTGTGATATTTATGCATCACTTAATGTGGTACATGTTTTAATTTTTCATTAATTTACATTTAATGGTTTGCACTGATTTATGCGACTGTTATATAAAATGTATGTACCCCAGGCATGTCTGCCTCCGAACTGAAGTGGGATCCACTTTCACACTGCAATGCTGTACATATCTGTTGCTTAGAAAATATAGCACCATTATTTTTGTAGCATGTTGTAACTTCAACCCAATTTTCTGGAACAATAATTCTACCTTATTTGGACTCATTCGGAATCTCTAATTTCACTTTGTATTATTTTCAAAATAAAAATTCACTCTTAACCTATAAAATTTCTTCCTCCGATTAATGTGCACTGCTCTTTGTTGATACTGCACTCTAAAGTGACCCTCTTTAATCCTGGACGAATCTAGCCACAAATCCTGCATAGTGACATTAATAAAAGTCAACACAAAATACTAAATACCCACACAACCTGAAACTATAAGCAAGTGGACACTTGTAAAAAATATACTACTGCAAATTAATAATTTTTACAAACTTGTAGAAAAACCGTCAATTATGCAACACATTCTTGTAAAATTCACTAATATTTTCAGTTTTACAACTTGTAACTTGTAGATTTGTAAATTGTTATTATGCAACACTATTCTACAAGTTACAAGTACTGTCACAAATATTATTAACTTGTAAATCGTTATGGGACAGGTCCCTGGAAGCTGCGATAGACCTCCCTTGGTGACGTCACTTGCGCTGCCGAACGTGAAACATAACACTCTGCACGTATATTGTCAAACCTACCCACCACGTTTCAATCCTGTAGGACGCTGTCTTGTGGATGCAACTATTTTTTTTTTTTTGACGATGGACGTATATCTTCTCGGCCAGAGGTGTCAAGTTCTCCTCTGGAGTTGAGGGATTGTCGAGTTAGCATTATCCTCCAATTTTTCAAAGGGGATTGCTTGTTCACTGTAAAGGAAGGGTTCTTTTTTTCCCCCAAGAGCAAGAAATGTGTTCAAAAGAAAGAAGTAAGCAAACTATAATAGCCAAAGCGCAAACGCATCGAACACAATAATGAGATGAATTAGTTAAACTTATGTGAAAGTTATATCGTTTCTAAACGCTGTTTTCACAGTATGGATTTTTCGGCGGACTTGCTCGTTAAGGTGTCGTGCTGTTGTGGCGTATCAGTGGTTCCAGGACATCTTGGCATTAGTTGGTTCAGAGTATGGGCATAGGTGGGAACGAGTAGGGGGGAGGGGAGGGGCGGAAGCTTCCCCCACCACAAAACAAGTAAATAAAAAACCTTTGGTGCAGTCTGCTCAGCAGCACTTTGCCCCTGCACGGTTTGATAATGTAGAGCGAGCAGGGACAGCACGTCCGTGTCTACATTCAGCCGTTCCTGTGGACGAGGACGTGTCCGAAACTCGGCGTCAAGTGACGTCACATTGACACGGTCGGAATATGGTCTAGAAATGCGTTGTCCGAAGTGAGCTTTCAGAATCTGACACTAGATCGCACTAAATTCGGCACATTAAGTATGTGTCGTTGCGTAATGATGTTTAAATTTGCTGTATTATTGTTTATTATAGTTTACGAGATGGTTGATTTGAATATTTATTTATAATAATCGTCTTAACGGTTTCGTTTTAAACTAGCTGACCCGTGCGACTTCGTTCGCGTGATTTTTTTGAAGTTATTAAAATTAACGCCCACCATAGTTTCATTAAGATTTTATGTTTAAAATACTAATATTTCACTTTTCAGGTTAAATGGAGTTATAAAATTACACCCTGCCATCACTTCGCACATGTTTTATGTTAGCATGATATTTAGGACTTTGAATTGATCTAGCCGCTTTTTTTTATTGGGTGCTCTAGCCACTGAGCTACTGCGGCCCCACTTGATATATATCTATCCACTGGGTCACTGCGGCCCCACTTGGAATAACTCTAACCACTGGGCCACTACGGCTTTTTGGAAGGAAAGGTGTACAGCCTATAGAAAAAAAAAGGAAGGAGGAATGACGAAAAATTCTTTTTAAAATGCTTTTTTTTATGCAGTAATCCAAAGGAAAGCTTAATCCAGTACCTATTTACATCCCTGATTGCCAATTTTTCCGGAACCGTTTGAGATACCTCGATGAACCAAAGACTAAATTGGTCCTGGGGTTATTATCTATATACTATGTAAATTTGATGATAATACGTTAAGTGGTTTTTGAGTTAAATCCGTTCGGACAGACAGACAGACACGAAAAAACAAACATTAGATATGGCTTAGTTATCAATTATACTATATGAAAAAATAATTAAAAGTGAAAAATTCGAAAATCACAGACAGACACTTCTATTTGATTTAGTAGTATAGATAAGTTCGCTAACTGACATCCAAATACAAATTTTATTTCTTAACTTACGTTTAAAAAGTTTTAGCATTCAAATAAAATTGTTTAGACCGAACGAAGACATCCCAAATTATTTATTACCGTTTCATCATACTTGTTTTGAGAAAGCCCACCTTGCACATCCATTGTTTACATTAACATCGAAAACATTTCACGAGTGCGCACGAAAGTATCTTAATTCTTATTATTTTTCTATCAGCTTAGAACACAACTTCAGAAAAAAGTTCAGTTTTCCGATTACTTCAACTTGAGACACATGTTGACTTGGAACACGGCAGTTCGGGACAGCGCCATGGCGTCAGAGGATCACGTGCTCCAATCAGCCTTGTTCTAGGATACAGGTTGGGATAGCCCAATTGTAGACAGGCCCTAATACACCAACGACAAGCCTGACTATTCCATTACTAATTTACAGTTAACATAAATATTTGAAACTGTTACCATGAGGCTACGTTGCTGATTGTGTTTGCACATTCTGTACAACTCCTTCCTAGCTTTCAAATGACTGAATATATGGTGACAGATTTTACAACCATGTTGGGTCAAAATAAACGAATTAAACAAAAAGATTTCGAAGCAGTGCTTTATGAATCTGCTAGGAAGAGCCAGATAGAGGATAAGTGAGTATCTGCCCCCTCCCCAATCTTGCCACCCTAAAAAAATTCTTGGCTCCGCTCCTCGTTCAGAGCTCAGTAAAATTAATCAGATACAGTTGTCTTTCGGTGTTGTGCATAACTGTGAAACTTAAAACTTAGACCTTGAACTGCACAACGTACCTGAACAACTTACCTACAAGTATCCACCCTTTTTCTAAGAAAGGGCTTGTCCTCAGGAGTTGGTAACATCGAAGTGCAAATGTTTCTGGAGTTGTCACCTCCTCTTTCTCGTCGTTCTGTGTCGTCCTCGCAACAACGAGACCAGACATTCAAGTTTCTCCACTGATCTACACTGTCACTACTCATTAAAAAGGAAAGAAAAAATGAAATGGCATTCATACTAGTTTTACATGAACATTTTCACAGTGGAACACAGGTATAGGCTATTCACGGTAAAGTGAGTACTTTTGAAAGCTCTCTCATTGGGGATAACAGGATATATATATTTTTTTAATTTATGAATCTGGCCATCTATGGACCGCAATGAACTCAAAGCTTCTGGTTCGTCTTATTCTTACTTCCTTCCCAGAACTTCCTCATTTTCCCCCCAACTGCTCATCTCTATTCTCCAGTCCACACTCTCTTGGTCTGGGTTTCGGTCGGCCCTCCGGAAATCTTGCATTATCGACCAGTAGCCTGATGTTCTCTCTGTTGTTGTACAATTATTCCGTTATCCCAACTTTCTCTTCATCTTTCCTGATATCTACCATCCATCCTGTTGTGCATTTCAATTTTGCTATTTAGTTGAATATTTTCTCGGTGAGACTATTCTCATTCATTCTTTTTTAGGTGTCTATAAAATTTCAGTCTTATTTTTCTCATTGTGTCTGTAATTTTTTCGGTATTTCTGTATAGGTCTTCATTTTCCCTCTTGATCCACGTGTTGTGCTGACATTTTGAGTGGTCCCAAAATTTCTCGCAGGGTTTTCTTCTCTCTTACTTCCAGTTCTCGCAGTTCTCCTTCCTTCCTTGTTCATCGTCAGGCATTCTGATCCATATGTTGCTTCTAGTTTGATGACTGTATTATAGTAACTAATTTTGCCTAGGATGGATATTGCTCTCTTATTGTAATGGTTTTGTGTTATTCTGTATGCCAATATATATATATATATATATATATATATATATATATATATATATATATATATATATATATATATATATATATAAAGCCTTATACAAAAACTTCCAAGTACAGTGGAATATACACATTGCATTTATTACTTTAATAGCAATATTCATTTAAAAGGATGGTTAAAGGATAAAATATGGCTGAAAATAAAAAGTAGCTACGGTCTCAAAAGTGCTCACTTTACCGTGAACGGCCTATGATATTGTGTAATTAAATAATCAGAGCTGCCTGAAAGTACAAAACAGAAAAAAATATTGTCGCCTCGCCTTTTTTTTTACCGGTGTCTCCAAATCTTATCTCTGCATTTCACATTCCCGTAATTGGACTTTGCGGATGAGCACAAAAAGGAATTTTAAAAAACATTCCTTGGAAACTAATTTCCAAGGGTATCTTTTAATAGTACAAGAAAATTGTTATCAAAAATATAGTACCCAGCCGAGAAATATGTAAAGCAAATGTATTTCATTAAGCAAGTATTGCATGGAGATATGTAATTTTCTATGCTCCATATGGTTTGGTACTGTTGCTCTAAATATACAGTATTTCACACGTGTTACAAAAAAAATTGGCAACTATTTTTCAAAGTTTACAAAATGCTCGAATTATTTACTGTGCTCGCCACCAGCTACTTTCTTGGGGCGTTTATTTTATAATTTCTTTTCGAGTAGTGCACAGGCTCCATAACGCATTGTGCTAATCACCAGTAAGTCATTTCTCTTTCACCACATTTCTTCTAACTCGATAAGCCTAAGGTAATATCACCTTGAGAGTAGAAGTCCCAAAATCCTTTCATGTATCTCGTATGCATTGGTGCATGGGCAATTCATTTAATAAAATCAATATAGTTTGAGCTCTGTGTTAAAAAAATTAGAATTGCCAGCAGAAAAATAATAATACACTATCCTAGAAATATGAGTTAAGTATTAATTAAATAATAAATACAGTACATCTCAAAAACCTTTTTAATGCTCGATGCTTTATAGAAAATTTATGTATATTCTGTTACCTGCACACTTAATGTGTTGATGTCCTCTCTGGACACTGGTATTGCTCCTGTTACCTCGCAAAAACACTCGGCGATCTTCTCCATATCTGCAGAAATGTCACAAACAATTACACCACACCCACTTTTTCCCTCACATTACACTAATGTTTGTGAAAACCACAACATTTAAGAATACTGGAGCTATGATTGCGAAAATTGCTGTGCACATCACTCTTGCAACATGGTAGAATTTGTTACATTTCAAGAGCTCCACGAGGATGTTTCAGTGTGGAAATACATAGTGAGTGATGCCATACTACGTAAGGACACGAGACCTTATCATACATCATGTAATGGAATGGGTTAATTTCCGTCTACCTTGTGCAGGCCAAGGAAGACGAATCATTACCTGATTTCTCCAAATACCTCTTGACCAGTTCAAAATACGAGGATACGGCTATTATCCTACTGAGGTATCATGCCAGAACAGCATTGAAGGACAGTTAAAACCTCTGGCTGTGAAACACCCCTCAGGTTTTGCTTACTGGTGAAATATACGTTAATTCATAGCAGGTGGGATCGCGAATGATATCCCATGGTACTAAAACCATAACACAGGTTGTTGAGTCCAGGAGAACCTCTACGCATCACTCACCAAGAAGTTTAACGTGAATGTTACAATTAAGATTCGACAAGCTGAAGCGAGAATAGTCCAGATAGAAACCTGTTGCCCGTTTGCATGTAAATGTCTGTATTATGCTCTTTTGCAGTCGGAGGCATCTGTGGCGGAATTTCAAAGGCAATAACAACGAACAATGGGCAGCAAGCAGATAATTACCTTTCTACAAGACAGTGTCTGACAGTGCCCGCCGATGTTTGGCCGGCAACAGTTCTCAACTACTGTACGAACATAATGTATTTCACTGTGCTATCCACGATGACTATGCAGTGGAGTGATTCTCAGATCGTGTTATGTGTTGCAAACATGTACATTCTTCAGCTGTCAAAAGCCATGTGTTTACCACTATACTGGAAACTCATTCCATATGTGCGGCAGTCTGACCCAGCTTCTTGCATCCCAACAATCTCGCCACACTCGAGATCTGTCAGATGATAATTATACATTTTAAGGAATCTACAGAGCACTGTGTGGCAAACAATTCCATTCACCACAGTCACCGTTAATTTTCACTGTTTGTGGTATCTCTAGTGCAAAGCTATTTATAATGTGCAGTAAATAGTTACAGAGGGTGTGTCAGCCCAACCAAGGAAGCTGTGATGATCTTTCTTGATTTTGTAGTTTCGGCAAACAGTAGTGTATTTATATATCTCGTGTATAAACTGTCAGATGTTGAAGAAATAATTTGAATTATGTAGGTACAGTACTAATAATAATATAAAATAAAATCACTTAACTAACGCATTACAATGGAGCTAGAAATGACCTCTCTCCACTGACCTACATGAGGTGGGGCGAGTATCAGCAGCCGTGGTCTGTCTCTGTAGTATTGCAACCGAACCAATACTTCTCTCAGGAATGTCACATGATCGCTTGGTCTCTGCACTACCAAATCTGCAGCAAGCTCCTAGACACACCAGCAGGCTATTGGTGTACTAATGCCAGAAAGTGGCAATGATAACATGATAATAGATTAATACCAATTATTAATGGATAACACTAAAATTTGCAAACACGTTTTCCTATATAAGACAGCAACAATGTAATGATGTATTTTTAATAAGATCATTGATTAACATATGATTTATGCATACAGGATGGTCCACCTAATGTGGACATCCTCAAAATTTCCGGGACAACTGCAGATCACGAAATGTGGTTTTTGCTAAATGAAATTACATATGGGGGCAAGCAATTTGCTGCAAAGTGACTATCTGTAACATGTCATAAATAATTAAATGGACATAAATAATTAAACCACATATGATTTTTCCCCTGGAAATGTACATTTATTGCAATGGCATCTGAGAATACATGCAAAGAGGAATTCAGTGATATAGCATATGCAATAGGAAGTAACACAAGAACACCAAGAAATAATATACAAATACGATTAAGTTAGGTGGGCTGGCAGCAAGCACAGTGGACCTGTACTCACAGCTGCAAGCAAGCAACATGCACCATGACTCATCTTGGTGGAACTGCTTCCTAATAGCAGCAAAAGACCAGTATCCATAATCTGTTATGGTAAGTGGTGTTGCAGTGTGGGGCTGTATGTACGAATGAAGTTCACAAATGAGGAAAAACTGGATGCCCTATTTATTTATGGTGAGTGTGGCAGAAATTCCAAGCAAGCCATCCAAATTTGTGGCGAAAGGTATCCTAATCGGACGCCCATCTCAGGGCAAATGATACAAAGAATTTTTAAATAGGTCTCTTGTCACAAGGTGATTGGAATTCCACAACATGAGTGCTATGAAATACTGCTATGGGCGAGACGCATTAACACAATGTGTTGGCACGTGTCGGTGCAAACCCCCACATCGGTACAAGAGAACTTTCCAGGTTCGTAGGATTAAGTAAAACAAGTGTGTTACGGATACTGCGCCAAAGGAAATTCCACCCATATCACGTGGCTCTTCATCAGGCATTACATGAAAGTGATTTCCAGCAGTGTGTTCAGGCTTGTAGGTTTTTCTGGTGTCTGTAAGGTACAACAGTAATTTTCTGAAGAACATACTATTTACCGATGAAGCGACCTTCACAAACCATGGGCGCTTAAATGTACGAAATATGCACTACTGGGCAACGGAGAATCCCTGTTTGGTCCGGTTCGCGGAGCACCAGCGACAGTGGAAAGTGAATGTGTGGTGTGGAATAGATGGAGACTAAGTCATAGGGCCATACTTAATTCAAGGGACAATGACCGGCTGTGCATATGCCCATTTCTTCAGAGAGACCTTACCGGCATTTCTGGAAGACATACCACTCGACATACATTGTTATATGTGGTTTCAGCACAATGGTTATCCTGCACATTTTGCTTTGGTGGTGAGGTGAGTGTTAAATGAAACATTTTGAAACCGGTGGTTAGGCATGTGCTGTAAGATGGCCAGCTCACTCCACTAACCTCACGCCTATCGATTTTTTCCTGTGGGGTACACTGAAAATAGGGTGTAAAACACAGTTCCTACGACACCAGAAGACACACAGGCAGCTTGCAGAAGCATTACACCAGAAACACTCTCGCTTCTCATTGTGTGTATTGCTGTCGATGGCAAATACATCGATCACATGCTGTGAAAATACCTAATGTAAAGTGTTTCAACCATAACTGTGCTCTTTTGTACTATGCATACGGAAGCGATTGCATTTCTCCTTATTTTGGTTTGTTATCTTTTTGTTGTGCACTCGTTCCTCAGTACTGTTAATGACTACGAAACAAATCTCCTGAATCACGTTGTTATCTAAATAAACTGTAATGTACTTATTTATATCAGACTTGCACTCACATTGCCCGTTTACCTCCGATGCAGTGCTCTCCTTTGTCCAATATTGCATTCTGTGCCCCTTGCCCCATTAAGGAAAGCACTATGCATTATTCTTTATTATTTTTGTTAATGACGTTACCATACAACCATAATAAAACACCCACATAATATCAATGATCACAAAAGAATACACAGATATAACTTAGTGTTTCAGGTTTACTCCACAAAGATATACAGCAGCGAATTATTGCATTTAATTAAATCCATACATTTTTTATTCATTGGCCATGTTCCACTCGGTACTGACAGCAGCTGGAGTTGCTAACGAGTGTTTCTTTACATACTGATTCTGCTGTTCAGCACCTGACGAATGGCATTGTGGCATCTGGGTTGGAGGCTATACTTCCAGCTGATGCTACTGACTTGCAGGAGGTTAGGAAGTATCAGTAAAAGAAGACGACGCAACATAGCGGAGATGGACAACGAGCAAGTGATGTTATCTACAGAAGATACAGGTGGAAAGTATATTTTCACATTATTCCATCTCATCATCAATTGATGAGTTTGAATCAGTGTAAGATGAAAAGAAAAGAACATCCATCCCTGTTGACAACCTACCATTGCAACCTACCATTACCTGTTGCCTACCATTGCATCACCATGAATGGCAGACACAAATATTCCTGCTGAAAACTCTACTGACGAGTGTTCCATCTTGTTCCACTAGTGAATGCTACTCAGTGCAGATTTTTACTGAAGGTGTTCATTTTGGTATGTTACTGGTCAGTGCTATCAGTACGAAGTGGAACGAAGCCATTGTGCCTCATCTTGTGCGAAGAGTAAGTTAGAAAACCAAATTACCTAACTTTCTCTTGTGTTAAGTTTCTCCTGCAAGTGTTAAGAACTATGCAAGGCTGATGCCGAAGAAGTCCAGGTCTGTCTAACACAAGGATACTCGGTAGGAATTTAGTCCCCAACAATAACAGATATGAATGAAAATGACACCTGTTTTTTTAATGCTGAATGACACATTTGGTATATTTTCGCAGTTGACATTAATATGCCTCTAAACCAGTACACAAATGAATTTTACCGAAAGGTCCTTAAGAGAAGTAAGCCTTTGAATTAGTGTATACTTGTGGCACCCAGAGCTACTCTAACATGTGTTTATAATAACACATTCCTTAATAAAATGCAAAAAAAAAAAAAATAACATTACAAGACACAATAGTGAACTATCTGATATCGCAGCACAAAAAAGACTGCCACCGTGATAGCTAGTCGCATTTGCAGTGATTGAGGGGGTCGTCGCCTGACAACCAGCTTGCCAACACGGCCATATTTCACATTCGGAATTTCTACAAGTGACCACTAATATACGACTGCATTCACAGACCTAGGATAGAAATATATGTACTAGTATTACTTACCTTGAACAACTCGTAAATCCTATGTTTTTCGAGATAGGACAGAAACTTCGGTGGAATTATAAGTTTGTCTGGATCAGAACTTGCCATTATAGCTCGGGGAACAAATCAGCCACAATATTTTTATTTATGTCAAAATAATATTTTATGCAAGTTTAAATCACATGGAAAAGTAGTCAGATGTGTTAAATTATAGCCATATATAAATAAACACTAAATTACCATAGATAAACAGAAAATAATTACTCTATAAATTGCAAAAGGCTATTGTTGTGCAAAAACAAAAACTGTTGTAAAGACATTGTCCAAACATGGGAAAAAAATTTATGAAGCTGCTAACCCAGAAAAAAAAATTATTCACACACATTACAGGGGTTATGCTGTACACAGTCATAAGAATGAGCAGCACTGGTTTGTGCAATCTGCTGAGCATTGCGAAAAACTGTTTAAATTATTCCATTCGTCCTCCTCTGGCAGCAGTGCAGCCCATAGAAAAGAGAGATGTGGCCGCATTCCACTTGGCAGTGAAAGAGCTGACCAGTACTGACGAGCGTTCCTTTAGGTACTGATTATGCTGATAAGTAATGGAGGAATAGTATTGTGGTATCTGGGTTGGAGACTTTACTTCCGGTTGGAACTACTTACATGCAGAAGGCCAGGCAGTCTCAGTAAAAGCAGACGACGCAACTAATGGCGTTCCTTTTGGCATGCTACTGGTCAGTGATTCAGTACCAAGTGAAATGTAGCCCATATGAACCCACAACTCTCATACGGAAACTATTAAAGATGTGTTTATAGATATGACAAATTCATTCTGTGGAATGGAGTTCCATGCACATCCCACCTGGTCATTGCAGGTGTCGAAGACAGATACAGACGGTGTCTTAAGGTGGGTTTACGAATGACTTAACATAATAGGTTCGCAGTGTGCTTAAGATTTGATTCATTGTGTTCAAGAGTATTAGTCTATGACTGCCATGTGTTGGTCTTGACTGGCCGTGTACATTCTTTGTGTAACTTAAGAGATTGTTATATTTTCATCAATGGTGAAGAATGGGATACCTTCTAAGTCAAAAATCCTAATTTTTCAGGAGAGAGAAAAAACTGTCCTTAAAAAAAAATGGAGCACCTCCACAGCTGAAATTTTAATAAATACACTATCTACCAAAAAGTAATTGGGCACCTGTCCACAATGTTTGCTCGGTGGTTATCATGCTGTTTGAATCTCATAGGGCCACCTCTTGTGGCTACAACACCAACTACCTTGTCCGGCATGCTCTCTATGAGTGTTTGCAGGACATCCACGGGGATTCATTGCCATTCCTCTTGCAATCACTCTATGATATGAACAATGGATTTTGGCCGCGTCTGACAAGCCCTCATTTGGCGATCCAATTCGTCCCAAAGATGTTCTATAGGGTTGAGGTCGGGGCTCTGGGCAGGCCAGTCCAATCGGCGAACATTGTTGCAGGCGTACCACCGCATAGTAGCCCTTGAAACACGGTACCTGACATTGTCATCCTGGAAGTAACACAGGTCCATTCCGCAAAAACGCCACAATGTTAGGATCATTTTATTATCCAGAATGTTACAATAAGCCCCTGTGTTCATGCTGCCATGGACAAACACCAATGGTCCTTCTCCGAAGGCCGTGAAGCATAAGTCAATTGACGTAATGAATTACCTATCTTCACGGGTGCCCAATTGCTCTTTGGTAGATAGTGTATAATTAGTAACTAAATGTTTAGTATGTTAGCAATGTCAAAATGATATCATCATTATATCTGAAGGAGAAAACTGGCACAGAAGATTTCTGCTCAATAAAATCTGCAGAAATCAATTACATAGGAGTTATTGTATTATTATTGAATGAAAAAATATTGCTAAACACAATTACAATGCTGTTATTAATAATTCAGAGAAGTCTTCAGATAGTCAATATTACTTTTGAATTAAATATACAAAATAGTACCCAAAGTGCAAACCACAATGTTTCAATCTTCCAGAACAGGTCTACCGTTTATCTTGATGTCCTGCATTCTGGGGACAGCTTAGCAACTTCGAAATTAATAACTTAGTATCGATTTTGACATAAAACCAAACTAATAGTTTATTTCCTTAATAATGGAGAATACTGAAAACTGAATGAATATATAAATTTAATAACTGTCCCCAGGGAAATAGTGGTTCATGGTAAGCTTATCTTAATGTGGAAGTAAGTCATAAAAATAGTGAACACATGATATGATGGGATCACGGACTTCAGCTCGTGAAGATACTCCCATTTTGAATGGGCCATTTTTAGGAGCGATTTTAAGAATGGAAGATAGTCAACAGCCCCATTTATAGTTTTTGCACGGCGAGGCAAGGGTTGCCACTCTTCTTCAAAACACAGCCTGTAGTCTGTTATCCCACTTGGTAAGTACATGAAATGGCACACATCAGCGACTGTTGGATATCCCTATTTTATTACCAGGCCTTATAGATTAATATCTTTCACCACCATCAAATGCAAAGTCTCTGAAAAAATAAAAAGTTACGTAGTGGGCATTGTACGGAAATGGTTGCATTCTGGCCTCCTTTGTCACTGACACATAGTCTGAGGGCAAGTAGATTTCCCTGTTGTATAGTATCTTTTCAATTAATGCATTGACTGAATCAAGCTCCATTTGGGCATGTCCAAGGAGGAGATACTTCTGATGAATAATGAAGTCGTACCACGCAGCTATCTCCAGAAGCCCATTAGCCAAAACTTTGTTCTTGTTTTGTTAGTAGCATCCGTTACTCCAAATTATGATAACCCTCGGAATTTCAGAAGGCCAGTGCTTTATAACTTCTTTAACATGCCCCACCAAGAGAGAAGTAAAAATAGGACCTTTCAGCTACCCTTCTGCTTCATTCCACCAATAACAGTCTACTACATGACTTATTGTGTAGTTGTAGCAGCATAGTTTGGTTTTAAAGTATACTGTTGATGCCCTCTGATGTGTGCCACTTGCCCTCACCCCTAAGACCGTTTGTCCGACCGAGACATGCAAGCCATCGCAGCAGGGCTGTGCACTCTACCGACGGGCAGAGCATGTGCCTGGTCGCCGGAACGATCAGGATTGGTGCAGCTCAGTACAGTGTAAGGGCACACCGGATTCAGAGCAGCTGGTGGTTGCCATGGAAACATTAAGACTCCGTGAGGTGGAGGAATATGGAAATAGACCTGGCAATAATAGGACTTATGAGCCCAGGGGCTATACCAGAGACTTGTTACATGATTTTTTATATTAAAGGTTTTATTGAGTGTTGTGTTTGTTTGTTCCTTTTGTACATTGTTAACGTATTATCATCTGTTCCATCATGCGTCCAGTATTATGTCCATTTCATTCATCAGTGTTTATGTTGCAGGGTTATTTATGTAAATTTTAATATTGTCTTTTATTTAATAGCATGATGCAAGGTAGAGTAATGCAGGCAGTAACAGAAAGTTGTGCCACTCAGGTGCAGGGTCAGCCAAGGCCCGCCCATGCTTCAGGCGGGAAGAGCAGTCAGCAAGGAGCATCGGGTGATGGTGGTGCATGTGTCGTGAGCTCCGGCAGTTCCCGCATGCGCCAGGCAGCATTCAACATTTTGGTATGGACACTTCACTGAAATAGACTTTAATTCATGCGGAAACTCTTTTTGCATGTAACTGCCTGGTAAGCGACCCTCCGTCCTGCGGGAATCGCATCGCCCGGGTAAATTTGACTCTACTGTAAATTATTGTGTCATAAGATGTTTATCAGTGCAACTGCTGCAGCCAGTCTGTGCCACCTTTCAATGTGTAAGTGCTCTTCTAGGGGGATATTTAGTTTCATAGAATAAATACATCTGTGAACTGAATGGTACGTGATTTATTTTGATCCCAACATGTGTGTTAGGGGATGGGCCCTAACAATACCCGTTCACATCTTACCTTACATCATTAATGTTCTCAGGTGTCTGTTTCAGCATTGTTCCGTGTCTTATGAATGTGTGGATGGCCCTGACAATCCAAGTACACGAGTGTTAAATGGCTATTCAATTTTCGCGCCACAAGAAGAGCTATGGTAAGTAGTCGATTCACCAGCTACAGTTTAGCAAACATCTACAGGATCATTCATCTGAAGTAACAATCAATGGGGCAGAGGTCACCAGCAGCATCGGCGAGGAGATTGGGTCCGGGTGGATGGCCCGCAACCCCGAGATCAGCAGAGTCAACAATCATCTTAACGTCGCCACGACGGCATCTGGCGCCTACCGGGTAACCACATCCTAGACCTCAACTTCACCGCCCAATTGGGGCTATTGTTCATTGCGTCACATTTGATCACTGTCACCTCACAAATGGTACAAGTTTGACTGCCTAGATGTCCACTGAAAATACTTGACAAGACTTAGACACTGCTGCTTCTTTGTCATTTATTTTCTCTGTCTTATCTTGCCTTTTCTTTAGACTCAATGTGTTTCAGATAGGCTGTTTCTGTTAAGTTGCCAACTTTATATTGACAGCAGATATCACAAAGGCCCTTCTTTGGATGATAGAGTGCCACGTTCATATCGTTCAATACTTATGAAAATGTGACTCTGCTTAAGTACATCATCCCTTTTACTTCGCATTTCTTTTTGTATACTCTGTATAGTTCCATACCTGATTTAAACACTATTTCCAAGTATACCTTTTTAGTGTCTTTTCGGCAATAATGGGATTCCATTTTCGATAAGTCCTGGATAAGTTTTACTGCAAAAGCTCTTCTCTCTCTCACACTGTCAGTTCCTGATTGCCTATCTGCCATTGACACACCTTGGAACTCCAGTGATTTGCTTTGAGAAGGGGACTGAACAGTTGATGAACTCATATCATGAAACACACTTTTAGCCCAATTTCTTTCACTCTACACACCTAAACCAAAAGTATTGCAAAACAGATCCCTGCATACCTCTTTCTTTTCATTACCTACTGTTATGTAGTAGTGAAAAGTTACTCCTCTTCTGTCTCCTGATTCAGCACAGTGTTTCTGCTTGGGAACTACACAGTTCACTAAAGAGGTAACATACGACCTTCTTTCACTCCACGACAAATTCTTACAAAAATGGTTGAAGAGTCCTTTCCTTACATCATCTGGTACATCATTACAAAAATGTTTATTTGATTCAAAGGATGTCATTGAGGTACAACGAAGACCAATTTTCCGTTCATCTATACTGGTTTGTCACTATCTCTCTTATCACTCTTTTTCACTCGCCCAACATAGCTTCTCCCTTGTGGCGCCAAGCTTTGAGTTTTGAACCTCTTCCATTTCATTCTATTGATTTTTCCCTTCTGTTTTCTGGAACATTTTGACCCCTTGGAAACATCAGCATCATCAAAACACAAATTCTCTTCATTAGGGATACCATCAGTATTACAATGCACAATGTCATTATCTCTGTCCTCGTCCATTCCTACCTGATCTTTAAGAGTTACTGAAACCAAATCAGCATGGTTCTCCATTAATTCATCGAGAGAAACACATTCTAAAATACCCTGCTTATCATTAAAGTCAATATCACTTATTGTGTTCATGTTATCTTCATGTCCCTTGCCTATTTCTATTTCGTCGCTAAGGCTTACATTAACCTTGTATTCAATGCTCAGATCATTTTCTACAAGGAGTTCATAAACAACACCTGGAACCATATATTCAGTATTAACAGGTATATACGACAACCTTGCTTAGCAAAATGTTCGTGTCTCCTTCATACATGAAAATAAAAGTTAATAATAGTAGAGGCTGTAGCAACATTAAATATAGTTAAACCAATACCGTACCAACTTAATTCATATAAATTTATTTTGGGCCCTCCATCATAATGACATTTTATAGCAACTTATAAGTGTAAAATTCTATTCATTCAGTGAGTTCACATTTACAAACTTGGGTAAGCTATTAAAATGGATTTAATATCTGTAAAAGTTACCCCTGATTAGTTAGTACAGTCTAGATGCCAGAACATTGAAATAAAGTTATAAAAACAAACTTATTCCTAGGTTTTCACGAAAGAAAGTTAAGATAGTCCTATATTAATAACAACAAAGTTATTTTTGAGGTTAAGAAAAATAGTTACCAATGCTTCAGCTCTACTACATCTCCTGTATTCTCTATTGGCTGTAAAGCAAGTGCAACCAATTTCTGTCCTCTGGATGAAATTTTAAATGTGTATTTAACATAACAGACTATTATGAAGTGAATTGGTGTAAATAAACAGCGACTCCACACATGCATACAAAACAGCATTATATACGTGTTCTATGCAGATAAACGAATTGATTCAAAGTCTCCTATTTAACATTCTTTATGATGTAGGAGGTTTCCGCACCATATGCTGTAGGTCTCTTGTAAGATGACATAGGAGGAAGATTGATAGGAGGTTTCCGCAGCAGTAAATTCATGACGGCATAGGAGTTACAATTTTAAATGGTTATTATGTAAGGCAGGGAGGCATTCTGACATAGAAGGTTTTTGCATCCATTCCTCACTTTTCTGTAGAATTTTCCATACAATAACCTAAAATATGATGAAATTTGACAAGGTATTCATTCTTCACCATCAAGTACAAGTCAAGACGAAGTAGCCTATCAGAGTACAGCGACAGTTTTTGTTGGCAGGAAACTGTGTTATCAACTTGCATTTAGGTTATGTCATACTATGAATTCGTATCAAAGTAAGTATTTTAATCGAGAGTGAGGGCTGGGTTAACGACTGCAGGGAAAGGTTAGGTGCAAAGTCTGAAAGTTCCATAAAATTCCAGATATGGGCACCAGTGATAGAGATAGCACAAGAGTTAATCTGAGATTGTGACAGCCGACAATCCATGTGGCTTTCCTGGTGGTCTCCTGCGAGAAGGGCAACCAAGTGGTTACCATACTCACCCTCCAAGTTGATGAAGATCGACGTAGAGTTAAATTCAGTACTGCCTTGTCTAGTGGGGCTGTCGGGCTCCCCCAGACACCACTATACACAAAAGTGGGCTGTTTTTGTCTCCCAACACCATTAGTAAATTAGACACTTTTAGGTTAGATTCTTATTATGTGATCGAGAAGCTGCCGAATAAAATGAGGCACGCCGAATCATCTGTCACATGGTTTTATTTAACATTATTTCTCACAAAGAGCACTTACATTGATTATTCGCTGTTAGAGCGAGGTGATCTCTGATGCTGATTAAAAAGGCATTATGCCAACATGACTTACAGTAAGAGTAAAGTTATCCCAGCCATGTAAAAGACGGCTGGGTTGCAAGGCAGCGTTGGCTTTGGGCGAGCAAATACAACAGGTTCAAGCAAACTACATTATGCGTTAGAAATTAACAGTGGTTAGTACAAATACGTGAAATGCCTGGACCCTCGCGAGACAGCGGCCACCTCACGTCGAGCCGAAATGAAGACTAACTTGGAGTGGGTGCGAGGCCCTCTCATTGATGCCGAACTGCCACCAACATGTTATGTGACTCACGCAGATCTTAAAAAGTAAATGCAAAATGAATGAAAACAACTAACCACGTGGCTGATGAAATGAGAACACTAGAGAACTCTTATGTATTGCACAATTATTAGTTTTAAAAATAATTCAGGAAAAAAATCTCCATTCAAGTAATTTACACACAAGGCACTTTAACCTCACTTTTAGAGGTCTGTTTGCAAGCAGTTTCTGGGCGCCGTAACTCTTCCCCCTATTAACAAATATCTATAGAATTAATAAAATTAATAATAAAACATTCAGACACTAGACACAAACCTGAAAAACACACATAACAAGTTTAATTACATTTTAAAATTTATCGGTCACGTGGCATCACACCACGTGTACCAGTCGGCTCTGCTAGCCGCACATTCAACTATTACCAGTAACAGCCAGTATTGTGATACTGTGTTTTAGGTTATGTTTGGTCATCTCTGTTCCTGTGAAATTGTCACGCAATTAATGTGTTACAACTTCATAAATTAAATTTTGGTCTTTAATATAAAGTCTGTTTACATTTTACTGGTGTCATTTATAAATGTGTTTTACAGGTGGCGCTCATGGCGCACTGGTCGTTATGACACATTATCTAAATCACTCTCAAAACAAAGCACACACAAGTACACTAACACAAAACCCTATAAAATAAATAAATGAATGGAGACTATTTGCCTCGTACTTACGTGTGTGTTACACGGGAGATATAGTGAACAATAACAATAATTATAGTAATAAAAAAAATTCAGTGACATATACACTGAATGAAATGTAAGCAAACAACCCACAACAAATGCACATGTGCTTAATCACACAGGTGACATCATGGCACACTTTAAACTTTAATAAAAATACACACACAGTGAAATACCCTTGAAAACAAGATCGCACGGGCGACCACATACATTGCACTCACTGATTCTATTATGAAAAGAACGCAACACATTTACCATGAAGAAAAATAATAAACAAAATACTGAACACTGCACTACATCACATGAAATACACTTGTGCACACTAGCGGTATGGTGGCTTCGGCTACAGTGCCTTCACGTGGTACACAGTGGTCGTGGCGACTCCTGGATGGCGCAGTGGTGAAGAGCTGAAAGGCAAGGGGACATAGTCCATGTCAAACGCCCCCTCCTTTCGAGGCCGTTCACTTGACCTCATTGATCCATATTGCTGCAGCATCGCTGTGCGGGCATAACTGGCCCCAAGGACGCAAGTTGTATCCTCTCTGCAGTGAAAGTGGGCATGGCTGTTGCTGTTGTTTACCCGTGCTTGTTCCCACCCACAGGCTGTACAACCTACATGCCGGTTGAAGCGTAGTCTCTTCGAGCAGCGGGGAGAGGAGGAAAGTTCCTCTTCTGCCGACTCGTCACTGCCATTGTTGCTTCTGGGATGTGGGTGGTGCAGCTTGGCATTTGGGCGTCCCCAAGTCTTGAAATACTGCCTACCGTTGCTGCTCTTGTACCCGTTTTCGAACGTCACGGATAGCCACCGAAGGCAGCTGAAAGAGGTCTGGCATATAGGGGTTTTCCTCCACTCCATCCCTTGTTGGTTCCCTTGTTGACGCAGTGGCATCGGGCGTATTAGATGTAGGTACACATTGTGTTACTTGCCCTTGAATTGCTTCAGACATATTGTTCACATCGCTGGGTGGAGCTGCACGTGCCTTGTCAACAGCGGGACCTATTGTTGTGGCACCGGCACTTACTGGCCGTAGCGCATCTAGGTGAAATACAGCATGTCGGAGGAGACTTAACCATACCCGATAACAGGTGTTCCCTTATGCTGACAGTACTGGGTGAGGTCCACTCCATTTTGTTGCAAAGCCTGCACAAAAATTTCCCTGGCCGGCTGATTGGGGGTGTGTTCTGGCGTACACAAGTTTCCCTGGTACCAGGGTTGGAGGGGGGCGAGGTGTATACATTGTCTGCTGGGTGGTGTAGGAGCGCTGCCTTTCTCTCGCCTCCTGCATCTCCTGCTCTCTCACTTCTTCCTATTCCCCTTCGCGGTGCGTAGCACTTCCACCCAGGCTGCTGGTGAACTCGACTGGGAGGGGAAGTTCATGACCTTGAAGTATGCGAGCCAATGTTTTTCTTGTTGCTTCATTTGCACATGTTCGCTTCGCAGCACGAATAAGGTGACTGGAAGGTTTTCCGCCCATGATGCCTGATCGCTCCCTACGCAGAGGCATAACTGTATTTTGAAATCTTGGTTATGTCGCTTGGTAGGGTTTGCTATGGGGTGGTGTACGGCACTAATGTGGTGTTGTTCTCCTCAGCGGGTGCGCAATTCCCTCCAAACATGCCCTGTGAACTGTGTCCCATTGTCACTTAGCATGGTGCGGGGCTAACCCGAGCTAGCAAAAAACTCATTCATCAGTGTTTTTCCGATTCTGTGTGCCCACATACTTGAAATGGGGTATGCTTCTACCCACCGCAAAAAGAGATCTGTTACCACAAGAATAAATATTTTCTTCCCCATCAAGTGGAATATAACAGTTTCAAAGGGCTCGTTGGGCTTGCATGGTTGTTGTTGTTGCAGCCCATCTCCCCTTCTGCTTTTAAACTCGTTACACATTACACAGCCCTCGCAAAGGCTTTCACCTGTAGCACAACTTTTGGCCAGTAGAAATACATACACATGTTGCGTCTGGTCTGTGCCGCTCCGGGATGTCTAGTGTGGGCGTGATGTAACATGGCGTCGCGTGCTGCACCAGGCACAAGCACACGCCATGTGTCATTATTTACATTTTGCCCTGACTCGTCACAGCCATCTACAACCCTCACATTCTCTACAGTTTTCTGTGCACACTCTTCTTTCCACTTACTTACAATCTCACACTGCTGTTGTTCTCTTCTTATGACGTCATGCAAGGCAGTCAAAGTTACGGCAGCTGGAAGTACCGTAATGTTTGTTCATTGTACGACCACTGGATTTGATGTGCCATGCAATGGGGGGAGGGGGAGAATTGCTTCCCACTCATCTTTGTCCTGCACTGTTTCTTCGCCCGGCGAGCGAGACAAGTAGTCGGCGAGCTGGTTTTCAACTGCGGCATTGTGTCTGGTGAACCATGGTGCTCCCAATAGTGCATCTTCAATGATGTCATCTACCACTAGCGCCATCGTCGACATCTCAATGTCTTTGATTCGGATTTTTACATTCACTTCGCCCTGAATTTGTCCTGTGTGCTGCAAGGTTGCCAATTTGATGACGCGTTGAACTAGTTTAATTTCACTATTTACAGCAAATTTTGACTTAATAAAATTGTGCTGTCCATTAATTTCTACTGCAATTCTGATAAAGTTGTGTGGCAAACTGCCAATTTGGCTGATGAAAGTTGGAAGTTGAGGTGAGTCTGTGTTGTAATCTGTTTTACAGGGGTAAGCTGCCATGTTTCCCTGGTAGGGCCCATTCCGCAGCACTCTTTGTTGTTGGCCAGTTTGTTATGGGTAATCATTATTCCAGTGTTCCCCGGAACACCATCTGAATGGGCGTGCAGAACGCTGTTTTCCGTTGGCGAGATGTGGGAAAATAGCCTTGAAAACATCACACTGCAAACATGAAGCCTGAAAAAGATAAACAAAGACACGTCCACGTATAGCATGGGTGACCACACACATTACACTCACTAATTCTATTATTAAAAGAAAGAACACATTTACCTTGAAGAAAATAATCAACAAACACTGAAAACTGCACTACGTCGCATTAAACGCACTCATGCACACACGCAGAATGGTGGCTTTCGTCTACAGCACCCCCACGTGGTACAGAGTGTTCGTGACGACTCCTGGATGGAATTGTGGTGAACGAGCTTAAAGGCTCGGGGACGCAATCCATATCAAGAGACAGTGGCAGCTTAATTTAAAGGATATATCATGATAATGTTTTCTTTTTTTTTTTTTTGGAAGAGGTTATTTAATTCGCTTTAATTATCCTTTTCAGATTTATTGATGTAAATGCCTAATGTTGGCATCGGCACCCCCTTCTGTAATATTCCAAGAGTTTTTCTAAAACATTACTCAATCAGTAACCACAGTTAATTAAATATATGTAAACTGTCCATTTTCCCAGGTTATTTTGGTTGCTTACATCTCCTACAATCTTGATTGTGACGGTAGGCTGGTGAAGCAAAATGGTGTACTCTTAAGGTTGGGAGTTGGGGTAAGAAATTTACCGTAGTTTCTCACCAAACGTACTGCTGATAGACTGTGGATTCCAGGTATTGCAGTGGCAATACCAACTAGTTGTAGTAGAGCACCCTCCCCTTCTCCAGGTCGTGTGCTGACAGCCAATAGACAGTGTCCTCCTTGTACTCCGACCGCCGTTACACCAGAAAATGTGTATCTGTACTATGCTTTCTACACAGTAATGGTACAGGAAGACTCACACAACCCATATTTAGTTACACGAAAATAAAAACACAGCGAAAGACATTAGAAATATTTGCATAGTACACTCAATAAAAAGGCAGGACAGATGGGGCCCACACCCCTATAGCACGTAGGCAACCCAAATGAAGCTGCAGACACCTCCCGTTAATTCATTGGGTTTTATTGAAACGTTCCTTTAGGAAACAATTAACACGTACACTACCTGGCTTCACCCGCTGGTAAGGTTACACTGTTACAAACAGCACATGACCACAATTAATTAAGTTGAAACAAAAGCCTTCCCCGGTAATACTATTCTTGGAGAAGGGAGGAGCGGAGAAGTCATGGGCGGCTAAAGTACACAATGTTCCGGTAATCTAAAAGTCTATTGCTGTGAAGTGGTTAGATGCAAAATGTTGATGTGCCACCCAAGCGTGCGAAATGCGACCCCGTCGGTCTGCACATCCGACTCCTCAAGACACCGTGGTATGACTAACTCTCTCACCGCGGCGCATTGGCCATTTGGGCGGGCCCGGGGGCCCTTGCGAACTACTTTCCTACACACACAAAACCTGCAGAAACATATACATGTTTTTTAAAATCAAACAATTCTTACATAATACATTTAATAAACATATTGCACTGTGTGACGAGAGATGACGATGAAACACGTGCCAAACGGGAATGATGGAAAAATAGTAATACGTACACTTAAGCCCGTGGGGTGCTTAAATTTCATTAAGGTTTCATGCAGACTGATTGCATGGACGTCCGTCCCTCAGCGTTTTGCAATTACCTGCTAATGAAACACTAACCTGATTTCACAGGTTCTATTTTCAGACGTACGTGTCTGCACTGCACTTCATTACACTACTCTGCACATGCGATTTCATGCACGAGCGCTCCGGTGACCAATTTGCACTGCACTCGTGGAATAGAATTCTTTGGTTAACCGATGAGGGACACTTCTTATACGGTGCGCACCAGCATCCAGTAGAGCGCCTCTCCCTGCTGCGGCCGCCCACGATGGCGCGCAAACGGGCTTGGGGGAAGCAACTGACATGAGTTGGCTGGCCTTAACAGTTGCTAATTCAGTCATAAACTGAAAATATTGTTATTGTTCATTTTCCATATTCTTGTCGAGTACAATCCTTAATTCTTCAGTCTTGAATCGTGAACTTTCCTTAATCCGACATTACACACATGATAATGAATAAAATAAAATACTTCTAACAAAGGCCATGACACACTAAATAATTACACTCGAAAAATAAAACATAACGAAACACCGGTGCACTACACCTCACACGCGCACTCGCCGAATACACTTGATGCGTAGCACAGCTCTCAAGCGACCGGTGGATGAAGTTGCATATGGTACGGGAACGGGACGAACCATCTGGAAGGGACGCGAGGCACACGTCACGTCAATTTAAATGGCCTTAAGTTTTTGGTTTATTGTATTACGCAGATTTTCTTCTTTTCTGTTTTTGTTTGGAGTCTTAGATGTTGGCCGTTGGCACGTACCATAGGCCATTGTATCTTAAAAAAAAATGTTGACAATTTGACATGTAGAGTTAAAGCGCCTTGTATTCGTATATAAATATGTTTGCTACAGAGGAACGTGACATTGAAATAGTATTTGTGAGTACACACTTTATTATATCGGATAAAATGATCCCTAGTGTTAATAAAAATTTTGGTTTCCAGGTTATGTCTACAACAAGTGACCAAAATCGTAGGTACCACACTGGTTTTTCAGTTAGGTTTTATGACTTCCTGATTAAAAATGTTGCCCCCGTCATACACGATAAGAATCTTTTTTTTTTAATGCTAAATTTTGTTTAAGGTTAACAAAGGTACAATCCCTTTTTAACCTTACACTCTCTGAACCCGTAATATAACGGCATTCTGACATGACTTCACGTATCACGCCTTACTTTCAAGGGTACGTGTTTGAATTCACCAGCTTTGTAGCCTTGGAAAGTGTATCTCGGACGTGACGTCACATTTTCGCAGCCCGAATTCACAGTAAGGGCCCATTATCACCCTAGAATATCCCCTTCAACCTAATGTATGAACCACTTACCCTTCTCGTGCCCATATAGTTATCTAATGCATAACTGTTTTAGTTAAATATTTCACGTCTAGGTGGAGGGATGTGATGAATCTGTTGTCATACCACTTCACTAATGCACCCCATTCTACTGAATAATTTTGATCTGTAAGAGCAAGCAATTGAATCAACATAAGTGGTTCCTTTGATAATGATGACCGTAATGGTGCTCCACGTTGCTCAACAAATGCTTTTTTGTTGTTAAGCATCAAAATAAGTTCGAAAAGCTTGCCTATATTGTAAATTCACCATTGAAGGTGGTATCCATGGTAGTGTCACCTGCAACACTAATCCATCATTGTTCGAGGCAGATTGTTTCTTACAAATTTTTGTTTCAGTTAAGGTTGTTATTGAGTCTAGTTCTGCCATAACCTCATAAAAGTTTACAAATCTGATAAGGTGCTCTATATGTGCAACAGCATCAATTCTTTTATGCAATTTGTAACGTAGTGTGGTCATGTTCAAATGCTTGGCATAGGGCATGTTCTGTTCCCTGCGCTGTTGTGACCAGCTGTATAGGTGCCAGTTGTTGTTTGGCATAGGGCATGTTCTGTTCCCTGCACTGTTGTGACCAGCTGTATAGGTGCCAGTTGTTGTTTGGCATAGGGCATGTTCTGTTCCCTGCACTGTTGTGACCAGCTGTATAGGCGCCAGTTGTTTGGCATAGGGCATGTTCTGTTCCCTGCGCTGTTGTGACCAGCTGTATAGGCGCCAGTTGTTGCTTGGCATAGGGCATGTTCTGTTCCCTGCGCTGTTGTGACCAGCTGTATAGGCGCCAGTTGTTGTTTGGCATAGTGCATGTTCTGTTCCCTGTGCTGTTGTGACCAGCTGTATAGGCGCCAGTTGTTGTTTGGCATAGGGAATGTTCTGTTCCCTGCGCTGTTGTGACCAGCTGTATAGGCGCCAGTTGTTGCTTGGCATAGGGCATGTTCTGTTCCCTGCGCTGTTGTGACCAGCTGTATAGGTGCCAGTTGTTGTTTGGCATAGGGAATGTTCTGTTCCCTGCGCTGTTGTGACCAGCTGTATAGGTGCCAGTTGTTGTTTGGCATAGGGAATGTTCTGTTCCCTGCGCTGTTGTGACCAACTGTATAGGCGCCAGTTGTTGTTTGGCATAGGGAATGTTCTGTTCCCTGCGCTGTTGTGATCATCTGTATAGGCACCAGTTGTTGCTTGGCATAGGGCATGTTCTGTTCCCTGCGCTGTTGTGACCAGCTGTATAGGTGCTAGTTGTTGTTTGGCATAGGGAATGTTCTGTTCCCTGCGCTGTTGTGACCAGCTGTATAGGTGCCAGTTGTTGTTTGGCATAGGGAATGTTCTGTTCCCTGCGCTGTTGTGACCAGCTGTATAGGCGCCAGTTGTTGCTTGGCATAGGGCATGTTCTGTTCCCTGCGCTGTTGTGACCAGCTGTATAGGTGCCAGTTGTTGTTTGGCATAGGGAATGTTCTGTTCCCTGCGCTGTTGTGACCAGCTGTATAGGTGCCAGTTGTTGTTTGGCATAGGGAATGTTCTGTTCCCTGCGCTGTTGTGACCAGCTGTATAGGCGCCAGTTGTTGTTTGGCATAGGGAATGTTCTGTTCCCTGCGCTGTTGTGATCATCTGTATAGGCACCAGTTGTTGCTTGGCATAGGGCATGTTCTGTTCCCTGCGCTGTTGTGACCAGCTGTATAGGTGCTAGTTGTTGTTTGGCATAGGGAATGTTCTGTTCCCTGCGCTGTTGTGACCAGCTGTATAGGTGCCAGTTGTTGTTTGGCATAGGGCATGTTCTGTTCCCTGCGCTGTTGTGACCAGCTGTATAGGCGCCAGTTGTTTGGCATAGGGAATGTTCGGTTCCCTGCGCTGTTGTGATCAGCTGTATAGGCGCCAGTTGTTGCTTGGCATAGGGCATGTTCTGTTCCCTGCGCTGTTGTGACCAGCTGTATAGGCGCCAGTTGTTGTTTGGCATAGGGCATGTTCTGTTCCCTGCGCTGTTGTGACCAGCTGTATAGGTGCCAGTTGTTGCTTGGCATAGGGCATGTTCTGTTCCCTGCGCTGTTGTGACCAGCTGTATAGGCGCCAGTTGTTGTTTGGCATAGGGAATGTTCTGTTCCCTGCGCTGTTGTGATCAGCTGTATAGGCGCCAGTTGTTGTTTGGCATAGGGCATGTTCTGTTCCCTGCGCTGTTGTGACCAGCTGTATAGGCGTCAGTTGTGGTTTGGCATAGGGAATGTTCTGTTCCCTGCGCTGTTGTGACCAGCTGTATAGGCGCCAGTTGTTGTTTGGCATAGGGCATGTTCTGTTCCCTGCGCTGTTGTGACCAGCTGTATAGGCTCCAGTTGTTGTTTGGCATAGGGCATGTTCTGTTCCCTGCGCTGTTGTGACCAGCTGTATAGGTACCAGTTGTTGTTTGGCATAATGCATGTTCTGTTCCCTGCGCTGTTGTGACCAGCTGTATAGGCGCCAGTTGTTGTTTGGCATAGGGCATGTTCTGTTGCCTGCGCTGTTGTGACCAGCTGTATAGGCGCCAGTTGTTGTTTGGCATAGGGCATGTTCTGTTCCCTGGGCTGTTGTGACCAGCTGTATAGGCGCCAGTTGTTGTTTGGCATAGGGCATGTTCTGTTTCCTGCGCTGTTGTGACCAGCTGTATAGGCGCCAGTTGTTGTTTCCGTACTCCATGCCTTTAATACTCGGCTGGGGAATAGAACAACTTCCATGGTCTATTTTCAGGGTGTAATTTTATCGTTTTTATTATGTATGGTAAGATATTTACATATACTATGATAGTAAACGCATGATCCTGTCATGATAATTGACAGGATAACAAGTTTATAATTGTCGTATGTGTAAACAAGGCATAATAAAATTAATTGAATATTAAATAATTAACAACAGTGGAACACTTGCACTATGCAATAGCCACCACGAGCAGACATTAACCTCAGAGTCGTAAACGCAGCAGATTAACATGCCACAAATAATAATAATAATAATATACTAACCCTGTCGTAATTTTTCTGCAGTCACTCCGTCCACTTTAAGCGTGAAAGGAATCCCATTTACAATCAACTTAACACGTTTCATAGATTAGCTGGAAGTAGAACGATGTAGGAAGTGAACCGATGCGCCTGTGAGAAAACAATCCTTGTTTAGACATATCAGTTCTTTTGCGTATCTGCTGATCCTATATTAGACCTCAATCATACCTCTGTTTTCGGCAAGTAGTTCTACTACACAAATAAGTCTTGCCATTCCAAGCTTTTAACTGCCCAAAATGAAACTCATGCACAGTCAATTTTCAGTAAAATGTATTTTAAGTGCCTCCAAATCCATTTTCTTTACCACCAACACACGTCATATCTTTACTACTTAAACCACAAAACGTAATACAACCTGCCCATGCAATTTCAACTGCGTAAGCTTTGCAAAAGCAAAATATACAACATTCATGCTGCTGCGACCTACTTTACAAAAAGTTTCCATCCTTCATAACTAGGCTACCACATATTTTCTGCAATTGTATCCGTCATAGCAGTTCAGGATACATCAGACACATGCTGAGCGAAGCCTCCCTTGCATGCCATCTCGGGGGAGGCCTAGACCTGAGTTGGGGGAAGTTTCAGGGAGGGTGACAGTTCAAGCGACACCAACACTTTGTAACATTTCAACTATTACATTGTAGCAGTTCATTGTTATTTTAGTGTCTATTTGTCTATAAACAAAATTTGATGATGCTTTCTTTTTTTTTCAATAGAATGAAGAGGACTTGCCTTATGAGGAGGAAATTTTGAGAAATCCATTTTCAGTGAAGCACTGGCTGCGCTACATTGAACACAAGAAGGGCAGTCCTAAACATAGAGTGAACATTATATACGAGAGGGCTCTTAAAGAACTTCCTGGAAGGTACAGTTAGTTTTATAATCTGTACGATCAGGGCGGCTTTATATATGCCGTTCACCGTTAACTGAGCAGTTTGGAAATTGAACCTTTGTAAAAATCTCTCTGCCCCATGGACTGTAACGGCATACACCTAGCATAGTTGGTAATGACAGAAGGAAAGTATTATGAGTCTTAACATTGAATTGAAAGTGTAAAGTAAACATTTGTGAATACAAAATTGTATCTGCTTTCTTTGTTTTTAATATATAATTATAAAAGTGGATTCCAGAACCATCCATTGCATCCGTCAGTCAGTCACCTGCCTGTGTTTTCGTCTGTCGTTTGAAAGTGATTCACAACAGTCCGTCGTCTGTCAATCCTTCTGTATGGCAAAATTTCATAATGACAACTTAACATCGTGAACTTTCTTTAGTTGGAGGTATATTTTGGTTGGAAATAAATTTTCAAGGGAAAGGCATTTGGGGGAAATAATTTTTTACTTAATAGGTCTAAGAATTTATACTAATTATTGTTTACAGTTTAAATTTCTCAATTTACCACCAAAGATAAATAAACGCATATCCACCGCCTTGCATTTTATTTCAAAGTGTGTTTTAACGTCTACGGATTGTCGTCAGAAGACGGTGGCCTATCCGTTCAACGTTAAAGTTTGAGAAATATATGATGGATAGATAGATAGATAAAAAAAGTTGTCCTGCAATTGGTTGAAGATCACTTGACCGCCGGGTGAGCAGGCAACTGACAGATGCGACGGATGGTTTCACAACCATTCACCTTAAGTGTGAGAGGTAGCGTATTTAAAAACATATGCTTTTCTAATAATTTCACAATTCACTTGACAGATGCACGGATAAAGTGATCAGGATGATGGCAATGTTAATTTTACGTAGGATGTACGAATACACAATGTGTTTACACGTAGATCTTTGGCAGGGCTCAGTTGACCATGAACAACAATGGATAAGGTGTGTAGAGAGAAACAGCATGCAACGTAGGCTGTCTTCGTTTGCAGAGAGAGTAGCCTCTCTCGCTAATTCTTGACGTTGTAGAGAATCCTCTCAATTTGAGGAAGAGGAGGCGAGAAAGACAGGGAACCACATGCAAACCCGTTGCTCTTTTTTGTTTATTTATTTAGCCTATTTATTTATGACAGCACTTGGTGCGCACTAAAAACTGGAAAAGTGCACGTGTCCAGTATATTTGTTACATGTCAACTATTACATGTTTTCCAGCTGCCGAACTGTTAGATATTGTAGACTTTCCAACGTAACAATTTAATCACAGTTCGCCGCCATATTGTGCTGGAACTGCCACTCCAGCTCCAGAGACGGTGCAGGAAAAACTGGACTCGATGCACACTTTTTCAGTGCAGCTCACATTTGGAAAGTGAAAATTCGACTGTACTCAATGTGGTTTCCGGTAATTGGAACACGCGGCACTAGGCCGGTGCGCACTGAGTGCAGCTCAGTGCGATAATTGGGATTCATTGTAAGCTTTCACTTTGCACAAATATGCTGGGAATTGTCAGTTGATTTATATAAAGTGACAATAAAAAATACGTAAAAATCTTACATATAGAAACACGTTAATTAAAGAATCCAATTCTGGCAGTACACAATTACAGTACCCTCTGTGTTAACCATGTTGTTTTCAAGTTTAACCTCAAACTTTCTGATGTATGTGCTGGGTACGGGGAGTGTTGGAATTGTGAGTGAGAGTACACTGTCAAATCACACTACGACCACCTGCTAGAAGTGCCATCTGCCGTGTGTAGCCCATGACCTATGGCTCGTGACATGGCTGGTGAAGCGGGTATGTAATATGATCGACAGGTTGGCTGTACACAGTGCACTTCCTGCTGTCATGGTAAGGGAAGCAATTTAACGGATTTGCAAAGAGGGATGACCATTGGCTTTCGGGCCAATGGGGGCAGCATTTTGGAAACAGCGAAGTTTGTGAACTGTTCACGTGCCTCTGTGGTAAAGGTGTATCGTGAGTGGACGAATGGCACCATTGGAAAGAACCTTCGTGGAAACTGCGGAGCTCCACGCGCCATTGATGCCCGAGGTGAACGTCGACTATGACGGCGCGTGAAGGCCAACCGACAGGCTACAGTGGAACAGCTCGCCGTCTAAATGGACCAGGGGGCATCCAGACACGTGTCTACCGCTACAGTTCAGCGAACCCGTCTGCAAATTGGGCTCCGAATTGGGTGATGAGTGACTTGCACCTATGCTATTGTCTATTCACGGTGAAGTGAGCACTTTTGAAAGCCCTCTCTTTTAGAATAATAGTCAATAAATATATTTTATTTTAAACCTTAGAAGCTATCTTCTGAGAGCTGTGGAACATACACGTTGTGTTTATTACTTGCACTGCAATATTTATGTAAAAAAGTGTTTGAAGAATAAAAAATGACTGAAATGAAATGTAACTAGGGCCTCAAAAGTGCTCACTTTACCGTGAACAGCCTGTAACAAAGGTACATCGCTCGATAGTATGGCGACTGGACAGTTGCTGATTGGCGATTGGTAGCCTTCTTCAACAAGTCATGGTTTCAGCTGCATAGAAGGGATGGACGTCAGCGTGTCCAGTGAGAAACTTCGGCTAACCGACACCCTGCATCCATTGCTGGATAAACACAAGGCGGTGGTGGCATTATTATGGTCTGGGGAATGTTCTTGTGGTATTCTCTAGGTCCCTTATTTGTGGAATGTGGTTATGAATCCATCCTCGGAGATCACGTTCACCCGTACATAATTATTGTCTTTGGAGGCCACAGTGGCTGAGCGGTTATCCTGCTCGCCTCCCACCAAGACGATCCCCGGGACACTCTGGTTTTTCACATGTGGGAATTGCGCCAGATGATGCCAGTGCTCGGTGGGGTTTCTTGGGAACTCCCGTCTCTCCCGCTTTTTCATTCTGGCGCTGCTCCATACTCACCTCAATCACCCTCATCAGCTCTCAAGACCTCAATGTTAAGAGCCGTCCAAATCTCTTCACTTCACCTCATGTTTGTCTTTCCTCTGGAGTATGCAATCTTCCAGCACGATAATGCGCCTTGCTACATGGCTAGAAGTATGTACGTGGCTGGAAGGGTATGATCAAGACTTCAGAGTTCTTCCCTGGCCCCCCAAACAGCCCTGATCTCAATCCGATTTATCATCTGTGGGACCACCTCGATCATCGTATTCGCCCTCTATCTCCTCCGCCATACACCCTTCAACAGTTGAGGAACGCACTGCAGACAATATGGCTCCAGATACCTGTGGAGACCTATCAGCCCCTGACTGAGTTATTGCCAGCTCATCTAACTGCTGTCTGTGCTACGAAGGACGGTTACTTTGGATATTAGAAGGTGGTCATTATAATGTGATTTGACAGTGTAGTAATCTGTACATGTCGATAAAATCTTCATTTTGCATGACTGTGTAATGCATAAGTTAGTGGAATATATTTTGGATCAGCATTTAAATCATTGCCTTAAATTTTTGTCATAAAATTGTTTTTAGAAAAGTGTAATATTGTTAAGTCACGATTCCATACAAACATAACAAATTCCGACTTAATTTTTCCCTTACAAAACATTTGTGACAGAAAATTTGTGTTATGTTGCAATGTTTACGAATATACATTGTGGAATTATTATTCCACAGATGTTAACGTGACTTGAGAAAGCAAAACCATGGCACCATGTTACAAAAAATGGCGTTTTATCAATGTGCACTTGTAGAGCCATGGAGGCCGTGCAACCTATGTAAACTATATTTCTCTTGTATGGCATATATGGCCGAGCTCCCCAACCAACATGTTAACATTTTACACGTGCAGGATTAATCCGCACCCCACTTTTTGTAGTCCTTTTTTTTTTTTTTTTTTTTTTTTTTGTAAAAATGTGCAGCCTATACATGCCAAAATACGGTAATTAAAAACGGCATGTAATTTTGCCTATATTTAACAAGACGTGGTTGTTTGCGCACGAAGAGACAATGACGTTGACAATCGCCCTTTGACGCTGGCTAACAGCCAGCGACGCTAGAGCCCATGACGGCGCTCACGTGTCACGTGTTCTGCATGTGCGCAGAGGCCGATAATTTTGAACTTATGTATAAATATTAATTTCAGGGTAAAATGTGTTATATTGTCTTTACAGTGTTTAATATGCCTTAAAATGTTTAAAGTGTTTGTACTAATTTTAATTGTTTGGTTATGAATATTCAAAGCGTCCGCTGCGCCGAGATTAAGAACACTTAATATTCTGGCATGAACACCATCACAAAGAGACATTAAAATATTATTGAAATGCATAAGAAAGTTCTAGAAATGTAAAACAATATCTAATTTAATTTGTGCCATTTTATTTTCAATAAAATATTTCACTCAGCGTGCATAGCACTTCCGCTTATGTGAACCCCGTAGGCGGCCATGGTAGGTCCGTGCGACGCTTTTATCTGGACAGTCTGTCGAGGAGAGCTGGTGAGGTAAGACACTGTCACGTGCGCACTACAATTTTTGTTCACTGATTTAGGTTTCAATAGTCAATGTAGTTTACCGGTTAATCTTTGCTTGCATACGTTTTTGCTGGACATTTTCCCCAACAGTATGCGCCCGCTTTACTAATTTCTTACGCCTTTGTGGCATTTTTAACTTAATCGAGGAGAAGGAGGAGAAAGATGTCGGAGAGGTCACGCGACCCGCACATTTTGAATCAGGCGCCATCTGCCTATGTTTATGGTATTTCAGTGTAACTTCTGCATAATTGCTACACACATTTTTAAGTGCTTTATTTTTATGTACATATTTAAGGGTAATTTTCATGTTTGAATTTTGTACGGCACCGTCACGTATAACCACATGACTGACCGAAGCCATGTCTTTGTATACGCCATCATTGCGTTTTAAAAGCTTATTTGTATTACATTATATGTGCAATCATTTATTTCAGGGTTCTATGTCAGTTTTATTCTGGGTTTAATGTATTTTTCACGAAAATTGATGCTTTTTGTTATTGACCACGCAGTCACATTAATGTTTGATTTCACCACCTTCAGGCATGTTACAAGCCTGTAACAACTCTAATCGTAAAGAGAATCACTTGCTCAACACAAATAATATTTTATCTGAATTTAGTTTGCATTTTCCACGCAGAAATATTGCAATTTCACCTGCACTATGTGGTCTGCTATGAATTTCATCCAGTAGCATCCACGCCACCTAAACTTGTTTTCACACGTGTGTGTTTATTGTGAATATTCATCTCGTGTCCCATCTTATTTCAAGTATCATTCAAGGGTCTATGTAATTGTGTAATTAGTGTACAGTGCAATTATTCCCGTCCTAGCCAGCTCTGTGCCATCACCAAACTAACCACATGCTGGAGGCGAGCCCCGACGAGTTTGCGTTAGTGATGCTGAGTAATCACTCGTGTTAATGTGTATTAAGGGTATTCATTTGTAATTCACAGTGTCCTGTCTTCAGGGAAAAACCGTTAGTCCACCGTAGCAGCTGTTGGCCCTCTTCCCTTGTGAAGGCTGTGCTTTCACGCACCTCGGTGAGATCATCCATCTAGGCGTGCGCTAGGTTAATTACGGGTTGTGGAGCACCCAAGCGGAATTGGCTAGTCTTGACCGAGATAATCATTTCATTGGCACGTTGATGTGTATGAACAATATCAATAAAAACAAGTCTACAGTGAACTCAATTTTTTATTCAGTAGTGACAATGTCCGAGCCACATATGTTTTATCAATTGTTTATTTCAGTGATTTTATTAAAAGTTTAGTATTACCTACGTGTTTGTAAGTACGCACGGTGAGACGGACTCACAGAACCCATAACATCCCTGAGAACCCTGAGTCTCAGGGGGAAGCACCGCTGGCACCCAAATTACCAGTAAGTATTTGTGTCATTGTTCGTCTCGTGTCTCACCCGACGGCGTCACCTTATATCAAATGCACTCTCAACTGCCATACAAATGTTTGTAGCTGCATAAGCAATTTCAGAATATTTTGCAGTGACCGCTAATTTTTATAACATCTGTATTAGCCAGGGTGTTTCAGACTCAAAAAGAATTTGGAGAAATAATTTTAGAAATTGTTATATTTATCAACATGCATTAAAAGTATGAAAACAGCATATGAACTTACCAGAATGTTTACCTTCATGGCTCTATAGTGAATGTGGTAGAGTTACATGTGCAGTTGCTTATTTAGACATATGTGTGGTTGAATTAATTACAGCTTCTCACACAAATTGTCTCAACAGATGCAAGCTCTTTAACTGACACTAACAAAAAAATAACAGACATAATATTAGTGGTTTGTGGAGGAAACAATTTATCTACCGTAATTTTGCATCAATTTTTAAAGCTTGGCTACGTGCATGCTGTGAAGGCCTGGGTTTGTTTCAATATAATACTTGTAGTGATGTGCATTTTTGAAAGTGATGCAAAGGTGTAGGTGTGGCAATTGTTTTACTAGAAGCTCTCTTAATGTAATTGTTTTGTATTTGAAGCTACAAGCTATGGTACAATTACCTGAAGATGAGGAGGCGTCAAGTGAAGGGACGGTGCATCACCGACCCTTCATACCAGGATGTGAACAATGCTTTCGAGAGGTCTCTGGTGTTCATGCACAAGGTACGTTGTCTGTGGCGAAACGTCAACTACTTTGAGCCTGCAGCTGTGCTAAATTCTGTATCGTTCCTCATTCTCTCACCTTTCCTGCTTTTTATTAATATATTCACCTACCTGTTCCTTCTATTTATCCATGGCTATTTTTTGTTTATCTTAGAACAACAGTAGATCTTTTTTAAGAAATTCTGTTGCATGAGGATTCTTTTATGTGTTTAATGAGCTGAAACAGTTTCATATTGATTCAGTAAAACCCTTTTATAAGTTGTACTAGGCTAGTTGCGCACTTTTGTGAGCCCTCATTTTGTATCCTTTTGCGATGTGTAAAGTTTACATTCCCATGGGCTCGATGACTCTTCAAGCATCAGTCAAGTGAAAACGTGAAATTGCTACCCTTAACATAATATATAATATGGTTTATTTAGGCATATGTGTAGTTGAATTAACAGACACTTGATTTGCCATGAATTTAAATGTTATATTTGCAACACAATACTAAGGCTTAGAACTGTTTTACTTAGTTCACTGCCAACTTAGAGCCTGCATGTGCATGGTAACATATACAATAGTTAACAGGCATTGCCTTTTTTCAAAGGTTGATTTCAAAAGTTCTCACTTTGCCATTTCTTGTGTAATAAGTTTGATTAAATTTACACCTGATGAATAATTAAACACACAGATAATTAAAACCTTTTAGAAAACATTTTTTTTTTTACAATAAGCAATAAATTTTCTCCCAAAATTTATTAAGGGGGTCCCCGCTTTATAAATTAACACTTTCAAGTTTTCCTTATTGAGAAATATAAATGTTTCACTCTCACCAGAAACTTTTTGAGACGATTTGTCTCACTGTAGTTCCAATGTCTACAAGGTCATTCAGGGGTGCAGTATCAAAGGAAATTGCAGGATATGTTTGTGTGTGCACAGATGCCGCGCATATGGTTGGATTACTGCCAATTCCTTATGGACCAGTGCCGCATCACGAGGACACGGCAGGTGTTTGACAGAGCGCTGCGTGCACTGCCTATAACACAGCACCACAGGGTATGGCCGCTCTATCTCACCTTCATCCAGCAGCACGACATCCCAGAGACGGCGGTGCGCGTGTTCCGTAGATACCTCAAGGTAGTTGTGTAATCCCTTCTGTGGTCATTTCTTCACTGATCCCTTATCCCTTCAACCTCTTGAAGAGGTTGTGACTCTCTTAATGTTGGGTTTTCTAGTTTCCTGTTATATTAAGTTTGTTGGGAATGAAACTCAAGTAAAGCGGGCTTTACACGATGCGACATGTTAAACCCGTACAAGATGCTGACATTGCACTAAATTCCATATGAGAACTTCTCAAGAAAGCAGATCTCAGACCAGGTTAGGAGACCTTTTACAAAGAGAGGTGGCATCATAGTTAAATTTTGAACCCACGTTCAGAAGGACAAGGGTTTGAACGTCAGTCCGGCCATCCTGATTTTGGTTTTCCAAGGTTTCCCAAGATCACTCCAGGCGAATACTTAATACAGGCCATGACAGATTCCCTCCCCATTCTTGCTTCTCCGAGCAGCTTGCTCCATCTCTAATGACTTTGATGTCAATGAGACATTAAGCCCTTCCAATTTACTTACCTATAGACCATTTGGTTGCATTTATGCACAAGGCACTGAACCGGGAAGGAATTTTCTCTCTTTTTCAGTTTGCCTCTATAGGACTATCAGTGGTATCCCTGTCATTATTTTATGGTGTAATAATCAAAGCCAAAGGTGTGCTGCCCCCTTTGGTATGTTTAGCCTGTACCAGAAGTTCCATGCCTTAAAATGATTGTGATACACTCGTAGTAGTTCTTTTGCACTTAAAGAAAGATACATTAGAGAACGGAAATAGTAAACAGAAACTAAGCTTTAGAGATGGAAATTTTCATATGCTGTATGCTGTTCCTAAGTAGGCACAGATCAAACATACTAAATAGTGTTTAAATGACAAGTATACGACTGAAGCTCTGTGCTCTATTCAAGGACCTGGGCAGATGACACCTTTAAAGAAGAGCACAAAATTAATCTAATTTCATTGGCTGTACATGGCCGGAGATAAGTTACTTTTGTTTCAAGGTTTGCCTTGACCCTTCCATGGGAGGGAATAGGGCTTGCACACTGTCAGGAGCCATACCACCTGCTGTGATGCAGAGGAAGTGTCAGCTGACTGGATAGTTCCTGGATGAGCTGGGTGGTGGAGTAATGAGCACCTCACTCAGGGTCCATGTGTATTTGTTGGGAAGCTGGGTGTCATCTTGAGGGTTTATGCTGGCGGGTACAATGGTACTCCTGATTTGACGTCGGCTTCAGCTCGGTTGCATCTTTTTGTTGGGGACGAGGATGGGTGACGAGTCCCAACTTCCAGGACCACACCATCATTTGGTTGGCCATTTTTCTTGCCACATCTCCTTCCCGCTCTTGGGCCTGGAGCAATGTAGATTACTTGCTACCCACCAAGGCGAATTGGTCTCAATTCACGGCGGTGTCACTCCCTGGATTTTTGCTTGTGGAAATCATGCTGGGTGGTGCCACTGGTTGGCAGGTTTTCTCAGGGATCTCCCATTTCCCCCGCCATTGCATTCAGTGCCGCTCCATACTCAACTCATTTCACCCTCATCGGCTCTCGAGACCCTGATGTAAAGAGCCACCAAAATGTCTCCACTCCACTCGTCATCTCTATGTAATACTGTGGAAATATGAGATGGGACAAACTGAAGCACTTTGGACATCACAGTTTGGGACAATGGATAAGAGAGGGGTAAGACAAATAAAAGTGATGGGCATGAGGTTTATGTGGAGAATGCTGACAATTTCAAAGCAGGAGAGAATTAGAAACAAAGCTGTGCAAGCACAAGCAGGAGTACAGGATTTGAATGAGATAATTGAACAGGCTAGAATGAAGTGATATGGTCATGTACAGAGAATGATGTGGAAATTAAATACACAGGAAGAAGGCCTTCAGGGAAGACCAATAAAGAGGTGGGAGGAACAGATAATGGCAGGATTACAGGAGAGGGGAGAAAATTGGAACAAAATTAAGGAGAAAGAGTAGTGGAGAGACAGAAGGAAATGCAGACATTTTGCTATGTTAACCTGGCCGAAGACTGGAAACTGTGGTGGATTAGGGTGTCTCTGGGACAGGCTGTATCGAACCAAGGTCCTCTTACTATGGGTTGAGTCCTGAAAACTAATTTACAAGCACCTTGAACAGCTACCCTGGCCTGTGCTTGGTAGGGCGCTTCCAATTTTGTCAGCATATGCCAGTTTTTGTGGTGAAGGAGTGAGAACATAGAAGCATAAGTTATTTTCTTTCGACCACTAGTCTTGTTACCATAAAGCAGGGCTATTCAGTAAGGCTGGGCGAATGATACCGAGGATCAAATGGGATTGACACAGCATGGAACAAGCTGGACACCACTACGTGATCCATGAGGTTGTTCTGATACTTGGGCCAGTCTGATGCATGACTGTTCCATGTATCTATATACATGGAACAGTCATGCTGAGGTATTGAAGTTTTCCGTAATTCTTATAGCATTGATTACTTTGTGTTTTGTTAAAGGCGTGTACATATTTGTATTAATAGGCTCCTTGTTTCATCAAAGAGCATATTCGTTTTCATTATAAATATACTAAGTTAGTTAATAGTTATAAGTAAAGTCCTAGTTAGATTTGTGCAATCATAATTAAACTGGGAAAAGAATGTGAAGCAAACCCAACTCTTTCGCGTTTAGCACAAAATTACCTGAGCGTGGCTACTTTGGTGCCTTCAGAGTGGATATTTTCTAAGACAGTGCTGATACTGAATAAGCAAAGGGGAAAAACCTGTCAGGGGATACCGTTGAAAAGTTGTTTTCTTGAACAGCAATAGTTCCTCAATTACTTTAGTTCGTGTTTCACGTATGTTCTTACGTTTGTTCGTTGGAGTCATTTAATGATTTGTATAGAAAAGAAGATTATTTTTGTGATGTTTGCATTTTGTGCACCAAGTACTTATGGTAATGACAGGGTGTCTAGCGACTTGGAAAACAGGGAAAACCTGGAATTGTTGGGGAAAAGTCAGGGAATTTTGAGAAATAGACTGGAAATTTTTAGTAATGTTGAATGTAGTTTTTTATGCACAATTTATACTTTTCCGTGTTTACATAATTAATTTCAGAGTGATTTGTACAGTTGAGTTTTGTTTAAATCACATCAAAATGGATTTAAAACTGCAAACTTATCACAGCGTGTACATGCAATGAAACGGATGTTTTCTTGATAGCATCGATGTATTATACTGTTGAACAATCTTTTCGAGAGTTACTATCAATTGATCGTTTGACTTGTCAGTGCTGAATTTTGAAGAGAGGTGATTTCATTGCTGGCGGTTGATTTAAGTTGTTTCAAATTTTTGATAGCGATGTTGACGATTATTGATTCATTTGTGTTAGGATCTCTGAAGATGCTTGTTTTGGAATTGCATTTTAAGGTAGGTAAATCATATTATTTTCGTTGTAACGGGATGATTTGGTGTCATACGTTATGAATGAATAGCACTGCACAATACATTTCGTGGTGTAGGCTATAGGTTATCAATTGAAGACCATTGTACCTACCAGTCTATGTTTAAAAATATTGCTGTAATTATTTTGGTTAAGTCATTAGTTCAATCCATAATTTGACATAGAATTGCAAATTGTTGGCGGGAATGAGCCAAATGATAGGATAGGGAACATATTTTCGTACGTATCCTTGTCTAGATGTGTGTGTACATAAAATGTGTGTTTGGTATAGTTTGCATTATGATGCCTGAAAATTGCTTATATATGTATAAAAAGCGGGGTTTTATTTACACACGTGTGGCTTTTGAACTGCAATCCACTTGCGAACTTAAATGATCAGTCTGTAGCATGTTTTTTGAATCAAAATCGCATATTATATGAATGTTTATACTGTATTTGGATTTTTTTGAACATTGGTAGGCGGCTACCTTGAATTGAACCATAGTTTACATAATTTTCCTAATGAGCTAGCACGATTGTCACATTCATGCAGGATTACCTCATCTAATTAATTATTTTGTGTAGTTTAAATTTTGGTGTAGCAATTGTATTAGTTATGTAATAATTTCATGTTTGCAAATACTTACAGTTTAAGTAAATCCTGGAACAGTCTAAATTAATGTGAAGGTAATAGTAGCTAGACCTAATTGATTGTCTTGAGTTTTCATGCAATTCATTAAATTTTTATTCATCTGCTGTAGATCTCGCATTAACCTAACCAATAGATGATTTCATATAATGTGGTGGTAAACAAATTGTTTTTGCTCAAGGGCAAAAATTAGGTTCATATTTCTTGCCATTAACTTAAAGGTAGGCCTACAGGAAGGTGGTCCAAGAAAAGGAGGAGCTAGCTGTGATCACGAAACACAAAGTAGCTGCTAAACTTGGTCACCTCCAAGCAAAGAAAGGAAAAAAAATTTGGAAGATACACTAAAGAAAGTGCTCTTCTCAATTCCCAAATATAAGCCCTCAATAATTAGTACACCGATAGCTTGTGATCTTTGTTTTCCAGTAATAATTATTTTATCCTAATATTACAAGAAATCTTGATGTTTACTACAATAATTAAAATAAACTTCATTGCAAGCATAGTCCAAAAAAAAAATTCAAATAATTTCATTCTTACAGAAAAGTGCTTATGCATCTTGTACAGTGTAAGTTATTTTCAAGATATATTATGCAGGATTGTAAATTTGAAGTATTAGCATTTACCTCCAGTTACTTCAGCAAAACATGCATGAAGTTACAGTAGACGGTGACGCCGGCTAACAGCCAGCGGCGCTAGAGCCCATGACGGCGCTCACCATGCACGTGTCACGTATACATGCACATACGCAAAATAGCCAATATTTTTGAACTTTCACATAAAGAATATTATTTTGCAGTATAAAATGTGTCTTGTATTTTATTTTCAAGGTTTGATATGTCTTACAGTGTTTTAAAGTGATTGTTGTTATTTTGAAAATGTTTGGTTTGGAAATTCAAAGTGCGCGTTGCACGGAGATTAAGAGCACTAATATTCTGGAGTATACACCATCGTAAAGAGACACTAAAATAATACAGAATATTAACAAGAAAATGCTAAAATGTAAAACAATATTTAAATTATTTATGCCACTTTTATTTTCAATAATAAAATATTTTACTCTGCGTGCATAGCACTTCTGCTTATGTGAACCCCGTAGGCAGCCATGGTAGGTCCGTATGACGCATGTCTCTGGACAGTTTGTCGAGGAGAGTTGGCGAGGTAAGACACTGTCACGTATGCACTACAATTTTTTGTTCATGATGTAGATTTCAATAGCACTTTTAGTATAGCGGTTAACTTTAGCTTGCATACGTTTTGCCAGACATTTCCCCAGCATTATGCTTCCGTTTAACTAAATTTATTTCGCCTTGTGGCATTTTTCAACTTAATCAAGGAGAAGGAGGAGAAGTATGACGGAGAGGTCACGTGACCTGTGAATCTTGAATCATGTGCAATCCGCTTCTACTAAAGGTGTTTCATAGTAATTTCTGTATTATTGCTGCGTGCAATTGTAAGGGCTTTAATTCTATGTATGTATTTGAAGGTAATTTTCATGTTTGAGTATTTTACGGCAATATAACGTACAACATGGCTAACCGACGCTTAGTCTACGTCTGCAATATTTTAATTCAGTGTTCTATGTTGAATTTTTTCAGGGTTCCGTGTCCCTGTAATTTTCACATAAATGGATGCTTTTGTGTTTGACCATGCTGTCACTTTAACGTTTGCATTTTTCACCATTATGCATGCTACAAGCCTGTATTCACTTCAGTCGTAAAGAGAATAATTTTCTCTACCAGAATAATATTTTGTTGGAATTTAATTTGCTGTTTCCACAAAGAAATATTGCAATTTCACCTGCCCCACGTGGTCCACTATGAACTTTATCCAGCGGCATTTGCGCCATATAAACCTGTTTTCACACGTGTGTTTATTGTGACTACTCATCTCGTACCCCATCATCTTTTAAGGGTCTTTGTGCAATTTATGTAATTTTGTGTATGGTGACATTACTTCTGTCCTAGCCGACTATGTGTAGAGGCCGTCACCACGCTACCCACGTGCTGGAGGGCGAGCCCAGACGAGTTTGCGTTAGTGATGCCAAGTAATCACACGTGTTAATGTATCATCAAGTGTTTCATTTTGTAATTCACTGTGTCGTATCTTCAGGGAAAAATCGTCAGTCCACCCTAGCGGCTGTCGACTCTCTTCCCTTGTGAATATTGTGTTTTCATACACCGCTGTGAGATCATCCATCTAGGCGTGCGCTAGAGTAATTGCGGACTGGGGAGCATCCAAGCGGAGTTAGCTAGACACGACCGAATGTATCATTAAATTTCATGGCATGTTTATTTGTACGAACGGTATAAATAAAACAAGTCTCACAGAGAACCATTTTCTTTCATTTGTAGTGACAATGTCCTAGCCACATGTGTTTCGTTTTCAGTGTTAAAATGTTTAGTAAAAGTTTTGTATTGCCAACGTGTTTGTAAGTATGCTCGGGTGAGACGGACACACAGAACTTGCAGCATCTCTGAGTACCCTGAGTCTCAACAGTGCGGTGATTGGGAAGCACCGCTGGCGCCCATATCATCAGTAAGTTATTGTGTCATCGTTCGTCTCGTGTTTCACCTGACTGCGTCAACAACTACAAGTTTTTCAGTGTTTCTGAATGTACTGTAAACAGGTGAGATTATATTTTGGAGTACATAATGCATAATAATTTGTAACCGTAAAAAAATGTTGATCTGTGTGATTTGTTGTAAGATTACTGTATTTGTTGCATTGAATCCTATTTCAGGTTTGGTTCTGACAGCTTTAAGTAATGAATGTGTACCTGTCAAATATTTTTTCCCGTGCCCAAATTATTTAAAAATAGGACTGGAAAATAAATTTTAAATCTTGCCTGAAAAACCTGGAAATGCCAGGTAATTTTAAAAGAGCATGTCACTAGACACCCTGCGTAGTTACATATGTGTGTTAATGATGAGTTAATTGTGTGATTGTTTTTATTCAGTTCCTGTTGTAGTAGCAGTAAAGGTTTCATTTTATCAACAACAAATAAAAAGCACTTTATTAGACAAAAGATCAACAAACTCGCAAATCTCCAAATTTATTTCTGATCAGAAGTAAATCTTCTAAATAGTTTATAATACAGTAAATTATTAAAAACAAACTCACAATATTCATAAGTAAAATAAATTCCATAAGGTTTGGGAAAACACACTGATGAGGATGTTTACACTGTTCTTGAAAATCATGAGCCGACTGCCGAGAGTTGTGACGCTACTTCCTCTCACGAGAATTAAAACAATTTAATCTCTGAAGGAAGGGAGTCTTAATTCCCTCCTGGAACAATAAAATTCAATGTACCCCTGGTGAGGGGCATTACTAGTGGAATTGTTTCCGTACTGGGTAGTAGTTCTTCTCACGTTGGAAAGAAGTGTTTTGGTCTTTCTAAGCGGGTTATCCTTGACAGAAGAAGGGAATCCAAATCCCAGAGTGAATTTAACCAAATACGTCTCCCATCCTGAGAGTTTGGTTATGCTCACTGTGAAGGCTGTAAAAAATGTTCGTGACGCCAGCATTCACGAGGATGAAATTAAAATGAAAATCAATTAAATGGAGTCAGAAAGCTCCAGCCGGTGGCATCCTCTATAGGAAGCCGGTCTTATGGGAATACGAGATGGTATGAATTCAGCCAAGGGAGCCATTATGGGGCATCTGCTTGTGGTTGATTGGGGATGTGAATATTAATTACCTTACCTACTGCAGTGCGTACCTGGCATGTGGAAGTGACAGGTCCTGGGTTTGGTGTGGGGAGAAGGGATTGTAACAATTCGGCAATGGGTGGGTCTGTGTTTTAGTACTCCAAATATTCTACCGAGTGACCGGGCCATGCCAGTCCTAAAAGATTATCTCCACACTGCGTTATTGCCTCTCTTGTAAAAGGTGCGAGGTTGCCGACACAGGTTCCTACTTAAAATAAGGGTGCAGGGGCAACGTCAGGATTGTTTTTATTAAGTGGGTCTTCCCTGGTTAGAGTAGAATTTTCTCTCTGCCTTTCTCGGCGTGCTAATCTTTTGAGTGTGCTTCTACGTCCTTTGGTCTCATAGGGCATCTCGACAAAGTAATTAAATTACCAGAATATAATCTGATTCCCTAGGCAGTATCCTCTCACGTCTGGCCATGTGCAGGCTGGGACCAGACTCAAGGATAAGGAACCAGCCTGTGGTACCGGAGCTATACCTCGCTGCAGGACGAGCATCTTGGGGTCTTCCTGGATTAGTCCGGCCTTATTCAGGCTAGGGCTATCCAGAAATCTCCGGTCCATTCCTCCTCCTCAGTTAAGGTGAAATGAAATGCGTTCACACCACACTATGGTCCTTTTAACAAGCTAAGTGTACAGGAAAACACCCAGATTCAGGCAGTTGCTGGTGCCTCGTGGATCTGGCCTTATTCAGGCTGAGGTCGAGGTTGTAGCTAGGGTAAGAGGCCTTAAGAATCTGGAGTTAGAATCTCTGGCAGGTCGGGTGTACCCAGGATTCCTTGGCCTTATGAAGGCTGAAGAAAATCCAACAAAATTAAATTCACCTACGCCTACTCGGCTAGTGAAATCATTATTGCTCTAGGACCATTGAAATTAATTATATAAAAAAATTAATTTTAACCAATAATGACACTGGGAAATAATTCAACCCAAGTCACACATAATTCAGAACAATACACGTATTTATTTAATACGTTTGGAAGGATATTGAAATGCGTAGTTTTGCACAATTATAAAAAAAAATTGATAGATATAAAAATTACACAAATGGCAGGCAATGGCTATCAGCATAAATATGAATATCAGGGTGAGCTTAATGTGCTAGTTAGAGAGATCAGTCTGAATCACCCAGGAGGGACGTTGTCACAATCTACTACCTCGGATATTAGATTGAATTATTTCTGGGTAGGGATTCAGGTGAGGACGGAGAGATACCTCTGGCTGGTGGCATGGAGACGTCTACTTGCAGCGACTGACGTGTGATTCTTCGAAGGCGTAGGAGACCGTTTCTTCCACACGTGACAGTCTTTGTGGACTGGAGAGTCTGAGTAGTGCACTTACTCCCAGAGACTTACTCAGGTAATGCCAGCACAAGTGGCCTAGTGGTCAGAGTACTTAGTTACTGGCTTTGAGTCTTATGTAGACTGAAGGTGCAGGACCTGTACCACTTACCTCTGCCTTACTACGAAGCCTTGCTTAGGCTGTAAAAGCAGGTAGGCAAAGCCTTGCTCAGGCTCGCTGGGGTCCTCGGACTTGCTCAGGCTGGATGACCAACGAACACTCTCATGTGTGGATCTCGCACCTCCTTATATACCCAGAATCTTAGCTTGTGGGCTGTCCGAGTGGTGCAGGTGTTGCTAGCCTCTCTCCACAGGGGTTGGTGTATTCAGAGTTCAGCGCTGCAGCACCCTTTCCTTATCTCCCCTGTTGGAGGCTGCTGACATTTTTATCTCCTCTGCTTGAGGCTCTGGCAGCTGCGATGTTCTTATCTTGCATCATCCCTTGGAACTGCTGTCGATGGTTCCATCGGAAAATAAAATCTTGAGAGGAAAATATGGGCGACCGCGTGGCTGTTTCAGTGTGAAGTACAATTTCTTAATTTATTTCCAGTGTCTGTAATCACCCACTAGGCGGGGAGTGATCCTATAGGCATGAAAATTATTGTTCTGCCACTGTATGACTTCCCCATAAGCGTTCCAACCCTTGAGATGGGGTGAAGTTGAAAAGTATAGTGCGCATCCTAGATGCGCAGGGACGTGCCATGCGTCAGCTGGTAGGATGCTCGGGAACCCGATACAAACTTGAGGATTCTCTAGTTTTGACGTCATTTTATTGAGCTGCTTAAGTCGAGCTCACGCACAGCCCGAGATAGAGCTGCTCGCGTCGAGCTCAAGCACAGTCCTACTATTCAGTTAGCGGCCCGCCTACCACATGTGGCCGGTCACGCGTGTCAAACTGTTCCACAGCCATAATGTTTTTAGCATATGCTTTTGAATACAGTTTACTTATTTTAACATCAGCTGTAACTCTCATTTGCATAAAAATTGTAATAAAATTATATAATTTTTCATTTATTGTATTGTAACATAAGTAAACTGACTTTGTATAAGTGAGCCACAACTAGTATGACATGAGAGTGTGTTGCTCATTGAGCATTTTAATTATTTGTAGGTAGCCCAGTAGGAAAACTAATTGAGTAGTCCTGCCATAAAGTTAGGGGCTGGTTAGACAATTACTGTCTGATAGGGTTTACAGCAGCAGGTATTGAGATGTCAACTATTTTACCCTTAACAAAAGTGTTTTTACTGTTATTTATCTGAGTATAGAATGACCTTGAAATGTATTGCATCTATATTTTTACTTTGGTCTACAGGAAAAATTTGTTTCTGTAAGAATTATTTAGACATTTAATTTGGCGGTGTTACTTAGTCTTAGCACTTTCACAAAAATTTAACTTGACCAAATTATTTTTAATTAATAATTTGCAGTACATATATATTTGCCTCAAATGAATTAAAATCTAAGGAAGTCGAACTTTCATTTACCATCCTTATATTTTTTCTGAATACAAAGTATATTCTGTTTTTAAGTTTTTTTGAATTGGTTTGTGCTGTAATGAAATGTATGTATAGTCAAAAACATTGACCTAAAAATTTTTTATTTGGCAGAAATAGACAATCCTCAATTTTTTGCAAGTAAAATTTTCAGTAACGTTGTTTTAAATTTCAGCTGATTACAGTAACTGTTTAGATGTAAACTAATTAACAATAATAATGATACTGTTAAGTGGAGAGAAGGCAGGGGAGGTTGCGAATGGCTATGTGTACTTTCAGTCCCAAAGGCTTTGCTCATGAAGGTGGACATATTTTATAGTCATTCTTAATTTCTGATATGCCATGGAGGCAGAACTAGCTTATTACGTGGGACAAGTGTCTAGCCACAGATGAAAATTTTGCATCCTAAAGTACAGTAGTCACTGGCGCCGACTCCATGGGGCTAGGAGGGGTGCGAGCCCCTCCTCCCTCCCCCCAAAGTTTTCATTTATGGGACAGAGCACCCTCAATATTATCAGCTATGAGCAGAGCCCAACCAATATTTTCAATACATATAAATCCTCACTAAAAGTACTAATTAGTCAAAATAAATGAAAATATCTTATAAACTAAGCTGTCGAATGGTCGCCCAAGCCAATGTTGAGCACTCGAAAATGTACCCACTGTTGGTTATGGTTAAGGAGCACATACGGTTGAGTGGAGTGTCTGCTGTATCGATACTGTTTGACTCCCACCAGTGCATTGGGACCATGGCCGTAGAAGACAGGTCTGGACACTCGCCTATTTAACAATGTTAATGAATTGATCTCCTTATTGACTGATTTAGTTCATACAGTAGCTGCAGAGCGCTGCAAGCAAACTAGTGTTGTTAGCGTTGCTGGTATAGGGATACCACCATAGAGATATGAAAGTCATTTTCCCATTTTAAGAAAAAATTGCAATTTCCTTCCCTACGCTTGCCATGTCAAACAGCACTACTACGGTAGCGGCGCTTTGCAGTTGGGTTCAAGAACTAAATGGGTCAATAAGGGCGTCAACTTTTCAAGCTAGTCTCCAGACCTGTTTTCTACGGCCATGATCGGGACCATTTGCGGCCATAGTGTCTGCTGTATGGTTACTCTTTGATCCGCCAATTTCTAATGAGCTACAAAATTGCAGCTCGCAAGACGTGATTCATTTGCAGCTTGCATAAAGTATTCAGTACTGAGTTGTTATTAGCGCTGCACTAGTAGTGTTTAACATAAGTGAAATGAGTTTAAAATATCTGCTTTAAACTTAGTTAAATAGTGTATTAATATATTTATTTTTCAAAGTGTATTAATAGTCATGATGGGTGTTAGATAAGCATATAATAATGTTACCCATTGCCATTGTTGAGACAGATACAAAACAATACGGAATGGATAAATTTGTTTACAAAAAGCCACGAGTTGAATTCACCGAGAATGTGACATCACTGCAAGATGCGGAACTCTCTTCTCATATTCCTTCACTGGCTCTATCAGCGAGTTCAGCTTCAGCATCGTCATAGTCACAGACATCTGTTGCGAGCTGCGACAAGTTACCTGGTAAGAGTAAAGGTAGAACTTTTCAGGAATCATGGACATCATTTAGCTGGTGGAATGGGATTATTCTAGTGACAAGGTATTTTGTAAAACTTGCAAGAAAACAGAGGCGAATGGCCTTCTGAAATTTAGTATTAAGAAGGATGATACTTTTATTTCTGTGGGTTTTTCTAACTCGAAAAATTTAGGTCGCATGAGAAAACAGAAACCCATAAAGAAGGTTTAATGAAGTTATCATGTTCCTCCAAACAAAGTGTTGCAATACAATTAAACAATCAGTTAAACAAAGATATGGAGAATGCTCACTCAGTCCTAATGGCTATTTTCACAACCTTAAGGTTCCTTTGTCGGCAAGGATTATCTTTCCGGGGCCATGAAGACGTAAGTTCAAATTTCATTCAGTTGCTAGAATTGCGAAAAGAAGACGTGCCTGACTTAAAAGAATGGATGGGACTTTCAAGTTACAAGTGGTTATTGCACGACATTCAAAACGAGATTATTGATAGCTTAGGAAAATTGGTTTTGCTCTCAGAGGTATGTGAAATGAAAAAGAGGGAACATTTCGCCATTATGGTTGAGGAGACTTGTGACATCTCAATACATGGACAAGTGACCTTCTGCATTCAAAGTGTTGTTGGAAATTTAACTATACGTGAGGACTTTGTGGGACTGTATGAAACTCCAAACACAGAAGGAAAAAACACTTTTTGGTATCTTGAAGGACATTCTTGTGGACATTTCCTGCTATGAGTGGAAAACTTAAAGAGCTGCAGAAATTTGTTTCAGATTAGCTGCTGAAGGCCATTTATGTGCAGTGTACTGTACATAGTGTGAACTTAGCAGTTAGAGACATTCCCTGCATCACCTGCCCTGTATGAGAGGCATTGTGAATTTAGCTAAAGACTTGATAAACACACTAAGGGAATCCCTGAAAAGAGTACAACTCTTCAAAAATACCAGAGAAGATGAAAAAATTGGTCTTCGTCCACTCTGCCCTACTCGGTGGACAATGAGAGCCTCCAGTATCCAACAAATGTTAATAAACTATGAAGGAATTGCTGAATTTTTTTAAACATATTCAGAAGAATATTCTTCTGATGCAGCCTCAAAGTGTGCTGGATGCCTTGAAACAATGCAGCACTTCAGGACATTTTTCTTTTTGAACCTCTATTGCCATGTCATGAGTCCTGTTGAAGAAGTAAATGTCAAGATACAGTGTCCACACATTGGTGTTACAGAGGTAGAATCAAAACTATCATACCTTATTTACATTCTGGAAGAAAATCGTGGGGCTAGGAGCAGTTCTGGCAGGAATGCTTAGAGGAAAAACTCACCCATGTAGAAAAGACACAGCTGCCCCAAAGACGACGTATCACAAAGAGGCTTGAGAACCCTTGTGCTACATAACCTCACATATTCTTCACTCCAAAAGACTATTTCAGACAAGAGTATGTCGGTGTATGTGATACAGTGATATTGTGTGTTAAAGACAGATTCAATTGTACTGTACCTCAGAAACTTGTATCAGTAGAGAAAGAACATGTATCTGCTGTGTTTGCTGTGAACAACACTGCTCCAAAACTAAAATAGACACGAGAGTTCTTTCATGGCTATTTGGGTACAGACAAACTACTTTACACCTAACAATGCTTGGTGATATTACTAAACAGAAGAGAGTAGCCATAACCATAATTTGTGATATACAGGAATTTTTAAAGGAAGACAGCACTGTTAGAGATCTCTTGCGTGAAGTCAACAGCTGCATAAACCTCCTCCGCACAGTGACAACAGCTACTGCTGAAAGGTCATTCAGCGCTCTTCGCCGCCTGAAGACATACCTGCGGTCTACAATAATGAGGCAAAAGAGACTAAACATCATAGCATTATTTAACATATATCAGGCTGTGCTGGACAACTTGGATTTAAGACCACTTGTATATGAGTTCATCAAAAGCAATACAGTGTAGAACAACATTTACCTTGTTCTGAAGTAATTCTGACAGACTTAAGCTGAGTGAGGTATTCGTATTTCCTTTGCTTGTTTAAGTGTATTAAATTCAATCAGTTTTCTTATTTAATATTTAATCTGTTTTTTTAATAAAACTGTGACGTACTGTATTAATAGTATGTAATGATTCAACTGTTTCAATATTCTCTTACATTCTAAAAGAGAATTATCGTTTTAATGCTTCCACCTACTCAGTGCTCAAACTACAGTGTGTGTTATATTTGTGTTTTTTTTCTTTAGAAAACAGTTTCACATGCGTCAAATCAATGTCATGCGAAAAGAAAATACACTTCAGACGTGTACAGATGAGCACTTTGATGTCGCGTGAATTAAAAGTACCTATTTGGAGACTGCAAACATATTTAAAAATGGTGCTTTGGACTGATGTGTATGTATATAAAATCACCCGGTAAAAATATTTCCACAAGATCAAGCTCCAGCCCCCCCCCCCCCCCCCTCCACCATTAAATTTATCAAGTAGGCGCCAGCGACAGTAGTGATGATATTTTGAGAATAATTTAAAGTATTTCATTCTCTCTTGAATTATAGTTTCTTGGACAAGGCTTGTTTATTTGTTTCTAGCACCAAAACTGCACTTTTTTTAATAGAACAGTAAAAAGACTTCAAAGGCTGAGCTGTTGTTTAAGTTTTTAGCTGCAATTTAATTTTTTGTCGACTTACTAAATAATGATAGGTGGATTTTGAACTTAATTAATGGACATAATAACTAATAAGTTTTGTATTTGCATTCTTTTAGTAACATACCATCAACAGGAGTTACTTGGGACACTTGGTATAAATTTGAACATTTTACAGAATTTCGGTTTTCAACATGTGGCAGCTTTGAAATAAAACTGTGCAGGGTCATAAATATGCTTTCTGGCAATATTGTTTGGAGTATAAAGATTAATTTTCCTCAGAGCTGCTGTTTGTATAAACAGTTGTCCTTTTTTTTTAAGTATTTCAAGCTACCGCCCAATGTTCCAAGAAACCTCGTTGACTGTATTTTGAATATTAATTTTATAACCCTATACTTCTTTTCCTGAGAGTTGTCATAACAAGAGCTGTTACACAAGTAATTTGCAGAATTGGGACATAATATGGTATCACATATTCTTTTCCATAGGCTTTCATAAGTTGACAACAGTTCTTCAAACATAATGTAAAGCATCATGATTTGTTTTAAGTTATAAATGTATAAATACGTCATGTGCGGATGTCAACAGCTGTGTCCAGAAGATACAGAGGACTACATAGAGTACTTGAGTGGGATTAATCGTCTGGACGAAGCAGCGATCAAGTTGGCGTACATTGTGAACAAAGAAGACTTTGTCTCAAAACATGGCAAGTCAAACCACCAACTGTGGAACGAGCTCTGTGAACTCACCTCCAAGAACCCTGACAAAGTTAGGTAGGTGCTTCAAATACCTTTAAGGGTGATTGGTATTTGTGGCCAACTAGGAATATGAACCTTTGTATGTTAGTTTTTACAAATACTGTCAAGCACTGATCTGTTGAAAGTGAGAACAGATAGGCTTATTCAGAACTTTACATACAACCCCGAAACCCCAGAAAACTCAGATTCTAATGCCCTAAAAAAAAGGAGTGGAGAGAAGAGATTTGGACGATTCTTAAAAAAGAGGTCTTGAGAGCAGATGAGGGGGAAATAGGGTGGTTAAGGAACTGTGCCAGAATGCAAGGAGGGAGGAAATAGGAGATCCCTGAGAAAACCCACTAACCAGCTGCATTGTGTGACACAATTCTCAAATGTGAAAATCCAGGAGTGACCCTGCCAGGAATTAAACCCCGCTCACCTTGGTGAGAGGCAAACACTGTAACTGCAATGCCAACCGTCGCTCAGGGAGCAGTATGCAGTACTTATTCCTGGAATGAAACCAAATTTCAAGCCTCATCACAGTGTACCAATTTATGGCAATTTCTATTTAGGTTGAAATTGTCTAGTGGGAGTTGTTGGTTTATACCTGTCTAGAAGCAGGTTTCAAGCACAAAAATGTTACTACTTATTTACACCAAAAAATGTAAAGGCCACTTTATGTTCAGCTCTGTCTAGGAAGACAACTCACATGTGTAAAAAAAGTGTTATTAAAATTTTTGGCTGAATAACTTGTTTGTTTTCTTATTTTTCGTTTAAACTTGCCTGTGTAGTGTGGTCTCCTAATTTCTTTAATAATCTTTGATTTTTACATTATTCCAAGAGTGATATGTCTTGTCTTCTCAAAACAGCCTACATACTGTCGCTACTTGCTCCCTGTGATATACAGGGTGGTTTTTAGGGTACGAGTTACCTCTGGTGCAGACTCCGGGTGCCTTGGTTTTGTTGAGGGTTAATAACTTGAGTAATGCTACGTCTCCTTTTTCTCTTTGGCCATAAGGGCGATGCGTCATCAGGGGGGTAATTTTGGAGGCTTATTATACTCTGTCTTACCAAGGTAGCTGTTGTCATCTTCTGTGGGGGGGGGGGGGGGGGGGTAGATGGTGTTACTGTCCTTACCTGGGGAGAGGTGGGTCTGCGACTGGTGGCAGCTGCTTTGTAGGTGGTTTCTCGAGGGATGGTCCCTCCTTCTGTTCCAGCTCCCTCCCCCCAATGAGAGGGTGAGGTGGTAAGCAATAAATTTATCTACTAAACTAAGTTTACAAAGAAGTACTCCATTCAAGTTGTGGGATAGATAGCATGATTTTATCCTGCAAAAAAATAAACACACTGTCTGGTTCTGTATCCAGCAAGTTAAGGGCGGGATGAAATACCAACATTGCTAGTAGATGCGGAAACCTACTGACGATCCTGATAGTTAAGGACGTTAAGCATTGAACTCACAATTACTCAAGACATTCCTTGAGTGACGAACACCCGCACTTAGCGGCTTGAGGCTTCCTGCTGGGATGGTTCCGGTGACAGGTTGATGCCAGGTCAGCTGGGTGCCCCTTCACGAGCTCTCGGCTCGATCTCGTCAGCATAGCGGTCTCAGCTGGCATCTTCCTTCGGGCTGGATCTCTTCAATGGCATGATGGTCTCTGCTGGTGGCTTCCTTCGGGGCTGGAGTAAGGGCTCCAGTAGGTGACCTCTCACTTTAGTACGCCAGCGTCAGCCAGTGTTTGGACAGTGGGTCGCAGCATATATCTTTGCCTAAACCTTTGTGCCCCGCCACTATGAGCACAGACTGCAACCCTTCCTTACTTCGCCACTGCAAAGCCAAGTATGCTCACTGCTGGGCCGGCTGGCCTCGTGGAAATGTGCCTTGCGGTCTACTAGGTTGTGGCGAGTTGCATCACCGCCCGCTCGGGCGCAGAACATACGGACTCATGTGCTATTCTCTCATTGGGAGTGCTGGTTTAAGATGGCGGGGGTATGACAGTGGTGCTTCAGAATAAAAGCAGTATGTGGCATGCGTCAATATTATTAATAAACTTTGTTCATATAGCTCTGATTTTCCTGGTTTTTTGTTTTTCTGTTCCACCTGTTATTTTCCAATATGACTATGGCAACAAAATATTTGTAGTAGTATAGGAAGAAATTCTTAATGATTACTGTGCAAAAAAATTGTTTTATGTGGGTAGTTCAAAATTTGTATCATTTTCTTGTTCTAAAAAAAGCTCTGTTGTATTAAGGAAGTAAGGTATGATACTACAAATTCTGTTCATGTTGTTTGCATTTCAGGTCTCTGAATGTGGATGCTATCATCCGTGGGGGGCTACGGAGGTACACAGATCAGCTGGGCCATCTGTGGAACTCGCTTGCAGATTACTATGTGAGGAGTGGCTTGTTTGAGAGGGTGAGTTGTGCCTGACAAGGGGGTATGTGATCAAAGAAGTGTAATCATATCTGTGAATGTCCGTGTGTGCTGGTTGGCAGGCGCGTGATATTTACGAGGAGGCCATCCAGACAGTCACCACGGTGCGTGACTTCACCCAGGTGTTTGATGCATATGCACAGTTTGAGGAGCTGAGTCTCAGCAAGAGGATGGAGGAAGCAGTAAATAATACCAGTCCAACTGAAGAAGGTAAGGAATAACTACATGCTCCTATGTATTGCCCCATGTCATGTATTGTCCACACATTTAATAAAAGTAATAAAAACTAGTGTGAGAAGCAAGAAAGTTTAATATTTTATAGCAGTGGAGGCAGCTTTTATACAAGAATTTTTTTGTGAGATGCCTGACCACAGATTGCCACACATTTTCTAAATTACATGGAGCAAATGGATCTTTTTATACATGGCTACACGTTTTCTTGCTGCTATGTTCCAGTCATGTCCTGTAAAACGTACCATAGTGACCTACAGGACATGCGTGGAATCCCGATGGAAAAAGAACATGTGATATCAAATGGTTCCATTTTATGCAACCACAGCATATTACCAATGTCTGCTGTCTGTAGATATTGGTGTTGCCAACCACTGTCAGGGAAATATTGAATACTACTGGTGCGTGCCCAGTTAGACTGACTGGCACTGTTATCGAGGATTTTTCCGCCAGACCAAAAGCGGGTTAGTTAAATCTGGTTAGAAGGCATGAGGTGAGGGGTGTTGGTTTTCGCTTATTTACACTGTCATCTTGGTGTTATTGTTGATGTGGGTTTCACCCAATAATGGTGAGCTCGGCCCACTCAGAAGCGGCGATTCCAGTCGTAGAATTCACGGCTTCAGAAGTTAGAGTTTGCCCAGCTGTATCTTGCCTCAGTACGGTTCAACAACCCTCTTACCACAGAGTGGCACAATGGATGAGTGCGAAAGCAAGGCGACAAGTAGATTACTGTGACCGGAGGAGCAGACGCTACTGCTTAGTGCCTAAGTTGGGCGGCGCTGTCCCATTCCGCCTGCCTTTCCTGTTTAGGAGGTGATAATACCATCCACGGTTTGATAGCAAAGTGAGCTAGGTATTGTTCCCTATGTCTTTTGCCACTCCTTACCTTGCAAGGCGTAGAGCACAACGTCTGACAGCTTACGTAATGCACTTGGGCAGGAACGGTTATTACAGCCACACATGCGGGCTGATCAGGGACGTGGAGCTGTGTGGACCACCAAGCCTCTACTGGTTGTGCGTTCACACCAGGTTGAGCGGCAAACCCCGGGCTAATGTCACTCCAGCACTGAATTAGTTCTCAAAGCGAGAGATAACCTGAGCTTGTAGCCCCACCCAGTGCGATAGTGTTTCTAGTGGTTGTGGCATTGCTGTTTCTCCCCAACAGCACTAACTTAGTGCTCGGGGGCTGGGAAGAAAGAGGTAGCCGTCTAACGTGGATGTCGACAGTCTCCTGGATCCTGTTGGCAGTGCACGTCGTACTCTGTCGCTAACCGTTAACGCATACAAGTATCCTGTAAATGAAACGCAGAAGAGTAGTGAACAATGGGTGTTTACTGAATACTCAATAAACACGTGACCCGTGCTACCTCCTACCAAACCGTGGAAGCTGAAGGTAACTGCGGTTCCAGGTGTAGGCGACCTGGTTCTATGTCAAAAAGGGGAGTAGCTGGTTCTAGACGAATACAAAATTATTTAAAGTTAAACTGAGCTAAGTAAAAGGTGTCTGGAAGAGACAAAGTGAAGTTAAATATTTGTGTACGTGTTCGCTGGTTGTCGATTCGTGGTAAGTAGCCACTGGGTGCGTACTTGATGCTTACGAGATCCGCGAAGGTCCCAGCACTGAATTAGTGCTCTAGGATGTCGCGAGAGAGTATGAGAAAGGATGACTGCCCGAGCCCGGCAATGTCCAGACTTATATAGGTGAAGTTCATAGGCCCCCCCCCCCCCCTTTTTTTTTTTTTTTTTCACAACTGGGTTGCATAGCCTTCAGGTGAAGAAAATTCGATTATAAATTCCTGTTTTATAGAGTAGGCAGACGAGAATTCATGTAGAAATTCTCTGTGTGCCTAGCGGTGGAAGTAGGAACATTTGGCGATGAGTCGTAATCGTGGTTGATTAGTGGGTTGAGCAGCATACATCACTACAAATTATTGTTTCTACTGGTACACCGATGGGATGACCAGCCCTTCTTTTCCATATTTACACTGCATTGCAGTGATACGCAAACTTTATGCGTGGACACATTGACTCTTGAGTGCAAAAACACTTTGGCAGCACTGATGTGTGTTACCTAATTTTCGTTTGGCTGCCGGGAAATGCGTCCTAACTCACAAGGCAGATATGCCGCACACAAATGTAGTGCAATCTGCAGTCGGGTATCTCGTGAAAAAAATTGCTATCATAAAGGAGTTTGAGTATTTAAAACTGACTACTAATGTACCGTATTTATCCGAAAGGAAGACGACCGTGAATCTAAGATGACCCCTTTCTAAAAAAAATATTTTTGAAGAAAAAAATATTTAAACCTGAATTCAAGACTACCCTTATCAAGTGCTGAAAAAATTATTTAGGTTGAAAGTATTTTTGCGTGACTTTATGACAAACCCTTCAAGAAGAAATGCTCAAGCGATTTATGTCTCTTGGTGACATCAGATAAGGGGGCCCTTGTCAGATTTGACAGGTATAGTCTCAGCACTAAAAAAATATGTACAACCATAGGAGACACTGTATTTAAGCATGAAAAGCATTTGTCAAAATTGTCTGTCTGAATAGAAGCCCGTAGTAATTTTGTGCATTTACCACAATCTTAAATACTGAACTAGCAGTGTTGCACATTTATGGTATTTGTGCCTAGGTTTTGAATTGAAGATGACCCCAAATTGTATATGACCCCTTATTTTTTCCATTCCTTTTCTGTCAAAAAACCTCGTCTTCCTTTCGGGTAAATCCGATACATTGTACAATTGTACTACAGTTAAGACAGTTATTTTTGCTCTTTCTTACCTGCCTACAAAATATTCAAGGTGAACTGTTAATTCTACAAGCATTGTATTGTAAGGTTTTCTTATAATTGTTTGCACATCATTTCATTAAAAATATTTTTCCTAAATATCAGTTTGAGTATACAATAGGAGTTAAGAGGAATATGTAGAGGTAGAGGAAATGGGAAGAGTTCGGGAGAGGTGATAAGCAGAAGAGGAAGGGAGTGCAAATGGGTGAGGGGGTGGCAAGGAAATGTAAGAGATAGGAAAGAGTGGAAATGATTGGCTTAATGATTGGCTTAAGTTAATACGTACATACTGTTGTTTTATTATGTGATCTAAAACAATATGAAAATAAATGTAATATTTAACTTTGTTGCTTCTTTATTTTGATAATTGTAATAAACTTTCTGTTTACTTACAGAAATAAGTAGATATAAAGAAAAATTCTGAAACAAGCTTTGTTAGGGAGTAAAGTACATTTTATTTTGGCTATAAGTAAATTATAAAGTCGTATGTTAAGTATGTAACTGTGGTATCAGTTTGTGGCTATAAAAACAAGAGCATCAAATGCTTTGGTGTCACTGTAGATGTCTTTTGGAGGAGATAAGAGGTTTGTTGTACATGCACTAGTAATTGGCACTGTCTGTTGGGGAACTAATACAGTAGAACCGTGTTGTAAATTTGTAGGGACACATTAAGCAAATCAAAATTCTTACGTAAAAATTGTCAGTCAATAACTATTCAAATTATTTAAAGTAGACAGAATGTACAAGTACTCGCAGGACGATCACGTGTGGATACACACACAAACAAAAGTTTGAAAAGCAAATTTTCTACACAGATACGAGGTCGTGTGGAAAATGTGTTCATCAGACTTTTGTTTGTGTGTGTGTATGCACGAGTGTTGTCCTGTGAGTACTTGTGCATTCTGTCTACTATTTATAATGTAATGAGTAGACTAGCAACCTATTCCCGCTGTATCCTATTAAAATTACTTTTGTAGTTTACACACTTTAAAAACCACAATCTCGTAACTACATTGATGCGCGACACATTTCCTGAATGTACCACACACTCGACTTCGCCTCATCTGAACGTACCTTCACTTCAACAAGGTGGTGTTAAAACACTAGTAGAGGCAGGTCACATGCTTACATGATACTTCCTTGCAACGAAGAGCTTTATTACATACACATCCGCCCAGCTTGTACTATTCGCTAAGTCGGACGACACATCAACCTCCCTGAAGTGAGACTGTATTAGTGACGGAGCCCGCCGCCCAAGGTCACATAGTTCCACAGCACACTAAGGGATAGCACCATCAACACCAGTAGACGATGATAGCAGACAGCTCCAGGGGTGGCGCTCTCCACCCCACCGCACGCACCATGTCACAGAGGGGCCGCAGACAAGGATAATATTAGTCTGTGTGCGCCGCCCAAAAAAATCAGTACGCCTCGCTTCTTCCACTGCTCTGAACTGGGCTGGAAGAAGCCTACACCAGCAGCTCGCTCTACCACTCTGGTGATAGTGCTCTCTGTTGACCACCAGATCCTTACGATCTGCCAGAAACTCTTCAGTGACTGCGCCAATGCCTTCAAAACATCCCAGAGGGTCTTCACCACCAGCTACCGAAGACTGTGTCAACCCACTTTGCTTTATCTTCTGGTAACAGCAATTGTGCCAACACTACTACCTCAGGTAATGGTTTGACGGTCCCTTCTGGATACCTCACGCTTGCCTTACCTGCTGAAAACGACAATCGCCACACCACTACCACCTCTGGTAGTGGTCCTCAACTGTCCCTTCTGGACAACGGTTAGAATTAGTTAGGGCCAGTTATTTTCATAGCTACCTAGCCGGATCGCCTTGTTCAGTTAGGAACAGGTCTCCTTCACTTAGATTCCCAGTAGTCTAACTTCCGTTCAACTCAGGGATAGTTTAGGAGGTAGTAGGCCACCACAGTCTCCTTAGAATATATACGTGGGTGCATGGTGCCTTCCTGCGCATTGGACATGCGCACACTACTTGTCTACTTCACCCCATCATCGAGCAAATAAACTCGTATGGGCAAGTCACACGACAGCAGACAATCAATCCCGTGCCTACAGGATTGCTTCCAGCCTAGTTAGCAATTACAGACACGTCGTAATTATTTGAAATTGTACTGTCCACCCAGAAGTAGCCATGCGGTTGCCCAGTTCCCACCTGAGAATTTGTACTGCTGTCCGACGAGTCACAGACATACTGGACCTAAGGAATCTAGTTCGAAGGGATGCTGCAGGAGGGCAGCACCCAACATACAAGGTCCTCACTGCTACCAGAGCCTCGTGGAGAGGCGATAGATATGTCAACTGCCTCCCGCCGAGGAGATAAATGATGGCGCGGCCCACAACCATAATTAAAACCATCCCTGTGAGGTGATGCTAACCATCCCCGCATCTCTCTGACAGCCTACAGTCTAACATTTTCCGTATATATGGAGCTGCCAAACCAGAGCTCAGGACAGTTTGTCGTCCCTCCAGCTTGTACAAGGCTGAGGGCATCAGCAAGAGAAGTGTCTGTCGCCCTGACCTTGCATTCTGCAAAGACTCTCGAGTAGATCTTAACCAGGGTTGTTCATGACCACTAGAACATAACGCGTTGAAGTAAGTGCTCATTGGAAAGTCTCAAGTAGAAGTAACGCAACAGTCTCTTACGACGATGCCGACTGCAGCCAAGGATACCATCATCAGCCAGAGGTATCTCGACGTCCCTTCTGGAATACCTTGCCCCCCCCCCCCCCCCCTTTCCACATCCTCTAGAATGATGTAATAATTCTAATTAATAATCATTATGTTTTCTTTTCTTTTCGAAGCAGGTTTGCCTTCACCTGCCATAAAAAATTAACTTCAGTTTATGATCATTGTAAAGAGCTACGCTTTCCCATTGTGTTTCCACATATGAATAAAAATACGTTCAGTTGTAACTTGAAACCTTTGTTGCTCATTTCAAACAACCTAGACAGTCACTTTTGTTTCTATAATAATTTTCCACTGGCTCATTATAATTAAACAACCGCCTACTGACAGAAGCTGATGACCCGAACATGTTTGGTTAACCTCAGCTTGCACAAAGCCAGGATAATATTCCTTAATCTGTGTATGAGATTGTGGGAATACCCAGATATTGTCCAGAGGGGCCGCACCTCCAGTCCAATTCGTCCTGAATTATCTAGAATCACAACTACTCAGTACCTCAGTCCCAGTCTGAAGTAAAGACCCGGACTTAAGAGGGCTTGAGTATCCCCTGGATAAATTGAGGGTGTGCATTTTCACTATTTCTTATGAGCTACAAATTCAAAGCCTTCCAATCGCTAGGTTCTCTCGAAACCGTAAGTTCTTAGAAACACTCTGCGTGAGCAAGTCTGAAATAGTATCCCCCTCGTCTGAACAAGACCAGGAATACTCACGGAACAAACCGGGTCGTTTGGCGTACAGCCGGATACAAACCCAGGACTCCAGGCCATCTATATAGCTAGAGTTGTTCCAATACCATGTTTTTTGATACCGATACCCCGATACCAATGCCCTGTACACTGAATTTTAGAAAAAGTATTACTGTTAATAATACATTAAAAACATTTTTGCTAGACTCGTTTAAATAAATAAATAATGTCTTATAATACTGTATGTAATTTATTGTAATCCGACACAAAATGCAAGCTGACCTAAAACTTTCAAACCCTCGGAAAATGCAAATAATATGACACCAAATCCAAGTCAAATTTTAAATGTCCTGTGCGCACTATCAGCTAAGAACGCACAGAGAAGTTATCGATCGGGTAGTGTCATGTATGTTGGATTGGAATGAGAAAGGAGGGGGGGGGGGGTGGCAGAAGATGACTTCTCTACACCACTACCTGTTGGCGACACCTTGCACATGTGCCAAATGTCTGTCTTTTAAAGTAATTAATCATATTTTACTGCAAACAAAACTTGTAATTTTGAGACACAAATGAGGCGATTATAATTGATTTCTTTATTGTCTTTAATAATTAATCATTCAAAACCACTTCCTCTGATTTTTCCTGTCATGAGTTACACTGCACTTGGCTCGGTGGTTACCTAACCATTATTAGACGGCAAAAGGTGTCAAATAGGCACTTACATATTATCAGTTTGTTCAAAGACAAATTAATATAAATCCTCTGATTTCCCCGCAAGGAGTTACTGAAAATGAACACTTTTAATACAAGTCGCTCTATGTTCAAACAATTTTTTGCTGACAAGTGGTAGAGTATATGCTTTTGGGCATATAATTTTATTCACGAAAATGCTGCCCTTTGAGTTAAATAAATATTAAGTTATAAAGTAATGTTAATTTTATGCCAGATACAATGAAACACCAACATTACTGGATAAAACAACCTTTAAACACAAAAGAAAACATCTTTTACAAATAATAATTCCTCGTTAAAAAGTTTTGCATAACATTTTCAGGTGAAACCATTTGCTTTGAAATAAAAGTGATGTTAGGTGCAACTATTTTGAGCAACGTATACCGTATTTATTCGTGTATAATGCGCACTCGTGTGTAGTGAGTACCATGATTTTTGCAACAACTTCCAGGGAAAATTTTTAAAAAATAAGATTGCACCAAAAATTTACGGTGCCCTGTTATTAAGTATGGAACAAATTATTCTTTTTACATTAATGTGTGGTGATTGTGTTATATTTGGAAAATACTTAAATTAAATAACATGGGTGCAAAAAGCCAAAATAAAAAAAATTCCGCAAACCTCCTGCTCATACTACTCGACATTTCCAGCATCGTTTCTTTTTTTTTTCCCTTTCTCCTTTTAGTAATGACCGGCTCTCTTTTTTTTTGCCGTGCTAGAATGTCGTGCTAGAATGTCGCACTACCATTATCTAAAAAAAAAGGGTCTCCTCGTCCCCCCCCCCCCCCCCCAATCCACGAAATATGGCTCCGCTAGCCTGACATGGAAAACAAAGAATGATGGCTAATTATCTACTGGCAACCATCTGGGTGTTATTACAAGGGGGTGGACAAGTGGCAGCTCTGGTTTTTGTAGTGTGACAGGATGCCATTAGTTGCTGGAGAGGGGGTGGGAGGGGGAGCAGGGTTTCGACCTACACATAACTGAAGGGTCGCTGAGTGAGAAAGAGAAGAAGGGTGAGGAGTGATGTAAGAGCGAGAGATGAGACAACAGACAGTTCTGCCACTTCCCTCAACATACCAGGACATTTTATGGCTAACGCTCCCTCTTCCTCTTTTTTTTCCCGTGTATAGCGTGCACCCCAGAATTTTTTTTCCTTTGTTTTTGGGAAAAAAGGGTGCGCTATTCATGAGTAAATACTATATTTGTTCTTATTTTTCTTTTTCTTTCAATGTGCGACGTATATAAACCGAAATATGGTCATTTTTGTGCCTAAAGAAAGTAATAACCTGATTTGACTGCTTTTATGGTAGGCTGGATCAGACTCCCTGGGAGGGAGATATTCGTGGTCAAACTTACCCTGTGGTTTTATTCCCCTCCTCCAATTAATATCTCTCCACCTAAACTGTGTCACCCCAACTCTTCCAGTGTGGGAAGGTCCACGACCCAGCCAGGCAATTGATTTAGTCAATTTACAGACACTTCGGGAGGTAACCAGAGTTTTAAGCCAATAGGAAGGAATCAACGCTTACACATTTGATAGTTTTACCTCGTAAAGGTAGAAACCCAGTGTAGCCACCCCAGTAGTAAAGTAAAAGGCGTATCTTTTATTTTTGAATTTAAAATAAAATATCACTTAAAATAAAAATAATAATTGAACGTCAACGTATTCTTGTTTACTTCCGAGTGCTCATTTCTTAGTGTAACTGTATTAGGATATGTAGATATGACACCAATCAGAGTAAAGCTGGAGACTATGCTCGACCATTTATGAACCATAGTGTAGGACTGCACGGTCATTTTACTGGGATGCATGTACGTCAACAACTTACCCATTAGAAGGCCACTCATACTGTGCACCAGGTGTACAGTAAGGTAGAGCCGCCACCACTTGAAAGACATCCATGATGCGGCTGGTCAGCCAGGTCAACCTATACTCCGTCCACCACTCTGAACTGGGCCGGAGGGAGTAAGAGTCTGTCTTGGAGGTCTGACCTCTTTTGGATACCACACCCAAGTGTCGTTGACATACAGCCTGAGGAAACCCACCGCTCTGAACTGGGTCGGACGAAGGAGCACAGTGTACGACTCTTGCTTGTGCGACTGCGGCCTTAGAAGTACACAAAGGTAGGGACCATCGTCACCTGCTTCACCCTAGCGAGGTCAGTAGTGGTTTCTAGCAGCAAAAAAATTGAAAATTTTCTCTTGGGTAAAATTTTTGACATAACTAACAAATCAGTAGCTTATAAACATTTATATCGAACAGTTTATATTTTAAATATTACTATGCATAGGGATTTTGGAGGTGTAATTGGAGCTGTGTTGCAACTCAGGCTGGCTTTGGAGGTGTTAGCAGCCCTTCTGATCTTCCACTGGGCACCACTTTTCCAGTAGTAGTCAGTGACAAAAGTGCTACATAATACACTGACATGACAAAAGTCATGGGATACCTGTCTGATATTTTGCAGAGGTCCCTCTAGCCCGAAGAAGTGCAGTAATCGACGTGGCATGGACTCCACAAATGGACGGAAGGCCTCTGGAGAGATGTTAAGCCATGCTGTCTGATGAATAGCTGCCCAAAGTTCCCTGCTATATGTAGGTGCAGGATCTTGAGTGCGAATGGCTCTCTCCACCACATCCCCTAAATGCTTGATTGGGTTCATGTCGGGGGAACTTGCTGGCCACTCTATTCGCTGGAACTCTCCAGAATGCTTTTCGAACCAGTCCTGGACATCCGCTGTCTGATTAGATGGCGTAGTATCCTGTTGGAACATCCCATCGTTGTCAGGAAAACTGAATTCCATGAACGGCTGCAAATGGTCACCAAGGAGTTTTGTAGCCTTTACCATTGAGTTTTGTGGGTACATGGACAAGTGGACCCAACCCATGCCATGTGAACACACCTCGCACCATCACGGAACCACCACCAGTCTGCATGGTGCCTTGTTGACAACTGGGATCCATGGCCTCATTGGGTTTGCGCCATATCCGAACCTTGCCATCAGCCTGAAACAACCTGTATTGTGACTATCGGATCAGACCACATGTTTCCAGTCATCCAGGGTCCAATTAACAACCTCACGAGCCCAAGTGAGATGTTTTTCCCCGGTGTCCAGCTGTTAACAGGGGCACTCTGGTGGATCTTCTGCTTCCATATTCCATGGAAGCTAATGCCTGTTGCACAGATCTGGTAGATACACGCCTGACACCTCCTGCGTTGAATGTGACTGTGATTTGAGCACGTGTTCGTGCTCTGTTAGCACAGACAATTCTACCCAACCTCCGCCTATCACAATCATCAAGTAACTTTGCATGGCCACTGCGCTGTCCACGGTGGATCGTAATGCCTTGATTTTGATATTTCCTGTACACACATGACACTGTGGATAGAGGAATATTGAAAGTCTCACAAGTTTTGAGACTGAATGTCCCATACTTTTGGAGAAAAAAAAATCATGCCCTGTTCGAACTTTCTTAATTCAAATCCCCTTGCCATGAGCATGTAAACAATAGTCAATCCGAATTACACGACCACCTGCCGGACTGCAAGCACAGGAACTAAACAGATAGTTAGGAGTTGTCCACGATCGTACCACGGCCCTTCATGGAGAGTGAATGACGTGCGGCTTGAGGGAGGGTAGGGCGAGTTGTCCCCTCCACACGCTTAACTCTGGCTTCACGTGACCTGAGTTGACCAAGTCCTGACCCCGAAGCTCCACCCAGGCATGCCATATTTCCAGACCTGCGAGCTCAATGATAAGCTTGGGGTTTCTATATACCACTCTTAGCATTATAGAGAAATGGCAGGACCATGAATCAATAGTTTTTTATGCAGGAATTTTGTAACTAATAAGTTTCTATCGGAAATGTGTGAGTGATGGACTGGTTGTGTGTGTGTTTCACATGCAGACGAAGTGGAACTGGAGCTGCGGCTGGCAAGGTTTGAGCACCTGATGGAGCGGCGTCTGCTGCTACTCAACTCGGTGCTGCTGCGACAGAACCCCCACAACGTGCAAGAGTGGCACAAGCGTGTCAAGCTGTACGAGGGCAAGCCTCACGAGGTAAGCCTTACTTCCTCCCGTCTATCTTGGGCTTTTTTTGGTGTAGTAGCTAGAGTGATCGCCTCTCATAAAGGTGAACTGGCTTAGATTCCTGGCGGGATCACTCCCAGATTTTCGCATTTCGGAATTGTACCGGACAGTGCAACTGGTTGGCGGATTTACTAGGGCACCCGCTGTTTCCCTCACCCTGGCATTCCAGTGCTGCTCCATATCTACATGATTTCACCCTCATCAGCTCGAAAGACCTCATCGTTAAGGAGGCCACAGTGGCTGAGGTGGTTAGCCTGTTCACCTCCCACCAAGGCGAAAAGGGTTCAATCCCCGGCTAGGTCACTCCCAAATTTTTGCATGTAGGAATCGTGCTGAACGATGCCGCTGGTTGTCCTGTTTTCTCTGGCATCTCCCATTTCCCAGGCTCTTTCATTCCGATGTTGCTCCATACTCACATCAATCTCCTTTATCGACTCTCAAGACCTCACTGTTAAGAGCCACCCAAACCTCGCCACTCCTCTCTCCCTCCTATCCCAGCCACTTGTGTGCATCTGTAGTCTTCTTCTTATGTGTATGGTTTATTTTTGCTGCATTTTGTTAACTGCAATAGTATAGGAGGATTGTAAGAACGTTAGGATTTGTTTGTCAGTATTTATTTTGTCAGTCTTCAACTATTCTGAGTGGAACAAAAAATATTTAACCTTATACTAACAATTGGAAGATAAATTGTAGCTGCAGCCACTGTATTACTCCATTAAAGTTTCTTTATAATATTAATTATGCCTAGTTGTAAAATTTTTAAACAGTAAAATTTGATGTGGGACAGGCTCGGGAACAGGCAAAGGCTACGTCACAGTTGAAGCGAGTTTTTAGTGTGCAGAACAGTCACACACTGGGTTAATGGTGGCTCTTGAGATTTACTTGCAGACTGGGACCCGACCAGTATATAGGTTGGGTTGCGTCGCCTGGCAACTGGGCATGATGTCAAGTACTGGTTGAGTGACATGTTGTACGTTGTGACTTGCGGTCATGGTTACCTGTACCAGTGTTGGTTCGGCTGGACTGTTGTCCCGGTCGGGCAGGTGGGTAACGGCTGCTGGAGGAGCTGGTGGAACTGGGTGGCCTGAGGATGCTGCGGTGGCTAGCACTTCTGGCAAAGGCCTTGACTGGGCTGGAACTTCGGTTCCCCCTGAACCAGGGGTAGGTGATGCTTTGTGGGACCTCCTCCCCTCTGCGGATGGCTGCTACCACTGGATGGGGCATCCCAGGTGTCTTCTTTAGGGTTGAAAATAGGGATAGGGATAGGGAGGGAGCTGAGAGATGTGGCCTCTCCAGCTTGCGGATGGCGTGAGCTTGGTCCCTGGGGTTTTCGTGGCAGAGTGCCTTAGTGGATGGGATGCAGCCCCAGGTTGACTTGTAGATGGCCGTGGTCTTTCTCTCCTGCAAATCCTTATCACCTCTTTTGGTGTAAGGCATGGAGAGTAGTGTTACTACCAGCCTCACAATAGGGGAGCAGGCGACGAACTGTCCCTAGCTAGAAATGTTCGGCCGCAGCTGATCTGACATAGAGCTGTACCCTTATGCCAACCGGCGACACAAACGGCGCGGTGGTTGGAGGGTGGGTTTTCTTCAAGTTGTCCGACAACAACTGTGGGTGTGGGCCCAAAGGCGGTCAGGCCTCCAGAACTAGTCAAATACTCCCTCTGGCAACTTAATGGGGCGGTGGACGGAATGCAAATTGGCCTGGCTGTCTAGCCTCCTAGTGGGTTTGTTTGTAATGGTTGTGTCTCTGCCTTTCGATACACATAGGTGTACCAAACGGGTGGTCATAGAGCATGTGTGTTTGATAGAAGTACGAATCCCTGAGGGAGGATTGCGGTCCTACATTAGAATCTGTAAAATCAGGTGGTGAAAGCACAGTCTCCTGCTCCACTCTGGTGGGCGTGGTATTTACGAGGAATCTCACAGTCATGTAAGGAAAGGAAAGTCAAAGTAAGAGAGAACATGTGTTTTATTCCCGAGAGGAATATAAACGGTGGCCTGTATTACCTCCTAACTACTTTGAGCTGACCGGAAGTGTAAACTACTGTATGCAATGTACCAGGTGAAGTGGACCTGGTTCTATCTGGGTATGGCAGATTCTACTCTGTATTTGTTTCCTGAAGGGACTTAGGAGCCCCACTTCCTGAAGGGTTGTGGGGGCTGCCGTTACCAGCGGTAAGTGGCAAGGGGGGTTGATGACTTCTTTAAGGTCTGTAGGGGGAGATCCTCTGAAAGGTCTGGAAGACATTGGTGTTAGTGCTGAAGAGCTTCGGGGTTGTCTGGAAGACGAAGAGCGGTCAGAGAGCTCCAGCACACCTAGTGGTGGAGTGAGCTGCCTAGGCTGTGTGGCTCCCACCAGCGTGCCCTTGAACTCCTTGACTCTACAGAGTTGGTTTTGGCCGCTCTGCCACTGGCTCACTCATCTTCCTTTTAGGAGGGAGGAGGAGGGAGGGGATGTTGGCATGGCTCTCAGACTGCGGTGAACAGTTGTAGCATTACAGTTTGTATACATTTTTATCGCTTTAATGATTGTTTTTCATGTTACCTTTTAGTTAAAATCCCCAATTTCGTTTGTCAGTGAGTGTAATTGTCTAAATTTTTTTCTTTCATGCCACGAGTAGAAGTAAGGGCTTTGTCAGTTTTAATGCGGGGCTGTATTTCAAGTTGTTATCTGTATTATGTGGCACTTTCGGACTCTCAGGCTCCAGAGCGAGGTGACTCAACTTTTGAGATTATATTTTTTTTTTTTTTTTTTTTTTTTTCCCCCCCATCAGCAGTTTATGTTTTGAAGCACATGAAGTGATGTAATGTTCAGCCAATAGGAGGTCGCTAGCCTTGGCCAAATGCTATTTTTAGATTTGTTTCGGAGGAGTGGAGGTAGCTGCATGTGGCAAGCTGAGCGACGCTAGCCCTGTAGTCTCGCTAGCCCTCGTGAAGGAAGAACTTCACCCACACCCGCAAGCACCAACGGCCTTAACTTCTATTTTTTCTCTTAAACAACTGTGTCGTGTCGTGCTGATGTGAATGTGAACTGTGCTAGATCTTCAGCAATAAACCTGGTCAGATTCCGACATGGAAATACTGTCTTAGTATTTCTTGACAACCAGGTGAACAACTTTTGTGCTATAAACTGACTGAGCCAAGCAAAACCCCGACTTGTAGCGAACAGAGCAAGGCTGCACAGTACAATACTGATGTGTCGTATATTACTCCCCGCGACAAGAGATGTAACCTGTAGGCACTCGGTAGATACGTATTATACTTGGTTCAGACCCACCTTGTGCACCAAGGAGATACACACAGCTGAGATGTAGTCGTAGTTGCATATATCTGGAGAGCGTCATACGTCATATTTTCCTAAGCAAAAAGAGAAGTATTTAGAAATTATTATTTTATTGATTGAAATTTGAGGTATCTTGGTATAGTGTGCAGTTATGCTTGAGGTATTGTTGTTGGCTGCAGTGTGCACTTCTTGTCATTATTACATATCTGTCTTGAAACATTGCAGATAATTAACACATACACAGAAGCTGTGCAGACAGTTGACCCAAAACTTGCAGTTGGGAAGCTCCACACACTGTGGGTGGCATTTGCCAAATTCTACGAGGAGAACAGTCAGATTGAAGATGCTCGTTTGGTGTTTGAGAAGGCAACACACGTGCCATATGTGAAGGTTGACGACTTGGCATCCGTGTGGTGTGAGTGGGCGGAGATGGAAATAAGACACGAGTGAGTATCCTGAGTTATGTATGCTGGCGCTTCATTTTGTATTTTGTAAGATTTTTGCTAATTAAAATCAAGGCAATGTGGATATAGATAAATGTAATAATAAAATGAAAATTATTTTTACTAAACTGATGGTGACAAAAAATTTTAAAAGTCTCTATAGTAAACAAATAAAATGTTACAAAAATATAGAATCCTAGCTGACTAAAAGTGATTAAGCTTCCTCCGTTAACCTAAAAAATATATATATTTATATAACCTATTACAAACACGCATGCATGTAATGTTTCAACACAATTACTTTAATTGTAGAAATGTTTTGCCATTTCCTGAAAATATGTGCTCTTTTATTATTACAGTGTAATGTGGGAACCATTACGGAAGTGGCAGCTGGACATCATAACTCGGTTCACTGTATCAGTAGAGCATGAGACAAAGGCGCCATTTTGAAATAAAATAATTAATTCCAGTGTTGGACTAGTTACTCAGTTTTATTGAAATTTCCCAAACACAGTTTCACAATCTTCATTTATTTCAGAGTCACGAACAGTATCAACAAGACATAAAACTGTACCAGCACTGCAGTATTTAATTATTTATTTAATAATGTCTTCACAACTTGCATTACGAGACAATCGCGAGCACGTTGGGCTGCCATCATGGCTGGTAGACAAATTCTGCACGACAAGCTCTTGGAGCCGAGGTCACCATGTGTCGACCCCCCCCCCCCCCCCCCCCGGTCCATGCACCTCCCTCGCTGTATTGTACTAAGTTGCAGCTATCTTATCAACTTTTAGAACAAAACTGCTTACGGACGTAGTAAAAAGCTTGTATTTATGAAGCTGATGAAATCTCACTACGCCTTCAGAAAAACAAACACATTTTCGATAAGCTCTCGAACACAGCCACAAACCTCAAACACTAATAAGATATTCCCATTCCACTTGGCATTAAAGAAAATATTTCACTCACTTGCAAAAGAAAAAGGGAATTTAACCAAAAGACAGATTTAAAATTATTATAAAAACTATTAAAAAATACATGTATAAACTATTAAAAAATACATGTAACTGTTAAAAAATACATATATTGCATGTTGCGTCGAACATCTTGATGGACTGTATTACACGAAAGTTTGTTGATATGAGAACTGGTGGGCACTACCAAATACCATTTTTCCCGAACGAATTGCGAACAACTGACTGTCTAAATATACTAGTTCCTAGAAGCACTACGAGCATGCCACTGATAGCAATGGCGGGAAGTTCAAATATGTACACAGTAATATTTACAAAGACATCTATACACACAGTACCAAACAATGCATATGCCAATGAAACTGAAATCTTTTAATATGCTGAATCATTCAATATAATTGTCATCCCATTATACCATTTATAACGACCATTTTTGTGGCTACAGTGCTTTGCGCTCTGGAGGCATCTGAAACGCAAATTGTTTTATCTTGTGCATTAGAGAACCTGAATTTTTTTTCGGGGATTTTATTTTACTTCATACTATGGGTTAAAGACAGTTTCGATGGTTTGGAGGACAAGTTTTGAGTGAGTGGTAATGAGGTCAGAATTTTGTGTCCACAGTCGAGAATGGTTCTGCGTTTGCCAATGTCCTCATGGTAGGGGACAACCAGAGGGATATCTGAGTTGCATAGAGTTATATTACTGTGTTGGGCAATGGCACTAGTGTTAATATGTTAGAAACACAGAAAGACAAATGTTTTTGTTGTTGCCTGCTGCAGGAACTACGATGAGGCACTCAAGCTGATGCAGAAGGCGACTGTTATGCCAGCAAGGAAGGTGGCATACCACGATGAGACAGAAACGGTGCAGATGCGCTTGTACAAGTCACTCAAAGTGTGGTCTATGTACGCAGATCTGGAGGAGAGTTTTGGTTCGTTCAAGGTACTGATGCACACACACACACCCATGCATGCATGCATGCACACACACTCTCCCCCTCTCCCTGTCACTGTATTGATTATGTTATTGATATGTGACAAAACCCTTTTAAGAAGTTCCCTTTTCAAAAATTTCCCTACTTAAGAAGTTTATTTAATTTTTCACATGCCTAACTTTAAATGTCAATTAATTTACTTTTCTTATAAGCTTAAATTTTTCTGTACTTTCAGGATCTTTTTAAGAGAGTTTTGCTGTACTTCCGAACTTTTCCTCCGTTGTTTCAATGCTGTGCCATTTAGCTCATATGGCAAGGTGCAAAGTTGGTGAGATTGAGTCCAAACATGGAATTATTCATGTCATAATGGTTTTTTGATAAAGTTAATTTCTTGTGACTTTTATTTTTTTTTTCGTTGCGTCTCATCATTTTTAACCTTGCTCTACAGTAAAGTGTGATATAAAACGTAGATTTAAAATTTTCTCTTTAATTTTCTGTTTTTATTATATAACACACAAGAAAAACTTACGTATCCTGGAAATTTTCCAATAAGTATAATCAGCTCATTTAATTACATAATTAATATTCATTAACATTGCAACTACAGTATTATGCCTTCCATAACAGTGGATTTATTTTACTTTTTGATTACTGTAAACTGGATTCCATGGGTTTAGAAGCATTCAGGGTCATAGGGGTTCGGATTGTCACTGGGGTTATAAGGATCCCCCCCCCCCCCTCATCAACTGGAATTAGAATTACCCCCTGGAACATGGGCTCTTGAATCATATTCATACAGTAATTCCTTGCTTACTGTAACTTTCGTATCATATTTTTAAAATTGCAGTTATTTTCACTTTGTGATTACTTCTACTTCAATATTGAACACATTTTAAGATGTGTGTTCCGGATGAGATGGGCGCCGCAAGATAGTGTAGGCTGCGAGCAGCATATTACTATGGAAATTGAAAACATTTTCTGGCCTGTCAACATGATCATAAGAATAGGTGGTAGCCAAATGGTGCATGGAGAAACAGGTAAATTGTCTCTCTTAAATTTGATTTTGTAAGAAGAATGTTGTAATATTTTATTACATTTTTATTTTTATGTTCAGTAAAAACGTCATTTTCAGTTAAAGTTGTCAACTAGCCCAGATTTTCTTAAACTTGAGAAGAAACATTTTGAACACAAATTTATAAAACGTAACTAAATCATTGCTTTAAATAGTCGGTAATATAGAAAGATCATTAGTATATTATTAATTACTTGCCCACCTACTAAAATCTCAGAACACTGACCTCTACTTATCTGCTACTCAGTAAGTAATACTGCGTATGAATAGGAGGTTATTTCCCATCCAATGTTTTTGAGATGGATGAGAAAAATATTTTTGGAAATGTCGAGTGGTGGGGCTGGAGATTCTTCGCCTTGAAGTCGGTGGAGTGAATAGACAGAGATGGCCATTAACAATGGACTAGGGGTGCTAAGGGAAGGAAGGAAGGAAGACCTCAGGGGCTCGTCACTTTTCAGTTAGTCACATGCTGTAAATCAGATAGTGCTGGGCGGACTTCCGCTTTCTCTCAAGAACGGTTCCCTGGAGATTGACAAGGATACCAAAACTGGAACTTCTAATTCCAACTGTTTAACAGAATGCTTTCTACAGTTATATACAACTTGTGTTGTGGGTACACTTTTGCGTTCTGTTCTTTTGCAGTTGTTAAACATATTTCTTAACATGCTTGTGTTTATTTCAAGTAGTTTTTATTTATGAAAGTTCAAACTTGCGTAAGCTTCAAATAGTGTGTGTAATATTCTGAATAAGTTTGTTGTAATGTTGTAACTCTAGGAACAAGACGAGCCACGAATATCTGTCTGAAGGAAGGTTGAATTGTGGTCAATGTTGTGTTGTGTAAACTTATAAATAATGGATAATTCAGCGAGTAACATTTTAAACCTTATTACGACAAACAGTTTGAATTACGAGAATAAACTAGAGTTTAAGAATTTGGGACCAGCAAGACCACAGTTAAATATGACTCAATAACAAAGCTGAGGTGGTAAAAGCAGTTGTTTGTATAAACAAAAATTCAACTTAAGTACATAGATTTTTGTGGACTGTTTGTGGGTGTGAAGTTACAAATGTGTTGTTTTGTTTCATTTGTTTACTAGTGAAACATTATCTTTTTGTGGATTGTCAATGGTGTAAAATATGTGAAAAATTTTGGAGATAGTTAAAAGACATAAATCAAATTCACATTATATAAAGACTACCATAGAATTTTCAATGATTGGTAAGGTGTACATATTCATTGTCAGTAAGATAACACGTACAGGTTGAAAATTAAACTTCTATGCCTATACGAAGCCTGTTGTACACAATTTATTTACCAGTCACTGTGGCTATTTAAAAAAAGTTATTTGTAATGATCTGAGATAAGATCGCCACATCCCTAATAGTTTCAAAAGTCATCAGCCGCCACTGCTTACAACATTTGCAGTAGCTTCAACTCTTTCTTGAAGCAGAGTTTGTTGCAGGTTCCTAGAAACTGTGTGTGGTATTTATTACTTGCAGAGGTTTGCCGCAAACTTTAATGCCACCATAGCTCAACCTTATGTTAAAAGTTGTGCCTGAGAGGGAGATAGTGTTACACTGTATTCTGTAGTGGTAGGAGATGAAGAGTATCATGCGAACGTAGCAACAAAATGCAGAATGTAGAATAATGTTGGTAGGATGCAGAGAGCAGAATATAGTGAGTGGCTTGGTGCATGCACCGAAGTAAGTGTGAATGTGAATAAAGACTTAAGCTCAAGAGGCAAGTGAACATTATTCTGTTACCACAAGTGCTTTTTGTTGTCTCGCTGGGCTGTGCACCTCCATCTGACATGAACAAGTCTTCCATTCTCTTCTTACTTGTTTAAATGTATTGTCTACCAAGTCTGCGGTCACACATTTTAAATGGAGAATCAACATTAAAGTAATTTAATCTCAATGCATTAGTTTTCAATGTGACTTTCTCAGAGAAAACTGCCATGTTAAGTAAGAAATTGTCAAAAAAATTTATTCGATCATAATTTTTTTTTTTATAAAATATAAATTTTAATGTTAAATTTTAGAAAAAAATACAGTATTAAAAATAAAAATTGGCAAGTTTTTTAAATACACTAGTATTTCTTGAGAAATGCTATGCAGAATACTTTTGTTTGAAACAGTTATCTTTAAAATTGATGCATTGGAATGGAATTCCTTTAACATTGATTCCATATTTAAACTCTGGCTGCGGGTTTTGTAAGTTGTGGCCAGATTGGTAGTGGACTGAAGTGGCCGCGGAGGAGACCGCGCCAAGCGCAGCATAAACACAGTAGGTGAGGAAAACTGGCCACAATATACTCTGTACTAGGCCTTTCTCTAAACATCAGAATTACAAATTGTGGTCAATGTGATTTTTTACTGTTTAATTTTTTTTCTTTTTGCATATATGCTTCAGCACATAAGTTATGGGGAGGTAAGTTTTATTAGTGAGCCAAATTTGTATCTTCTTGCGTACATGATCATTGTGTTTAAACACAGCTGTGTGTTTTTTAAGTTTTAAATGATCAGTGGTTTCACCGAGAGAAGGAAAACTACGTATTATTCTCTCCAACACTTCATAATAATTAACCACGTGGAAAGTCGTAAAAATTTGTGCAAATTTTCCTAGCTACTATATTACATGTATGTGTGTGGTTTTCTACGAATGGGTTGCTGTTTCAGTCTTGCAAGTCTGTGTATGACCGCATCATCGATTTGAAGATTGCTACACCACAGATAATAATAAACTATGGTTTGTTTCTTGAAGAGCATAACTACTTTGAAGAGGCATTCAGGGTAAGTTGATAATTGTGGAAAATAACACTTCTTTTTTTTTTTTTTTAAAGGTTAACTTCTGTTATCTGTTTAACATTGCAAATGGTATTGTTATGTATTTTGTTCTTTTTGCTGGCAGTTACTGTAATGTACATGTCTCATCTTGTTTTAATTTGGTAATTGCTGTGATTATCTATGATGATGTTGCTGTCATTTGGTGAGGAGACTGAACTCATGTTGATTCAAGACTGTTAGTTGTGTGTGTTGTATTATGAGCACAAAATCAGTACCCACATGGTTTTCTTGAAATTCGGGGTACATCATAGTCAGGTGATCTCACAGCCTTAATCTTTTATGTTGAACATAGTAGCCACTACGTCAGGTTGTACGTGCTTTTGTGCCAAAGAGGTGCACTTAAAGTTTTCTTGCTTTTGTATTTTGATTTGCAGTTTTTGTGTATTCCATGCAGATGTTATATTGCTAAGGTGACAGGAGCAATAACTTAAATTTTTTCCTTCTGTTTCTTCCAGGCATATGAAAAGGGCATTGCACTTTTCAAGTGGCCGAACGTGTACGACATATGGAACACGTACTTGACAAAGTTCCTTAGCCGTTATGGTGGCACAAAGCTGGAGCGTGCTCGTGACTTGTTTGAACAGTGTCTGGAACAGTGTCCACCAAAGTTTGCCAAAGGTCAGTTCATCTATGCTAGTAATTGCAGTCCAAGTTATGTTTTTGCAATACCGTAGCTCTAAATAAGACATTAGATTTTAGAGAGATTTTTACCATGTCCAGTAGTGCTGGTGACAGGGAGGGGGAAGGGTCCAAGGGTACAGCTGTACCGTGTCCTGAGTTAAAGGTGGCCATGGCGAGAAGAGGACCAGGGAGGGGGAGATTTTTGCTTTTGCTGTAATTGAAGTGCAAAGACTGCCATGCATCAGTTTTTATATTGTAGTAATAGTAGGTGAGGAGAGGGGAAGAGGGAGGAGAGGGAGAAGTTCAGCTCCGCTCCGCTGACAGCCTATAAGAAGTTTCTCCCTCTGTAAAAATAACACAGTGTCACTAGGGCTTACGCACCGTATTTTGCGCATGTATTCTTAACTGTAACAATAAAATATGTTTCCATCAGGACTACCTAAATATTTCAATAGGCAATGTCTAGTTTACAAATATGATACGAAAAGGTTAGTTAAAACAATATTTTAACTGTGAACAATTTCTTACTAGCCATTGCCCAAACATTGCTGCTCTTACTGTTTTTAATTTGTATGGAATACGAAATAGTTATAGAATATATTAAGTTAATTGGCAGTACAATCTACAAGACTTTAAAACTTGTACTGTTTACCCACATCAAAAGACGCACACTCCATTGTACTGTTCCCTATCCGAGCCACTGAGACTATGCATTAACGTCACCGAGTATTACAGAGCACCGCAGGATGGCACTACTATTTTGAATCGCCGAGGCCTGCAGCAGCTGGACTCAATGCCGGCCAGTGATGTCACATGCCCAGAGGATATAACGCAATCACTCCCCTCCACCTGACCAAGGGCGAGCCAGGAAGACAATAAATACTGGGGCACATCCCTTGGAACATCAGTCTGTCCTGTTCCTTCACTGTACTCCTGGTGCTGAACGAAATATCAGTTCTGCCTGGTCTTCACCGCACATCTGGTGCCAAAGTCCAGGTCTTGTGTACCCCCTCTTCGCTAAGAAGATCATCGCCAGTTCAAGTCGTCGAACACTAGAACACTTCAGGGCAATGGGGGCAACACCGTTATGTTAGGGTTAAGTTGATTAATTTTCATAGCCGCTTTTCCTACCTACCCCATTAGCCTAGAAACAGGTCGCCTGCGCCTGTCTAACGTAGTCAGTTTCCATTAAGCTCTCATTGATAGGACGTGGTACAAAACCACCTTGTTTATTTCTGTACCGAAATAAACAAGTACTATTTCACTTAGGGATATAATTTCTGAAGCGCTAGAATCCTACTGCATGGATTTCAGACAGTAGGTGACCGGGAATTTTGTTCTAACCGCCAAACTCACCAATAGACACATGCATATTGGACAGTCACCCTTTCTATGCACCCCGATGTATAGAATGGTAGAGCCTCAACACTAGGTACTCATCTCCTTGGAGTTAGACTGTCAGTCTGAGGTTTGCTCTTTCCATCGCGCTTCTGGTGCCAGAAGGAGTATTTCCTTGGGTCTGAGGGGACTGACCCTTCAGGGAGCTCACCCATGTATTGGGACCGCCGGCCAGAATGAAACCTGACTATCAGCATCCGCCACACTTCTGGAGCCGGGTGCTAAGATAGGGGACGAGCTTGGCCTGGCGATCACGGTAAGTGGAAGTACACCTGAGTAGGACCACCATGTTACCTGCTCCACCTCCACAGGCCTGGTATTGGTAATTCTTTCCTCATGCCCTTCTCCCGTCGAAGTGATATCCGTCAGTAGACTGAAAGGACTGATACTATCTCTAAGTACCACTAGGAGCTTGGCCATCTCCCCGCCGAACTCGTGAACCTCAGTCTCCAGGAGAAAGTGCGAGCCATCTGCCGTATAGAGAGACCAGTACTGCCATCACCCGTACCAGAGCTCTTCATACCACCCATTAAACTCAATGGAGTAATTCACCCTGTGTTCATAGCATACCTGAGTAGACAAAACACCGCAGACTGCATCTCTAACCCATGGTTTCGGGGGATCCCAATCACTGAATCTACCTTGGAGACAGTCAGCACCCACGGATACCTGCCAGCCTGCACATCCAGCTCCGGAACCATCCCTAGCGCCCCTCCGACTGAACCACCGCAGGTCCTGCAGCCTCTACCGGTCACCCGTCACCCAGGTATCACCATGAGAATGGTCCCACCTTAACGCAAGATCATATTAGCCGTCCCAGATTTCATGCCCTGCCGGAAAGCTACACGACCAGTCCTTTATACTGGCCGGACTCCAGTTCCGCGCAGCGACTGCAGATCCATTCTCACCCCGGGTTTGTCTGCCCTCACACCTACCAAAAACGCTTGGGCCGTGACGTACCTCTTTTGCCCGCAGGACGTCGCGCATCACAGTGAATGGACTGTATCGTTCTAATTATTAGGGGTGGGCCGAGCTGGAAATTTCATTTTGAAGCTAATTCAAAGCAAATTTTTTTTTAATATTCGCTACTTTGAATTGAATATCAGATCAAAGGGTTTTGTTGACAAGCACATATTGCACCAATTATTTTTATTTTATTTCATAAATACATACATTTTTACAAGCTAGGTAAAATGTAGATAAAAAAGAAATGTTATCCCCTTATAAAAAAAAATGTCTAGTTTTTACCATATAAGTACACATATTGCTATTCATGCTAAACAGATCTAAATAACAAACAGAAAATAAATCCAGACTTAAGGAATATTTAAAAGTAGTCAATTATAAATACTTAAAAATAATTTTTTATCACATCAGCGTATATCTTGACTTAAATGCAAAATCATACTAAATAAGAAACTTACAATTATTTCAGTAAAGTGTGGAACATACAAAACTGAATAATTAATTGCAGATCTCCTGTTTTTACACCCCAGTAATTATATGTTGTACTTTTTATTCATATTGTGTATCTAAACAGTGTGAGTCAGTATAATATGTTTCTATTATTGTGTACGTATTGGTGTGTGGGGATGGAATTTTGCCATCAGGGAAAATTTCGGGCGTGAAACTTAAATTTCCCTTGGGATTTGGGGGAAAATCTGGGAAAAATATTTTAGTTTAGGTAAAGAAGTTTGTGGGTTGCTAGACGTAGTGAATAACATTCTATCATGACTTATTCCATTAAAACAAAACATAAACATAGAATAATGACTCTATGTGCTAAAAATTAGTTTCAAGCTAGAAAAGTTGTATTGTTTTATATTTGTATACACTTCGTTGTTGCACAGAATTAATCTTCTTGTTTTGGAGTACTTCTAAAAAATACTTGCCTCAATTTTAGTAGAAAAATCCCTTATAATAATTTTTAAGTAATAAAATTAATTGGATTTACGACATGATGAAAAAAATAGTCACTTTCAATTTGTTTAAAAACATTGCCTTGATTTTTTTCAGTTTGCTGATATTTTATTTATAATTTCATAACTTCTTGTAGGAAGCGACTTGTGCATTTTTTGTAGAATGTGTGTACACTGACAGATTTACTCAAATTAACTATCACTGGAAGTTTTAAACGTCCATGAATACATACGCTTTGGATCACATACTGGAACTGCAGTCACAGCCAAGTCGCATAGGGCAGGTTATGAATGCAACATACAGAATCTGTATGCTAACAAAGCTAATTCCTCTACTGATAACGAGTGAAAAGTAGTTAAGTAAATTAATTATATTTTTCTCATAGCAAATTTGCTACGCTTGGAATTTGTCGACTTCTCAGCAGTAACAAGTGAGCACAACATACAATTTAAAACAAATACGTTCCGAACGAAAAACAAGGACAATTTTTGGGCATGCTACTAATAGTTTTAACCAAACCCATATTTAAAAATACCATGTTAGATCTCTGTAAAATAGTTCAACATTTTGGAGACGAATGAAAACATTCATCGTGCATTAGCTTATTTTTACGTGAATGTTTAGGTTATGTAATGTACATCTAAACTCATGTCCCAATTCAACCAGCAATTGATACTTGCAACTTATAGATGTCACTTGTATATAAGATAAATTATGTGCACACAGTTCACCGTAACTTCATAATAGTGCATTTTTACAACCAGTTTTAGTTCAATTTTATAATAAACACGTCGTTTTAATGTTGTGGAGTGTCAAATTTATTTAATTGAAACTCAACAGGATGCAGACAAATTAGTCCAAACTGCATTTCGGTGTAAAATAATTGTCTGTATCTAATTTTACTCACAAGATGGCAAAACTGAATTATCGGTGAAAAAAACTTTATTCCGCGGCCGCTCAGAATGGCGTGAAGTGAAGCATAATTAATAACAATTTCCCATTTTTTAAATTACATTACTGAGATTTGATTCGCAGTGGGTGCAATTTCACAGCAGTTAAGTCTGTAAAACTTGTAGTTTAATCTCCTATTTATCACGCTGGAATGCATTAAGGCGCTGTTGGACATGAGGGAAATAAACATACTATATTACATATCTAAAGTTTGGAAAGATAATGAAGTGTTTCTTAATATAAACATTTTTTTCTCGATAATTCAGTTTTGCCATCTTGTGAGTAAAATTAGATACAGACAATTTGTGGGCATTCTGTTGAGTTGAGGTTATGTTTACATGATTTGCTAGCCATTTGTGTGGCAAACGTTGAATAAGAACTCTGATGATATTATGCCCATGTTCTTTTGCTTTCTTTTGCTTAAAGCCAATAATAATTAATAATTTAAGTTGCCCAAAAGCACTTTTTTTTTTGTTACGAAGTTCAAAGTAAAAATTTGATTTCAACTGCAAAGCAGAAAAATAAAAATATTCTATTTGAATTCGAATTTTCAAAGCTTTGCCCAGCCCTACTAATTATGGTAAATATTTAACCTTCAGAGTGAAACTTGGCTATTTTTTATTCTCTTTGTTCAAGTCAATATTTGTACATCAGGGAGTTTGGCAAGATACAGTGAAAACTGGGGGAGGGGGGAGACAAAATCTTAAGTGTACCAGGCATAAAAATATCTGTTGCAGATGCTGCTATATCATAGTGTAATGTTTAGGTATTTGCATATAACATCTACAGTTCTCGAGACAACCTGGTATGTCGCCCTTTGTGGCATTCTCTGATTTCTTTTGAATGTGTGATCAGTATTTGCCATGAAGTCCTAGTAATTTTACTGACATGGGATGTTTTTGTTGGCAGCACTATACTTACTCTATGCAAAGTTGGAGGAGGAACATGGTATGGCGAGGCATGCAATGGCTGTGTATGAGAGAGCTACCAAAGCTGTTCTTCCAGAGGAAATGTTTGAGGTGAGACATACTTTGTGGTTCCAGGGCTGTGATTGGCAAATACTATCTAGCATTGGATACATGCTTTCTCCGTCGTCATTGTGAGCAGGTGCAATTCTTCGAGTCTTATGTTGATGACGTGAGAATTAGTGTGCAGTGTTGTATATATGCTTATCCTTTGTGGAATGTTGCATTTTGAAGTATCACATTGGTTGAGTATTGTGGTAATTACATTTATTAGAGGTGAGGCAACCCCGGAGCTGTCATTCTTATTTTCGACTTTAAATGTTTTGACAATTGCGTGTTCAATATTAGGGGATGTCAAACTTGAGCCTTAGATTCCTCGATACCACCGATTGCTTTGCATTATGTTAAACTTCAGAATTGAGTGTCTGACTACCTTGATTCTTAACGCTCATCAGCAAATGTTGTTAGGTTTAACCATAGCTGGGGACACCTGTTTTTCACAAAGCGTAAAATCGTTAAGTTTTCATGAAATTGCTTTAGTTATTTGATATTGTGAAATAAATGCTCCGCTGAAAAAAACAGAAGAATTGTGAAAGATTGTCATTGAAGCAAAAAAGCATAGTCGGTTTGAGCGATCAGTTGCGGTAGTTTGTATTGAGTCAATTTGAGAATGCTCACATAGTCAATTGTTACTCAAAACTACTTTCAATTGTATTGAATAAGACATTAAAACTGCATTTTTTTTTTTTTTGGGTTATCGGAAAAAACATTAAATTATTGAACTGGATGTTAAAATTTTTGATAACGCAGTGCAAGTAACATATTTCATAATATTAACATTGTAATGTGCAAGTATTACAATTAGATATAATAAGAATTTGTGTACCTTAAACATATGAACGGCAACAGCAAAAGCATCGCACATAAACACGAACAATATTGATTGATCGTATTCAACTAAACGTTTTGCTAACCTCAACAGTATCAGCAGAGGAAACTCAAATCTAAACGTATGAGTACGTTATTTCAACCAAACTCATTTTTATGGTGGGAAATGGGAATAAATACTATTAATTTATTTTGTAGAATCTTTTTTTAGGTTCGTATAAAACCTAAACTTTATGTGCAAGTTTTAGTAGTCTTGTTTGAAGCAATTTTTTTCCGCATCTACCATCAAATGGTATCTGTATTGAGGTGGAATTACGTAAAAGGTTTTAGAATTGAGAATTGAAATCGAGAAATATTTAAATTTTGACATTCCTATCGACGTGTGACACTTACTGGCTAATGAGATAAATGGCTGTGCTTCATCTATGCATTTCACTCTAAAAGTACATTGAACGAGGTTTGGAAGCATATAATTTCTGCCAGAGCACCTACAGGATTTTCCCTGGTCGCAGGGATGATAACAGATGTGACGGAGTTGTACATTTCGTCAGCATCAGCCGGTTAGTAAGCAAGTCTAGCCCAGCATTCCCTTGAGAAGATGCCACCAATCGATTGGCAGCAATTGAGTCATCGCTGCAACCCCGAGGAAGTTCAAGGGTGCACCAAGAGAGAGCACTGCCTGCCAACAATGGCCCATCCTTAGCTCCGCCCAAGACGTGTGTGCATCGCTACCTCTACTCCAGGCCCAGCGAGCCCAAAGCTGTGAGAATATATTGCCATGCACCAGCCGAAAATGCCAGTTGTTTGTCAGCTCTTCTGGGAGCCACACAGCCTTGACAGCTCGCTCTACCGCCTCGCGAGCTAGCGCGCTCTGACCAGTCACCGCCTAGAAGCTCTTCAACATCGCCTTTGCCTACCATCAGAACGTCCAGAAGCCCTCCCCTGCGGAGCCTTCCAGAAGTCATCTGCCACCCTTGGTTGCTTGCCCCTGGCAACAGCTACTCCACGCTCCCTTAAGAAAGTGGGCCTAAGTTCCTTCAGAACACGTGACACAGCGTAGACAAGGAAAGCAGTAATTAGCTACGTATTCAAAACTGCCACCCTTTAGTCTAGAACCAGCTTCCCTCACCTATATAACGTAGTTAACTTCTTCCGGTCAGCTCAAGGTAGTCAGGAGATAGTATGGGTAACCGTGTTTTATTCCTCTTGGAATAATCACATTCTTATCCTATCTTGTTCTCTCATTTTCCTTGAGTACATCCAGAATCCATAGTAGACACCATGTACCGTGAGTTTGGAGCAGGACAAGGGGTTGTAACAATACCATTTTACTGCCTAGTGTAGTGTAGGACTGCGAGCTCCACCTCAGGGACTCATACATCGAGAAATACACACCATTTGATGGCCACCCATTCGGTGCGCCAAGTGTACCAAATGGTAGTGCCACAACCACTAGTTATGTCCCTGTTAGACCAGCTTGTATCCGTCCACCGCACAATTTTTGTTGCCGGAGGGAGTGTTAGGTTGGTTCTGGGTCGGATCCGTCCGATCTAGAGGTCCACTGGTCTAAGCTATTGGGAAGCATCCGAAGAAACCCACTCTCCAACCACCACGCTGTTGTGTTGCTGGTTACGGAATAAGGTTATACTCGGCACCGGTCCAGTGTGCCTAGATGGCAGAGCACTCTTAGATAGGGAACTGCACGTCGCTTGCTCCTATCTCAAGAGTGAAGGTTTAGAACCTGATGCCCTTTACCAAGCAAGGCAGGAAGAACCTGAAGGAGAGGAAGACTACCTTTACCTACCAAGCTATCTGGAGCTACGATCGGCCAAATAAGGCACTTAGCCGACATACGCCCCGGGAAAAAGCTCAAGCCACCTGTCAGTTGGTGGGGCTTCACTAAACCCATATTTTTATGTCAGTACTGCAGGCCTGTGATCATGTTTGAATAAATTTTTGCCCAGATTTATATGGCTCTAACCAGAATTTCCTTTTTTTTGTCTATTTTGTAGCTGAAATTTTCAAATTTTTTGTGTGTTCAAAACTTTTTCTTACAACAGTAGTCTGTATGAAATGGGTGCAAGGATGTAAATGGTCCGGGTATTGAGGTTGGCATCCAATTAAGTGTGTTTACATGACGTGATGCTATGTTGAAATTGTAATATTTTAAATTACCTAGTAGCAATTGCAATTGGTTTATGTTTTTTGTAGGGTTAGTTTGGTTTGTAAACGTAGTGGAAAGGCAGAAAAATAAAACAAATCAGGGCTTTGTAAAGTGATCAGTTAACCATGAACGATTGTAGCAGTTGAAGTTGTGACTGTATACTTAAAGGTGTATGGGTGGAAGGGGAACACGTTCTGTGCACAAGAAGACCATAGTCAGGTACACGTTTTGGCTGTCTTTGGCACCACAGAATGTTTGCGCACTTCTTTGGTGATTGAGTATATTGTACCACCTACCACCATTTGGGGTTTTGAGGTAGGATTACACTTTAGCACTTGATGTTCCAGCGACCAGATGTCACATTTTCAGTCGGGAGGCAGTACATGTGCTGGCGAGGCCACAGTATTAGACCTACCTAGTGCTTGGAGTGTGTTGCAGTGTGTTTGAAATACCTACTTATGTGTTTTAACTGAAACTATTAGAAGTGCATCTAGTGTGATGATGTATAAGAACTCACACTTCAGAAGAGGCCTGTTGATTGCTTTCAAGACACCATGCACATTAAAAACGCCATTTCGGAGCACTCCAAAATAGCTAAAAACTGCTTTATCTCAAAATATATGCATCAGGTACAGTACAAACAAAAATACTCACAGGCACTGCATTGAACCTTGCTGCAGACTTTCCATCAATAAAATGATAGGGTCACCACTTAAAATCCCATAGGTAACTGCACAGTGAGAACACTACATTAGTTCCAAAGCCTTGTGCTTAATGGTGATGTCATACTTGATACACATGGTGATATAGGTGTTGCTGCTTTTGTGCTTCTCTGCTTCAAATGTGGAAAATTGCTTCAAGTAGGTCGGCCCTTTCGTAATACATAAAATTAATGTAAATAAAGTGGCATACTTTTTAAGGGTTTTTGCTTGTTTGGAATTTTCTTTACACAAATTTTAGTTTTACCGATAATTGAGATAGCACTGAAATTATGTGCAGCTGTTGTCGATACTGTTTTTTGGGTGACTTTAGAAAGAGTTCTCAATCATGTAGTTCTAATTATTTGTGAATTTAGTTGTTTGCATTAACTTTCACAAACTGCCTCTCAAGTGACTCAAATTCCTGTTGAATTTGTGTGGCAACAAAAATGTCTGTCATTGTTTTAGTTGTTCAACATCTACATAAAGAAAGCTGCAGAGATTTATGGTGTTCCCAAAACGAGGCAGATCTACGAGAAGGCCATTGAAGTTCTTACCGAAGAGAATGCCAGAGAGATGTGCCTGAGGTTTTCTGAAATGGAGACCAAGCTGGGAGAAATTGACAGAGCACGTGCCATTTATGCCCACTGCAGCCAGATGTGTGATCCTCGGGTACGTATTGGTTGATTTTGACAATATGGCATGTACTATTACTGTTTCCAGTATATTGTACGAAATGACATACAGACATGCCTCCTTCCACCTAAAATAAATTCTTATCATCTGTAAATAAACTTATGTACTGTCCTCAGAACAGTGTTAGGTAGCAAGTCGTAAATATGTTTTCGACAATTGGGAATATCCTCCCTAAGTTTTCTGCCTAATTGAATATCATTGTGTGTGTACGTGCGTGAACATGTGTGTTTGTGGGTGCGTGCATGAGAGTGTGTGCATGCACATGCATGCATGCATGCATATATATATAACTTGGCATGTGCACAGCTGGGACATGGTTCTACATGTTGGGAATTTTAGCATTGGGTTTGAACCAATGACTGGGGAAGTTGAATACAACTCAAAACTCAGCAAAATAGGTTTTAATAAGAGTGGTTTTAGTCATTGTTACTGTAGAGGTTTTATATAGCGATGCCAATATTGCAAGAAACCTGGTGAGACAGGGACCTTAATGTCTCATAGGTGCCTGGCCAGTATACAAGGCTGGCCTGGCGGGCTGTCTTGTTGGAACAAAGTCGTCCGCCACAGTCACGACTAAGCCTAAAGGGGGCTATTTCCCTCTAAAATAATGAGGGAAACCGTGGTTGTAGCAAAAGAGAAGGGTGAGAGACTGTTGTGTTGCAGGCACTATGTATTCTGCCCGGCTGGTGTAAGTTACTGCTTAAGATAGTAAATGAAAGGGTAAGCAAGCTGTACTACCTTCAGGGGAACGTATGACCTTTTTCAGTTTTCTCCGCACACCTCCCTTCCGAGAGTATGGCATTAGTTGGGGAACAGAACAGCCAACAGAATATAAACTGGTGCCTATTTCTCTACTCTGTACTTCTGGATACTCAGACTTGTGTCGATGGGACAACACCTTGTGCTCTTATTGTCCGGCCCTTGCGAGCGAGCGGTGGACAGAGCGTTAGGCAACCCACGCCACTTCCTTGCTGAGATATCCAGGTGTGGTGTCCACAGGAGATCGATCAGCCCTAAGTAATTCCAGCTCCTTTTCGACCCTCAGTGGAAGCAGTGGTGGAGTATGGAATACTTAGTCTGGTCAATTCTCCTAGTGGAGGAGTTCCGAGTGATTCAGACTTCGTCAAACTCTACCAGGTTGGCAAAGCTCGAGTGGCCTCTTAACGTGTGTGGCTTTAGCTTAGTGCTTCTTGGTCTGCCAACTTTTCCTCTGAGTTGCGTTTACATAAGGTGAACTTAGTACTATCAAGAAGTTGGACTATAGAGAAATAGATTGTAAACATGTGTTATGTTCAAAAGAGTAACCGAACATGGGGGCTCTGCACTAACTCCTAAGTCAATACAACTTACTTACGGAAGTTTCCTAATATGAACAGCCAGGTGAAGGCAACCCGGAAAAAGCTAAGTGTAAGTAAATTAATTCTGGCTAGAAAAGATTACAATATAGTTAACACATTTAACACCTCCTAACTAATAGAGGTGTTCTGAAGGAACACTAGGAGTTTACCACCCCGTCCAGTGGGCAGAGGAGGCCTAGAAGGGATGTTCACGTTACCTGCTACCTAGAGGTTCTGGGTGCTATGTCGGGAGGGAATGGTAGGCGAGAACAACATCTTCAGGAGCCTCTGGTATGGTGGAGTCTCCCAGAAGCTGTGGGATCTGTGGTGGCTTTTGAAGAAGTGGTGAGCTTCTGGTCTGCAATGTCTTCAGCTGTGTTGAGATACCGGCCCTTGTGAGCGGTGGGATCTCTGGATGCCCCAGTGGTCACGCACCCCGATGGCAACCTCCAGCCCTTGTGAGCGGTGGAGCAGAGACTGAAGATTGTTGGCCATACCAGCTCTTTTATAATAATTTCAGATAAGCTTGGAGGACCAAGGGTGCGGGGAGGTTTATCCTCGGTCGCAGGGGTTGAGAATTCCAGGATGATGTAGCAGTGCTTTCATTCCATTTCTCGACCACGGGCGCTGGTAAAATGTGCTGCTCTCCACTGGCATGCTCTGACACTAGCGTGAACTTCGCTGGACGGAGCTATGGCTCATCAGGCAGTATAATCTTGCAGCAGGGGGGTGTTGGCTTGACAGCTTCGTGGCGAGTACAGTACAAGGTAGGATCACGTGTCTTGTAGTAGCTTCTGACGTGCGCCATGTGGTATTCTGTAGACACGTATCCCACCTCTTCAGTACTGTTGTAATTGAATAACCTGCCCCCGTATAAGCATTGCCCTCAAAGATGGGGTTAAGTCGAAAACTAGAATGTGCATCCTAGATGCGCAAGGAAAGTGTCATGTGTCAATATTAGGAGTGGGACGGTACCATGTTTTTGATACTCGGTACTCCTACAGTTTTCAGCTTGATACCCTCAATACCCAATACTTTTGAGTAAAAAGTGAGTGAACAGATTTAGGCGACTCTTGGACGGGGATTGAACCCAGTTCGCCGTGGTGGAAGGAGAGCGTGCTAATCGCTCAGCCACCGTGGCCCCTCTTGAGTAAAAATATTTGAATAATGCAATAAAAATTTTGTAAACTGCATTTTCATTATTATCAACCAAATTTATGAGGGAGTTATAAATCAAAGAAAAATCATGAAATATATTATTACAGATGATGGAAACAAATTTGAAATTTATGTAACTTTGCATCTATGTTAGGCCTGTCAAGTTCTAGAAATGTAGCATGGTCACAATGTATCCATGCGCCACAGCTGCTCTGTCTCTCTGTCTATGAGTAAAACAATGAGTGTAAACAAATGCTATGATCAGTGTAGGTTACCATTCCAACCTACTTAATTTTTGTTATGGCAAAGTCATACTGCTGGGGCTCAGTTAATTTCATTGCCAGTGGATTGGATGAGATTGGGAAATACTTTAGTTTAATGTCTTTCATGAGACTGCATTTTTTTTGTACCTCTTCTTACGAGACTGTATCATCTTTAATTACATTTTGTTTTAGTGGAAGTCGAAAATTTGCTCGTTTGAAAGGAACTTTCAAATTATTATATAACCTGTCAAGTTTTAACCACATTGAAAGAAAGCGTGATAAATATGTAATTTGTACCAATTCGAATATTAAAGACATTCAGGACGTAAATATTTTTGGCGAAGTTCATTTGCCATATAATAAATATGTTATTTTTACACTGCAAACCAGAGTTTAAATAGTGGTTTTCTAGGCCATGTATATTCCAAACATTCTAATAACCATTTCAAAACACATTATTTACAATACAAACTGACTTACTGTTCGTAATTCCTATTTGCATCTCCTGAATACACGTTCTATTACAATTCTTACTACACCTTTCTCTGCGATCAATACAAAATAATTAGCTGAACCATTAAATAAGTATGACACTTGATGGGCTTTCCGAAACTAGTAAACTGCAGAGCAAAAATAAACTATGCCTCTTCGTGACAATAGGAAAAATGGCAAACCAAGCCATATTAACATGTCAATATCAATTATCGAATAAGAGTATCAATATGCACGTTGCGATACTTGATACGGCCCGGTACCGAAGTATTGAATGTCCCATCTCTGATGTATATATATGTATGTGTGTGTGTGTGTGTGCGCGTGCGTGTGTGTGTATATGTATGTATATGTGTACATATATGTATATCTTTCCCTAATTGCCTAATTGATATTTAAATTATTGAATTGTTAAGATGTGAGTTCTAAAAGTGGTTGGACAGCCAAATATTTTATAATTAAAGGAAAAATTTTACTAGTCATAGGGCTTAATTGAGAATGTGTCTTGTAGGTATGAAGACCCTTAACTACTTGACGGGGCCCTGTAAAACTAGTTAAGGAGCAAACATCTGTTAAGGACTGTTTTGTGTTGCTTATAACGGGTGGTGTGTACAGGTTACTGCTGAGTTCTGGCAGACATGGAAGGAGTTTGAGGTTCGCCATGGGAATGAAGACACCATGAGAGAGATGTTGCGAATCAAGAGGAGTGTGCAGGCAACATACAACACACAGGTGCGTTATCTTTATAAGTACATCCCAAATGATTTTCACCTGTGTTGCTCATTCCATGCGGAGATCAGCCTATAATCTTGGATGTCACATCATATTTCTAACATAATTGGGATAAAATATTTAAAAATTAACTGTTAAAATTAAACATTAAAAAAGGGTGTCATATTTAACTGATTTGTTAATTTTAAAACAAATTAACTTTTAATCGTTAAAATATCTGGTTAACGATTAAAACTAACATTAGTTAACTTTGTAACATGGCAAAGGCTAGTTAATAGCCCCGTTGCAGTTACAGTCTGGGTTCACTAGTCAGTGAAGCCTGAGACATAAGGTTGTCAATTTTAAATAACATGAAATTCCTGTCTCAGAAAAGTTACTCAGTTTAATTGAACTTTCAAAACCGACACTTTCATAATCTCCCAAACAATTCACATTCAAGAACAGTATCAACGAGACAAATTCAAAACAGTGCTGCAGTAGTACTTAGATAATGCGTCACTCGCACTTGCATTGTGAGATGATCGTGAGGCATTTTCTCCTCACATCATGTACGGAGTTCATCTGTTACACGGACAAAGGCCTTCGCTACTCCACTCGGCACGTGTCACTATCTTCTCCAGTTAAACGATCAAAAAACAGGAATTCCTGGGGCTCACGTACTCCTAGTGGCTAAACTATCTATGTTGCAGTGAAGGTTTAGAACAAATTTTGCTTACTCAAGGGAAATGGTAAAAGAAGCTGGAAAAAAAAAAAAAAAAAACTTATCTAAAACTGACGCAACCCGAACTACGACTCCAAAAACTGCAAACGCACTACTGATAACCACTCAAATATGGCCACGAATTAAAACCGATTACTTTTTCCCACTCCATGTGGCATCAAAGAAACATTTAAATTATTACACCCACTTGTAAAAGAAAAAGGTAATTTCAACTAAAAATCTGATTTGAAATTACTATAAAAATTATTTTAAAAATATGTAATCTGCAACGCTACAACTTTGCAACTGCCTGGAGGCCAAAGATAATGAAATATATGCAAATACCATTAAAATCTTGATAAACACCTTAAAAATAGGTAACTTATTTTTGATGGCCGACGAGTTGCACACCACGATACAGCTCATTCCCTATCTACCGTTTTTCAGGGGACTGTCAAAAAAATGTCCATACATTTCAATAGATGAGGATTCTGACATGTACATCAATAAAATATAACTTTTGAATTTATTAGACTTAGTTTTGAGTATAATGACAGCTGTACATTATCTGTGAATAAATTTTAGCTAATAGACACAATAAAAATGAGAATTTTAGAAGTGTTACTATATTAATATTACTGTAAATAATACATTAAACATTTCACCTAAACTCGTTGAAATAAAGAATATAACATCTCAAAATACGGTATATAATTGATTGTAATCCGACACCAAATGCAAGCTGGCCTAAAACTTTCAAACCCCTCTGAAAATGAAAATAATATGACACCGAATGCAAGTCAAATTTTGAATGTGTGTTCACAGCAGCATACGGGGAAGGGGAAGTGACGGGAGGATTACCCCTCCATGCTGCTACATGTTATCACCAATACCTTGCGCGCGAGGCAAATGTGTGTCAAAGTAATTAATTATATTTCACTGCAAAAATAACTCGTAATTTTGAGACAGAAATGTATAAATATGGTGTTTAAAATTATTTCTTCACTGTCTTTAATAATTAATCACTAAAAACCACATCCTCTGATTTTCCTTGTTACGAGTTACACTGCACTTGGGATCAGTGCTGAACCACTATTAGATTACCAATAGACCCTTACATTTTAACAGTTTATTCAAAAGATGCGTATCTATTTAAATAAGTATAAATCCTCAGATTTCCCCGCAAGAAGTTAATGAAAATGAACTTTACACTTGGTAGTACAAGTCATTCGATGTTCAAACAATTTTTGGCGACAGGGTAGATAAAGTATATGTTTCTGGAGATATAATTTTATTCGCAAAGATACTGTCAATTGAGTTAGATTAATATTATGTTTTAAAATCATGTTGTTTAATGTCAAATACAATGAAACACCAATCTTACATGAAGTAACTACTTTTAATAACAAAAGGGAAACATCTTTGCAAATAATAATTCCTCATTAAAATGTATTGCGCAACATTTTCAGGTAAAAACAATTGCTTTGAAATACTAATGATGATAGATGCAGCTACTTTCAGTAGTGGATAATCTTGATAAAATTTCTGTTTGCCAGGCACACTTTATTTGCTCTGTGTTGCTCTTTGGCCGGCGTGTGAAGGCTGGCGCATACAGCCGAGAAAGAGAAAGAGGATGTGATCTTATACAAGCAGTTAGCTTTATCATTATTTATATAGGAGTTTTGACGGGACCATTGAAAATTAACTCTGGTTACCGTTTATTCTGTACATGGGTTTTTGGTACGAGAGTCAATTGTGTACAGATTGATACTGACACCAAGTACTGAATCGAAGATCATCGTTATTCACATGCAACACGATTATGAGGTAGTAGAGATGCCACCATTACGATCTATCAATACAATCTCTCATTATACTAAAATCACAGTTGTACAGTTGATGGTCCTCGTGCGGCATGCAAATTTCAATTGTTTTTGTAGTCACTGCACAGGTCCGGTTTCGTGTTAAGTTGTGCTACAAGGGGTTTTTATTAGAAGTTTTGTTGAAATTGGTTTTGTAGAAGATTGTTAATTCATCATTTTGATAAGTAGGTCTATATGATTCATCATCCAACCACCACGTTGTAATTTTTTTCTGAGACTGTAAATTGTAATTTCTTTTATGTTCTGAATAAACAGTGACGAAAGAAAAACTTTTTTGAGACTTTATTTTAAATGTAAAATTTTGTTATTCTTTAACTTTTACTTTGTTCTAAGTGGTCGTGGTAGAGAGTCTCTGAATCTGAGCGATCCTACTGAATAGTTTCAGAGTTTCAAGCCAAGCATCTTTTATTGCTTTATATCTTAGTTTAGCATTAAAGATGATATATTTGTTTTGATGGTAAAGTGTGTTCCTATTTCCACTTCTGAGGAATAATTTTAGCTGGAACATGCCTACCATTTAAAATACTGTTTCATGAATGACTAAATGTTGTATTTTCTATCAAACAGTAAACAAACTGTTTTGTAGGGTGCTGCAATTTAGGCTGATTTGTGGCTTTGTTTTTATTCTAATTTTGACTTGAATCTGTGCTCATATCTGCTAGGGTTCTGAGAGTTCTCTGATTTTTCAGTCACATTGAGTTTCAAACTGAAACTCGGAATTGAGTTAAATATTTCAGGCTCAAAATATTAGAGTTTTTTAGCAGTAGAGTTAATGGTTTATGTTTATATTAAACATATTGTTTAATAATTTACATAAATGATGTAACTTTAATTTCTCTTGTTATTGATGTGACAACCACAAACAAGAAATAGAATATTTGCCACTAGGAAAAAGAGGTTATTTTATTATGAATTACGACACACAATAATTATATTTATTGCGCCATTATTGTTTTGTTAGAAAATGTTATGGTCGGAAAACATAAAACAATGGTGATCACATGTATATGTACAGATATAATGCAACACACTTTTTATTCACGTGGCGTGCAAACGTAAAATACAAACATTTGGAATGCATTTCCAATATTCACGTAATTTTTCCAGTAATTTTTTTTTGCCAAACAACCTAACATAAATGTAGATCCATTACGCTATCGTGTAACAAAGGTGTCAGAAAGGCAACTGTAAAACTGGCACAGATCTGCTATTCTGAAATAAAAGTTATGGTAATGCTAATAAAGTATGTGATTTTGAAAAGTGTACATAGCAAATGTAATTATTGTGTTGCTGAATTGTTAATTTATTTTCATTAATAACTGCCAATAACATCATGTACTACAAAATAAAATGACTAAATATGCATGTCACTATCACGCCCATGTAGTTGATATATAAACCTTCGCATGTTTTGTTTGAAGTGCGGTCAAGTTTAACATTCATGCTGTTATGACCTGGAGTGATATTTTTTTCCAAGACAACCAGTGTAGTTAATTAAATCTACATTAATTGAGTTTTGTATGTTTTATTAACGTTAATTACATTATAAAAAGTACTTACAGGGCAATAGTCGTGCATTGTCTACATTTTATAATGTAATCAGTAGCTTAACAGCCTGTTCCCGCCATACCTCCATTAATGTTAAAATATTGTTTACTATTAATGGTAACTGAGTAAAACATATAAAATAGTTCTACAAATCACAGCCATTTAATGCTGAAAATGATTCAAATAACTCTTCTATAACTATATAAAAAGACAGGAATTCAAGTACTCACAGTGTAGTACTTGAATTCCTGTCTTTTTATATATTTTTGGTAGCCTAGCAGCTACTTGCAACCTTATCTAACATTTCTATAAAACTTGAGTTTGACATTAGTTTGACTCAGATTCGTGACCTTTTAAAAAAAAAAAAATACTTGAACTCAACTCAAATTCAAAAACATGTGCTCTCAGACCTCCAATATCTGCAGTTCTGAGGAATAATTTTAACAGAAGCACACCTATCTTTTAAAATATTGTTTCATAAATTAAAAAATGTTTTATTTTCTGACAAAATGTAAACAAATGATCTTGTCGGGCATTGCATCTTAGGCTGGTTCGTGGGTTTATTTTATGATAATTTTCGGTTAATCAGCATTATGTTTCCATTTCTGGGGAATTATTTTACTAGAACATACTTTTTAAATATTTACATTTTATTAATAAACAATGTGATATTTTCTTTTGTAAACAGTAAAACACTGTCTCATCATCCGCAGGCCAGATGACCTGTCGTTGATACAAAAGCTAGAATTTGTTGAGCCTGAAAAGTATTTAGAGCTGAGCTCAAGCTGCAAACACACATTCAGCTGAAGCTCGATTTTAGAGTTCTTGCAGATCTATAGACTGTGGGTTTGCCCACAGGTGAACATGATGTCCGCCCAGATGCTGTCTGCCGCCACCAACGTGTCCGGCACGGTGGCTGACCTCGCTCCTGGGGCAAAGGATGGCATGAGGATGCTGGAAGCGAAGGCAGCGCAGATGGCACAGGAGGAACGCCCCAGTGAGTATACATTTATGCCACTGTAGTAAGTTCCTGGCCAGTAGAGTCTGTCTCTCAGGGATCCTTGTTAATTGGGTTGTGAACTTGAAGGCAGCATAGTTCTGTGGTGATGAGTCCAAACTGGTTACCTGTCCATGACCCACCTCTGAAATTGACCACCAATGTGTAGGGCCCCACTTTTATGGTAAATAAAATAAGCACATTTCGTCAAATAAATTTTTTAGCAAAAGTATATTTTCATTTCATCAAATAAGTTTTTTTAGGAAAAAAATGCATTCATTATTATTGGAAAATGAATCTGCTATTGTTGTGATAATTTCACTCAAACTAAATTGAATTTTTTATTAATTATTTTAATCAGTACATATTTAAGAGGAAAACTTTCAAAGATATGTAAGAATAAAAATGAAATGACAACCTTATGATAACACACTTGGCACGTCACAGTAATTTTTTTGCAATAAATGTTTTACTCTAACGAGATATTTAAAACTGCCCAAGAACATACACTACCGTTTAAGTTTTACAAGTTTTTTACATCACCCACATACAGTTTTTGTTCATTTGTAGTGACACAGAAAGTCTTGTCAACTTTGCCTCATCAGCCTTGCCGTCTGATTCCAATGGAATTTCTATTGTTGCCACACATCATGAGATGGTAGATTTTACTGTCTACCAACAGCAAGAATAGACGTTCCAGCCCAAAGATTGTAATATTCACCAGCCGAGCTACCGAGGCTACACATCTACAGCACTTCAGTACCACTACATGCAGTCAGATGGCTCTACCAGTACATTCCACCACATCTCGATTCTCCAAGCCGGCCGGTGACATCACGCCTTGAAGCTATGCTATAGCTACACCCCTCTCCATCGCCACCACTATCCAGCTGACTGAAGGGGTGAGACCAGCCACAGTATAAATAGCAGGACGCTTGCCTGCTGGTAACCAGTCAAGCTGGGCTGTCGTGGAATGAACATCACGCTCATGGCTGCTCATTCTCCGGGATCTGCCCGCTTCTTGGGACCAGCAAAGGCGAGGTGCTACTGTGAGTGTGGTGGGACCATAGCAGCTGAGGTGCGACGACCAATCTGCAACTCGACAAGTCCCCAGGTGGTGGATCGGGAATCCCCAGGCTCTGGGGTGTCTGGGAATATTCTAATACCAGACAGTGGACCAACTGGCTGGCTCTACAGCGCAGTCGTCGTGGTCATCGGGAATCTGGGTGGCTCAGTACGAGATGGCGAAGCATATCAGCTGAAGGAGGTGGCCCAATGATCAAGGCAGGGGCGAACCTTACTGCTGGATTCGGTGGGCTGTCGACTGCGGTTGCGTGAGGAATGGATTGGAATGCATTGGACCTCCGAAGCACCGCGATGTCAGCCTTCACACCTGGACCAGCGGACTAGCCATCACTGGTAGCTCCTGGATGTCTCTGCGAGCACGTTTAAGTGATTTTGAAGTATAAGAAGGGGGTGGCTACCCTGGGTAGCCTTCACTCATGGCGTGGAAACCCTAATGTCGGCACAGAAGAGCGAAGATGGTGTCTGCCACGACTGAGAGGCCCAGTTTTCCGACGTATTCGACGAGAAGAAGGGAGGGCCCTGCATTAAATCGCTGCTTCCAATATTGTTGTGCTGGTTTGCCTACGCAGGAATATTGGCAGTAGTTTAACTGAAGGGTGTCCAATGCCCCCTCTTCGCACGGATTCCACACCTGCTGTCTCCTAGCAACAATTTCATTAATGTTTCTTAAATTTTGAACTTTTTCCGTAGACTGGGTTTTTACTGTATATGCCGGTTTTTCCCAGTCTCTTGTTGATTGTAGTTTCAGCTACAGGTATACCAAGGGAGGCAGTCATGGCCCAAAATGGCAGCCATTGCTGCTCAATCCCTCCCCGCCATGATGCAAGTCTCCTTGCATGCAACTTCATCTCCTTTCAGGCATAAGGGGCACAGTCCTGAGACACATTTAGGTCTCTCCTACCACGGACGCACACCTAATACTTAGCAATAGGGTAGGTTTAGAAAGAAAAAAAAAAGGCTACTGACCAGTCTTCATTTCTCCACCACAGACTTTGCCGGAGAACTGACCAGCCTGCTTAATTCCTAGCTCTACCTTCCCTTCCTTCACCACATTCGTGCCAAAGAATCAATACCAACACATAGTGTACCCACCCAGACACTGCGGCCCTTTCTGGGCAACACTAGTAGAAGTAGTACCAGTTTAAGTTGGTTGCATAACACTTGTCTACCCTGTCATTGTTAGCTTAGGCCCAGGCCGCCTTTACGTGGCTCAGCGTAGGTTGACACGTGCCCGGCTATTGACTGTGTGGCATGGTCGTCGAGATTTGATGCGCTAGACCAAGTTCGCGGTTATATACAGGTTTATCGGTGGCTGGCGAAAGGTGTTAGCTACTGACTTACTCAGATGACCTCCATGATGCTGATGAAGCTGAGATTTCGATCCTTGGTCTCAACTCAATGGATGCTGGGTTGCCTCATGCCGCATTGACTATTCCAGGCAGCAGATTCCCGGTTCCAGAACCTGGGATTGGCCAGGCTGTACCTAGCCTCGGTCCTATAAACCAATCCTCTCAGAACAGGGTGGTACTCTTGGCTGGTACGAATATGCGGCGGAAAATATACAAATACCACAGGAGCAGTCGTGACTGCTTGGCGCCTTAGTGCAGCGACGCGGTCCTGTTCCGCCTGCCTTTCCTGCGTAGGAGGGGTGAGTGCAGACCACTGTTTGGCAGCAAGAAAAGCTAGGTTTTGCTCCCTACGCCTTTGGCCATGCCTTACTATGTAAGGCATAGTGTGTTGCTGCTTAAACAACACGTAGTGCACCTTGACGAGAAACAATTTAACAGCGTCAGTCCAGTAGCTGCTTGCTGGCACAGGCTCAGTAAAAGTCTCCACTGATCTCCCACATTTAGTAGGCTGATCAGAAACTTTGAGCTGTTTGGACCACCAATGCCTCTACTGGATGTGAATTCAGACAAGGTTGAGCTGCAAGACTCAGGCTATGGTCACTCCAGCACTATCAGTGCTTGAAGTAAGGGAATAACCTGGGCTTGCTGCCCCTCCTTGGATGAAGGCATTCCTAGTGGTTGTGGCTCCTTTGTTCCTCGTCTCTAGCACTACCAGTGCTGGGGTGGTTGGGAAGAAACAGGTGGCCGTCTTATGGGTGTGTTTTCAGACTGACAGACACCTGAAGAGGGCCTGTAGTCAAAGCTACTTTGGTTTAAGAAAATACTCTTGTTCCTGTGGGCAGTGCATGGCATGAATTGTTCCTAGAGGGCGAAAGAGAAAGATACTCTTTAAAGGAAAAGCATAAGGATAGAAAACAAAATGATGATTATTGAAAAATCAATGAACACGTGACTCGTGCTACCTCATACCGAACAGTGGGATGCTGAAGGTTACCTACGTTAGCGAGGTGTAGGCGACCTGATTCTAGGTTAAAAAGGGAAAGATTGTTCTAGACGTGAAAAATACTTTACTTCTAAACTATACTAAAGAAAGCTGGTGTCTAGAAGAGACAAAGTGAAGTTAACGAGTGTTAGCAGTTCGTTGGATGACTGGTCGTCATTGAAAGTAGCCGCTGGGAGCGTACTTAAGACTTGGTAGATCTCTGGAGGTCCCAGCACTGAGCAGTGCTCGAGATGTCATGAGAGAGGATCCAAGAACGACTGATTGGAGCCCCGCTGTGCACGGACTTGCATAGTGAGAAGTCTAGGCTGCCGCAGCGCGGTGCGGGGAAGATGTGTGATGTCCTTCTGTCATGGTGGCTGGCGTGCATGGTAGGTGCGTGACGTCCTGTCATGGAGACTGGCGTGCATGGTAGGTGGGAACCCTCTTGTCAGTGTTCCTTGGTTCGTGAATCTTCGGCGGTGCTCGGCCACGCCCGAAGTGGCTGAAGCTTGTAGACACTCAGCCGGGGGGAGGCAGCGTGCTCGCTGGTTGCGTAACCTTGTTGTCATGTGCTCTGCTGCCCAGGAGATTTAAGTGGCAGAGAACTCATGTGCAAAGTGGTGCGTGTACAAAACTCACATGGGTGGTTGAAGTAGACAACTCTTACGTAGGTTTAAGTAAGGGTATACTTATCATAAAGAGAGATGAGTCGTAATCGTAGTTGATTAGTAGTATAAGCAGCACACGTCAAGATTAAGCTTTCGTTAACGTTAGGAGGTAGTGTGACACCACTCTGTTTACTTCCTGTAAAAAGGAATAAACAAACTTTTATCGACTCAAGGGTAATCTTTCCCGTAGTTGTAATTCCTTTCCCAGTGGACCTCATGCAGTCCAAGGGATTGCACGTGACAGGGGAAATTACTGAAACACAAATACACCAATAGTAGTACCCACATGCATAGTGGATGGCCATCCTTTCTGTGCACCACGGTAAACAGAATGGTAGAGCCCCGACACTAAGTACTCAGTCTCTTAAGGCCAGCTTGCCAACACAGCGGCTGCTCTCTACTGCGCCAGCAGGTGCCGGAGTTAGTGTTCTCCGAATTGGAGGAGACTGTTCCCTTTTCAGACACTCACCCACGTGTAGGGACTGTCAGCCAGCAAGACCTCACTCTCAGTGCTCACCATGTTCCGACGTCGAGTGCTGAGATAGGCATACCTCATATGGTCGGCAGACACTATACCAGGGTAGGCAACACGTCAACTGCAGCCTCTTCATAGACGTGTGTAATTCAGTCCAGATGCCCTACTCCTGTCGGAGTGGTATCCGAGAGAAAGTAAAACAGGTGCTTACGTTTGCAGGAACTTACGCCTCTCCTCCTGACTCCACTCGAGAAACTCTCGCAGGACCGAGAATCGGATTCGGTAAAAAGTAGAACCATCCCATCACTAATTTGGACAGAAAATTTCTATGGTGGCATTACTGACTTGGCTAACCTTTCTTACATGTATTAATATTAAGCAACTTTTGGTGTAATATTTGTGTTGATATTACTCTAGAAATTTTTTTTATAGTCGAGAGATCTATTGAATATATGTTCCCATAGTGTGGAATGCTGTTGTTGGTAACCAATCGTATATTGCACAAATTTCTGTATGGATGGTGCCAAGCTGTATCTGGAGCTGAATGTAACGACTGCTTAGAGGAAAAAACTGCCTGTGACAGTTCTTAAAAGTGTTTAACTAATGAATAATCAGCTCTATAAGCATCTAGGATCTAAGAAGCTTAGTACACTTGGTGCATCTGTCACACTAGTTGGTAATGATATTCACTAATGTATGAGGAATGTGCTCGACAGGTCAGCCACAGCCGAAAGGAGGGAGCATCCTGTTTGTGAGAGGTGAGACCCAGGGGCAGGATAGAGATGGCACCGACACATCTCGAGTTGTCAACCCAGATGAGATCAACATTGATGAAGATGATGACGATGAGGACAGTTCCAGCGAGAAAGGTGATGGGGACGAGGAAGGAGATGACGACGATGAAGGTAAACAGTTTCAGTTCCCGAATGTTCTTTGTCGTGCCTTATTTTACAACATGTCATAGTTTTAAGTTAACCTCTGGCAGTGCCCATATTCTATGAGCGTAACTTGTACCAAGATTGTCTGTAGGTGATAACAATCAGGAGATCTTGTCAAATTTATCTTTTATGGGAATTAAATAAGTTTGTGATGTAAAGCCCTAATGAGATGTTACATTACTTAAAGATTTATATTATAGTGAGTTTGGTTTGCACAAAATTCACCATAAAAATGCATAATTTAAATATTCACACATTTTACAATAATTTAATCAAGTTTACTAGTACTAAAATCTTTGAATAAAATTGTAAACATTTTGCTTTTGTTCCATAATTATAATACATGAATAATTTTAACATTTAGGAGTTTCCTTGTGCAATAAACCACATTATTACCTGTGGGAAATGTTCTAGGTCTTCCACTGGAGCAACAAGCCATTCCAGCCGAGGTTTTTGGCAGCCTGAAGCCTAAGGCAAATGATGAAGGCTCTGAAAGTGATTAGGCTATAGCAGCTGTACCATGATGCGAAGAAGTCAACTTAATCCTGTTGATTCAACACTTGGGAGCTGCAGATGTTAAGACGTGCACAGTTTTGGAAGTTGAATATTATATGTTTAGCAGGAATCAGAGTTGCATGTGTCACAAATGCAAATCAAGTTGTGTAATGAAAGGGGTTTCCAGTACAGTTGATAGTGAACAGTTAAATTAAAAAATTCAGAGATAAGTATTTCCTTCGCACATGATGACCCATCCTTGAGTAACTGTGGGAAACATCTTCAGTAATTCACAGATGTAGGAACATGATACAGTGGATTACCTGCATATCAGAATACGTATACCAAAAAACAGTATCCCCGAAAATTTGCAGTGGTCCCAGCAAAATTCCCATGTAAACAATGTTAAAATTTTTCACTTTCACCATTTATCAAATACAGTGGAACCTCTATGTATTGAAATCCTTCATCCATGGAACACAATCTGTGGTCCCATTTTTTATTTATCTGCATTTCAAGACCAGATTCATTGAATGTCCACATGTATTAAAATTTTTTGGCAGTCCCTTGAGAAACAACGGATAGAGAATCCACTGTAACAAACAAAAAGTATTTTGGTCCAGTCACGTAATTTTTTCATGCAATGATTGTGCATGAAGCATTAAATAAACTATAACACATCTCCAAACAAATATGAGTGTGCTCCAACCTCTTGAGCCCAAACTGCATTGCTCATGCCACTTTCAACTGCTGTCTAGGCAGAGTTTACTGCCTGACCCTCCACAGCCAACTTATCCTATAAGCTGATAACTACAGCACTTATCTCTGCAACTGTGCTCAACATCCAGTTACATGTAATAAGCATGTTTTCTTGCAACAAATCACTGTAACTTCCACTATATGCAAATTTGTTGTTGTTTAATTGTTGAGTGATGTCCGACTGTTTGTAACCCTATGATCTATTCTTAAATTTTAGTAAATTAGAACTTTTAGACACCCTAATTTATTACGTATTTAAATGAGCAATGTAAACATGACTTTCCAAAACATATTTCTTAAAGGATGCATTTTATAACTATGGATAAACCAATCAATACAGTAGAAATGCAACATTAGCATGCATACAAGTTAGAAACACATTTAGGCTATATATTGCCCAACTTGTTACAGTTAGTGCTGAGCCGATACACATTCTTAACAATATAGATGCAGCCAATATCTGATACAATGGACATGCGAGTAATAAACTGAAAGACTTCTACTAGCACTAAAAGTATTTTGGAAAGCTGATGGAAATCTGTGTCAAAGTCAGTGTTATGCTATGTATTATTTAATGCTCTTAAGTAAACACCTAAAATAATAGGTAAAATAATTTCACATAAATTCTTCAAAATCCTAACAACAAAAGTGGCACTAGAAAAATACTTTCGTAATATATTTTTAATTTTAGGTCAGAGCAACTTAAAACAATTTATGTTTTAAAAAAATGAAATGTAAAAGGTTGTGTACCACATTTCTCAGCATAATTCAATTTTCTTTACAGTCAGAAAATGAAAAATTACTAATATGTATAGATTTGATATTCAGCACACCCTTATTTTACTGGGAAATCACTGCCAGTTGCCAGGTAAAGAATGTCAGATTTCATATTTCTTTTAAAAGATTTTAAATACTGAAATGACAAAGTGGAACTGCAGTGTGATGCCTGCAAAGCTCGTAATTTGGTGACCTGCAATACAGGCAGTAGATGATTATCTCTTACAGCGCGTCACAGCAGGCCACATTGTGGGGGCAGCAAGTCACACTCTCCCTCACACTTCCCGTAGATGATTATCTCACAGCTGGGTAGCTTCTACCATCAGTCTTCCACTTTGTTGAGCCTGTCTTACTCCAAAATCACCATCCTACTATCCTCTGGTGTTAAGGCCAAGCAAAAATGAAAATATCAGCTAAAAAGAAAATCGGTTTGGATACCATAATATCGGAATTGGCTCAGCTCTAGCTATATTTGAGGTTAATGTTCCAATGTTCTGAAATGTAAAATGCATGGATAATTTTAAGGAACCAATGTTAAGAATATCTTCTTTTAAATGCTTGCAGTATCACACTGAAATCATGAAAATTCCTTTGTGCACATTTTTTTTCTCTCGTAATTTTGCTATGAGCTCATATGTGCACATATCACTCATTAAGTTAGTACAGTAACTATATGATATTGTTCACGAGATATTTTTGTTTTAATACCAATGTAGAGAAGTTCTGGAAATAATGCTAATGCCATGTGCACTAAACCTAGAAAAATGGAAAAATTTTTCTTCTGAATGAAATACACCACTACTACCAGTACTAGATCATATCTCGTCATCAGCTATGTTTTGTATTGTTAATACTGTAGCACATTTTCACCCAAGTGTGATGTAGAAACTCAATTTCATAAGGAAAGCATTGGTTTAGTGGTGCTGTTCTGGTAAATTTATAAATGTGGTAAATTGCACACATAAGTGCTTTTTCCCAACCACTTTTAGTCAAATTCTTTAATTAAGTAAGTTTGAGTGAATTTTTTTTTCTTTAATTCTCATTTTTAGAGTGATTTTTGGTAGAGTTGTTCAGATACTATGTTTTTTGATACCAATGTCCTACCCAATGTGCAGAAATATGAATGAGAAATAAATGAAAATTTTCCACTTGCACCCATTATATTTGTATTTTGGCGTGTATAGGCAACACCTGAAAATTTTGATGAAAAATTAAGGATAATTAATATTTCAAGTATAGGGCAGGCCACACAAAATTTTTGTATGTCTGCAAATTTGGTACAAACGTAATAAATCCTACTTAATTTCCTCCCTACAAAACGTTAGTGGGAAAATTTGTATTATGTTGCAATGTTTACAAATATGCATAGTGCAGTTACTATTCCACTAATGGTAACATGACTTGAGGAAGCAAAACTATGGCAACATGTTACACAAAATGGCATCTATCAGTGTGCAGTCATAGCGCTGTGGTGGGTGTACAAACTACAGTAGAATCCCGCTGTAGCGAGCATGACAACTGCGAGGTCTTTTTGATTAACCATCAAAAAAATCGCAAAAATACTCCATGAAAAATTGTAATTTTACGAGTTGAAACATGTACGGCGAGATCGTGTGAAGCAGGCTTGCGACGGGACTCGTGACTGTGTGAAGCGCGGTTTTGTTATCTGTCCGCCGTAACTCCACTCCCTCGCCCCGACTGTGTGCCGCTCTCATGTGACACATACTTCCACCTTGCCTCCTAACCACCCTTTTTAACAAAACCAAGCACTTTGTTCAACAAATAGAATCCCGCCCTTTCTACCTTAACCCCGTTTTCATGAGCCAGTTCTGTCTTTCTGTAGTCATTCACGGTTATTGTGCTGTCAACTGTGTTTGGTTTCCAACAACTTGGCGTATGTGGGTCGAACATTATTATTAAATGATAAATTCCATTTAAACATAACAGTCCAAGCAATAGCTGGAATTGAATACAGCTACATATTAACAGATCTTTGCCTGGTTATTTTTTTTCCATACTGTTGCATACCAATTAAAGATAGGGACACAACTACATTTCATCACTGCTATAAAGACCGTAATATTAATTCATTTTGATAAAGTTTTGTCAAAATTTTGCTGGTCTTGAGTAAATCTCGCACCATGCAGGTTTTGTTAGTTGAAAACAAATAATTTTACAGTGATTACCGTATTTACTGGTATAATTCTCGTGCTGGCACAATTCACGCACCCAAATTTTATGGTGCAGAATTAGCTAAAAAAAAAATTTCCTTTCATATTTTACACAGCATGTTTCTCTAACGAGACAGGTAATGCTAACAGGCCCGCACTCTGTTCGACCATGCCAGGTCGCAGATACTCCAAGGTCACTGTCACTGGTCCCGTTACCATTTTCTGGCTGCCGCATCTATGCTGAACATGCAAACGAAATCAGTCAAGAGTTTATTTATACGCGGGTAGTTTTTTTAATGTGAAAGGCACAGTTTACAATAATATTAATTTTTGTTTAGTACGAATGTATAATGGGTAAATATACCAGTCAAACTACTGCATTTAAACGTTAGGTAATTGTGTATGAAGAGGAACAGCAATAAAGAAGCGGGCCAAACATACACTGTTTCTTAGTTTAACGTGCACGTCATGTTTTCCCAATACCGGGCCTCTGTAACGACGTCAGTGGCCGGCCGCTGCCCGCCAGAATATCTGTGTAGCGACCAACAGCGCCAAACCGCCCGCGCTGCTAGGATCTAGGCGCTCGCCCAACTACATGCACACTGCAATATTTTCGCTGCTAGCCCCAACACACAAGTATATATCTTCATATTTATTATCAATAAATACAGTGCTGTTTTAAAAAAAAAAGTATCACCCGCAGTTGATGAGGGATTACTTACAGTAGACCCCATTTTAATGTTCACCTGCACATGTCTTGGCGATTTCTTGCATAATTCATGCACCCTAATTTTTGGCACTAAAATCCTGCGGGAAAAAAAAGGTGCCAGAATTATGACCGAGTAAGCGAAAGCAGGAAATGCTGCGTAGGCCAGGCAACTGATTGTTCGTAGGACAATGCTGCATAGGCTAAGCTGCTATACTTACGTGGAACGGTCAGATTTTCCGCACAGATATATAATGGGATATTTTTACATTATGGTGGTTCAAACACAATGTAAAAGCAATCTTTAAAAGTAGTAGGCCCTACTGGGGATCAAAATCTGTCTAATTCGGCATGAGCAATACTGTAAATCTTACAGCCACACCATATAAAGAAAGAAATAACTCAAATCCTTTGTCTATAACAGATACAAATGTATCCGCCTGATAGCATAACCAATACAAGTACATACTTGGTAACTAATTATCAGTATAAAAAAAACTTTTTTCACAGGTAACGTAAAGCTTCGTAATACTCAACATGAAGTTCAATAAGATTATAAGTTGTATTTTATTTATGTACATATAGGTTCATCTACTGAACTCAAGGGATGGAAATTTTTATGTAAGAACTAAAGTACATGTATTTTACTCAACAGTTTAAGTATAGTTTCATGAAAAATATCTAGCATTTTGGGTAAAGAAAAATCAAAAGAAATTAAAACTTATTTTGTGTGTGATGTAGAATACAATGAAAATTATAAGGGGGGGCTAGGAAACAACTGGCAAAAGGAGTGGATTAGAAGCAGAGAATGTTGTAATATGTTCATTATATATACCTACCATATAAGTAATTTTTGAGAAAACCATTACTGATTTTAGATTAGTACTAAAGTTGCATGTGTACAACCATGACCCATTTAAAACAGTGTGGAATCAAAGGACAATGTTAATCTAGATATAATTATAAATATAAATTAAGAGCTGGCAATAATAACCATTAACAACTTTATTCCGCTTACACCATTCTACTTTCAATGTGTTTGCATTTTCAAGAATGGTCTTTCCTTTTTCACTTCAGTAGAAAACTTACATCTGTTCCAGGCACATATTCTTCAGCCTCTTTGTTTCTGAAACAAAACAAAATTGTGGCCAACTCTGCACAAGTTTCCTTAACAATTTACATTTTATTTGCAGTATTTATGCAAATGTAGAATAACTTTGAACATGAGGGGAGGGGGATGCTTGCACACATGTACATGTGTCTAAACATATGGGCACTGTGTGCATTTACACACAAGTTCATGCACCTGCATGCAAATGCCCATGTATGCATGTCCATCTGCACATACACACATGCATGCAGTCAGACAACACACATGTATGTGCATGCACATGTGTGTGTGCATATGTCCACATGTGCATGCACATACATTTTCACATGCAGGCATGCATTAGTTCAACATACAGGAATATGGTGTGTGTTTTGGAGTATGACCATGTGAACTTGAGTGAACTGTGTACATTTAAACTGTTCAGAAAGTGAATTAGGCTGTCTTCAGTGGAAGTCCATTTGTAAAGATGTCATCAATAAAACACATTCAGCAGTGTGGTTGGGTTCGTTGGTGACTACCTGCCAATAAATAGATTGTGTGTACCCATCGCTGTGTCTTTGACCTGTGGGGGGCGGGGTTGTGTGTGTGTGTCTCTCTCTCTCCTCCCCCTCCTGTGCTGTGATGATTATTAATTGAGACACACTGTTTGTGAATGAGGTCTGTCATGGTTAGAGAATGCAGGTTTGACAACATTCCTAGATTGTGGTGGCATTGCAAAAAGTGGTGGTTTTGAGGTTAGGACTCTTGGGGATACACCTAACATTCTAGCTCAAAAAAATGCAACTCGCGCAAATTTTATCACACCACCTTATTACAGTCAAACACCAAGTTACTCATTCTTACAAAATTGCCTCTTCTGCCCCACGCCAAAAACCCATATATTGGTACTACAACACATTATTTAAGCTCAGCAAATTGTGCTTGAAAACCGGCCTCTTGCCTACCACATTGTCTCTCAAGGAACCATAACCCCTCCTAGTCAGCCAGAAACCCTTTCATTTCAACCTTGCCACACCAGCACATACCACACCAAATCTGCCTAAACCATTCCCATGCATAACCACAAAAGAGGAACCACCACCCCATATAAGCAAATCAGTTGTACTGAATCTGTCCAACCATAACCTCCCTGTTGCCGAGAACAATATTCTACAAAAAAAGTCTCACCTCCTCCCCTCCAAAAAGACTGGCCACTGTAAAAGATCTCCTAAGCTTCATACGCAATCTCCGACTCAAACTCTCCACGCCAAATCATAAAAGTAGCTCCATTAATCCAGCCCTGACAAAGTTTGCACCCCCATCCACTTGGGACCCTCCACCCTTACAACCATCACATCCCCTTGAGCAGACACCAATTTTGCCATCCCAGTACCTAAAAATAGCAACATAACATCTTCAGAAAGAAAACCCTTCAAAATAACCCAGAAATAATGATACTGCTGACCAACAAGGGCACAACCACAGAACCAACTCAAGGTCATATACACCTACAAATCAAGAGAAGAACCAACCACAAGATACTGTGACCATATCAATAAATTCCTTGAGTCTCAGGGCCCCCTCCAACACCTATCCGAGGCTTCAATTAAACTGCTCACCCCAAATAAACATACCATACCAGTTCTCTACCTGCTTCCGAAGATACACAAGGTACAACGGCCACCCCCCCAGGACGTCTCATTGTAACAGAGATTAGCAGCCCCACTGAGAGAATCTCAGCCCTTTGTAGCCAGACAGGGCCGCACACATTACAAGTAACGGGATATAGCGACAAGAGCAAGGCGCTTATATTATTATATAAACAGCACCTCCTGACCTACCCACCCAAGGAATATATATTGGAAGTGAGACACACCCCCCCCCCCCCCCAGACTTACCCGAGAGATCAGAGCAGTACTACATATAGTTGTCGGAGCTGACGACACGAGGTTCTGCGAGGCTGAAGATGAGGACAACTCTACCATCCAGGCCTACGAGAGCTCTCGGCCAACTACTGATTATGGTGAGCATAAACCAGCTTGGCAGTGGATGGCTACCTATTGAGACCCCGTTATTTGTATTATTTCAGCAATTAATTACCGTTAAGGATAGGCAGGTCACTAAATAGCACCACTAAGTAAAGGAGCAGAACTGTGCATATTAAGCATAAATTGAGTATAAAGTCAGTGTAATTGATTCTGTTTGCGTTGCTCTACTATTGTAACCTTTGTGTCAATAAAAGCGTTTGTGTTTAGAGAATTTCCTGTTTAATTAACCTCTTATACCGTCTGTCTATGCATCCCCCTGAGCATTTCCCCTTAATACAGTATTAACGTAAAACATATGAACCATTATTTGCAGAGTTGAAGTAGTTGTAAATCTAGAGAAGAGAGACCAGTGGAAGGGAACGCTACATCTTGTAGATGCCCACCTTCAACACTGGGTACAGCAGCTTTCGTTCTGCATCAAGGACACTGGTCACTTCCTTGGTCCCATTTCCTAAGATGGATACATGGTCACCATGACTGTTGTGTGTCTATACCAACATTTCCCACTCATCTGGACTGTCCGTCACAGAATACTACCTCAAACAAAGACCTCCACACAGCAAACCTTCTACGGCATTACTTGCTGAACTCGCCAGGTTAACCCTCAGCTACATAAAACTTCAGATTTCAAGACACACACTACCTTCAGGTAAAAGGCACAGTAACAGGTAGACACACATGTTTTTGCGGTGCGCAAAATTACGAAATCCATTTATCTCCACGAAATTAACTAATTTTCGTAAGTACGTAAAACAATCACGAAAATACAAAAGTTGGAAAATAAGAATGTGTTTCGTTAACAACCCCCCGCTTTCATGGACGCTAACATTCCATTGGAAAAAGTTTGATCGTCCGAAGTTACAGGCATGGCTGAACAAGTACACTGCAGGTATTAAAAAAAATTTGTATAAACCCTTACTTTGAATAAATTTTTGTATTTTCTCTATCTCTATCTCTCTATATCTCTCTCTATATCTCTCTCTCTCTCTCTCTCTCTCTCTCTCTCTCTATATATATATATATATATATAAATAATCAGTTTAAAATATTATTTTAACCTAGTTTTTTTAAGCATACTATTTGGAAATTAAACAGTGCCTATTTACATATTTAGGTAGCACCGATGGCAACATTATCTAATTTTTACAGTTTAAAACAGCAGCGGAAAATATTGTGAGTAGGACATAATGGTAGTGTTCTTTTATCGAGCGAGAAAGCAAGTGTCTGTTGAACGAGGCTTGTCGTTCTCTCTTTTTTTTTTCTCTTTCACACTCGGGAAGTTTCACTTCGCTAGTAAGCCAGATTTTTTACATGTTTTTAATTGTAGCATATTTCATACTTATTACAGCAAAATAATGATTTTTGAATTTGTAATTTACAACTAAAAAGAAATTTTAATGTTTGAATACTTATTTTAATATATATATATATATCTATATATCTATCTATATATATATATATATATATATATATATATATATATATATATATATATATGATAGCGGGGCAGAATCAAAGTGAATTTGGCAGACGTGGCAAGCCATGACATGGCATGTTGCTTTGTTACCAAACGAAGCGTAAATTATACTCACTCCGGAAAATACTTCAAATTACCACATCACGGTTGTAAACGTTGTGTTTTTTAAACCTATCTAAGCAAGTTACGATGTTGTGATAAATCTGCGTTTCCACGGCAGAAATAAATACACTGTTATGGTGTTTCGTTTACAGCTACGTGTGAAATAGTGTGGCGTGGCTGCATAATTTCAAATATTAGATGTGAACTATTTATATGTTTTAAATGTGAACTGTTTTTGTGACAAAGTTATTTATTTACATCCACGTCTGTTTATTTATCACTACGTTGTGCCTTTGCCCTGTGCATTCGAAACACAGTTGTGTAACATGATTTACCACCAATCCCAATGAAATAACCAAGCCCAGCCCCAATAAATCCCAATAAACCTAATACACAGTAAGTAGCAATACATATAAATATGAGCAGAATAAAAGTTACGGCAGGCTTATTTGTGTGCATGTTCACCGCTATCTTTTAAGTTTTTATGACAAAAATTAACAACACGAGTTGCGTGCTTGAATTTAATGTGCCTTTTTCGTTTGACTGGTTGTTCCTTCATTTTAATATTTATTCCAACTGAGGCCACCCTTTTAAAGAAATAACCCAACATATATCAATAACAATTAAAAAATTATTATTACACCCCTATACCTCGCAGTTGTAACTGTTAAACACAGTCACAGCAAAATACTAATGTGCATTACTTGTAATGTGCTATGTCGTAGAAAACAAATATGTTAATGTAAAATAACCGTAAGAATTGTCGTCAATTCAGGCATTTTTAAAATGTCATAAAGCTGACCTAAATAATGTTACAGGCCTAAACTGTGAATATTCACACGAAATAGTTTTTGAAATAGACCTAAGACAGAATTCTTTGAAAAGCTGTAAACAGTAAACAACACATTTGACAGGTATAAAAGTAGAACGACACATTTTAATGTTTATGTTTAGCGAAAGTATACAAACACATATACACATGCAATGGCATGTAAACATAGATTTTGACAAATGCTACATGGCAGTCACATGGCGATATTTGTTTACGTTTGGCGAAAGAATACGAAACTGGTCTGCAAGTAGATATTTAGCAGGGCTCCGAGAAAATCGCTTCCAGTGGGGAATGGACTATATACATATAAAATGTATGTATAGAGCCATATACTCAGCCTTTCCTTGTCTCCCGAAATGTTAAGCACATTGAGCAGCGCAAGAATTCACAAAGTATTAAGTCCATGTTCTTAATTGGCTCTGAGATATATACATGATGTTTGTATGGAATATTATCTTTTAATTCAATAGTCTACTTCGCCAACTTCCCATGGCGCAGTCGGTTGGTGCACTGCAGGTCTGACATGTTGTATGTTCTGGGTTTGAATCCCAGGTATGGTGTGGATGTTAGTTTAAGATAGGTTGTAAGTACAGATGGGAATTTTTCGTATTAGCTAAATAAAATGCTATAAAATGTGAGTGATTTTTTTTTTTACTACAAAATGCGAAAACAAGAATATGCAAAAACCGAGTTTCAAGCTACAAATACAAAATGAACTACACACCATAATTTATTTAAACACAGCCTAAATTTTGTATTCCACTCATTGACGTGAGTCACGGCTAACAATGTGAACCGGCCCTGTAAGGACAGCAGTGGTGGCGGCGGTCAGCTGGCTGCCGTGTGTCAGAATAATCTTCCAGTGACCAAAGAGGCGAGGCCTCCCACGCCCTGACTCCCTCCCCTGCACCAGCCAGTCAACCAGAAGCCCCAGGTGGGTCCAACCCTTCCTGGTGTTTACCCACATTTCTTCTGGCATGCCAATCCAACCCCCCTCCCACCCTCGTATTGTTCCTTCCCTCAGTCTGGCCTTCTCTCTTCCCTTCCCACTCCCTATCAAAATTCCTCCTTCCCCCTTCCAAAAACCTTTACATCCCCAACCACCTCCCTCCTCTTCAGCCAGCCTTTCGGCAACCTCTGTCCCTCCTTTCCATCTTTGTTCCTCACTCTCTCCTTCCCAACCAATCACCTTCCCCCTTTGAGTTCAATCATTCTACCTTCCTGCCAACACAGGCATGTTGACTTCTCCACTCCCTCACATTTCTCATTCATCTATCTATTGGCGATCAACGCACAAATGAAAACCTTCATGTTTTCCCGAGTGTTCAGTGTCCCCACAGTTAGTCTAGATGGACATTTACAAATACCTCACGTGCATGCGGTCATGAATGGTATAGATTGTTGAAGATGGGTCGAAATGCCATTTCCATCAGCAGCGTGTTGGAGAATACAAGAATGAACGGTTTTATCACAGTGACAATGACATCTTGAAGTGCAAATTGTGTAATTGCCATCTAGAATGGAAAAAGAAAAACGTTCATGAGAAGCACATAAAATTCGATAGCCACCAGGCCGCCAAGAAAATTTTCCTTGCAAAAACAGATGAAAAGAAAGCAATGAAATGTCAAGTCTCAGTACCAAGCGTCTCAGTGATGGGGGGGGGGGGGGGACTGAAATAAATATGTTTCTCCAAGATACAGTACAAATATGTTTGCAATCAAACATTCCAGTCCACAAGCTGGATCATCCAGTTGTGCAGGAGTATTGTTCAAAGCCACTGCACTGACATGATGAGGCCCGGCAATGTTTACAGGAATACAAAAATTTAGTGCGGTCTAGTTAAAATATTAATTATCCTGAATTTTTCGTCAAAAACTTTGACGTGGCGCGCACGCTCACACACACACACACATTCTCTCTCTCTCAGCTTTATTCATTTCACACATAAAATTGACTTCGCAAGAAATAAACTATTGCTCACCATAAAAAAACTAGCATCTTACGTAAGCATGCGCACACATAAATTAAAAACAAAATCATTGAAAAAAGGAAATTGAATTAAATTTGAAGCTGTTATACACACACTGATTAAGAAACTAGTCTGTAATGTGTTGCTGTTTTTACCGCAAAAAAGGAGGGATGACGGAAGTAAAAAACGACAGAGAGGGTAAGGCAGAGGCAACGGAATGTGACGAGGACAAAGAATTCTCATTGACCCGGCCTGCAACTCCCCCACCCCAGTCCCCTTTTGCATGAAGTAATTTATTGCTTCACGCTGCTTGGAACAACAAATGTCAAAGTCTACAATGGCAGCTTGAGACATGCGCAACCACTAACATCAGTAATGGCTAGATTTCCATAGACTGAAAACTGCGAATAATAGAAACTTGTACCGCGAGTGGAGAAAAAGTCTACAAAAAGAAATCCGCACATAACTGAAACCACGCTTTAAGATACAGCGGTTGGCAAGAGATTACTGTACGTTTTCAAAGGAAGAGACGTTAGAAATAATCAAAATGTTTGACAAGCATGTGGGTACCTGAGTGATTTTGGCTATGGAACCAAATATTCCAGTTAGCACCTTGAACACTATAATAAAAAAATTGTGTGAATATTGAAGCTATTGCTACTTAGTGCGAGCCTAGTAGTAAAAGCAGAAATATGTGAAAGACAAAATTTAAAAAATTGAAACTTTACTGTATGAGTGGTTTATTGGTGCCAGTGCGTAAAATCTTCCTGTTAGCAGTACTATACTGCACGAAAAAGCCAAAGTCATTACCTTGAGACTTGGCATTGAAGAGTTTTCAGCCTCTAATGGCTGGATCAATAGATTTCACCAGCACCATAATGTTGTGTCTGGTGAAAGCAAAAGTGTGGACGATGAGATGTATGGGAAGGGAAGACATGTCACTGAAGGGTCATTTGGCGGACTACTCACCGAAAGATGCTTTTAAAGCTGACCAGACAGGTTTATTTTACAGTGTTCTCCCCAACAAACAAATTGTTTCGGGGGGGGGGGGGGGGGGGGGGGGGGAGAGAACAATGCCGTGGTGGTAAGCTCAGCTAGAATTTATACGAATACAGACGACTCTGAAAAGTTTCATTGTTTGTCATTTGTAAAACACAAAATCACAGCGTTTTAATATTATTAAAACTCTACCAACTCTACATGAAGTCAATAACAATTCTTGGGTGACTGGTTCATTGTTTCAGCTACAAACATTGGACCAAAAGAAGGCAGTACAAAATAGAAGTGTAGTTTTGTTTATTGATCAGAGTTCTGCACACAAAGTGAATGTGGAGTTGGGAAATGTAAAGATTGTGTATTTCCCAGCCAACTGCACAAGCAAACAGATCCCTTTGACTTGGGCATCATAAACTCTTTCTAGTGTCATCACTGCTAATGTATTATTTCAAGAGTGGTCATCATGTTGGATGGTGGCAATAATTCAACTCGACCGAAAATCACTATGCTCACTGCGCTCCACTTTGCAGCAAGGACATGAAGGGACTAACAGCCACAACAATAAGCAACTGTTTTAGCAAACCAGGTTTCTTTGCCAACAATGAGCAAGTTGAACGTACAAACTTGGTCACAGCTGACAATCAGGCAAATTATGATTTCCAGCAGTTGTCAACAGATTAACAATTCTGTGGACTATGTGCAACTGGACGATAATGTTTAAAGGAACCTCAACGCAATTGCAATAAATGCGAAATTTTCTGTTTTTAGCTAAATATTTGCACAATTTTACGGAAGTATACGGTTGGGTAAAAAAATATCTGAAATAACTATCTTTTTCAGTAACTACATCCGTTAAAAAAAAAAAAAATAAAAAAATAAATAAACTGTCTGTTTTAGCACCAAAATACAGATCCGTATATGTATTTAGCTCGTGCATTTGTGTATAAACGCCACTATACTACCTTGTAGCCACGCCCATACCCCTCTACTCCCTTCTTGAGCCCACCTTCCGTCTAGCCACTCCCACACTAATCAGCTCCCATCCTTTCCCTCTTCCATCACTCTTTCTTCCTCCCCGCCGAAGCCTTGTTATTCACCATTCTTGCCCTCTTGCTCCTAACACCCCACACCCTGTGGCTACATCCATCACAACAAGCAGCCCCTTTTTCTTTGTCCTACTCTTTCCCTCCCCCCTCAAGCAGTGTGGCACAAGCTGTCTCATCTTTTCACTACTTCTGCCTCTTTCCTCCCCCTTCAAAACCCATACAGAGGCTGCGAGAACTCTGTTAAATACGTGGTGTACATTATGTTAACTGAGCCTTTGTGAGGTAATTATAATTTTGTTTAGTTATAGGCAGAAAAAAAAAAAACTACAGTATTGCAGACTACGCAAGGGACTACAATGCCAAAAAATTTTACATAAGTGATTCAGAAATTTTAATTTTTTTTGGCATTTCTAACATGAGGTTAGAATGGCCAAAAAAGAAAACTTGTTATATTATTGCACAGGTGAAAAGCTATTCATTTTTTTTTTTACATCCTTAGAAATTAAGTTAAAATATTAAAATGTACTGTATGTTGACGAATTTATAAATGTGTTTTGGGAGTAAATTTTTTTTTAATGCCAATATCTCGTAAATAAGCAACACCCCAATTTTTGCAGTTTTTTTTTTGTAAAAATGTGTGGCCTATACATTCCAAAATACACTTAAATTGTCAATGTAGCAATAAAAATAATTTTATTTAACAACGATTTAACTTAACAACGATAACACGGAAAAAATTGTTTTTAAATGCTATTTTCCTAGTTTTTTATGTATGCTACAAAATGCTGCACACCACACAATAAATGCTGTAAACGTTTTTTAATGTACCTCTAAAAATGTTGTAACATGTGAGGTTCAGAGTGAAGAAGAAATTGTCAATGGTCATCTTGCCGATACTGAAGAAAGTAAGATAGTAGTGTAGTGATGAAGAGCCAGAAGGGGAAGTGATTGTGTGCGAAAGACTGCTGATGCAGTTCAAGCAATTCAAACTCTGCAGGACTACATTTTGAGTAGGCCTACACCAAATAGTGAAGGGCTGCAATTGATGCACTGCATGCTTTGCAGAAGCAAGTTCAAATAAAGGAGTTTGGGGGGGGGGGGGGGGGGGGGGGGGACATTTTTTCTTTCAAACGTGTTAAAGTGTTGAAAATTTGTGGAACGTACTTCATTCGTATGTTCAGTGACAAATAATATTGCACACTTGTTTTTTTTTAATTTAAAAAGAAAAATTTTATCTGTGCAATGCACCAGTTGTAAATATGATGGTTTTGTAGATATTAATAAATTCTCTTGTTTGTCTTGTGCAAGTATTTTGTATTTGCAAACAGAAATCAATAATAGTGACTTTCCTGTGATTTACACTTTTTTTTCCTGTATTCCCTTAAAAAATGTGAATAAGGGGTTGTACTGTATTTAAATAACATTCATATAATATCAACTGCAGAAAGAAAGAACTAGGTAAGTTCTCAAAGACTTTTTCCTTGTAATTGGCTATACAACTGACTCATTAGTTTAGCTACACCTCTTACGGCTATTGGGGCCACGGTAGCTAAGCAGTTAGCCAACTCGTCTCCCACCAAGGTGGTCCGGGTTCAATCCCCGGCCAGATCACACCAGATGTTTGCATGTGCCGAACGATGCCGTTGAACAGTGGGTTTTCACAGGTATCTCCCATTTACCCCGCCATTTCATACCAGCGCTGCTCCATATTCAATCACCCTCATCGGCTCTCAAGACCTCGCTGTTAAGAGCCACCCAAATCTCTTCAATCACTCTTAAGGCTATTACACAATTGAAAACTGTAGCATTTGACTCGCAAGTTTGCCTATTGGTATGATGTTTCCTATGGTTGTTGACACAATGTAACTGTCAAAAAGTCGAGCACTCTTGACTTTACATTTGTATTGTATATCAGTGATTTTGAAAAAAGAACAGTATTGTGAAGTGAAATTCTATAGTATTTTTATGGTATAAAGGCCTTTAAACACACTAGCTACAAAAATGTCAAGAGTGATAGCTTACGGCAGGAAGAGTCTGGCAGAAGCCATGCCTCGTATTTCTGCCTTGTCGCCTTGCACCCTCAACATGGCTCCCTCCCGCAGGCCCAGAACAGGAGGTGTACCAGCAATCTCATGGTACTGCCGCAGTCTTTCCTCTCGTGTCTCCTACAACAGTAATAATATAACCAGGAATTTATTTTAATGGGAAGCATAAAGCCATGGCCGTGCCGTGAGAATATTTAGTATACCAGAATAATGAAAGATGAGAACTTTCATTTTCAATCTCAGTAAGAAAACAGATTATAACAAGTCTACAAAATTTAAATTTTCACCTTCAATGAATATTCAAGGAAGTTTGTGTATAAATTTGTGTCGATTTGTCTATTTTACTGCTACCAAAACACCAACATAAAAATAAAAATGTTGGCAGAATAAATTTGAACCTCTTCAAAAATACTATCACAGCCTGACGCACGACGTCTTTCAGCAATGGAGAGTAGAAGACTTCTGCTTCATCCTTATGACAGTTTTGCTTCAGAGTTGGAAGTTTGCATTCTCATTTGTCCAGATGTAAGATGAGATTGTACTGTCTGCCATGTAGCTGTTTAATTCACCGGTCCACCGTAACTATGCAGCTTGGGCGACGACAAGTTCTTTTTCCCACCGCTTGACTCCACTAGTAGTACGATAATCGTTAGTCTTTGCTCTCACCCCTTCTACCGGTTGGCGATGTCAGATAGGCAAGTTATGCATTCGCTACCTCCCGCTCTGCGACAACACCTCGTCTTAGTGACGCCAGCTAATCAGAATCGGGGAGTAGCCCAGTTCAGTATAAAAGAAGAGACAGCCCGCATCTCCAGACCAGTCTTGCTGCCCACCGCACAAAATAATGCACACAATTTTTTGTTGCTACAAATGATGCATTGTGTTCTAATCCAAATGTTCGACAAATATGGCACGGTTGATGCATTCACGCTTATTTGAAATGGTAATCACAGCCATAGTTTTTTATACTGAAAACTGAATCACAGTGTAACCAACCGCTATTTGTTTTACAGTAATATTGAATGCAATTTTTAAAGAATATTGCAACTAAAATCCAAATTTTTTAGCTATACCATTCACAGATTGCTTTCGTTTGAATGTAATCTGTAAACAATTTTCAATAAGTAGTGTATCTCATTAAATTGAACACTAATGTGATATATGGCTGCGGTGTTTTGCCAACATGTAGTTGCTGAGTGATCCGTTACATAGCTATACTGTTACTCCAACGTGCAGTAGCTATGCTTGCTGCTAGATGGCTGTGCTGTCACTCTACAAGTAGTTGCTACTTCCGGCTATAGGCTGTTCTCGGTAAACAGGGAATTTTTTATGGCCCTTCTAAATTTTCCCTTCATCCAATTTCCATTTTCCTGCTGCTTTTTAATATAAACATTGCAATGTGACCAATAAATACATTGTATACATTCACCACCCACAAAATTTAATGCCTTAGGCTGCAATAACATATATTTATTAGTGGTTAATGTCTGTTGGGAGGGCCTTAAGTGCTCACTTTACCGTGAACAGCCTATACACAGCTGCACTATTTATTATAGAAAGATACACTGCGTCACCCTAGATCCTGTTTTTGGGAAGAGACATTAGCCCTATCTGCTACCATGGAAATTTCCATAGTTTTCTGAAGGATATATGTTATGTTACGAAGCATGAATGCAATATTAATTTTTTTACTACATTATTGTGGGAAAAAATATTTTAGGTCTTGCATACGATTCTTCATGTAGAACAAGTAACTTCTGTGAACAATTTCAAGTAGTACGTAAAACTTACTTAAATCATTTTATTCCAGACCTTCACAGAATTGTTAAAAAACTTATCTAGCCTATTTTGAAAATTGAAAAAATTATATTTAAATTTACTACAATTTATAGTATACTATAAATGGTACAGCAGCGACAACTAAAAATAATTTTTCAAACAAATATTACAATTCCACTAAAACACTTTTCAAGCCAAAAAATTGATGGTACAAAATTCTACGCTGCACACTTTTTTTCGGGAAAAAATTTGCATCTCTGAATAGAGTAAATATAGTATACAACCTACCCCCTTTTTTATATAAAAAAAAAACACACACAGATTACCAAGTCGCTTGGAAAGTGCACAGTCAATTTTCGGTAGCTTCTTGTGGAAAACGTCAGCTGTTTTAGTACAAATAGATAATTATATTTTAATATTCAGATGTCTTCAGATTAAAATATATCACAGAAATTTACGTATGACTACTCATTAATGGAAAAAAAAAAAAGGTTTAAGCACAGCACCACACAACATTTTAGTAGGATACAACTTCCACCATACTGTGAAATTCCACTCTGCAATCTACGACATCGGCTTTAAAGTCGACCCAGTTTGACAACACCACATTTAAAACATGCACACCTGGACACACCGAGGGAGACGGACGGTATTTTATAAGCATTGCATTCTGTATTTTCTGTTTCATAAACTGTGAACACACAAGTGGAACTGCAGACCTCCTGTGGCACAGTCGGTTGGTGCGCCACTGGTATAGGGTGTGGGAGGTTCTGGGTTCGAATCCCGGGTAAAGCATGGGTGTTAGTTTAAGTTAGGTCATCAGTTAGTATGTAAGCCGCCCCTGATAAGCCTTAGGCATAACACTGGCGGACGTTAATAAGCTCTTTCCAATACCAATACACAAGTAGAACTACACGTGTATCGTGCGTGAATGGGTCATCAATGCATCAAAAGCATAAGATAGAGTTCTAAAAATGTGCTGGGGCCTTCTACTGTTAGCCAGGACCTCACAATCCTCTACAATATTTTCCAGTCTTTGACATTGTCTTCAGGAAGTACCAGAGAATCTGCACCACCAAAACCAGACTCACCACCGGTAAGCTTGCAGAAGTCTGCACAACACCTTCGTCGTCGACCCTTCTGGTATGACCACTACCACTGCCCTTCTGGTAGTGGTAAACACACCATACAGCCCTCTTGGTAAGTGGCCCCCAAAGTCCCTTCTGGATGCCAAGTTAGCCATTTTGCAATTTTCTACCTTGAGCAGTCTAGGACCAGGTCATAGTACAAGCTACCGGAATAAATACATATCTTAACCTAACCCTCGAATATTCATTTATAGAGGGTATTTGTACCGATTCCTAAGGAAGACCATGCTCGCTAGGAGAAAGCAGGAGCCCAGGAGATTTGGTCAAAACAATTTACGAGTCATAGAGTAGAACTGCTAGCACCTTCTTCGGGGATGTCCGTACGTCACAACCACACCTATTAGAAGGCCAGCCAATCTGCACACTCCGGTGTCTAGAAAGCGAGAGCCCCACCCATTAGCAAGAAAATCCGAAAGGTGGCTAGACAATGAACTGAGGTTGTATTCCATCCACCACTCTGAACTGTGCTAGAAGGAGTATCCGCCTGGCCATGAGGGCCTGACCACTTTTGCAACCCACACCCAACTGTTGTCACAAGGTGACCATAATATACCCATGCTCTAAGTCCACCGCGCTTCGGTGCTAGACTGTAGAAGCAAGAGGTGCTGCTGTGGTTGTCAAATACTACTGTTGGAAATAAACTCAGCTAGGGACTTCATCACCTGCTTACCCCTTACGAGGCAGTGTTAAGAACCATCTCCCCTCTAGGCCATACATACACTCGTAGGAGTGGGGCTCAAAGTAAGGAGAAAGAGGCCGCTACTGCAGCCGCCAAGCAAGGGTACAACCCTAAGCCAACTGCACTGCAGTGAAACCCCACGGGAACAAGCTCAGCCCGACAACTGGAGAGGCTTCACCTCCCAGTTTCCTCCCTTTACCTCTCCCATCAAGCTCACCGGCATCCAACATCCCGCTATCACCACCTTCCTCACAGGCAAAGAAACAAGGTACGGTATAGCCGACCCGCCAGCCCGCCTAGGGCCAATGTCAGCACTCCAGTTGAACCACCTACGCACCAGGACCCGGGACCATCACCAGCTGCCAACCAGTCACCGCACTTTGGTAAGCCAGGTAAACCTGAAAGAGCATGTGTCCCTATCCGTAGAATTTCAGTAGCCATCTTCGACTTTGTACTAAGTCTTAAGGCCATGCGCCCAGTCCTGTACACTGGAAGTACCCGAGTACATTGAGACTAATCTGACGTTAAGATTAACCATGCATCTGACCTAGCATTTCTAAAACCACCCTGGCCATGATGTGCACCACTAACTCTAGGAGTCATGCATCAAGTTTTATCACAAAAATGTTTAACATGTCCACTAGTGTTCTTTAGTGTATTTGTCAATTATCAATGTATTTCCCACCAATTTTCAACTTTTTCAGCTATGCTTTGCAAAATTTTATTTAACAGAGTTGTTTACAAAGAATGATCGTGTGTGACCCTCACCTGTCTCTGCTTTAAGTGTACGAGGGTACATGCCCAGTCTGTAAGTGTACGAGGGTACACGCCCAGTCTGTAAGTGTACGAGGGTACATGCCCAGTCTGTAAGTGTACAAGGGTACACGCCCAGTCTGTAAGTGTACACGCCCAGTCTGTAAGTGTACGAGGGTACACACCCAGTCTGTAAGTGTACGAGGGTACACACCCAGTCTGTAAGTGTACGAGGATACACACCCAGTTTGTAAGTGTACGAGGGTACACATCCAGTCTGTAAGTGTACGAGGGTACACATCCAGTCTGTAAGTGTACGAAGGTACATACCTAGCCTGTAAGATTTGAAGTAATTGATGACATGGATTTTAAAAAACTAGGTGGTTATTTTGGCTTTGTAAATGGGTTACTATTTACTTGCACTTTTGTACCCGTAAAACTGAAATTAATATTTAAATATACAAAAATCCTTATTTGCATTTGGTGACCTCTCCAACGATGTATTCCATTTTGTCTTGCGACATCCACTAATAATTTATAATGCTGATACTATTATACACACGAGATTGTGAGATGAAAAGAAATACTCACCCCTTTGTGAGTTGAGTTGGTATCAGGATCAACATAGTGTGGATTGATGTTAAAAGGCACCAAGCTGAGCGCAGCGAAAGATGGAGGATACACAATGGGCATGTCATTTGTGGTGCAAATGCTTAAAGTTGCAACATTGGTCCCAGCACTGCTGCCAATGTAAGGCACACCATCCTGCAACATTCACAAAATTCTGTACTTAACCTTACCTGAATACCTAACGTTCCCAGATCATGTTCTGTGACAGTATGAAAAATGAAGAGAAAGTGAAGTGAGATCTGTTATGTGAATGTATGTATTTATTTCATACTACAAAATCTCATACATTTCGTAGTATTATTCACACAATATTATGATGGTGAAGCATGGGGCATTTTGAGACAAGCAGATATTCCTGGGACACTGATGATTACTTTGATGCATGAACATTGTAAATCAAAAGTAAGATAATTTTTGCACTGGATTGAAGAAAATTACCACCTGTGCATATTTCAATTTATAATTTCACAGTGAAAAATATAATCAAGCACCCAAAGTTTTACCCAAATACAAAAAGTTACAGTTAATGTGTTTTTCACTGCAATAAATGGAATGGGTTCCTCATCTATAACTTTTCCAAACAGTGAAAATTATATATTTGTATCCCCTCTTTTTCTATTTTACCTATACCTCAAGTTTAACATTTTTACAGAAAAAGTACATATAACTCATTACAGCTCTAATATCTGAAAAACATATGGACAAATTCTTAATATGTAATCTAGGAAATGGAGCCTTTGAGAAATTCATACTTTATTTTGAACAGAATTTCCATTTCAACCATTTCATCACGACATTTAAGGGAAGCAGTTCATTTTGTTAGTAAAGGAAAAATATTTCTAACACAACTATGTTTGAAAATCAGCACTCACTCTTCATGTCATACACGCACAATGAATTTTAACAGTTCTAGAAAAGTAACGCAGCCACAATTTATCACATATATATATATATATATATATATATATATATATACACGCACGCGCGCGCGCCCACACACACACACACACACACACACGCGCGCCTCAGCTTAGAACTCAACGTAAGATATTATAGCCAGGTTGTATTTCTAAGCTGTTTTGTTTTTGAAATGGTGAAGTAAAACAGCTGGCCTGTGTTTATCACAGAACACATTTAGTTTAACGTCCTTTTTGAGATGGCATTGTTTTGTAGCACTTCCTACAAGACAGTATCAATCGGAATTACATACTGTTTTGAAGGAGTAGTGGAAAATTTTGCTAGTATTGTAGTAGTAAAAACCTTGTAATTTGTTTATTTTGAGGCTGAAGTATTTCTGTTTATTTTTATGATGTTTGGTTTATAGAAAAACACAATGTTTATTTATTTAAATTTAATTTATTTTACGCCCTCCAGATACTAAAATAGTAACAAATAGTTGTTTACATTTTTTGTTGACATTGTCGGATTATTTTCAATTAACAAGTAATAACCTAAATCAGATATATAGGACAGTATGCACAAACCCTGCAAAAGACTTTTGATTATCATAGTGATTATAAATTGCAGATAAATTTGATATAAGACATTGTTTAATATACATTTTATCTGTGATAAAAGGAACAGTTTTGCATAAAAGTTTCTCTTTGATATCATTATCTGAGGAGTTTTCGAAGTAACAATCAAAACGTGACAACACTACGATTGCTACAATGTAAGAGAAAAGTTCTAAGCTTAAAAACCTTATTCTTGAAATAGTCATGGCAGTAGATGGACGTATGTAAAGGAGCAATGTTTCGACGTTGAGTTTGGCTGGTGCCAGACATGACTGCACCTGAGAGACTACTGGACCTGTGATGCCCAGCTTCCTAAAGGACGAGATTGGAAAGAACTATGTCATTGCGTCTATCTGTCATGTAAGCCCTGTCCATAGTAGCTTTGTAGCGCCATTGCTGTTTGCCAAGCCATCTTAAGTTTAATCCTTATAAATCCTAAAAGAACTTTACAAGTGCAAATATACTGAAAAGATGTAAAGAATTAAATTAAAGAATTCAATTTTGATACACAACTTATTTCTCACGACATGTTAAAAATTATATGTCTGAACAGTTTACCAGTCCTCTGCTAAGTGCAAATTCAAGAATCTCTACTCTATTTATTGCTAGCCTGAGAAACAATTTTAAATGAATGAATGAAATCTGCATCAGTCACTGAATAACCAGTTAACTATACTAAAATTATATCCATCCGTAATCATACACGTATGAGGGTAAATGTATTTAGAAATGATTTCTTGCCTATACCACACGAGTCGAATAGTTTGGTTGACAGCAGTAATCTTCTAGTTGTAATTGATGTGTTGCATGTAGCTGTACAATGCAGTTTGTATGAAAGGCCTAAACTTCTCGTGAAATGATAATATTTTACGTTGTGTAGTCGTGGAGTGTGTTGCCAAGAAATATGAAATTTAACGCAGTTTAGTCTGAGTTTCCCATTTCTCTTTCCTCTATTTTATTACACATTACACTACACTATAGTATGGAATCAAATATAATTCAAAATAAAACTTGGAAAGTTTTAACTTCACTGAAAGAACAAAACACATGCTCGTATTAACGTGATTAACCAACTTCTTACCACCGGGAAACAATGGGAATGTGGCCCATGTTGGATGTGTTTGTAAATTAGATGTGAAAATGGTGCACAACATAGTTACAACCGTATTTGCCAGCATACAAGACCAGTTAAAAATTTGAATTTAAAAGAAAAGTTAATTGGGTTTTATTAAATTATTCCTTGCCAAAAATATTATTTTTTTATAATCAGGAAGATAAACATCTAACTGAAACGCTTTTCTTTACAAAACGTGAGAAAGTGTTTTAATTTGGGCTCGTAAACTTTAGTGGACACATGTAGACCAGCTGCTGCAGGCCTGGCACTGTCTTGGCAACGTTACATCACGGCAGCAGAGCTTGGCACTGCGTACAAGGTCACGTTGCATGTCCATTGCTATATAGCAGAAGCTAACAAACTACAGTAACTGTGCAGTTGTTACACTTTTCCATATGGTTTCCACATTTCGCTAAATCCATGCCATGATGGATGCCCAGTTTTAGTTTTTGCATGAGCAGTAAAGCACTAAAGATGAAAATAAATACATTTTGGATTATTGAGATTTTGCTGTATACTTAACGTAACAGTCTGTGAAATATGGCAGGTACAAAGGATACAAAAGCTAAGCCACTTGGCCTTCAACACTATCATAGTGAATTCCTGCTATCAAGAAAATGCTGTCACTTGAGCAATCTAAAGTGACAACTATAATCTCATCAGGTGAAATTATCAACCAGAATATATGGCAAACATCTACCTTAACAACTCTGCTTCTGATAGGCTCTATAAGCTGCTTCTCGTAGAGAGTTTTGAGCAGACGGAATGTATTGCCACCACCGATAAAGATTGCCTGCGCTTCTTTCACGGCAGCAACCGGGTCACTGGCGTTGTGGATGCTTTCCAGTTCAAAACCTGATAAAACGATAATAGCAAAACCTCTCTATAGTCAACCTATTTAGAACATAAACATAACTATAACAAAATTTGTGCTTGGTCCAATCAAAATGGTATATGACACAAGTTACTATCTACTCATTATAACAAACTATTCTTTGTTCTTTAACACAAAACACCTTTACAACAAAGATGCTGAAAAGTCTCACTATATTTCTTTTTCCTTTATTTTACGTATGTTCAGAAAAAAAATAAAATTACAAGAGCTATCATAATATAAGTACCACAGCTAGACACAAGATTATATGGTCATTACTTAATACAGATAAAACCACAATAACACCAAAATTAAAGTTAATGACATTTATTCTGTAAATTTATTCTTGTTATTAAATAAAACAGCATTTACGTGAAGTACACGACTGCATTTTATCTGTAAAGCCATTACTTACAATTTGAACTCAAAACCAGATATAGTAATAAAAATTACGTACGTTTTCAATTCAATGGTTTCCTTCAAATAATAGAAAATGGTAAGAGAAAGATGCTTCATTTTAGTTTTTAATACCCAAATTGAGTAATTTAAGTGCATTAACATAGACACTACTAAAATAACAATAATAAAGTAAGTAAACTCATAAAGCAAATCTAGAAATTTATTGGTTCATTTCCATGGTGGAATATCTTCCTCTGAAAAATCATTTGAAAGCCATTCTAATAAGATTGTGGAGAAAAAGAAAATTCATTATGTTTAGGAACCTCAACATACGATATGTGCTAGAGAAATAAATTTAAAATATTAATTTTGAAATTTTTTTAAATGTTTTGCTTACTTAATTTTTGTAACAGCATAAAAAGTAAACAATATTTACAAGGATGCAGCATTGTTAACTTTGATGCATGACTTTTTCCCTATCATAATAAATGATTGCTACTCATTGGTCAACTACACCCCTGACAGCTCATCCCCGAGTCATGTCGCTGCCGTTGTTGATAATTATTATTTTGCCCAATGAGCCACCGAGAATAGGCACGCAGTGCACTGCTAGATGCCATCACAGACAAGAGACGTAGATCCTGGCGGTCTTCACTACGCCGCCCACTCGGAGGATCCAAATGTCGGGCTCGCACATGCTGTGCCCCCTCCCTAAACGCACTATGTCAGCAGAAGAAGGGATGGCCGAGAAGTATAAAAGGGCCAGCAGCCAAGCCTCCCAATCAAGAGTTCTTCTCAGTACTCAATCGCTTCCTGAGCTCTCACCGCTCCAGTTACTGGTGCCGAGGCTCCAACCTCTCCTAAGCTTCATCGCTCTCTTCATAGGGCCGAAGTTCCTCTCCAGCAGAATTCTAAGGAAGATCCAGTAGACGTCAAGAAGTTACACTTAGACATGTGCGGTCCCTTATGGACAGTCACCTAAGAGTAGAGCTTGCCTCTAGAAAACACGCATTAAGTAACTGCCTAATTCACCCAGCTTTGCACAGGGTGCCTTCCCCTGTTTAACGATAGCGTGTTTAACCTTCCGTATACTCCGTGGGGGAATTAGGAGTTAGCACCTCTGCCATCAGTGGTTATTTCACTCCGGTAAATAATCACTGTTCTTACCAGTCACTCCAAGCTCCTTCCTGTGTCACATCGGGGCTGCAGGACTTGGCAGACCGGGTTTTGATACTGCTGAACGCACACTGCAAAACAGAACAAGTACATCCTTGGAAGGCCACGCATTCCTTGTACGTCATAGGAGGAACGGTAGAACCACGACATTAGGATACCGTCCTGTGGAAATTGGCTTGTCAGCTCCAAGTTGCCCCTTCCTCATCGCTCCCTGTGGTGCCGAGGAGGGGTTTTTCTTTGAGTTCGGGGAGACCAGTGACCCCGGAACCCTCCACCACTGGAAGGCCATCCGTTCCTTGCACCACGTGGAAGAAACGGTAGAGCCATGACATTAGGTACACTACCGGTGGATTGGACTTGCCAACCAGGTGCCCAACTCTCATTGCTCCCCTAGTGATACTGAGAGGGCTGCAGTCTGGTACAGGGAAGTCTACTCCCACGGGACACCCGCACACTGTTAAACACTGACATGTCAACTGCCCAACTCCTGCTGCTCTGATCTGTAACTCATGCCGTACACCCACAGGGGTGGAGTTGAGAGACGGGCCAGAAAGGCGAGGACAATTGCTAAACTTTTCCAGGGAGTACGTATTCTTCCTAGTGGGTCCAGGTTACTTAGTCCACGGGAATAAGCGACACTTCAACGATGCCTCAGAATACCAGTTCCAGACATCGTTCCCGTCGGATTGTTCGAGCCACCCACCAGGGTCGCGGGAGGGATACCATCCGGTAGTGTAGGAGGCACTCTTTGGCATCAGACAGCCAGACGAACCCGAACCACAGCCAGAAGCACCCGTACCGGAGCAGGTCCCACCCCTGTCAAGCGAAACACCAGTCAGTGCTAATACTCGAGTACCAGCCAACCCCATGCCACCTCGCCGAACTTCTGTGCCACTACCCACGCGTACCTCGTAGGGGGGTCAAGGTCGTACGGCCTGATTTCGTGTCCAGCCGTCAATCCATGAGGCCCATACTATACATCAGGTGCGCACCTGCGCCTGGACCGAATAAAGTAGATTAGACGCGACTCGTCTAGCGTAGCCCAAGTTACCTAGGGGCGGGGGCAGTCTGACAGCCGGGATTGTCACGTGTCAACCTTATAGAGCATTTACATCTATAAAAAATTTACTCTGTTAATATATGCATAATAATTATTTTATGACACACAAAATTCACAAATCTTAATGATATACTGTAGCTTATTCATTCAAGCAACATATACCTTGGTACCACAGCAATAGATGTCTGCTTTTTGAAGTGATAAATGTTCTATTTAAAAAAAAATGTGATTTTAAAGACAGCAGCGAATGAATACACACATTAAGATCGGTTTCTTTACAACCCTCAATAAATAATAATTCAAAACCACACACACACACACCCTGGTTTTCCCTTTAAAATTCCCCTTGCACTTGTTGCAAGTAATGCCAAGCCCAGGCACAGTGCTTGCACATTTGTCAACAATGGGGTGTTGTGTATGCCTTTACAAGATTACAGTTTATTCAAAATAGTTGTGTCTTCTGAAATAAATTAACATTTTAATAAACAATCCCCTTATTTTTTTAGCAAGATTCAACTGAAAATGGGCTTTACACTTGGTTAAATTTGCAATTCACTCAATGTTGGTTAACATTTTTAGACAACAAAAGAAGATCCTATATGCCTTTCTAAAGAATAATTTTTTTTTGCCATACGTCTGGCTATTGAACCAAATTAATACTTTAATTACAAATGTTTACATTTTCCTGCAAGAGCCATTGAAAATGCACTTTGCACTTAGTAAAACTTATGTGCTGTTCAATGTTTTTTAAGATATTTGAAGAAAAGGTAGGGTCATACATGCTCTTCCCTTCTAGGGTATCAACTTTTGAACCAAATTTATATTTAACTAAAAAAATTGTAATTTTTGTGCCACATACAACTGAACATAGGGTTAATGAGAAGAATTGCACATTTTTTATGTACATGGGTTTGGGGTGGGTCACAATCATTTCAAAATTTCCCAAAACATGTATTACAATCCCTCACCAATGATCCTATTCCTGGAAATCATAACGGGCCACATCAGAGGGGTTCTGCTTTTGTATGTGGTTAAAATTCTCGTGAAATTAAAATGTCCAAATCACTGCATCAGTAATAATAACAAATAATAGAAATAAAGACTCACCCAAATTCTTTAAAGGTACCCTAACTTTTTCTGCATAATCATCATGATCATTGAGAGCATATGGCACAAACAGGACACCTCTGGCTGAAGCACTGGAACAAGAAGTTCCAGATCCAGCATACATAATGTGCACGAGGTCAACAACTTTATTTGTACTTCTTCTAACAGGAAAAACTCCAGTTTTGCTATTTGTTGTAACAAACATCCTTGGTTCACTTGTTAGAATGAGAGGGGCCATGGTTGGTATAGTGCAGCATTGTCAACCCAGATGAAGAAATCGGTAGACATTGCTTAAAAAATTTGGTAGCCACTTTGATAGCCTAAAAACAGTAACTAAAAAAAGCACAAAAATATTTACTGAGTCTATTTTATGAAAATTAAGGTAAACATTCATGCATACTTAACAAAAGGAGTAGTTATAAAAACCAAACTCTGTGCATGAACACAAAATGTTGAAGTTGTGAGTGAACAACGTTCCTGAACCACAGTTGCAGGAGTAAATCTTTAAAAAATGCACTCGTCTTTACTTGCTAAAAAAATTCGGTAGATTTTGGTAGCCACTTTACTAGTCTAAAAATAGTAAATAAAAAAAGCACAAAAATTTTCCTGAGTCTACAAGTATCGTTGGATAAGTTATTCCAAAGAACCCTCCACAAGTACTTGCAGCAGAAAACAGCGCTAATGACTTTACAAAGTGGGGATCGCTCAGGATTCTTCTGGTGCTGCAATACCAAAGGTGAATAAGTCAATGTCATATTACAAAGAGGAATAAACCTTAAAAAGGTGCATACTTATGACAGCCTTCTCATACCAACTTAGCATTGTAGTTTACATACTACATTATTCGTCGAAACAGTCCAAAAATGCACAGGACTTATCAGGCAGCTTTTTAAATAATTTTTAAATTTGAAACTTATTGTTGATATTTGATAAAAGGAAAAAAATAGGTAGAAACTGAATTATTTTGTTATATCGGAAGACAAAGATCAGTTTCAGTAGATCTACCAAGAAATCAGTAGGGTTGGCAACACTGGTACAGTGGCTACAGTACTCACCTCCCACCAAGGCAAAACTGGTTTGATTCCCGGCGAGATTACTCCCAGAAATTTGCACGTGGGAATCATGCTGGCTGATGCCACTGAGCAGCAGGGTTTCTAGGGGATCTCCCGTTACCCTCGCACTAACATTCTGGGCGCTGCTTCATATCCACGTTGTTTCATTCTCGTTGGCACTCAAGACCTCACTATTAAGGTGAATTCACACCCACCATCTTGGATTTATAGATTTTTCGCCAAAGCTCTTACTTCAGACAGTGTATTGAATTTTCCTGCACGACATATCCTAAATTAACACCTTCCCAAACTTTATCTAACTGCCAGAGCTTCACTATATTTATTAATTTTTAGATGGCAACTGTCGAGGCGAAACGTGAGGTTATTTTCTTGTGAACGATTACGAAGGCGACGATGATAACAGTAATCAATAAATACTGACCGCACACAATGCACAAGGCAATGCTCTGTGCTCTGTCGTTTCAAAAACCATTATACAAAACTGTATTTCAAGAGTATGGTACAAATTTCATAAATACAAGATGACGGGTGGGAATCTGCCTTAAGAGCACCCAAAACCCATCCACTCCACTTGCAGAACAAGAATTTTACATAATTTACAATAGTAGTACAGCAGAAAGCTACCATGATGTTTGAGGTTTTCTCGTGGTGCCACCTCTGCTCTTCCCCAACTGATCAAATATCACGCATTCTTCAGATCCGTTCCGCATGTATTACAGCTGAATTCACTTCATGGCATCATCCCGTTCATGTTCACAATGCTCCAGGTAGGAACAAAACTCAATTACTTTCTTCTAAGCACCAAGAACAATCAAGCATTTAATCCAGTGGGTAATGAATTGGGTGGGGAGAGTCACGTCACAGAATTCCCTGGCCCCAGCATTTTCCCTCAGAAAACTACCTTTCTCTACAGCAAAATTAAAAATACTTGTCGTGAGAAGAAAAACTGGATTCATTGTATCCCTTATGTCTTCAGTATTCGACATCAAGGGTGCTGGTAGAAAAATATATAGTATAGTGTAGAGTAGACCTATCATTTAAAAATTTGTATAATTCAGGTTTTGTATGGACATTAAATTTGAAACCATTTGGTTAGTGGTATTGTCTCACAATTTTATTAAACAACATATTGACTGCTCTCCATTTCACTGCTGAAGTGTGCTTGCATCACTGCCTCACCAGTTCTGCAGGAAACCTGTGCATGCCAAAACTTAAGGTATGGTGGCCGTTCACCTATGTGCGCAAGTGCCTCATGTTATGGATGGAGTCTCCACACAGATTATTTCAAACGGTCACTGCTTACATTTTGCGGATTGAGTTGGCAGCAAGCTAAGCTGGACAGTCCTCGAGACATTATAGTTTGCTTATTGGTTGCTGTGATCAACTGAGGCCTCTGTACATGACTATTAACACTCACTCACACTACTGGCTAGAGATTATTACTGGCTCTCAGTTAAACGGGGCGTGTCTAAAGAACTGTTGTCCAATCAGAACAGTAGGAGAAAAGAACAAGTGTTTGGATTCTACCTCGTCTTCAAATGAATTCGCGAAATAATCATGGCTCTACCTATTACTGACCCCAAATGTTTTTCTATAGAATTCAATATGCACTAATTCCATGATAAAAAAATGGTAATCATTAATCTCAGTGGTTTCATTTTTGCAAGCAATGTGTTTTTTTTTTCAAATGTGATCTAAGAATGGCAAAAACATGACTGCTGTGCGATATGCAGTGTTACCCGTGGAGCAGTGTCTTCAGCTCGTCTGCAGCGTGCTCCAGGTAGCCATAGCCGTGCACCAGTGAGCTGGAGATGAGCAGCAAGTTGCTCTTGTTCGGCCCCATCGCTTCACCACCACCTGCTGCGAACAAACACTACGTGTTCACAAAAGCTACTTTTCTAGAGTGGCAGCGGAAATGGCAATTTTTTAATTTACGGAAAAACTAAAAAACTTCACAGTTGGACAGAATGATGATAAACAAAACTAAGGAGTAATTTTTTTTTGGAAATACATAGAGGCTTGATAAAAATTGATTTTCACTAGTGGTCTGCAAAAGATCCATGAAATGAAAATTTCCATTTTAAGTCAAAATTAGGAGGAAAAAAAAAAAACTGTACATCCAAAAAATTGGTTTCCTTACAAATTTATTCCAAGAAAACAGTTCAATTAAAAAAAAAAGTATATTGATTATGCTCAAATATCACAAAAACCCAGAGTGCACATTGCATAGGAGACAGGAATGGAGATAGGGATATCCCCCCAGCCCAATCACGACAACATTTCTCCCTGGCTCAGGTAATTATTTGTAACGGAAAACAATGTCCCTCGTAACATATAATCAATAGTCATAAAAACATAAAACCATATGCCTATTATAAAACAATTGCTCATACACCATCATTTCTTACTGTAACCTAGGATTGCTAAAACTGTGTTTTGAAAAATAACTTTCACCTACCTAAGTTTTTTTTTACTGCTACTTGGGATATAATTTAATCTAACAAATTCCAGCTAATTATTATGGCAAGTATCATAAACAATTTACAAAAAAAGTAATCTTTACAAATGACACTAAAATTTTTTTAGTTTATGATCAGATGTTATGACAGTATTTAATTTATTACACCAACACTTAATAAATCTTAATCACATCAAAAAGTCCCTCCTTTTCCACAACAAAAACTTTCCCATCCTGACCAGAGCAGATAAGTTGACTATCATCCCATCATTTTACACAATTATTTCCAATCACAGCATGGTGGGTGCCTCACAGAGGTCCTCATTTAACTAAATTAAACAAATACTTCCGAATGACTTAGTTATGGCGTTACATACAAGTGGAGAGTGAGTGAAGAGATATGGGCGGCTCTTAACATGGAGGTCTTGAGAGCAGATGAGGGTGAAGCCAGGCGAGTAGGGAGCAGCACCAGAATGCAAGGGCGGGGGAAAAACGGGGGATCCCAGAGAAAACCAGTTGGCCAGCTGCATTGTCCGGCACAATTCCCACATGCAAACATCTGGGGGGGGAGGGAGGGCACCAGGAACTGAACCCAGTTCACCTACACTGGAGACGAGTAGTCAACTACACCACCCTATGGCAGCACAAATAACGTATTTTATGAAAAAACCACAATTTGTTGAGAATATCCCTACAAGAATAACCATTTTTTTGGTTGGTCTATGACGCAGGTTAATTGATGCATCCCTCCACACTTGTTGCTTACCCTCTGGGATGCAGAGCCATGCCAATTTGTATGAATTCACTTTTCTACAGCTATTTTTACACTAATTAATATTTTTTGTGCCCTGAAGTACTTGTAGTGATTATATATATATGTATATATATATGTGTGTGTGTGTGTGTGTGTGTGTGTGTGTGTATATATATATATATATATATATATAAAACTTTTTTTACTGATTTTTATTCCACAATTTCTCTGGTCTACACAGCCCTCACCATCAGAATTCATTATGTATAACGCAAATATAAAAGTGCATATGCAGTTATATTTCAGCATGATTAGTACTACCAACACAGAATTTTCCACAAATTATTTACCATTATTCAGAAATGCCTCTGCTTTTCATAATTAGGCACTAATTGTTGGCCACTGAAGGGATTCATGTTGGATACACTTATACAACTTCCAGAGAGCTTCAAAGTGAATCTGGAATGTATCCTTAGCTGCTGAGTCTTGAAGTTGTTGGGATACACATTGTAAAATAAAAAGGAACATATGGTGAGTGATGCAGAACAATGTTTTGACAATTACTGCTGTAGTCTAAGCTGGAATTGGGATGGTGAAATTTGTTGCTTTGGTCATGAAGGCATTGGTGGTTGCATATCCATAGCTAATGTTTAAGGTTTGTTGTCTTGCCGTGTGAGCTAGTCATGTGACACAGTATACGGCTTCCCCCAAAGCCCTTGTAAACCCGCGCACACCATCTACCGGAGCAGGTGAGAACCATCTGCACCAAACACCGGCAGTACGCAGCTCGGCCAGAGGCCACGCACCCAAGTCATGCCGCATGAATCATTGCGAAGACTAACTGCACCACAAGGTGTAACTACCACCCAGCATAATTAAACGGCCTAAATGTAATGTAATAATTAACTCCATAAATGAATGTGAAAAATTTTTACATGGTCAATGTGATCCTAGTAATCACACAACATTTTGCAAATTAAACTAGTGGATTGTTTAACTCTTATCATATGAACAGTCTTTAATAAGTGCTTTGCATAATAAATTAAAAGAATATGTTTTGAATCCAACAGTGGGAAACCCAAACTGAACAACAACAAAATTCTTTGTAAAATTTAATGTAATTTACATATTAATTAAAATTACATTTTAATTAATGCAGGGTCAATTGTTCATTATGTATAAGGGTTGTGCACATGTATTTTCTTTTCAGGTGACACGGTGCAAAATGTCATTCACTTAATTTATTTTGTAGGAATTTGTGTTTTGGCAGGCGATGAACTAACATTAATATCGCCTTGCCAACTCCTCAGTCTGACAAGAGCAGGCATCACGGCAGGTTGTGTCACATGGCTTGGGGGCGAAGCAACTTTTGCGTGCCAATCACTTCAAGTCCCTAGACTTTAATTTACCGGAACCATTTAATAATACTTTGTGCCCCGCCGAGTTCACTCCCCTTCTAGAGCAGACTCACGCCCCTCCGGCATAATCTCTAATTTAATTTTGTTCAGTGCCTTTGTGCAGGACAGCTCACGCCAGTGCAGGGCTTCGTGCCGCATGCCCCCTTAACTTTGATGTACCTTGGATTTTTTAAATACAACTTGTGAAGCCAATGTGTATGTGTACTTAATTCCTGCTTCACGAGGAGTTTAAAGGCGATGGGCCCTCATAACCGTCAACTACCTGCCATACTACCTGTGTCACGTAAGTCAGTGTGCATTTTGTGTACTGAAGTGTTTTATGTCTGTGCAATGGAACGGCATGCTGGGGAGCCACAATAACCCAGTTTGGGAGTGCTTAAATGTTCTGACATCTACTTAGCCGATGTCATTCATCATGTGCAACCTCATTAAGATACGGGGCACAGGGTTCTTTAGCCCGGACTTTTCGACTATGGCCTATTCAAAGGAATTCTCACCTTTTGGTGAATCAAAACAGAGAAAGCAGTTGAAAATAAACCACACTTCTGTCTGAAACTTTCTATTTGGATCAGAAAGGAAAATAAGGTTACTATACGTCCAGGGCTGTGCTGGAGTCGACAGGTGGAGAGTGGTCACAGGAGAAGGTAGTGGGAAGAAGGAAGAACATCCCTTCATTTTCATGCGACTTTATGAAGGACCTAACAACCTAAGTGACTACCTGGTAACCAAGGACATACATCACCTATGTCAGGGAGGCACTCCCATGCATAGGAGCGTGTTCCCACCTCCCCTCCAGTAACACAGCTAAGTACTCACCTACTCATGGGAGATCCAGGAGGTGGCTGCCACCCACCTACTCGGACCCCATGAGGAGGATATCTGCATCCCTCTGGATGTCATACACCACCTGCTGACAGAAGTGCAGCCCACCAGACATATTGACAAACTATTAACACTGGGTTAGCACTCTACCCCCTACCAAGGAAAATAAAAGAAAAGACTGACTCATAAAAATAATGCCTGTAGACAACTAAATCATGCACCGCGACCCACCTGCTTTGTGGCATGACAGAATCTCCTCCAACACATCAATGAACCAAAGAGGTCTCGAGTTGGAATCATCAGAGAAGGGCTTCACTCTTAACAAAATTGTACAGAAAAGATACTGATTCCGAGTACCAAACTCCTTTCCATGAAAGAGTGATAGGAATTACCCTAATACCTGTAGTGTCAAACTCTTCCCTGATAGCAGTCATCAGGACTTGGTTCTTCTGATACCTACACATCTTCTTATCAAAGGACCACTTCATCCCCCTTGCCTGCATGATCTGCCCATCCAAAACATAAGCCTCCTCCCAGGATGGATGCTTTACAACCAAGTCAGGCTTCTCTCTGAAGTTCTATGACGTGGCTCTCTCTTGATAACAAAGCTCCGCTCCTCCAGATGATCTGCCACAACCCCAACTAGATAATCATGTCTAGAGATTCTTGCCTCATGTGTGCACTCACACTGTTGGAGATGATACACTGTTTCAAAGTCCCTGCATCCTGCTTTACAGTTGGGGAGACTGCCTGAAGGACCCTTCCTCCCCCTACTTGTCCTGACTGCTGTTACTTAACTATAAATAGGATATAAAGTCTACATCTACAGAGCCCAACCATACAGCTCTCCAAAAGGACTTAACCTTGGGCAAGGTATCAATCACTGTACACAGTTGAGGCCGCCTCAATCCACTCTACTCTTAGAAAATAGGGGCATTTCACTCAATGCCCTCGCAGGGCTTTAGTCAGACTTCCTAACGTTCCTTAACTTGGCAAGTATCCAGTAAGACACAGACCTCACCAGGGAAGGAACCCCAAGTGCCCCAGCTGACACGAACATGGAAGAATCCCAGCGAAACATCCTTAGGAAGGTGAAGCCACCTCCTCACAGCCGCTCTCACTATGACATCTAGGGTCTTAAGCATACCCCTATTAACCCTGGCAAAGGGCAGCTAGTAGATGATAGATGGAAGCAGGAAAACCCTAAGTGTTTTCAGCCATTGGTATGGCTTCAAGGGAGCCACAGAGATCCTCCTCAGAGGCTTGCCTTACACCGCCTTACCCCCCCTGGAGTTGAAGGGAATACCCTGATACTTCCAACACTCCTCCACCACCAGTGGGGCCAGGTCAAGCCATTCCAAGCCTGAAGAGTGGCTCTGCCATCACCTCGTTCTTACTTGTTTTTCCAACCGGAACCATTGCCAGGGAATGAGACTTAACAGCTGAGATCATCAGGCCAAATCTCCCAAGAGCCTCCTCGACTACATCTAAATTTCTCGTTAGCCCTTCCTTGGTGATTACAAATAACACCAAACCGCCTGCAAAGGCAAGCCGCTAAATGTTATACTGGCCCCAGGTGAAACCAACAGACGCTACCAAGTTCTTCAAAGCCTCATCCATTACTAAATTAGAAAGGATAATGGGTCACCCTGACACACATCTTGGCGAACATAGATCTCAGGGATGACCACTCCTGGCAACTGCATCACTGTTGAGGCCTAAGCAAACACTTTCCAAATATGTCACACAATTATACATGGCACTCCCCTGTAATTCTTAATAGAGTGTCCTGAAAAAAAAATATCCCAGAAAGTGGTATAATTCCACTCTACAATTACACAGAACACAAATTTACTAGAGGCATCAACATTATACCACTTTCCTAATCTCCCCCCCCCCCCCGGAAAAGCCCTTACCGTTAAGAATTACCTCATACATTATCACAGTAACAATTGGGTGTGTGTGCGAGAGTATAATAATAATATTGTGAATTTAGGTATTGTTTGATTAGGTCGTCGTGAAATAAGGTATGACAATTTTTCGTAATATTCCTGATATAATCATAATATTTTATTACGAAAACATGTTTAATTGCATGAAGAGCCAACGAACAATACCTAAATTCACAATATTACTAATACAAGTTACAAATTCGACAGTGGAGAGGGACATTGTGGGGTAACATTTTATCATGAAAACTTACATATTTTATACTCGTTGTACCCCACAATTTCCCTGACCCTCCTCGCTCTCCCCAGTATCGTAAAGTTACATTTAATTAATTTAATTAACTCACAGAATCAATCGCTATTCATACAGTGTACATTATTAGGCAAGCCACAATGTCAATCCATTTGACCATACTACACCGACAGACAGTAATTCTTAAGAATAGGTGCTTTTTTTTGAAAATTGGAAAAATAATACCTGGATATGTTGGGTATGATTATTAGTAATCATAATTACTAGGAAATCAGAAGGGACTTAAGTACTTTTTTGTAAAAATAAATAAAATGTGATAGGGAGGAGGGTTATCAAGATTGCTGTGTTTATAGTATCAAACACGTATAATTTAATCAGAATATATTTATATCGGGTTGCTGAATTGTATTACATGTAAGAATACCATTTGCAACGACTCTTCAACGTGTAAAACCTCATTTACGGGCACATTTATGCCGCGATGCTGAGGTTATACAGGTATACAACAGAGGTATCAAACAGTGTCGGAAGATTATGTAATTCTGGTGAATTACTCTAGGCTTACCTTGTTTATATTCACGAGAATGTACTACGTAATATATAAGTAGTAGAATCAAAAATATACATATAGTATAACATACACAAATAGGTTCTGAGATGTGTTTACACACGTGCATCACCATTACACATTACATTGCATTCGGTGACCAATGGTTGGAGTGCAATAGAGTTTTTCAATTGTTTATGTCACAGTGCATTGTGGAAATTTGCAGAACTAATGGTGAATGTGTAACGGTCATAGGTGTTTAGAACAGTATGCGAAAGCGAGTTGTAAATGCAATTAATTCATTAAACGTGTTAAATCAAATAACTGAGTGAAAATACGAGCGTTTCTATGCTAATATTTACATGGAGTTATTTAAATTATAATATTTGTTCGGTAATGTGAGTGTGTCTGGAAATTCATCAAATAGGGTATGCATTTTGATGTGGATACAACATAGGACTATCAATTGGGTGAGTAATGCAATTATTTTGGTAATTCTTCATAGGGGATTTTTGGAAAATAAAAAAAAATCTCGGAAAGTGGTATAATTCCACTCCACTAATTACACAGAACACAGATTTACTAGGGACATCAACATTTGACTAATAGAAACTCAAAAAACTATAGTGGGGAGGGTTATGAAGATCAGGGAAATTGTGGGGTAAAACGAGTGAAACATATGTACATAATTTAATATTTATTCATGAAAATATGTTAAACTGCAAAACGACTGTACAAGCGTAGCCCAACATTATACACTGAACCTAAGTCCCAGCACCAGCAGGGGAGTAAATCCCCAAAACTGTGATTCAAGGCTAGCCAGCAATTTTTATTTTTGTGGTGAGGCAAAGCATCACGCATCAACGAAGCTTGGAGTTTTGCCAGAAATGATTTTCAAGCGTAGAACTCACAGGGAAAAATACTGTACAAGCATATCCAAACATTATGTACTGAGCCAGAGTCCCAGCATAAGGAGGGGAGTAAATCACCAAAAGTCATACAAGGCGCGCCTGTAATTTTGGCCACGTCTCAATTGGCCAAGAGAGCACTCTCTCGTGCTCTCGCGACGTCATCATGACGTCAGAGAGAACGCTTTCTGGTTGTCTCAATTCGTCGGAGAGAGCATGAAAGAGTGAGTGTATACTCGCTGGCGCGTTCTCCCAGGCGCCATATTTGTTTACATTATTTCTGTGTTCGAATAAGGTTATAGCAGCTTTCTGGTCCCACTTTACATTTTAACTGTAAGTGAATAATTCCCACGGTTTTAAACAGCGAAATGATATACGCAACATGTATTTACAAAAATATAAATACAGATTTCTAGGTCTCATTTTTTTGTCACTTTGCTCCGTTTCCTTTTTCCCTCAAAATAAAATAAACATAACCAAAACAAACATAACTAGGCAAACATAAAACCAGTCGGAATGCCAACCTAGCAATAATATCCTACATCGTTAGTGTTAGGCCCTTTTTTTTTTTTTCTCTCCCAAAACATAACATTCATGCGGTTTGTTTTGTGTTATTTTTTCTATAATAATTTTGGTAACACACACATATAGTCCTCTACAACATTTTTGTATTTTCAGCCATGGGTGGTCAAAATACTGTTTTTGTTGTCACATTGCATCACAGTGTCTTCGTTAAAACCACAATTTACAATCAAGCCAATGTAACTCCAGTATAAAAGTATAAGTGACTATCATTTAAAATATAAAACAAAATTTAAAAGAAAAGGTTGCCGGAAATGATACTGCGGTTGGTCAAATTAAAATGACTGTTAATGGAATCCCTATAGAGATAAATATGTATTTATGTATATAAGTAAGTTTGTATAAATAAATGTATTTAACAAATTAAGTTTATATATAAATAGATGCAGCAATATACACACGCATCACACACTTTGGCCGAAGTTGAATTTACGATATAGGCAAATAAATAAATATTATTTACATACTACGAAAGTGTCAAAAGTGCGGCTATAATAGGCCACGTACCTTTCAATACATTATTTACAAAACAGGCAAACTTAACAGTAAAATTCGTAACCCCTTGAAAACGTGTCTTTCCATGGAAATCCTTACAAGTTTACTTCTCTAAAGTCACATGTATTAGTCACTAGCTGTAAATAATCTATTTGCGGAATCATTCCATAAAATCAACATTGCACACATTTCCTGAAACCAAGAAACTTAACCACGTAAATTAGACTTGTCACTTCATTGTGGACGGCTGTTACAGTAAGAAAAATGGCAGGAACGAGCAGTTTTAAGAAACAGTAACCACCAGTCAATTAATATTACCTTTCTCTCAAGACGATACTCTACAACGGTACCTACAACCGACTATGCCACAAAAATAACTTATGCCTAAGGATAAAATATTCCTGCAACACCAACAAGATAATATCTTCGCATATTATTACAAATGTTCCCAATTAACATTGGCACCACTCTTGCAGCAAGAAAACACACTTGTTTATCGACGACTCACACCCGCAACGTAATTAGAAGTTATTTCTATTCAGAAAATCTGTTGTGCAATTGGGTGAAACATTACTTGAATTAGTATAATTGATACAGAATTTGTGTGTATTTTTTTTCAGCTCGCTTATGTTACATGTAGCATCATTGTATATAGTATTCGACACCCATTTTATAATCATCGTTTGGACTTGTAATATGATATATGGAAAGAATGAAACAAAATACAAAATGCCAGAAACCAAACCACTAAAGTCTAATCAAACAAGTGACAAATTTAACACGGCCTACATATGTAAGTAGAATAAAAAAGTCCAAAATCTTAAAAAATTTCTAGACACATACACACCATAAAAAGTACTATACTATAAAATTAATTTTCTAGGAGCAATTTGGTTTACTTTAAATGCTGATAGAAGAAATATATCCAAAGTATCTATGGTGGGAATTGTGTGTATATTTACACCATCATCCTTCCTAATGAACATGACCCATTTCTTTCAATATAAATTAATCTTAGATAAATCTACATAGATGATATATTTGTATTGCCTGTTCATGGTAAAGTGAGCACTTTATGATGCAATCTCATCAGACATATTTTAACCAATAAAAATATTTCATTATGGCCTTGGCCTTTTGTTTAGTGTGTGGGGAAATGTATAACATGTTTTAATTATTCACATGGAAGTGTTTATCTTCATGCTACTGTACTGCGTTATATTTTTTCATAAATGACTCAAGGTACAGTTGAAAGTAGGCCTACTGGTGGAGTAGATTGTTATAATGTATGCCCAAATAGAGCAAGCGAGAAGCCAAACATTCCACATTTTTTTCTTATAAGTAAGCAAAATTTAAGAAGTGTATTATTAAAAATAGTGATTTTTATTTAAATCATACAGTAAGCTATTTTATTTTAGCAAATTCACATCCCTCTACTTGTTAATGTAAACACTGCCATGTGAGTAGGCCTACCTAATATACAGTTTGTATCACTTCCCATACTCTATAAACAAAAGGCCAAGGCCATAATGAAATGTATATATTGGTTAAAATGTTTAATGAGATTGCAGCATAAGTGCACACATTACCATGTACAAGCTATACAATTATATCAGCTTTGTAAATTTATCTAAGACTAATTTATTCTAAAAGAAATGGGTCAAGTTCATTACGCCAACATGTTACCAAACAAAAAAACTAGACTAATGCATCTTCATTAAGCCCTTTATGTAGGTGGAATGGTGATGCTGTAAATACAATTCCCACCATAGATAATTTGGATATATTTACGATGCTATCCATGTATCATATTACAAGTCCAGGTTAACTAAAAGAATGATTATAAAATAAGCGACAAATAACGTATACAATTATACTACATGTAGCATACTGAAGCCCAAAAAGTACACACAAATTCTGTACTGTACCAATAATAATTCATACCGGAAAATTCCGGTTAGGCACGGAATTAGGATTCAGCCGTTTCGTAACAAGGGCTGAATCACACTTTCCTGAAATACCAAATACAAATTTTAATTTTTTTTTCCAAGGCAAATATATACGGAATGGGAAGCAAATCAACAAAAACAGCGTATACATAAATATATACACTCGCAATTAGGCTACCGCCCGGTGGCGAGCTCTCTCGCCTCTCCTTCACCCAACCAACTCCTTTTCCACTCCCTTCCTGAATTTACCAACCCCTCTCACAGATACCAATTCCTCCCTCAACACATTCCACTCCCTCACAGACCTCACAAGCTTGGACTGCCTACCCCGCTCCATTCTCCTCCACATCCTCTGAAGCTTCTCACTGTCGTTTCCTCTTCCTCTAAACACCCCCTTACTTAGCTTGCAGTGTAGCCCTCCCCATCCTCCCTCTTCATTCACCATCCTGTATATCCTGACTAACCGTTCAACTTTCATCCTGTCCTTCAATGAGCTCCACCCCATTTCTTTCATCATCACTAATGGCCTATAGTTCCCTTCTTGCTCATCATCCTGCCCTTGCCTTCTCCACCTACCCTTCACCCATCTTGCTGCCTTTCTCTGCACCTTTTCCAGTTCTCGCACCTCCACGTCCCATACTGCTGCAGCATATTCTAACATTGGCCGTAACATTGTGCCATACGCCTTCTCCTTCACCTCACAGCTGACTCCATTCAGCACCCTTCCCAGCATACCCAGAGCCCTTCTTCCCTTTGCAACCACCCTCTCTACCTGTTTTTTCTACCAGAGGTCTCCCTGTAATACAATCCCTAGATACTTACATTCTGCAGCTTCTTCTATCTCTTGTCCTTCCCATCTGTACATGTCCCTGCTTATCATCTTCTTCCTTGTGAACCTCACTATCTTAGTTTTTCTTACATTTATCTTCATTTTATTTTTTCTGGTCCACAACCATATCTTATCAGTGTCTGCCTGCAAATTTCCGCCCCATCTCCCGACCCAGCATATACAACACAATTGTCTGCAAACAATCTGATTTTTCCCCTAATCCCCAAACCCATGTCATTTACCATTATGGTAAATAACAAAGGACCCAGCACGCTTCCCTGTGGTACCCCCCACGTAACCTCCTCTTCCTCCAATATTGCCTCCCCCACTTTCACCCTCTGCCTTCGCCCCCAGAGAAAGTCCCCTATCCATTCCACTACCCTCCTGTCTGGTATCAGCGCCTCCACTTTCCTCATCAATGTCCCATGGGGCACCTTATAGAATGCCTTCTCAAAATCTATGAAGCAGGCATCCACCTGCTACCCCTCATCAACTACCTGCACCAGATCCTCTAATAACCCAGCCAGCTGAGTCTCACACGAGTAATCCCTCCTGAAACCATGCTGGGACTCCTCCAACCAATTCCTATTGTTCATAACCCTCACCACATACTGCACCACCAGCCTCTCCATTACTTTTCCTGTACTTGATGCGAGACTCACCGGTCTGTAGCTGCCAGGCCTCCCCCTATCCTCTCCCTGCTTGTGTATAGGTACCACCATAGCATCCTTCCAATCTTGTGGTAATTTTCCCTCTCTTAAGGACTTTTTAAACAGCACTTCTAAATATTTTGCCAACTCCTTGCCACCAAACTTTAGTGCTGCGTTTCCTATCCCATCTGGTCCCCCCTGCCTTACTGCTCTCCAAACCCCTAATTACCTTTTATATCTCCCACTCCCTCCATCTTAAACTCACTATACACCCCCCGAACCCTGTTTGTCCCCCTATTCCAACCCTCCTTTGCTTCAAACACTGACAAGTACTGTCCTTGCAACATCTCCAATTTTTCTTGGACATTTGTCGCATGCCTACCATCCCTTCCTGTTAGAGGGATCCCTTCCTCTCCTCCCCTTAACCTCCTAACATACCTAAACAATTTCCCCCATTCCTTGCCTTTTCCTTCTTCCACCATGTTCCCCAGAAATACATTCTTTGCCTGTTTGATCTTCCTTTCAAGCTCCCTACCCATTTGTTTCATAATTTCTTTAGATCTTAACATCCCTTCATTTCTCCTCTTGGCATGTCATTTTCTGCACTTCCTCTTCATTTTCAAAATCTCCTGTCCATAATATGGGGGATCTCCCCCAGTCCGTAACCTTTTCATTGGCACAAATTTCTCCAACATAACCTCCATTAATCTTCTAAACTCCCTCCACAACCCCTTTACACTCTCCTCCATAGACCATTTTTTTAAACATGTCTCTCAGGAAGATTTCTGCCCCCTTCTTGTCTCCTCTCCCATACTGCCACACCAACCTTTCTGCCATTTGCACTTCTCTCATCCTGCCAATCCCAATTTCTACAACCGGGATATGATGGTCGCTTATACCATCCAATACTATTGCACCAACTACAGCATTCCTAGGTCTGACCAACACCACATCCAGCACTGACCCAACACCCTCCTCATTCCATCTCGTAGGTGTTTCTACTATCTGGACTAATCCTCTGTTGATTAACTGTGCTGCCATTCTCTGCATTATGCTACCCATTCCTTCTGCACCCTCTACTCATTTCACCCGGGCACTGCCTGTCCTTTAGTCAATCGACCCTCTCCTTGATCATCTCAATTGCCTGCCATCCCTGTCCTGGTGGTCTATACGCTGCCAGCAAAGTAATACTCCTATTACTACTACCACTCAATTTAATTTCCATTACCTCGACATCCTCACTAACCCATTCTACCGCCCCTTTAGCCCTTTCCTTACACACGCCATTATTCCTCCTCCTCTCCCATCCCTCTCTCTTCTGAAGATGGTGAACTCATCCTGCCTACACTCTATGTCCAGTACTTCCTCAGTCAACCAAGTCTCCATAGCTACCACTATATCCGCCTCATATCCTTCAACCTTTCCCCAGAAGCCCTCCAGCTTGTTGTACACACTCCTACAGTTCACCACCATTATCTTTATACTAGTACTCTGCTTTACCATCCTATATTGCTTACCTCCTATCCCCACCCCTGCTGCCTCTTCAATGTTATCCTCTCCCCTTCCGTTTCCTTGCTTCTAACTGATTGCTATTTCAACAACTGCTGCTCTGCCCTAACCCTCTCCATGCAGCCAGCTACTTCCCTACCTAGCAGGTCACCTAGAATCCTCTTTTCCTGTTTGGTCAGGTGAACCTGGTCCCTCCCTACACTTTCCCAGCCTACCCATTTCCTACTTTCTATAAATGTGGCCCCCAAATCCCTACACACCCTCTCATATACCTCACTCGCAGCCACTGCCTTCCTATATGATACTCCTTTCCTAACCAGCACGCCACTGACTACTGCCCTAGCTCCAGGGTACTTCTCCCGCACTTTCCTCAGCAATCCCCTGAGGTCCCGCTCTACCTCCTGCCCCACCTCCCTATGAGCCAGGTCATTTCCCCCTACATGAATGAGAACAACCTTTGCCACCCTGCTGCCTCTCATACCACTAACCCTTCCCTCCAAATCCCTGGTATTTGCCCCCCTAAATGCTGCTTTATATGTAGTTTCCTTCCTGATATTCCTCAGCTCCACCCCTTGTAGAAACCGTCATTACTCAGGCCAGCCTACAATTGGTTTAGCACAGAATATAGCACACGCACAGGAATTCAGCGCAGAATCCACGCACAGAAAGTTGACCAATATCCTATTATACCTGTAAGTGTATGTGTGTGCTCCGTGCGCTGTGCGTGGCCAAGCAGAACGTCGATACCATCGAGTTCATGTAACGATTAAAATGACGGCAAAAGTAATGAATTTGACTAGTCCTTGGAGAGTTTGGCGCCACATAAACATTGGCTTATTTTGATTGAAATTGTTATTGCACAAGCAATGTATGTTAAGATGAACGGTATAAGGTATTATATTTCTACCAATTAAAACACGAGCAGCAAAGTAAACATATGTCGACAATATATTTTTTTCATCCTAGAGTGACCAATACGCGCACGCGAAACTCACCGAGCATTGTTTCATTTTTACGTTTGTTTTGTTTAAACATCTGTTGATGTTTGGGTGTGTGCTTGTTTGATTGTAGGCTTTCAAATTCGAGCTGTGCGTGTGTTCTATGCTGCCGCAGGTGCTGTTTTTGTTCAAAATCAATGTAGGCTGGCCTTTCAATTCCTTAAATTTTGGCGACTTCTACAGTTCGAACGGATGTGCATAATAAAGATCAGGAAACTTGTGTTTACTTCCCGATTCGTCCGTGTAACCTGGAACAAGGCACTTTCACCATCCTGCAGATCACATCACGTACTTTATTTATTATTTATACTTATACGCGTTTTCAATAGGCCCTAAACACAAGAAGTAAATAAACATTAGCACCGGAAATGAAACGGTGATTGGTCAGGAACAATTTCTTCTTCACCTCAAATGTGCGAAGGCACATGGCCTTGGATAACCCGTACAGCCAGCAAAACGGAAAAGTTGAATTACATATAGAAACCTAAACGGATTTTATTGTCCAGTAGTCCAATGTGTAGAACATAAAAGCGAGCAAAAGTTAGGCGTCACAAACTAAAAACGGATCTCGTTAAGGCTTAGAAAGTCGTACAATGCAGTGTAAACAGCCAGATGTACAGACGAGAGTAAAGAAATGCAATGATAGGAAGCTGGAAAGCCAAGATGCTGAAGACGCTGGAACAGTACTTCTCTCCCCCTCAGGAGTCCACATTGAAAGAGTATATGATTGACATCTTGCAAACTCCCATTGCAGTCACACATTGGCGTGGAGGAGATATTTATCTTGTACATGTGGGCCTTGAACAGTCCATGATTGAAGAACATTCTGATTAAAGTGGTAAAGAAACGATGCGAACCTCTGTGTTGGCTAAACCATGGTTTAATCTGTAAAGAAGGTTGCACCAAACTATACCATCCATCACCTTTACCATGTAGCCATTGGCAGGACCATCGCTCACGAACAGCACTCATAATTGCATGTTTGAGCCCATCCAGGTCATAGGAAGCAGGACCACCCTCTTGCAACCCTCCCAATTTAGCCATAGTGTCCACTATCTCGTTAGCCGCAATCCCCATATGACTGGGGAGAAATGTAAAGTGAATTTGCACGCCTTGAAGACAAAGCAACTGAAGCTGAGATTTAATCCTCAAAACGATGTCAAGTTGTGGTCGAGTTGTTACAGTCGTCAACGCAGTAAGTGTGCTGAGAGAGTCAGAATAAATTCAGACATCGTAAAATATTTGAGTGAGACAATATTCCAAAGCCTTAGAAATGACAAAAGCCTCAGCATATAAAATAGAAGAGGTAGCCAGCAATTTATAAATCCCTGAAACCTTAAGAGCTGGAATACAATAAGCAGCACCCGTAGCAGTAGGGGTCTTCGATCCGTCAGTATAAATATGTAGCGAGTGTGGATGTTGTGCAAGATGGAGCTTAAAAAGCACTTGGACTTTTGGATGGGACAAATAGCGTTTAGTACCAGTAAAAAGCTGTAGTAGGGGATAATCGTGGTAGATGGCTGCATAGTCTACAGAATAGTAAGTAAACACCTCGTGAATTGGAAAGTTAGCTGCGAATCGTTGTATATCCACTAGAACGCTCAAATCCAAAGACGACACCAGTAAATTCGTGGGATGCTTCCGAAAAAACCGAGCCTTGATCCAAAATGAAGTTGCTAGGTAGTCTTGATGCAAGCATACAGAGGAATGCCAGACTCAACGTGGAGGGTAGAAATAGCTGTAGAATGCAGCGCCCCAAGACTTCACCATAAACACTCATTTTGAAGTTGCTGCAAGGAAGTTTGAACGTGGATGCTGCATGGCCGCATAAAAAGACTGCTGTAATCCATCTTAGGCCGTATGAAGGAATTATATAGTAATAGCAATGTCGGTGGGTCACCGCCCAACGTAGTATGACTCACAACTCTAAGGATATTGATCACAGATTGGACTGTATGGATGATAGCCTTCGCTTGTGGGAACCAAGTCAATTTGGAATCCAACATCACCCCTAAATATCGATGAATGGTAACCACTGGAATTGGATGACTAATCAATATAAACTATGACAGTATCCAATGAAAAACGCTGACGAGTGAAATACATTATTTTCGTCTTCTCTGTAGACATGAAAATTGTGAGCATGGAGCCATGCAGAAAGCAAAACCATTGAAGTGTTCATCTTCACAAGTGCTTGTGGCAAGGTAGGCGCCAAGTAATACATCACCATGTCATCCGCGTAAGCCAGAGTACGGACATATTGTCCAATGTGGAAATATCATATCCTGCGAGTAAAGAATAAAAAGAAGCAGGCTAAGTATGCCTCCTTGTGGTATACCATAATAACGTACTCTGTCGCTAGAAATGTAATCACTCAACTTAATATGACTGACATGCTGCGCAAGTAAGGAGTGAAAAAGCACAATAAATTGCACCAGTAGCCCAAGTGCCTCCAGTTTGCAGATGAGTGTGAGCAAAAGAACAGAGTCAAAAGCCGAAGTCAAATCCAAGAAGCAGGTCAGTAAAACCCCATGGTTCAAGAGAACTGCTTTTGCTCCATACAGAAAGGTTTCTATCGCATCCATGGTTAACCGACCTCGGCGAAAACCAAACTGTTCCCCTAGTAACAGGTTGTTTCGTTCAAGCCACCACTCCAACCGGGCTTTAATGATGCGCTCGAAAGTTTTTGCCACACAAGAGGCTAAAGTAATATGACTATATAATGTGGGAGTAGTGCAGTCTTTGTTCGGTTAACGAATAGGTGCCAGGAGAAGAACATTCCATTAACGTGGAAGAAGGCTTATGTTGAGTATATCAATATAAATGCCCAAAAGCATAGTATGTCCCTGGTGAGGCAGTTATTTTAAGTGACGATATGTTATGCCATCAAATCCCGTGACTGACATAATATTTCGCAGAGCAGCAGCATATTCTGGTGCTATTATAGGGCGGAGAAGGTGCTGTGTACCAACATGTCTGCGAGACGAAAATGATGAACTATGCGAAACACACTCACTTTCTGCTATATGAGGCACATTGTCCGGCGCTAGATGGTTATATAAAGCAATAAGCAGCTTATTTCCGATAGCAGACTCAGAGAATACATCCGTGCGATGTTGGAGAGAGTGTATCTTCTGCCATACTTCTGTAGAAGAACTATCCTTATGAAGGGAAGAACAAAATTTCCTCCAATGTGCCTCCTTCGCCTGTCGAACTGTAATGCGAAACTTCGCATGAGCCACTACGTATTTAAGAAAATGGGGCTTACTCCATTCCCTTTTATACAGATGAAAGGCGATCTGTCTAAGAGTGTGATGAAGTGCACATTCCTTGGTCCACCACCCGCAATAGGGCCTGCACAAAGATTGCCATACAGGTTTGGTAGGAGTGCTAAGCTTGATTGCATCTTGAATGGTAGACTGAATAATATCGTAGTTGTATTGAACATCAAGGTCACTATGCAGGTACTTGGGCAGAATGCCTGCAATGTGCAAGTGACATACATCCCAGTCTGAATGATGATAGGCATAAATCTTATTCCAGAGAGGAGCATGGCTATCATATAAGGAATAGTCCTCATTCATGATATGATCACTTGTTAATACAATTGGATAATGATCACTGCCAACGGATCATCCTAAACACTCCACTGTAGCTGCGAGGCCAACTTTGGTGAACAGAAAGTAAGGTTAATAGCCGAACTGCGACGATCAAATGTACCCACATATGTGTGAAAACCTGTGTTTAGGAGTATATACGAGGAGTTCGTTAGAAATTGTAACAGGTGGGTGCCTGCAGCATCTATCGTAGGACCACTCCAAGTTGTGTGTTGAGCATTAAAATCTCTGCCAATAATAACGTCGTTCATTGAACTGCTACAACAAGCATTCCACTCATCTGTGGTAACAGAGTGCCTGGGTCTTGCATATGCAGAATAGAAATCTATCAGTTTCCCTCGATAGGCAATGCTACGTCTAGTCATTTCGATGTGAGGATGTACTTCATTAAGGACAAGTGGTATTGAGGTTAAGGCTTTGTTTACCATTACTGCGACACCACGATGGAATGGGTCTGCATTGCCGTAGTAACTGTAACCTGAAAACACAGTGGTAGCATCTGTTGCACACAATTGTGTTTCTTGTAATAAAACTACCTCAGCTGGACAAGACTTCAAGAGATGTTGAAGCTGTTCACATTGGCATGGAAGGGAACGAAAATTCCACTGTAGAATATACATTCGAGGTCCAGGTATGAAAATGTGCCACTCCTCAGTCAGTGGGTAGAAGAGTTTTCAGTTGTGTAATCATTTTCTCCAACTGTTGTTGATATTTGTCAACTTCAACACACTGAATGACCCGGCATCCTGTCTCCAATAGCTGGGTATTGCGAGGTTCAGGATGTCCAACCGACAGCACTGTACCATCAATGTGGGAACTCGATGTGGCTGTCTGTGAAACAGTGCAAGGTGAAAGAATAATGCCATTTGAAGAGCATTCCCCTTCTGGGTTAAACTGTGAATAATATAAAGCAGTAAGTGATATCTGCCATGAGGTTCTGACGAGTCCCTTAGGAAGTCTTAAAACAGATTTACCACTGTCCAAAGAGTATCCCGGCTGGTCCACCTCTAAGTTGTCGGTGTGTTGTTATTTATAAGATGGCAGGAGGGTGTCTGCAAACGTCTTCGCTGCAGAGAACCCAAGTACAACATTGGGTTTTACACTAAGGCATCCCGAGAATGTGAAGAAGTACCAATCTGGGCAGGGAAATAATGTGCATACTGAGCATCCTCAGGGGTGGCTTCCCTATATGCATTATCAGTACTCGAATACCCTCGTCCGTATTCTTGAGATAACTTACATTTAGCTTATTGATAGTTAATGTTTTTCTTTGCCATAAGGGGTTTGTATGCGTTTCTCAAGCGTCCAGTGGTTAGATTTCTCTTGGTCAGTCGCTACATAATTACCCTTACAGTTCCGACATTTTAGCTGTTGAGAGGTACAATCCAATAATTCATGGTGATCACCACATGCCGGGCAGCGTAACTGAGTAGTATGGCAGTGTTTGGCAAGATGTTCAAACCGAAAACATTTTTGACACTGTGTGATCCTCTGTACCTTTGGTTTGACAGTGTAGTAATGCTTGTAAACAAGAACTTTAACAGGGAGCATTTGACCATGGAAAGTAAGGGAAATGAATTTAGTAGGGTGAAAGACCAGATTACTATCTTCAATGAATCTCTTGTTAAATCGTTCTACTTTGATGACCTTAAATGGTGTGTCTGTTCCATTCAAAATTTCGTCATCTGTAAAGTCCAGAGGGATACCATATATTAGACCCTGGTGTTGAGTTAAGAAGAGTGGGATTGTGGCATGAAGATTATGTTTGGAAATAAGTTGTCATTTAACCAAAGTGTTTGCATCCTCAGCAGTTTTCAAAATTACTTTTAGCCTATTTAGTCTCGCTCGTAAAATTTCTATAACGCCGTCGCTAGTGTCATGTAACATCTTTCCCAATTTAATAGGGCATAGGTTACCTACATTTTTATCGGTTCTCTCAACAAAGACAACATATGGCCCAGACGAAGTGCAACTGTATAAGTGATGAGTCGGATTTGTACCAATTTCGGAACGATGTGTATCAACATTCACAATATTTTGGAATGTTGACTGAGTTACCGACAGCAAACTCAAATTGCCACTTGACGGACATTGGCCATTTGTATTTGCTATAACTAAGCTTACCTCCGTATTCATCACGTTGGCAGTGTGCCCCATGCTTAAGGAGTATCGTCAGTCAATATTGCAGAAAAAGAAAGTTACAAAACCTTATCTTTTGCAAATCCATCTTTCATTATGTAGCTGGTTGTCAACAACTAGCATTTATCAATGTCCTTATATCAATATGTATACTGAAAAAACGAATACTAAGCAATGAAATCACTTGTGAAGTACATTCTTCTATGCTGCGATGTTTATGCGACTGCCTCTCGAAGAGCAATGGTCATGACCTAAATTGATGGTCTGCAGAATCCCTATAGGGATAACAGACCTTGATAACAACTTTATATATTTTCTATAAGTCAATCTTTCAAACATGTAATCAGCACAGAACAGACTAACAAAGACGTGCACTGCAATTAACTACTCTGTTCGTGATCAAGATTTCTGTGTTCAAGACGATCGTTTTTACATGACTCCTCTTGTTGGGCCTAAAATACTGTTTTACATCATAACTCAACACTCCAGATCCAGGAATCAACCAGTTACTGTGTACCTCCTAACTCCATGCTGTATAAATTAATCATACGCCCAATCGTGTGCACCAGGTACATTGTATTTGCACCTTCATGCGTTCCGACATGCACTACCATGTGTTCATGCATCTCACTTGTTTGTGAGTGGTTGTGACTTGTGTATGAATTGAGGAAACCTGAAAAGTGAATCAAATCCCAGCTAATACACAGTAAATCATCAAACATAAATTATTTAACCAACAGCCATAGACAGCACATCTAAAAAATAAACCAGTTTAATTAGACACCTTGACATGTGCCGCATTCCCATCCTCTATACAGTTTGTTGGCTGCACACTATTCCACTATGTAGCAGGCAACCGCTCGATGGCGTGTGCTCCACAGTGCGACCGATGCAGTAGTGTGATGCATGGAATATGTGAAAGCAGTGAAAGCCAGTGTAATTCATAATGGTGCAACCTTGTTGCAATACAGTGTAAAGTAGTGCGATGTATAAAAGTAGGGTGCCCCACGAAACAGCTTAACAGTTCACACCATTTAACACCTAATCAAAGGGACTGGAGAGACGCCCCACTAATTAATATAATTAGTTATTTTCCTGTTGCTGTCTTTAATTGCAAAGTGTTAGTATTTACACTGCACCAAAGATGCCCCATGAAAAAGCCCGTTGCTTGTTTGTGACTTATCTGTTGTTTCCTGTTTCTTTACAACTCATGTATTTTCACCCTCGCATCATCTCACCCCTTGTTTGGATGTGTTTTGTGTTCTATTTCGTCCAGAGTATTTTTATATTATGTTAATTTGCAAGTATGGTAGGACGAAGAGTCTTTTGTGCAAGTGTATGTTTAACAAGTAGTTCCATGCGGTCCGCCTGCCCAACAAGTCGGCATTCGCGCAATGTTCCAGATTTTAGTCATCGCTCAGAGTTTCGAAGGGACGGACGTGTAGTACTGTGTATCGCAGTTCGCATGCCTGGGCAGTCCACATCTTTGTATCAACAATCATTTTCTCAGCAATAGTGAACTTTTTCGGAAAAGGTTTATTTTAGCTGCCCGGGATTCCTCCCCTCATGTACCTGTAATGGGAACAAGGATGAGGCAACGGGCCAGCAACAGTGTTTCGACGCCTTCCAGACACCTGGAAAACATGTCACATGCGTTCTGGAAAAGCATCCCAAGCCACAGTAACGGCAATCATTGTGGTAACAGAGTAGAGCACATGCACAAGAGCGGCCATCTCGGAGCAGAGAGGTGATGTCAACCCACCCACCATTTTCTCAGTGCAGGACAAAGAGGCAGATGCACACCAGCACCCCCCCCCCCAAAGCCCTCATACAACGACACACCAGCCAGGAGGTATCGATCGAGCAGCATGGGTGGGCTTACATGCACACACCACGTCCTCCACCGATCAGTCGACACCCCCTAATTGCATGCACAGAGCACAGAGAGGACAGCCGCATGAGGGGAAGGTGCCATGATATCCTCCTAAAGTTCGGCATGAATCAGCTACCAGGTGTACATGGTACCTAACTGGAAGAAATACACACACAATGTCACTTGATACTTGCATTTATCCCAGATGATTATTTATGAATGATACAAAAATTTGCACTTAAGTAGGTGTGTGGCTTTTGCCTCACGCTGGCCGACCTATGGTTGCAATTAATGTACAATTAATGGGAAATAAAGACTGGTGGGAGTTGCAGTTGTATGGGTGAGGTGCAGGCCTGAGGCAGCATGCTAATAGCGAGGTTCGAGTTTGTTAAATAATAAAATTATGACAATGAATTTTAACTGACAAAATGGTGAAGGTCCTGGGCCATGAATATCATGCCACCTTTGTTCCTTGCTAAGACCAACTGGACAAGTCAATAGCATAGCAGCCTTGATCTTATCAACACTGAGTACCAATATAAAAATCCTTTTATAATATTATGAATGGTGTGAGTTTTACAAAAAAATCAAATGTTACAGTTACTTGAATAAACGCCCTTTGTGATGCTTTCGCATCGAAAAAGAAGTTATCATTTACATAAACACTAATTAAACACTTGGATTTTGCTGAGAAACGCGCTACTGGTACATGTGAGAATGTTGTGTTGTCAAGTTGGAGGGGTTACTACCCTAATTTCTCTGAATAAAACAAGAACTCTTTGAATGACATTACATACATAATTAACCTGTATAAAAATACACAAAGTACCTAGTTGATCCTTTCCCAGAGTTTCTCATTTAAATGGGTGTTTCCATCGATATGCCTTGATGTGAGGTCACCACAAGTGCATGCGACACATGTCTCTCACTGCATGAGGGCACCTACTCTGACATTACCTCCATGTGACCTGTATTTCCTCGCGGATTAAATTTAACGTAACCCCTAATTCAACTATTTACACTGATTCTCCAATGCCGCCACCTGTAATATTTCGCATCACTGAACTGACTTTGGAACTCGGCATCGATAGCACACACACACACACACACTGTAGGATTCACTGGGTTGTAGTGCAGACCTGGTGATACAAGACATCACTGTCAAATGCGCAGGCCTACTATGTAGAAAGTGTGTCAACAGGGACTCAAAAGGGAGATGAGCTACGGTCTATGCCAAACCCTCCCACATCTTTGGGAGCCCTCTGTTGATGCTTTGTGCCTGCTGTTGTAGTGTAGTCATCACTTACTGTCAGAAGATAGGTACCAAAGTGGATGCCACCTGCAGCAGGGCTGGAGTCGAGGTGCTGCATGCTGCAGTCTCTGTTGGGTTATGGTGATAGGCATTTTTCGATTCTATGTTGTCCTGGTTGGTGCAGCATCACTCTCGCCCCTGGTTGACAGGTAGCACAATGGCTTCCATTGTTGATGCTGGGGGGGATCATGGAGTGGTGGCTTAGGTTTCACTGTTGTAATCGTCTACGGCCCAGTCGGGTGGTGGCAGCTGATGATGAGGTCTGGTTGCACAACCCGAACCCCACCATACGCCTATCAGGTCTGCTGGGCTGTATCTAAGCATCGGGATGCCGGGCATCGACGGCCAGCAGCCTCGCTGGTGCGACTGATGTGGTTGTTGATGTTTCTGGAGCCAAGTGTGGGAGGTGCTCTGGATGTGGTTGCTGAACCTGCCCACTCAACTCTACTACATGTGTCTGGATGCCGGGGATCGAGGTGGTTGGCAGCATCACTGGTGTGTCGTTCAGTATCTGTATGACATGAATGGGGGAGGTTGGTTTTTTTCCTCCAGATGTTATGTGTGCGAATCTTGTGCAGAAATTTTCTTTGTCACCGATTGAGGGTGCTCTCTCATAGACACATCACCTGCAGTGACATCATGCAGCGGGCATGTGATGGTTGGCAGCCATGCACACACATGCCATTGCTGTGAGTCCCATGCCTGCTTGAGCATGCTTGCCTACTGTTACTTTCATGGTATGTCGATGTGTTATGCTAACCTCCATTTCTCTGATGTGCAAGCTCACCAGGGTAAATTAGGGGTACATTAGGTTTCTATGCCCTGTACCAACTTGGCTGCTGTTATGCTCTGGTGGCATTCACTCGTATTTGCATGCACAACAACACAGCTTGCATGTGTTGCAGTCAGCTGCTATAGTTATTTATCCCCTACACACATGTGCAACTGGGCTTTAAGGTCTTGGTTCGTCACAGAGGACTCAACCTATCTCGTGAACAGGTCAGTAACAATCAAATCAAAATGCTTGTCGCTTGTACTGTGTGGATATGGTCTCATTAAATCTAAAGCTACGGTGTGGAATGGCTCCTGTGGCAGGCGGGGCTGCTGCAGTATCCCATCATCACGCCTTGAATTATTAATGTAGCACACCTGATACTTCCTTACATAGTGTTATGTGCTGCAGCTCGTGCTGACTCAATTGTCCCATGCCGTAATCGGAGACCCACCTCGCCCTCCTCTTCCTGAAACGATGCGCTCGCGGCCTCCTGTTTCTCCCTTCTGGAAATACTGTGAATGCCGACAGTGGCGAGACTTGCTGATTTCACAGACCTCCTCTTGTTTGCTAGAGTTTCTGTTACGCTTAGCGAAGACACAAGAATGTTCTGGTGAGACTGGCTGGCGACTCAACCCTCTGCGATGCATCATGCGAGTTGGGGAAGATTCTAGGTGGCGGCCTAAAACCTATATATACTGCCGCAACCCAGCGGCCAGCAATATTTGATGGAGGCCGCCTGGCGCGTGTGCACAAGTGAAGTGGAGTGTGGATGACAATTGGAGATTCCTGGACGACGGCGAGTGAGGTGTTCGTAGCTTGAATGGACGAGAGGGTGTGAAACTAATGAGTGAAGCCTACTCTGCATGAGGGCGGGACATGGACTGAACTGAGATGGGACTGAATGGAAGTGTAATACTGATTTTATTGTAAATATTCGAACTGTCAAATATGGATGCATACATTATAAAATAATTGAATTGGTTGATACACTGTCAATTGGGACTGATATTCAATTATTTAATTTCATTGATGTCTTTATTGTAATTATAAACTTTATGAATTGGTGTCAATTGCGAACAGTAAGTAATTTCAATTTATTGTGAGAATTTGAGTTCAGAGAATTTTGCTGTAGTTATTGTATATAAAAAAAGGAAATTATAATTAATTATTTTATTTGATTAAGTAATCCATCCCTTAACGAACTTGGTATAGCCCACTTAATTTCTAGAGAGAGAAATTGTAACAGTATTTGTAAATATCATAATATTTGAGCAAGAGGCCAAGGCATTGTTTTGAATTCTTTTTTAATGTTTACTAGAAAAATGTCAGCAGACTTGGAAGCACTTCGTGCCTTGATCAAAGGACTGAGTGGTCAAATAAGTAATGAAAATAATCAGATTAGCAGTGTTAGGGAATTTGATAATAGGTAAATGAAAATGTAAATAGTAAAATAGATAGTGTTAGTGAATCTGTTATTAGTGTTACTGAAAATATAAATAGTGTTAGTGAAAATGCAAATAGTGTTGGTGAATTAGGAGACAAGAAAATAGACAGTGTTAGTAAAGTACTAGACAAGAAGATTGACAGTGTTACTCAACTTGTTGATTAGAAAATAGACAGTGTTAGCGAAATAGTAGACAGGAAAATAGACAGTGTAAATGCAAATGTAAATAGAAAAATAGACAGCGTGAATGAGAATGTGGACAGAAAGATAAAATGTGTGAGCGAGTTGGTGAACAATAAGATAAATTTGTGGATAAGAAGATCGACAAGAAATGAAGCAGGAAGTGATCGCCCTCAAGAAGAAATGGCAGGAGTTCCTGCAGTAGCAGGGGAGACGACATCCATGGGCGGAAGAGGAGCCAAGATTGGTGACCATCAAGACGACGAGTGCCGGCAACAAGAAGAAGGTAGAGGTCGCCACAAGTGGAGCTATCACAGGGAAGGTGCAGCAGTTATTCAATTTGGGAACGCTTCAGCCAAGAGTGGGTAGAGGCGTCACAATTAAGCCCACCCCTACGATGGAAAGACATCTTGGCGCGAGTACTGGCACCAATTCGAGATCGTGGCCACCCTGAATGGCTGGACTGAAGAGCAGTGGGCGTACTACCTGGTGGCTGTACTGAGGGGACCAGCATTGAGCATACTGCAGTCGCTGCCAGAACGATATCGTCTAGAATACTCCACATCGGTGTCGGTTTTGGAGCTGCGATTCGGCGACCGGTACCTGCGACACGCCCACCATGCCCAACTGCGAATCCACATCCAGCGACCCGGCGAACCACTGCAGGAGCTGTGGCAGGACATCATAAGGCTGTCGCACCTGTCTGGAGGGATGCTCAGAAGAGGCACGAGATGTCATCGCCGTCGGCCTCTTCATCGACGTTATCGCTGATACCGATGTGCGGCAAGCTGGGCGGTTAGCTGCGCCTCACACCATGCAGGATGCCTTGGTCCGAGCACTGGAAGTGGAGGTAGCACGGAAGTCATCAGTGCCCCGACGTCCAGTGTGGACAGTAATGCTTGATGAAGGGGAGGACTACAGCATCAAGGGGGTGTAGAAGGACTTCCAGACGATCATCAGGGAATTCGCCTCCAGGATGGCCAGTACAGAGACTCGCCATCCCCCACCCAAACGGCTGGAATGTTGGTTGTGTGGACAGCCAGGGAACCTGAGAGCCGAATGTCCTCGGCAGCAACAGCAGCAGCAGCAGCAACAGCCAGGGAGCAGGTGCCAAGGGAAAGGTGAGAGTGCAGTGTCTTCAGGGAACTTGTAAACACCGGTCTGAGGGGCAAAGATTGGTGAGCTGGAGGGAAGGCCCCAATGCTTTTGCAGGTGCGGTAAATGAAGCAAGACTTCAATGCCATATTGGTGGAGGGGAGCCTAGATGATGTTTCTTGTCAGATGGTCGTTGACACAGGCGCGACTATAACAGTGGTAAGACCCGACATTCTTCTGCCTTCCCTCCAGGGATCATCCGATAAGAACATGGATCACTGCTATTTAGCAACAGTAATGGGGGAGACCACACCAGTCAAAGGCAAGAGAAGGGTACTCTTACAGCTCTGTAACCTTGAGATAGAGCATGATATATACATAGCAGAAATAGAGGCCGAGGGCATTTTGGGTCTTGATGTTTTACATAAGCTGGGATGCTGTATTGATACTCCACTGAGGTTGTTATGTGTAGGTAATACCGAGTTGGTAGCTTCAACACGACGAGATTTATCTTCGCCAATGAGCTGCCTAGTAGTGTGTAATCAGTCAATTGTGTTCCCTGCTTCTAGCGAAGTTGTTATTCCAGACAGATGACAAGGTAAATTTACCAGACGATTGGGCATAATCGAACTAGCCCAGGAAGGTGGCATTTCACCTGATGGTGTCATTGTAACCAGTACATTGATTTCTTCAAGATCGGACAGTTTGCCTATTAGGATGGTTAATTTGTCTGACTGTGCTATCCGCCTTGAAGAGGGGACCACAATAGGGTTTTGCAAGCAGGTCTCATAGGTACTTCCAAATGTTCCAGAAGCTTCACTATCACAACCTACTGAATGTCCTCTCCCAGATGCTCTGGGGGAACTGCTGACAAGAACAAAGAAAACCTCAACTGGCGACATGAGAGGGCAGTTTCAGAATTGTTACAGAAAAATAGAAGTGCTTTCTCCTTGGCAGAACTAATGTTGCATGCCACCACATCGACACAGGGGATACCAGACCCATAAAGCAGCCACCAAGGCGATTACCCCTAGCTTCATATGAGGTCGTTGATGGTATTCTGAAAGAGATGAGGGATTTAGATGTGATAGAGCCATCAGTCAGTCCATGGTCTTCTCCTATTGTTCTTGTTAAAAAGAAAGATGGTTCTATTAGATTTTGTGTTGATTACCACAAACTTAATAATGTGACCAAGAAAGATTTTTACCCACTCCCTAGGATAGACGACACCCTGAATAGCCTAGCAGGTTCACAATGGTTTTCTACTCTAGACATGAAGAGCGGGTATTGGCAGGGCGAGGTGTCCCAGGAAGACAAGGAAAAGGCTACCTTTTGTGTCCAAGGGAAAGGACCCTGGCAATTCAAGGTTATGCCCTTTGGGTTATGCAATGCCCCTGCCACCTTCTAACGACTAATGGAGAAAGTTTTGCTTTAGATATTTATCAGGTGTACCTAGACGACATTGTAGTCACAGGAAGAACTTTTGAAGAGCAACTGGCATGGTTTGATTCTGTTTTTCAGAACGTGACCGTGGCCAATCTGATTTGTTTCCCAAGAAATGCCACCTTTTTCAAAAGAAAATTAATATCTTGGGCCATGTTGTATCAGCCCATGGGATTGGAACAGACCCTGAGAAGACCAGAGCAATAAGAGACCGGCCTCTACCAAATGATAAAACTGAAATTCGAAGTTTTCTGGGCTTATGTGCTTACTACTGTCGATTTGTGCCTGGGTTTGCCACTATCGCCAAACCTCTGCATGAATTGACTGAGGCAAAAAGGAAATTTTGTTGGACCCCAGAGTGCGAAATTGCTTTCAGTAGACTAAAGGAAATTCTGATATCTTCCACAGTACTGGGCTTCCGAGTAAAGAGGGTGAATTTATTCTGGATACTGATGCTAGTGATGTTGGAATCGGGGCTGTGTTATCTCAGATCCAGGATAGAAAAGAGCGGCCATTGGAATACTTCAGTAAGGTGCAACACAATCCCGAGAGGAACTACTGTGTGACACGCAGGGAGCTTTTGGCATTGGTGAAGGCAATTGTACATTTTGATCCATATCTTTATGGCAGACACCTCATCCTAAGAACTGGTTATGCTTTATTATGCTGGGTATTAAATTTCAAGAACCCCGAAGGTCAAATAACCCTGTGGATACAGCAACTGCAAGAATATGACTTTGAAATACACCACAGGCCTGGACGCCTTCACAGCAATGCAGATGCACTCTCCAGGAGACCATGTGAGCCATTATGTCGTCAGTGTGAAAGCCAGGAGGTGAATGTTGGTGTATCGTGGAAAGCAAGGAGGATAAGAAATCAAGGCCCTGTATCTGGTGATGGGACATCTACGTGGGACGAAAAGGACATAAGAAATGATCAGCTAAGTGACCCCACCTTGCATCCAATATTGGAGTGGAAGGAAACTGGGTGGCGACCGAGATGGGAGTAGATATCCAGCCTAGGCATGACAGTCAAGGCATACTGGGCACAGTGGAATTCCCTTGTTATAAAGAATGATGTGCTTTACAGGAATTGGGAAAGTAACGAATGGGAGACAGAGTCATTTACAATTGGTGCTACCAGAGTGCCGAATCCCAGAAGTGCTAAGAGAACTGCACAACACAGTAGCAGGTGGTCAATTCGGTGTAAATAAGACACCTGACAGAGTCCGAATGAGATTCTATTGCCCGCATTGTCGGCAGGATGTTGAGAAGTGGTGCCGTCTGTGTGATGCATGTACTGCAAGGAAGGGTCCGAGGGTTAAGGGACGCAATCCCCTCCAGAAGTACAACGTTGGGGCGCCATTCGAGAGGATGGCAGTTGACATTCTCGGACCCCTACCAATCACTGAGAGGGGAAATAGATACCTTCTGGTTGCACAAGACTATTTCACAAAGTGGCCCGAGGTCATATCGTTGCCAAACCAAGCGGCAGGCACAGTAGTTGATGCTCTTGTCGAGCATGTTTTCTCAACGTTTGGAGTGCCACTGGAGCTTCATTCGGATCAAGGACGAGATTTTAAAGCAACTCTTTTACAAGAAGTAACGAGGATTTTAGGAATGAAAAAAAACCCGAACCACAGCATTACACCCTCAGTCGGATGGAATGGTTGAGAGACTAAATCGTACCCTGGAACAGTATCTGGCTATCTTCGTAGAAGACAATCAGAGGGATTGGGACTCTAGGGTACCCTTATTTTTCCTCGCATATCGCTCGGCGGTCCACGAGCCCACAAGGGCAACACCTTCAAGGATGCTGTTTGGGAAAGAACTCCGCTTACTTGGTGACCTGCTGTTCGGACGTCCAGTGGAGGAAGAAGCAGCCACTCCAGAATATGTTATCGAGTTACGTCAGAAGTTAACTGACATTCATGAGTTTGCCCGGAGGCACCTTAACATTAACAGTGACATAATGAAAACACGATATGACCGAAGAAAACCAGAGGAGACTTTCCAAGAAGGACAGCTGGTATGGTTGTACAACCCTCAAAGGAAGAAGGGATACTGCCCGAAGCTACAGAGATCTTGGGAAGGCCTGTCCAGAATCTTGAAGTGAATAAACTATGCGGTTTACAGGATTTGACGACAGGGCTCTCGGGCAAAGCCTAAGGTTGTCCAAATCGACCGACTGGCGCTGTACGAAGGTCCTGATTCTGTAGAGTCTGTTCGGGACGAACAGACTTAAGGAGGGGGCAGTGTTACGTGCTGCAGCTAGTGCTGACTCAATTGCCCTGCGCTGTAATCGGAGACCCACCTCTCCTTCCCCTCTTCCTGGAACGATGTGCTCGTGGCCTCCTGTTTCCTCTCTTCTGGAAATCCTGTGAATGCCGACAGCGGCGAGAATTGCTGGCGTCACAGATTTGAGTTCAGAGAATTTTGCTGTAGTTATTGTAAATAAAATAAGGAAATTATAATTAATTATTTTATTTGATTACGACCTCCATCCCTTAACGAACTTGGTATAGCCCACTTAATTTCTAGAGAGAGAAATTGTAACAATAGGTTCGCATGTAACGAGCTAATCCTGTCCAATAATACTTCTGGAGTATGTTGTAAGGATTTATCTGCTCCTGAATGCCAGGTGAATTTGTTGTTGTGGGCGAACAACAGTACTATGTCAGGGGCATTGAAATGAAATAATATCACATTTGTTTGAAATACTGATTTCATTTGATTAACCTAATATTGTTTCTTGAATTTATGATGATATAGTGCAATGCCCTGCTCCTATGCAACGAATCGAAATTATTCTATACCTGCGCCTACATAATGGGAAAATGACCCCCCTCCCTGCCTTTCCCATTCCAAACCATATTCTAAATGCACTCTTGAGTAGGGAACCAGTTGCTTTTGTCACAAATTCCAGTTATAAATCAGAAGAAAGTGGCATCCTTATTTAAGGCTTGTAGAATTGCAAAATAATATACAAACAATAAATGACTTCCAGGACGCATTTCGGGCACATTAAAGGCACTCCACTATGTTAATGAGGCGGTGCGGCGCGTGGCATAGCATATCTAAAGAACGTCCCAAACACTCGTTTTCAACGGGCTAATGCCAGACTACATGGAGCTCAGATCGGCCTCATAGCTTTGCAAGGTGTGCAGATTCTTCCTTGGCTGGACCGATCTATGCTAATTGAGAATATGTGGAACACGATTGGACGTCGGTTGAATACTCTCAGACCCCCGAAAATTGAAGACAAACCGTAAACTCTGATCATCAACACATGTTTCACGATGGCCCAGTATGTTATTCGGACAATCATCGAATCGATGCTACATCTGGTTCAGCATTGTCATTTAACATGGAGTTCCCACTAGTCAATCATCATCCTGTATTTTAGGCCACTGAAGCTTTGACTGGATGGAGATTTTTGGACATTCGCCATTGCGATGCAGATGTCTGTCATGGGAAAACAGAACTGAACACAAAAAATGCTTAAATAAAACAAGTAACCTACGAACGAGAATATTAATATATTTATTAGACATCTGCATCGCAATGGCGAGTGTCCAGAAATTTCCATCGAGTCATTCACCCCCATCGCACTATTAATTCAAAGATCACACTGAAGCCTTGTATGTATGAAAAAATGAAATCATTTCTTCGGCACTTTTTTGCTTACCTGTGAGTGAAACTGGGCAATCCTTCATGTGTGGCACTTTTTTCTGTCATTCAGGGTGTTTTCAGTGGCGGCATTTAATCTATTCCCAGAAATTAATAATTTTATTACTTGTGTACACCAGACAGAATGCCTATAAATAAGAGGTAATAAATATATAACCTCTCTTAATATAAAGCAATGATATAGCTCCAGAATTTAATTATTTTTCGTGGTTAAGTAATACACACTGCTTTATGCCGGAAGGGTGAAAAAGGAGCAGCTCACACGCTAGCCTAATCTAAACTAACACTAAACTAGTCAAGCTTATCCGAGATACGAGCCAGAAAACACACGTAAGAAAGTAATTGCCTGCACTTTAAGACACTCTTCACAAATATTAATATTACTGTGTACACGTTTTAAGAAAAGACTAATCGGTATAGTTTTGTTCCGTACATCCATTGTGATTTTCTTTCAGGAAAGTATCGAATTAGTAGTGAATTTCTCAACTTTGTATTTAAGCTACGCTCATCGTTTCAATATTTGCAGCTCAGCTTGATAGGTAAGTTTTTCACGCTATTCGTATGTTACAAACTCCCATTACCGTACAGGAAATTAAAACGTGGCAAGAAGGTTATCGGCAACAGCATTTTGGATCTCATCGCGTGTTCAAAATAATTTGGCTTCTCGGTCTATCTCTGAGGCTGTAAAAAATAAATATACGAAGAATAATGGCACAGTAAATGCAAATAAAAGCAAACTATTATTGTTATTAAGAAAATATGATTATCACAGAGGATTTGTTCTCTAACGAAGAGCACCAATTATATAAACTAACAAATATTCACGCCTCTTTTCATACAAATGGTTACATGCAGTTCTCAATTCTCGCTTAAGAGATATGAATTCTTAATTCAGTTATGTTTTACTTTCATCCATTTCTCAATTATGGAATGAGATTAAAAACAATAATGCGAGAGTTGTAGCGCATTGGCGAACTGTGGGTTTAATCTGATAGCTTTGAATGTCTCAGAAGCCAGTATTCATAGGAAGTGGTATCAACATGCCATATGCTAGAAATCGCGAGTCCGTGACTATACCAGTCATTAAAAAACAAACGTTTTGAGTACTGATTACAGTTACTGAATGTTTAAAATTGTGTTATATTGCGGTTTAAATCAATATATGCCACTGATGGCAGATGTGTAATTAGTACACTCATAGGTTATATTGCAAAAGTTTTGGTTTTGTATCACGTGCAATGTCGCATCCTGGCAAGAACTACTGTACGCAATAATTTGAGCTGATACATGCACACTAAAATTCCGTTAATTTAATCAAATTTAACGCATAGTATGTCGTTTAATATTTATAGTATTTTGTGTTGTACCCTCGGGGTAACATAATCGGTAGCCCAAGGAGGGTACGGATGTAATGAAGTGAAGTTATTTGGACAGCTTTTAACATCGAGGTATTGAGAGCCAATGAGGGTGATTGAGGTGATTATGGAGCAGCGCCGAAATGAAAGGGCGGGAGAAACGGAAGATCCCAGAGAAAACCCGCCGACCGACGGCATCGTCCGGCACGATTCCCACATGCGAGAATCCGGAGTGACCCGGCCGGGGATTGAACCCGGATTGCCTTGTTGGGAGGCAAGCTGGCTAACCGCTCAGCCACCGTGGCCCCAAGGTACAGATCTAGGTAGACCTAGTTATTTTATATGTATACCTTAAAGTCATTGTCTCACTTCGTTATAAGTCGATTATAGGGAAGAATATCAGTTAAACAGTCATAAAAACAAATAATTAATATGTTGATAAATCATGAATATCTATGTCGAACTCTACACAACGTACTGTTTAAGAAGCATTCACCTCATATTCCTGCACAGTTTCGTTTATGGTGTCCTCGTCTTTTAACCACAATTTACGGGATGTGTTAGATTGTGTGTGCATGTGCAATAGCCGAAATATTGAACGACTTGAAGCCTATAAAATACCCCAACCTTCAGATTCAATTGTTTTAGCACAACAAACAGATCTTCTACAGTTCTGTAAGAATAGTTCAGTTCATTATATGCAATTTCCTGATCTCCTATAACCTTGGATACGACCAGTACATTTTGCGCTATAAGCAATTCTTAGAATACAGACGTCATAAAAGACATGAACGTTAAAAGCTACAGACATATCTGTGAGCAGTACGAAATCATATAGTTATAGGTTGTTCACGGTAAAGTGAGCACTTTAGGGGCCATAATTACTTTTTACTTCAGCCATATTTTATCCTTTAACTACCTTTTTAAATAAATATCTTCATGTAAGTAATTAACACAGTCTGTATATCCCTCCGCACTCGGAAGTCAATTCCAAAGCCCATAATAAAATATACTTACTGACCATAATTCTAAATGAGAGAGTTTTCAAAAGTTCTCACTTTAACATGAACAGCTGATACACGAGTATGATTCGCATGTTGGTAATATTGAGGGACATGCGGAGAGTTATTATTCAAGAAAATCTCGAAATAGTTTTGCTATTTACTTTCAAAATAGACTTTTTCCTTTATTTCTTATCCGAAAAAAAATAAACAGTACACTGTATATTCCGTTTCTTTATATTTGTTAGAATAAATGTTTAGTTGTAAGTAAATGAAATGTCACAGGCCTACTACCATAAATGTTTAGTTGTAAGTAAATGAAATGTGACAGGCCTACTACCATAAATGTTTAGTTGTAGGTAAATGAAATGTGACAGGCCTACTACCATAAATGTTTAGTTGTAGGTAAATGAAATGTGACAGGCCTACTACCATAAATGTTTAGTTGTAAGTAAATGAAATGTGACAGGCCTACTACCATAAATGTTTAGTTGTAAGTAAATGAAATGTGACAGGCCTACTACCATAAATGTTTAGTTGTAAGTAAATGAAATGTGACAGGCCTACTACCATAAATGTTTAGTTGTAAGTAAATGAAATGTGACAGGCCTACTACCATAAATGTTTAGTTGTAGGTAAATGAAATGTGACAGGCCTACTACCATAAATGTTTAGTTGTAAGTAAATGAAATGTGACAGGCCTACTACCATAAATGTTTAGTTGTAGGTAAATGAAATGTGACAGGCCTACTACCATAAATGTTTAGTTGTAAGTAAATGAAATGTGACAGGCCTACTACCATAAATGTTTAGTTGTAAGTAAATGAAATGTGACAGGCCTACTACCATAAATGTTTAGTTGTAGGTAAATGAAATGTGACAGGCCTACTACCATAAATGTTTAGCTGTAGGTAAATGATATGTGACAGGCCTACTACCATAAATGTTTAGTTGTAAGTAAATGAAATGTGACAGGCCTACTACCATAAATGTTTAGTTGTAAGTAAATGAAATGTGACAGGCCTACTACCATAAATGTTTAGTTGTAGGTAAATGAAATGTGACAGGCCTACTACCATAAATGTTTAGTTGTAAGTAAATGAAATGTGACAGGCCTACTACCATAAATGTTTAGTTGTAAGTAAATGAAATGTGACAGGCCTACTACCATAAATGTTTAGTTGTAGGTAAATGAAATGTGACAGGCCTACTACCATAAATGTTTAGTTGTAAGTAAATGAAATGTGACAGGCCTACTACCATAAATGTTTAGTTGTAGGTAAATGAAATGTGACAGGCCTACTACCATAAATGTTTAGTTGTAGGTATATGAAATGTGACAGGCCTACTACCATAAATGTTTAGTTGTAAGTAAATGAAATGTGACAGGCCTACTACCATAAATGTTTAGCTGTAAGTAAATGAAATGTGACAGGCCTACTACCATAAATGTTTAGTTGTAAGTAAATGAAATGTGACAGGCCTACTACCATAAATGTTTAGTTGTAAGTAAATTAAATACGACAGGCCTACTACCATAAATGCTGTACTACCCAAGTATCCAAGAAACATGACTTGTAACAGTCGGAATAAGTAAATCGGAAGGAAATTGAATGCTTTCTAAAAAAATAAAATGATGGGATTTATGGTATGAAACGGTTCAGTAAGATTTCACATAATTTAAATTAAAATGTAAATAAACTGAGCGACAAATCCACTACCAAATTGTTTAATTATTCTTAACTTGTTTATGTGTATATTTGTTATCTAAAATGATAAATAAATAAACGCCAACTAATATTAGTTCGTTTTTCATTTTAACAGATGTTTTGTTCACTTTTCCCTCCAATGTCTTTCGTTCGCGCAGTTTCCGGCCACACCCAGATCACAACACAGATGCCTACACGTAAGTCTCCTGCCTGACATACCAGAACAATATTTAGACATTTTTCAGCTCTACAAGTGCACTCATTTATTGTGACTACGGCTGTACGTAAAACTGAGAAATACAGCACATATAGTCCATTCCCGATTGGAAGCTACTTATGAAAATCAACCTTTGAAAAACACTCTAGGCATATCATGTCAACTGTTTTTCAATAACCTGTATTCCACAAATACATAACACTGTGGTTAACTTTAGAGTACTGTATTATTGAATAAATGGACCTTAATATCTTGTATAACTTATAATATTTATTTCTTTTTTAAATATGAATTAACAACAGCGAGTGCAGCGACGTGTTGGCAACGACCGGTAAGAAATAGTTCACAGTTAAAATATTATTTTAACCTCGTTTTTTAGAATACTATTTGTAAATTAAACGGTGCCTATAGAAATACTTATATATTTAAGTAACTCCGATGGAAACATATCTCATTTTTACAGTTTAAAATAACAGCGGAAAATATCGTGAGTAGGTCGTAATGGTACGGTATTGTTTTATCGAGCGAGAAAGTAATTCAAAAACCGTATGCAGGCGAGGCTTGTCGCACTCCTCTTTCTTCGTCTCTTTCACACTCGGGAAATTTCATTTCGCTAGTAAGCAGCGAAATTATAGATGTTTTCAATTATATCATATTTCATACTTATTACAGCAAAATAATGAATTTTGAATTTGTAATTTACACCTGAAAAGATATTTTAATGTTTGAATACGTATTTTAATATAGTTAGATATGATGGCGGAGCAGTTACGTAGTGAAGTTGGCAGACGTGGCGAGCCATGACATGGCGTGTTGCTTTTTGTAAAACGAAACGTAAATTATTCTTACTCTGAAAAATACTTTAAATTAATACACCTCGTTTGTAGACATTGTGTTTTTTAAACCTACCTGGGCAAGTTACGATGTTGTGATAAATTTGTGTTTCCACGGCAGTAATAAATATACTGTGACGCGTGTGTTTCGTTAATCATTGCGTCTGTGGGATGGCGGGCCTTTGTGCATCGTCGTAGATATGCTGGCCCTGCGTGTGCGTGGTTTCGAATATTTGATTAGCACTGTTTATACGTTTTAAATGTGAACTGCTTTTATGACGAAGTTATTTATTTATTTATATCCACGTTTGTTTATTTATCACAATGTTGTAGTACCTTTGCCCTAAGGAGTTTGAAACACAGTCGTTTAACTTAATTTGCTACAATCCCAGAAGAAAAATACTAAGCCCAGCCCGATAAATTTCAATGAACCCAATAAACAGTAAGTAGCAATACATGGAAATATGAGTGGAATAAAAGTTATCGTAGGCTTCTTTGTGTGCATGTTCACCACTACCTTTTAAAGTTTGTATGACAAAAATGAGCAACACGAGTTGCGTGCTTGAATTAAATGTGCCTTTTTCACTGGTTGTTCCTTAGTTTTAATATTTATTCCAACTGCGACCGTCCTTTTAGAGAAATGACCCAACACATATCAATAACTAAAGGATAATTACAATTAGTACAGCCCTTTGCCTCGCCGTTGTAAACGTGTTAAACACAGTCGCGGCAAAATGCTAACGTGCATTACATGTATTGAGCTACGTCGTGGAAAACAAATATGTTAATGTAAAATAACCGTAAGAACTGTCTTCAATTCAGGGATTTTTAAAACGTTATAGAGCTGACCTAAATAATGTCAGATGCCTAAACTGTGAATATTCATACGGAATGGTTTTTAGAATATGACAGAATTCTTTGAAAAGCTGTAAACAGTAAACAACACATTTGACAGGTATAAAAGTAGAAGTCACATTTCAATGTATATTTTTTAAAGTAGAAGTCACATTTCAATGTATATTTTTAGATGTAGCGAAAGCATACAGACATACGTACACACACAATGGAATGTAAACATTGATTGGGACAGCTACTACATGGCAGTAACATGGAAATGTTTGTTTACATTTGGCGGAAGGATACGAAACGGGCCTGCAAATAGATATTTAGAAGGGCTCCGAGGAAGTTGCTTCCAATGGTCACTTAACTCACGAATTTTCTACGTCTCTAAACGTTACAAATATTTCGTATTCATGTCAAAGCTGTTTACTCTCATTTGAGCACTTCTGGATACCAACATTTGAAAAACGTCACTTCATCTACCTGTGTATACTTTAACGGGCACGCTGAGTGTTATGAGCACAGCGAAGTTGGTAACGACGGTATGGAAGTATTTCCAAGTTTTAATGTTGAATTAAAATTTCTATAGGCTATTTCACGGTAAAGTGAGCGCTTTTGAAAGCCCTCTAAACTTTGAATAATAATCAATAAATATAGTTCATTTTAACCTTAGTCATTAACTACCAATTACGGTAGTAGCTACATACTGTGTTTGTTACTTACATGGCAATATTTATTTTAAAAGGTGGTTAAAGGATAGAAAATAGTTGAAAGGAAGAAGTACAAGAATTACTTGCTGTCGGTTCCAATAAATAATATACTTGCCATCCGGTTACGCCTAAATTTAGTAGTGGCATGAGCATAACCAGACGGACTAATCCAGATAGCAACGAATGGATAAAACGTTTGTGGGGTTCATTTAGTAATCAAAACGGAACATCTGAGTATCTTTTGGTTGCTGGTATTCCTCGAGATAATCCGTGGACCACAGAAATTTATACGAAAAATCCAATTCCACAAGTGGGCGAAAGTTTGTTCAGTCAAAATTTTTTCCCGAAATCAAATAAACAAATTAAAAGATTTTCCTGGACCTATGCGAAAGGACGCCCCTTCACATATTCGTACACTTCGAAAAAAAATGGAGTTATTAAACGTCCTGCGACGAATGCATTGCATTCGTATAATAAAATACAATTTCAAGGACCTTATGATTTAATTCCTGTAACTGCTCAAGCCAGAGATTCTGGTTCTAACTCGTTCCCGCAAGCCTATACCAAGTACTACGTGATGAGACGAACTATCAGTAATTCTTATTTTCAATCTATCGAAAAATCTGAGCAAAATGATATAGCCAGTCCCGTCACAATATATTCCAGATTCGTTTGCCGGAGCCGGCCGGCCGCCATGTTGAAAGTTCCCTTTTTCTCCTCAGAATTTCCCTTTTTCCCTCTCAAAACTGACTAGATTTCCCTCCAAATTTCCCTTTCCCCCCCAAAAAAAATTTTACCCTTTAAAAAATTATCGTTTACCCCAGAGCAGGAAAGGAGGATTTGTGACCAAGGGTTAGGAGTGCTCAACTCAGGACCTTTGAACTTTGACCCAAAAAAAAATCAGAAAATGTTCTAACAAAATCCCAAATATCCGTAAATTTCCCAAAATTTATAAAAATGTATGAAAAAATTTATGAGTAAAAATTTGTCTAAAAACTTTTTAAAATTTATATTAAAAACTTATATTTCTGGAGGTTACCCATACAAATAACCCATTCCACCATCTTTATAGGTGAAGCCATTCACCATTTTAGTAGGTGCGGCCAGTAGTCATGTTGGTCGGTGCAGACCGCCATCTTGGTAGGCATACGCCATCTTGTTAGGTACAGTACTACATGTTTGTTTTTTGATTGCCATTGTTTTTAGAGTTTGTCTCTCACCTTCGTTCGGCTGCCATATTAGATTTTATATGTTTTTACCGCCTATGTACCCCCAGGTTGCAGCCATATTTAAAAAAAAATGTTTTTTTTTTTCAATATAAATACTTGCATTAAAGAATAAAATATAAATAAATAAATGCGACAGTTTACGTACTTTGCAGGAATGGTCAATTTCACCATTCGGTATAGGCCGATAGAAGGCGGTATATTCGACAAATTAATGCCACATATTTGTTGAAAAAAATAATCCAATAAAAAGGGTGCCGACAGCAACACCCATAAATTAACAACATAAACAGATATGGCTGCCATCTGGTGATGAAAACATACGAAATCTAATATGGCAGCCGAACGAAAGTGAGAGACAAAATCCAAAATGAATCAAAATCGAAAAAAACCAACATGGAGGACTGTACATAGCAAGATGGCGGATTCTTACCAATATGGCGGACTGCACCGACCAACATGGCTGCCAGCCACACCTACCAAGATGGCAGATGGCTGCATCTACCAAGATGGGGAATGGGTAATCGGTATGGGGTTACCTCCAGAAATTTAAGTTTTTAAAACAAATTTTGAAAGATTTTTAGTATTCATTTTTAGCTAATAAATTTTTTAAATACATTTTTTATAATTTGCTGGGATTTTTTTTGGATATTTTCGATTTTTTTTTTAATTTTCGGATTATTTTTAGTTTTTTGGGTCAAAGATCAAGGTCAAAGGTCCTGAACACAGCTCTCCTGACCCTGGGTCACAAATTCGCCTCTCGTGAGTCCGCCTGCCCTGACTCTGGGACACAAATCCTCCTCTCCTGCTCTGGGGAAAATCAGAATTCTTTTAAGGAAAATGGGGAAAATTTTTAGGATAAAAGAAAGATTGAGGGAAATTTAGTCGATTTTAAGGGGGAAAATGGGATATTATGAGGGGGGAAAAGGGAAATGACAACATGGCGGCCGGGCGGTTCTTGCTCCGAATACGGAATTCGTTGTGGCAGGACCGGCTACATCATTCTACTCATCTGCCATCGCATTCACCAGAGACGACGGATGCACCAATGCAAAAATACAACCTTCTTTGCATTTCGTAATTCATCCGGTCAGAACAAATGATCTCGCATCACCAAATAATTTTGTCGACCGTTGTGGTTTTACACGCGTTCCAACAGAAATAATAATCCATCAGGACGCAGAAAGTATCTCCAGTAGAAATGCCATCAAACCACATCTCGATCGGGTGTATGGTTTACATCAATGGATAGAACCGATGGAATATCATGTAAATGAATATTAGAAAAGATATCAAAATCAAGACGGTGCATTAGTGATGGCAGATTTCAAGCTAACTCCAACACGAACGGAATCTCATTCTGAAGGGCGAAAAATTATAGTTAGTGATAGAATAAGATTTGCACAAGTAATAAAATGCTTGAATGGCGACAGTTTTTTTAATCACCTTAGTTGCTGGATGCAGGTGCTCCTCGTTTAGCTCGATTCACTTTATTGATGGCACGGATTCTGCCTCACTCGCGAGGTCCACACTGACGTTTCGAAGGAAACTTACGATCGCCCATCCGTGGATACAGTACCCACACCAGTCGTAGATTCTAGTCCGTATTTCACGTCCAGGCCCGCAGCACTGACAGCAGGATGGCAATTACCAGCGTCTGAAAAAAATCGACGAATTCTTTGCTAGCTCCCCCATCCGCAACTCTCGCATAGAACGTAATTCTTGCTTCTTCGTTCGCTCGATCGTGTCGTTGAGCAACTCGATCGTCCACGTCGATAGGGTCTCTCGGTTGTCCAAGTCGTTGCCAGGACCAAGCTATTTATATCCCGGTAACTCCCAGCCGTAATGTCTGTCGTCGCTACGACGAGTTGGACGCATACTGATAAAAGCTATCAAATAATTTCTTATCTTGACCTTTGGACTACTGATAATTCCCCGTCCGAGCAGCATTATACAACTATGAATGATGGAGGGAAATGAATTCCCACTAGTGGCACATCCGCGCAAGCAAACAGCATTAAATGCAAATGGGACACATGTCGGGCTGTGACGATACTGTACGGTAACTTTCGTAGTACTCTCGCGATTCGTTTGTGGTAATATTTTTTTTTTGCAAATGAGCATAGTTTTAAGTGTACACTATTTTACCCATGTTATTTTTGTTGCCTCTGTAACCGTAATAAATATTCACTCATTATACAGAATGTATCTAAATTCCCACTACACAATGTTAGGGCTTGTAATGGGGGACCAAGATGGTTACGTTTGACATAGGAACTAATGAGCGGAAAAGCACAGTTTCCCCGCGACAAACATAACACCACCACATCACATGTTGACCTCTCCCACGTCTACAACACACTGTACGTTGTTTTTCTTCAGGGTCCACTTACAAGAAGGGCTCGATGTGACGACCAGCGATGCCTACACAAACACGGTGCCTACGTACCATGTTCTGGTACACACGATCACCAATACCTGGAAATCCAAGATCCGCCTCAGCCATAACCAGCGCCAGCGGGTCTTCCTCTGATTCCACAGGGGTCTCGTGAATCAAGCCCTTCATGTGGCCCCACAGGAAGTAGTCTAGCAGAATCAAGCCAGGTGAACGTGCAGGCCAAGCAATCGGCGTACCTTGGACTTCCATTTATTGGTGATCGTGTGTATTGTAAGTTGACCCAGTAGAAAAACAAAGTACAGTGTGTTGCAGACGTGGGAGAGGTCAATATGTGATGTGGTGGTGTTTTGTGTGTGGCGGGGAATCGGTATGTTTCCGCACCTATGTTCCTATGCAACATGTAACAGGCTTGGTCCCCAATACAGGCCCTTACAGTGTGTATTGGGAATTTAGACACATTCTGTATGTTCTTTTTCACTCTCACATGAGAAAATACAAAATGAAATCCGTCCATTCTGGTCTCGGTTGAATGGATTGAGATATTTGGACGGCTCTTAACATCTAGGTCTTGAGAGCCATAGAGGGTTAAATGCGGTGAGAATGGAGCAGCGCCGGAATGCAATGGCTTGGGAAACGGGATGTCCCCGAGAAAAACCCGCCGACCAATGGCCTCGTCCGGCAAGATTCCCACTTGCGAAAATCCGGGAGTGACCCAGCCGGTGATTGAACCCAGTTCTCGCCTCCCAGTGGGAGGCGAGAAATTAACCGCCCAGCCAACACGGCCCCTATATTCTGGTTTCTGAAGTTCTGTAAAGAAGTCTTGTATGTAATGTCAAGGATTGAATTTTAATATAAAACCTTAATAGTAAGTAATAAAGAAATATAAATGAATACAAGATGGTAGGGGTACCATCGTTTTAAGAATGCTGCGGGTTATCTCACGACAGACATTTTCACGATATATATTACCGACGTGAGGCGCGCGAGTGGGACACAAACCGGTTGGCAAATAAAACAAGAAGCTGACAATGTCTGTAGATACTGAGCTACTTTAGTGCAAGGGAAAGAGAGGGAGAAAATGAAAACATAGTACACGTCGCGAGTTTACAGATTTTATTCAGAACTTACAGACAGTACAGGAGCACAACTGTTCTGCTCGACTGGTGGCTAGAAACTGGCTGCCAGCTGCTCTCTTTGCAGCAACGAGTCTCTAGCCAGGAAATACCCGTCTGCTTAAAGATGCTTGTGCGTGCTCACGCACACATACACCTTGTGTCGAAACAGTCCATTAGTGCTCTCACCACAGTCCATTAACACTCTGTGCCACACCATCAGCTTAAGCTCACTTACCCAGTGGCCGTGATGACGTGCCACCACATCACCCCCTGTTAGTGATGGACCCACATCACGAAAAACTACCCTGGAAGCGGTCGAGAAAGCGGACGTGTTGACCGGACCACGTAGCTGGTGGAAGAGGCAGAGGTTTCCTGTCTGTAACCTGAGGAGGTGTAGCTGTCCCCAGTTCGGTGATTGGGATGGGAGTGGGAAGATCGTCGGCCAGATCTTCATTTGTGGTGTATGCCGGTTTGAGGCCATCAATAGAGACTGTGATCTGTCGGCCATTCATCTGGAGGGTTACAGTCTTAGATGCCCTATGCAGTACTGGGAAGAGGCCTTCACATGGAGGCTGAACACCTTTGGCACCTCGCGATGGATGAAGACTTCTGTTGTTGATGCTAGGTCCTTAAAGACAAGCAGCTTTGATTCAACATGAGGTGAGCCACCAACAGGTCGGAGTTCACTGAAGTGCTGCCATAACTCTTTGATAAGACCTGTGGCATCCATATCTTGAAAACTGGGATGAGCTACCAGGAATTCTCCAGGCAGCCGCAGCGGTTGCCCACACACCATACCAGCAGAAAATGCATGCAAGTCCTCTCTCCAGGCTGCTCTGAGATTCCCAAGATAATGGTGGGCAAAATGTCTACCCAGTGCTCTATCATGTGGCAATGTATGGCCACCTTGAGCTGCCGATGCATTCGCTCGACCATGCCATTAGCAGCAGGATGGAATGCTGTGGTCCTCAAACGAGTCATGCATGTCATGTTGCTGAGAGTTCTGAAAAGTGTGGACTCGAACTGCCTAACCTGATCAGTTGTGATATGTAGTGGTGTACTAAAGCGAGCTATCCAGGTGGTGTAGAATGCTCGGGCCACAATTGGGGCTTCGATGTTCTCCATAGGCACTGCTTATGGCCACCTGGTGAAGCGATCAATGATCGTCATGCAATAGCAGAAGCATTGTGAAACTGGCATGGGACCAACCAGATCTACATGGACATGGTCGAAACGATCAGAGGGTGGCAGGAATGAGCCAACTGGTGATGAGATATGCAGATAAATTTTTGCACACTGACAGGAAAGGCAGGAACGTGTCCATCGCCGGCAGCCAGACTTAACTGAAGGCCATGCAAAGCGTTAAGTAACGAACCTGGTAGTAGCTTTGATGCCTGGGTGCACCAGCTGGTGAATCACATTGAATGCTGTCCGGCGAGAGGGTGCAGTGATGCATGGTCGCGCGGTCGGGGTGGAGACATCGCAGTAGATCTCGAATGGTGACTCTTGTAGACTTAACTTCCTTAGCTACAGGCGAGAATCCTTCTACAGGAATTGCTTTAATTCTTCATCCACTGCCTGTTAAGCAGCAAGAGCCTGGTAATCGAGTGCAGCAGTGACAGCATCAACCTTGGATAAGGTGTCATCGACAACATTTGCTGAACCTGCAATGTGCCAAATGTTGGTCGTGAATTGGCTAATGAAGTCCAAATGGCTGGACCGATGGGGTGAGCACTTGTCTGGATTATGTGAAAATGCGAAAATGAGAGCCTTGTGGTCTGTAAAAACAATGAAGTCTCTCCCATCGACCATATGGCGAAATTGGCGAATTCCAGAATAGATGGCGAGAAGCTCCCGATCATAAGCCCAATATTTCTGCTGAGCAGGGTTGAGCTTCTTCGAGAAGAAGGCTAAGGGCTGCCAACCTCCTGGTACATGCTGCTGGAGCACTGCCCCGATGGCGAAGTCCAAGGCATCTGTCATCATTGCAAAGGAGGTGGTCGGGATGGGATGAGCCAGGAGGGCAGCATTAGCAAGGCTGGTCTTGTATTCGTCAAATGCCTTTTCACTGGCAGGTGGCCACGTCAGTATAACACAGCACTTCAAGTCACCTTTAAGAATTTCTTGCAAGGGAACCTGTGACACAGCAGCATTTGGGCTGAAGCAACGATAGAAATTAAGCATGCCAGTAAATTTACGCAGCTGTTTCGCAGTTGTTGGTCTGCTGTAGTGCAGGATAGCATACACATTTTCTGGGAGAGACTTAATGCCATCAACAGAGATGCTGTGCCCTAAGAATGTCACTCGTGGTTCCCCGAATACACAGTTGGAAGGGTTGATAGGTAGACCGTACATACTGAGGCTTTTGAAGAGCTCCTCCAGATGCTGCTCATGTTCTGCTTCATTACACGAAGCTACTAGGATGTCGTCCAGGTAGGATACACAAAATTTTAGGCCTCTGAGAACTTCATCTACGAATCTCTGAAATGTCTGTGCGGCTTGCGAAGCCCAAAAGACATGAACGGAAATTCATAGTGATTGCTGTCTTGTGGATATCTGCCTCGGCAAAAGGAATATGACTATAGTTCTTGACAAGGTCAATAACTGCAAATATAGCTTTGCCATGGAGAGTGTGGGAGAAGTCCTGGATGTGTGGAATGGGATATCTGTCTGGAAATGTACGAGCATTGAGCATACGGTAGACCCCACAAGGCCTCCATTCCTCGCCTTTCTTGGGTACAATGTGCCGGGGCGAAGACTATGAGCTGTCAGAAGGCCAAGCTGTCCCAAGCTTGAGCATATCTTCGAATTATTTCTTCATAATTCGCAGCTTGTCTGGAGCCAAACGTCATGGCCTACTGTGCTCGGGTTGCCCAGTGGTGGTATTGATGTAGTGAACTGTGGTTTGCTACACAGACTGCAATGTGCCAGATGGGCGAGTGATGGTAGAATACATTTTGAGCAAATCAGAGCCGCGAACTGACTGATACTGCTGATATCATACATGGCCTTGCGGCAGTCGGTGGCCAAATATGTCTTGCTGTCCACAAGGTTCTGGTTTCTGATGTCCATCAGGAGACTGTAATGGTGGAGGAAATTTGCTCCAATAATCGGATTAGTCACATCAGCTATTTCAAAACGCTAAACCTCCTCTGAGTCCGAAGTCGAGCGCTAATGTCACAAAGCCATGCGTTCTGATAGTTGAGCCATTTGCTGCAAACAGAGAGTAGTTAGACTTTGGACGCCGGCCTGGTAACCGAGTACATGGAAAAACAAAAATGTCCGCACCTGTGTCAACTAGGAACTGTATTTTCATCACCGAAGCGCAGATGGTACCAACAGGCTCCAGGTAAACTCCTGCTGCGGGAATACTGGTGGCATGATGCTGATGGAGAATGGTCCCGACTACCATCACGTCGACCATAAGCTGCAACTGCTGTGATCTCCTGTCGTAATGCTGTAGTCACTTCACCAAATTTGGAGGTCATAAAGCATCGACATTTTTTCGAACATGGCCTCAGGTGAGGTGGATTCTTCCACTTGTAGCCTCGGATTGGTGTCCGCAATGGTATCTGCGAGATCAGCGAGAGAATAAAGGGTTGAACTTACTTGGGTTGCCAGGATCGCTTGAGTCGGTGGTGGAAGGCGTCTTAGCCACGACGACTTGAAGAGGTCATCGGGGATAGATGTCCCTGCTAGTTTTCGGAGGTGCTGTAGGAACTGCGAGGGCTTTCGGTCGCTGATCTCTTCATGTTCTAGCAGCTGTTTTGTTTTATTTTCTTGCGAGGCACTCGGTCGTTTAATAAGCTCTGTTTTGAGTTTAGTGTATTTGTCCTAGGCTGGCGGCCGAATCAGAATGTCACACACTTCAGTAGCATATTTACAGTCTAGGTTGCCTGCCACAAAATAAAACTTCGTCTCGTTGGAAGTTATTCCAGCAAGTGCGAACTGATTTTCCACCTGTGCGAACCACATTTCTGGGTCAAGGGCCCAGAAAAGCGGTATCCGAACAGCTACGCGATCGATGGAGACAGTTGACGATGGAGGGTCGGACATGACTGCAACTGTGTTCCAAGACCGACTGTAAAACTACCACGGGAGCAGTTGCGATGGTTCGCGGGAACCCGAAACGAATGAACCGATAGTGTCCCGGAATCACTTTACTCCTTCTACCCACTTTTGCACCTATTCATAGTAGTTTCACGTGGCGCGGAAGATAGATTCGGTATGTGACGGATCGCAGGAGCGTGGGCGGCGCGGATAGCCGCGCTGCTGCAGGACACTTGAGATTGCATCGGCGCGCGGAGATACTTGAGGGCGGAAAACGAACGTGTTGCGGAAGTTGGTAGCTCCCTTAAACTCGCGAGCACGACAGACCGCGGGAATACGGCGCGGCGATGGCGAGGCGCGGGCGGAGTCCCTCGCCCGACGTGACGTGGGCTGAAGAAGCCCTGCTCGCGGACGCTTGTCTTCCGTCGCGGCAGGCTGTTCGGCACGGCGCGCTGTTTGCTACCTCCAGCGACGCGGCGGTATGTCACGATCCCGGCATCCCTGCTTGCCTTGATCACGTCGGGGTCACCACTGCAGCTACCGAGCTACTTTAGTGCAAGTGCAAGCGATGCAAGTGTGTACAGATTTTATTCAGAACTTACAAACAGTACACAAGCCTAACTGTTCTGCTCCACTGGCGGCTAGGAGCTGGCTGCCAGCTGTTTTTTTTTTTTTCGCGACGAACCTCGGGCCAGGAAATACCCCGTCGGCTTAAAGATGCTTGTGCTTGCACATGCACACACGCCCCTTGTGGCGAAACAGTCCATTAGAGCTCTCTCCATAGTCATTAGCACTCTGTTCCGCGCTATCAGCTTACGATCACCATCCCAAAGACATTCCTCCCCCGCGGCGATAGAAATCTCACTAACGAGGCACGACCAGCCAGATAAGTTGCCAAAAATAAAATAAAAAATATACGATCGTTGCAGCGAGAGAAGTAATGACACGGCTCGCTGTTGACGCAGCTGTCTGCCGGGAAAGTCCGCCGACCGCTGCAACTTGAAAATCCTTGGTGCATGATTTATAACCTTCTACTGTGCGGGAAGATGAACAGCCCGTAATGCTGTGTACAGTCCGCTCACGCAATAGTGACCCTTCTGCCAGTGACAGCGATCTAGGCTCAGCAGTTGACTCTTTTTACATATTCTTAGATGCCGGAAAGGTAGCGTGAAAAAAAAAAAAAAAATTTGAGCCCAGAGTACACTTCATTACAGGCTGTTCACGGTAAAGTGAGCACTTTTGAAGCCCTAGTTGCTGTTTACTTCCAACCATTTTTAATCCATTAACCACCTTTTTAAAAATAAATATTGCCATGTAGGCCATAAACACGGTATGCATATTCCACCGCATTCGGAAGTTAACGCCTAAGGCTGCAATACAATATATGTATTAACTGTTATTCCAAGTGAGAGTGCATTCAAAAGTGCTCACTTTATACTGTGAATAGCCTATACTATATATATACACCTCGGCTGTTGTCATACCTCGATTGACTGCTGGTGCCGTTTCCGCGTTTGACCAAGCGACTCAAGATTCCGTAACTCCGACACTGTACCTTCGTGATTCGTGCGCAGACAGTTCACAGGGACCAGGAAAATGCTTCAGCCAATCAGAAAAACTTGACAACTCCATATAGATTTAAAATTTATCTTGTCTCGAAATTTTTTCGCTGAAGAATAATTGCCTCTTCGGACGGGCAGTGACTAGGGGCTGGCATATTTCGGGAGTTCATTTTAGGACAAGCCAGACTTACATGTGTGTATTTCTGTTATGTTTGCAATTGGATCACAGTATATTGGACACGCCCGCTTGAACTCTGAGCCAATAACAGGCCAGTAGATATAAAATGCGTAGCCTGGCCCACCCCCACTTTTTCCGGTAGTTTCTACCAAAAGTATCAGAAAAAAATAACATTAACTATATCCCGTTATTTTTAACGAAAGTGCAAGAAAAAAATTAAAAACCCAAAATCAGAAATTTGATGAAAAACTATCAAAATAAAGCAAATTTAAGCTAAAATCAAGTAAATTTCTCGTTTTCAAGCTGCTTTTCCATGTTTCTAGAAACGACAATCTTCAATTTAAAAAAAAAAACAATTTAAGCCCAAAATCAAACAAATTTTCCAATATTTCACAAAATGGTATTGTGAAACCTTCATACTGTAAAACAAGCAATTTTAATCGAAAATCAAGCAATTTTATCCAAAAATCAAGCAAATTTACCATTTTTCCAAAATAGGCATTAGGATTTTTCATTCTCTAAAACAAAGAAATTTAAGCTACAAGCAACATAAGCCAAAATATAATGAAATATTAAAAAGGTGATTGATAGATTAAAAATAACAGAATATTCACATTTTTAAGAGCATTCTTAATCACGTATAGTTTTCTTTCCATTTTTCATCTCTTTTAAATATTTATTTCTGGTAAAGTAATATTATATTTAACATTTAGAATACAATTAATTTTTTCCCCAAATTTAGATGTAGCAGCATAATATTTATTTATTCTAGGTCAAATGAATTGTTCAACTTGTTGAGCAGATTCCATTTCTGTGTTTATTTAAAAGGAAAAAAATTGAATAGTAAAAAAATATATATTTTAATTCTAATTTTATTATACTTAATTTAATTTTAATTTTAAATGTATTATTTTAATTGTATTATTTCTATTTTTATTTTACTTTTATTATTATTTTAATTTTCATTTTATTATTATTTTAATTTTAATTTTAATTAAAATGACTTTATTGTTATTACTTTTTCCTTTTAAATAAACACAAAAATGGATTCACTGCTCAACAATGAAATAGAAAATAATACCATATCTAAGCTATGTAAAAAGTGTGACGAAGTATGAAACATAGAAAATTTCATTTCTTTTAAATATTTGTGCGTATAAATACTAAATCACACAATGTGTCATTAGATATTCTAAATGAAATTCAACATAATAATTTCGCAACAAAAACATGTAAAGTATGTAATGAAAATAAACATAAAATTATTTTCAGTTCAGATAAGAAATAAGGACAAACTTAGAACAATATATAAGAATTGTATTAGTGAATATAATAAGAATTATCACCTTAAAAAGAAATTTACTGAATTTAAAGAGAAGGGACACCTTTAAACACACAGCCAAATGTAAGTTACACAGTTAAAACGATTTCGCTTATTGTCAATAATTTAAACATTATATAGATTTAATTTTCTAATAAATTTACTATTTTTATAGTTCTTCATTGTCTATATAATATTTAAAAGCTTTATAAATGTCTTTCTTTATAAATAAATAATCAAAAATGTCAGCAAACAATCTTGCAGTTGAGTTGGGTGAGAAGCTAGTGTAGGAGCTAAGAATTATAGGTAGAGATTTAAAATATAGATATTGGCATATTCTAAGGGAAGATGATTTAATTACAGCTATTATGCCATTTATTATAAATGAAGAAAGAAAAAGGAACTTTGCAAATTTACCATTTTACTGTTTCGATATCGAACAACTATATTGAAAAGATAGACGTGAATTAAAAGAAACATTTTCATTCTCTAATAATTTATTTGTTAAGCCTAGAAATTAAAGTAAGAGGATATCTGAATGGACAACAAAGAACAATTTTTGAAATTTACCTTTGGCTGATACAAATATCAATTAATTACACCCCAAAGACAAAAAAGAATTAAAATAAATATTTCCATTCTCTAATCATTTATTTGTTAACAGAAGAAATAAAATAACCAATAAAATTACAGAGTTAATAAAGCTTTTAAAGGTAGAATATCAATTTATAACATTGAGAATTCCTTTAATTTAGTACAGCCTAATCATTTTTTAACTTCAGTAAAAAATAAGGTATTTGAGATAATACGCAATAATCTTACAAATTTAGAGGGATGGAAACCAATATTAAATTATATACCAATTGCCATAAGCAAGAGAATAATCAAGTAGAATAATTTACATTTAAATCACCCAACTATACAATATTTAATGAAGGAGATATTAAAAGGATTTTAAAATTCATAATACAAGAAATAATTACACAATTATCACAGTTTCAAAGAAGAGGTTCAGGATGGACTTTAGATAGAGTAATCGGAATACAATTAGCTATAAATACGTATAATCCATTTAATGGTGCATCATATATTGCACTACCAGAAGCTAGTAAGAATAAAAAGCATGCATTAATGTGAAAAATGTAGACCAGAAATGTTTTCTTTCTGCAATAAAGTCCGTATTGTTTCCAGTAAAGAAAAATTCAGACAGAGTATCTAAATATAAAAACGTGGGGCTTAATATTGACAAAGCATTATATAAATGAGTAAATCCAATTAAAATTGACAATATACCAAGAATAGAAAATCAAATTGACTTCTCTGTAAATGTATATTCTTTAGATGACAAGTTCAATGTATATCCATTAAATCTTACAAAAAATAAAAAGGAAGAACACGTTAATTTACTTTATTTCAAAATTGACACAAACTCACATTACTGTTGGATTAAAGATTTATCGAAGTTGCTTTCTGCACAAAAAAATAATAATAAAAGCAAAACTTACATATGTGATATGTGCCTTCATTTCTTTTATTCTCAAGAGAAACTAAATAAAAATACAGAAGACTGTTCTAGACATGATTCGGTAAGAATTACTTTACCATTTAAATTTTAAAAATATTAAACATACAATGAAAGTTTCTTTTGCTATATATATATATATATATATATATATATATATATATATATATATATATATATATATATATATATATATATATATATATAATATATATAATTATGAATCACTTCAAAATTAAATATCAACAGCTAAGTCAAATTCAAAGGAAATAAATCAATTTAAATTAATCAAATATACCCAATTTTAACCGAAGATGATATCGATAATGGTCTTTGTACGGAAATACTTAAAGAAAGTTATAAACATACTGTTGGAAAAATAAATAACATTGATTTAAAGTTGAATGACGAATCATACACAATGAAATATCAATTACACGAAGCATCTGGTGCTATTATATTGTATCTAGTTATGGCGATTATAAGCCTCCAGTAGTATATCGAGGCCCAAACGCGCATAAGATGTTTATACAATCAATAAAAAGGGAAATAAATTAAATTGGACAAATATATTCGCAAATTAAACCAATTCGTCCACTGACAAAATAAGAAAATGCCGCTTATTATAAATCTAAGTAATGTGCTATATTCGAATGTGAATATACGGAGGACACTAAAAAAGTACTTCATCATGATCATATAACTGGGAAATTCATTAATCCTGTATTTAATAATTGTTATCTACAATTAAAATTACCCGATTTTGGTCCAATTTATTTCCATAATTTAGCTGGGTATGATGCTCATTTATTTATTAACGAGTTAGGATATGATGATAAAAATATAGATTTAATTGCGAATAATGAAGAAAATTTTATAAGTTTTGGAAAAAATACAGAAAATTAAAAAATTAATTTGATAGACACATTTAAATTTATAGCCAGTAGTTTAAATTAATTATTATCTAACTTAACCAAAAATCAAATGAAACATGCACAAAAACATTTTCCAAATGATCAAGTATATTTAGTAATTAGGAAAGGTGTTTATCCATACGATTATATGGATAGTGGGAAGAAATCTGAAGAAACAGTACTTCAACCAAAAGTGAATTTTTATGATAAATCTAATGATTCTGATATAACTGACGATGAATATGATCATGCAAAACTTGTATGGACTCAATTTAATGTAAAAAACCTTGGTGAATACCACGACTTATATTTAAAAAGTGATGTGTTACTATTAGCTGATATATTCGAAAATTTTAGAAATACATGTATAAATGCATATGACTTCGATCATGCATGGTACTTTACAGTACCAGGGCTATCTTGGGATGGAATATTAAAAATTACTAAAAAGCCATTGGATATATTACACAATTACGATATGATTTCAATGGTAGAAAAAGGAATTAGAGGTGGAATATCGCAATGTTGTTAGTGATATGTTAAAGCCAATAACAAATAATTATAATATTTTAATCCAGATCAAGGGTCCAACTATTTAGCATGTCTCGGTGTTTATAACTTATATGGTTAAGCAATGTCACAATATTTGCAATATGATGGTTTCGGCTGGGTTTATTATACATTATCTGATTTAGATTACTGGAGTGAAATAATATTATATTTGGTGGATGATTCTGAGTATAGTTATATATAAGAAGTTGATTTAGAATATCCACAAGATCTACACAATTCACATAAAGAGCTAACATTTTGTCCAGAAAATAAGGTAGTTCCAGGAACAAATCAATCCAAATTGTTAACAACTTTACTTAATAAACCAAAGCATGAACTACAATATCGTAATTTAAAACAGTGTCTAAAAAATCGTTTAAAACTTACTCAAATACATAGAATACTGACGTTTGATCAGTCCGATTGGCTGAAAAAGTATTTAGATTTAAATGCATCAATGACAACAAATGCAAAAAAATGACTTTGAAAAAGATTTTTATAAGCTGATGAATAATTCTGTTTTTGGAAAAACAATGGAAATTATAAGAAACAGAGTAGACACTATATTTATATCAGATGCAGAAAAATTAAAAAAATTAGTAGCAAAACCAAATTTCAAAAGCAGTACTATATTTAATGAGAATCTTGTGGCCATACACATGAATAAAACTCATGTAAAATTTAATAGGCCTATTTATGTTGGCATGTCAATTTTAAACATATCAAAAGAATTGATGTACGACTTTAATTATAAAATAATGAAACCAAAATATGGTTATAAAATAGAAATGTGCTATTAAGACACAGATTCGTACATTTATAACATAAAAACTGAAGATTTTTACAACGACATGAAAACAATGATAGGAAAATTTGATACAAATTATTATTCAAATCACAATATCTATAACATGCCACAAATAAATAAGAATGTTATAGGTAAGATGAAAGACGAATGTAATGGGAAAATAATGAAAGAATTTGTTGGTTTAAGAGCAAAAATGTATGCATATAGAGTTGATAATAAAGAAAATAAAAGATAAAAAGGAGTAAATAAGTGTGTTGTTAACAATATAGTTAAATTTGCGGACTATAAGAATTGTTTGTTTAGAGAGAAAATAGAATATAGAACAATTAATTTAATAAGAAGCAAAACACAGAATCAATATCGATACCAGAACCATCAAAATCAATCAATTTACCATTTACACCACTAATTTCTAAAACAATGTGATTACACCACTCATTATTTTCTCTATAAAAATCGGATATGGTAGTTCATAACTAACATAATCTCTGAAGTCAAACATACTTCTTGGTGGAAGACGAGCAATTATGTAGGTTTCTAAATGATTAGATTCATCATATTTTATAACCATTCCATAGCCTAAATTACAATGAAGATTTATTGCTTTTAATGAATTGAAATTAGGTAGTTTAGTACCTACAACAACTTTGTCTTTTTCAATAATCATATTTCTCTCAAAATCAAGCATATCAAATAATTGGTCATCAAATTTAATATCCAAGTTAGATTGAACCAAAACTCTGTTTTTCACATTGTCTGATGTCAGTTCAATATTATTTGTTGAAAATGGGTCAATCGAATTTATAGTTTCTTTAAAAATTCAATATCGTATTGACCTCTAGGAATGGTTATAACTTTGTTTTTATCAACCACAGCACTCAATTTTTCAATTGTCATTATAGTATTATTGTTTATATTTGGAGTCAAGAATTTTGTATGAAAACTAACCACTGCAACATATATATCTTGATGAATTATATCATAGTGAAGCTTCTTCCTTACAATGGAACTGTTATTTGTTAACTTAAATAATGTATTGTACATTTATTACAAAAAATATCATATTAAAAGAAAAAAATTCGATTGGGGTGTTGGTGTTTTAGTTTCCGAAGGAGATAATAAGAAAAAAAAGAATGACGAACTTTTGCCTGACAATATGAGAGCAATTATCACCGGGCCCAGTAATTTGATAAGATGAATTTAATGATAAATTTTATTTATAAGCCAGGATGGCTAAATTGTAATAATGTGTGTTTTCTCAAAATGTTTAAATCAACCAAAATATATTCAGTTACAAAATTACTTTGATGTCTTATCCAAATGAGTTAAAGAAAAAATGGCATTTTTTAAATAATAATGATGGAATGATTCCTTTAGATCAGCGTGAAGACAAATCTATAATTGTATTTGACAATTTTATTTTAGAAAACCAATATGTAAACTGCGAATTATTTACTATTGGATGGCATAAAAATATTGATGTATTTTATTTGGCACAAACTTATTCGAAAGTACCTAAACAATTAGTAAGGGATAAAGCGAACTTTTTATGCATATTTCTACAAGATTATATACATTTAAGTCATATTCATAGTAATTTTGTTTGTGGAGGTATGACTTTCGATAAATTCAAAGAGCTTTGTGCAAATCACTGGGACAAAGATTTTAGTTTTATCACAATAGATTTGAGCAGAATAATGTGGGAAGAGAAGTACAGAAATAAAATAAAGAATTTCATATTCTAACTCTGTCTTGTGAATTGTATATGAGAATCATTTATCTACTCCAGCGAAAGCACGCGATCTTACTAGCAGCAATAAAAAAGCAAACCTGATGTGCGCTCTGCATGACATGAGTTTTCCTTGTCAGCGACAACAGCAAGCTCTCTCCACGACAGGATGTATGTTATTACAGCTGTGTCGCTATTTAGCAGCCACGGGCTGAATACTCTGCACAACTCTTGATAACAGGCTTCCCAAATGGTATTCTCAAACTCCAGCAAAAAATTCTCTCCATACTACACTTGTAGTATAACATATGTATACACTGGAGTGTTCTCATATAGTGAATGGTGCCTCACTATATGAAAAGGGGTACCATAAGAAAAAAAAACTCTTCACTTCTCCACTGTCCAGCCCATGGTGAAGTGAGGGGTTTCTCCTAATGGAGTTTTTATGGTGCTATGTAAGGCTGGAAAATTGAGTTACTGGTGAGGTATTAACTTACTCGTAAACTAAAAAAAGCAGGTCCCTGGTGCAGCATTAAGTTGCTTGAAAACTTTTTGAAATTTTTAAAAATAAAAAGCTCACCATAGGAGAAATGTGTGTTGAACGAACTATGAACGAACGAACAAACAAACGAACGATGACTGAACAATGAACAAACAATATGAACAATGAATGATGAATGAACAATGAACAAATGATGAACAAGTGTTGAACGCATGTTATAAATGTTAAATGAACATTAAATAAATTCTGAAACACAATTTTATGTTGCATTTGAAATAATTAATTACATAAAAATATTTTATTTCACAAAAGATTTAAATTTACAAAACATCTGTTTTATTAATCCAAGAGTTATGCGAATTATCAAGACCTAACAATTTTACATAGAATTTATCATCTTTAGTTTTTAAGACTCTTTCAATGAAATATTCATTTGGATAGTCGGTTTTCAATATTTTGTATTCATAAAAACTACCCTTTATTTCTTCTCCTTTGTTATCTTTCAGTTTGTATGTTGGCACATCATTATTTTTAACCTAAAAAATAGTAAATAATTATGTTGTCCAATTTGCTGTATAACCCTATTCAAAGATTCGTTTACTCTTGCTCACACAATATTGCCAACTTTATATTTCAGTTCACTAATCACATTCGCAAAATATTGTTGTCTTAATTTTTTTCATTGGTCTTATTAACTTCAATTGGTTTCATACCAATGGTTCTATGTTTGGTATTGTTTTATTCTTTAACTAAATCATTTAATATTGTTATCCATTTGTAATTGCCATTTAAAGCAAATTTTTTCCACATTTTATTCTTCATTGTACGATTATACCTTTCTACAACACTGGCTTTAAGTTCACTGAATGTAGAATAGTGATTGATGTTATATTTATGCACAAGTTAGCTAAATATTTTATTATAAAATTTGGACCTTTTATTACTTTGAATAATAAATAGTTTTCTTTTAACTTCTATAGATCCTAAAGCAATTGTTACATTCTTGGCTGTTTTATCTTTAATTGGTATAGCGAAGGCATATTTTGAAGGAAAAAAAACATCAATAATTATGATATACTTGTATCCATTGTTTATATGAGATATACATTATATATTTCCAGTATCCTTCTCAACAAGCTCGATTAGCCATAAATCATCAATACTATATGAAATTACTTTTCTAAATTTGTTTGTTCAGGTTAATATAATCAACTGATTATTCCTTCTCTTACATTGATATATATATATATATATATATATATATATATATATTAGAAATGTTGATTTTTTAGAATTATGTATCAAACATATAATTTTCTGAACTAATCGCCCATTGTTAGTATTTTCAATTTTTATATTATTATTTTTAGTGACTTTTTTGCATTTCAAGCACCAAGTATCTCCATTTAATAAGAATAAAAAATAATTAATATTTATATTTTACGAATATTCCTATTGTAGTTAACAAACCATCATCATATAAAGATATTTAATTTGTTTTATTTTAAAAGTTAAAATATCACCTATGTTAACATCAAAAGGCTTACTGTAATCTATATTTTGAGATCCCTTAATAAAAGTCACAGTATCGTCGGGTAAATGGGGATTAACAGTAATTATTTTATAAACATTACAATTCATCAAAAATGTAAAGAATATTTTATTATTATCTAAGTCAAATTATTATTACTTTTATGCCACTTTGCAGTATGTGATTTTTCTTCCTTATATTTTTCAATTTTCAAGTTAACAAGTGTATCATAATAATTCAAAACTGTTTGTTTAAAATTTGCAATTTATTAGTTTTATCTAAATATCTTTTATTGGCTGCATATTTTCCATCTACAGGATCAGTCATTTCATTAATTCTGCGATTTTGTATAGAAACATAATCTGTTGTATAAACAATAACTTTACTAAGTAGATACCATAAAGCAAAAATAATAGTTAATGTTGTATTTTGATTCTACATATGTTTTTAAATCAGAAACAATAGTATCGTATTTCGAATCTACGTCGGTTTTTAAAGCGTAGTCAGAAACAATAGTTTTATATTTCGAATCTACGTCCTTTTTTAGTGCCTGCTTTGCCTTATTTATTAGTTTTCTATAATTAGAAATAGTATTACTGAATTGCAAATGTATATCTTCTTTTGAAGCATAATCAGCTATAATTATTTTATCTGTATCTAAATCTTTTAATTCCTCAAAGGGAATATCGAAAGTTATATTTATCTTCATTTATAAGTAAAAAAAAAAAAGATATAATTTAATATAATATTTTAATTCCCCAACCTAATTTTCTTTTTGTAATCATAGTTGAGGCAACAGCATCAGAAGCAATTTTTTCTCCTATTGGTGTGTTTTATATAACATAAGTTCTTTAGATTATTTTTGTAAAATTTTATCAGCATTATGTCTAAATTATAAATCTTTATGGCCTCTATATGCAATATCGTGATATTTGCATGCTTCATTTAATTGATTTATTCCTGTGTCGCCTCTTTCCAATCTTTCATTTCATTTTGTAAATGGACCACAATATTTATAACCTGGCAAATGCATTTCAGCTAAACTTAAATTATTTAATGCCGAATTTATTATGCCTTTTCCATGATGTTCAGAATTCCAAAATAAAACTCTTATTATACATGGAATTCCTTTCTTCTCCATGAATAACTAATAAGCTATCAACCAATTTTCTAACATCATCCATCCAGACATATTCATTTATTAAATTATTGTATTTTTTTATGCCTTCTCCAGATCTAGGAGTTCTTGGAGAAATCTTTTTTCCTGGTGTGTTTGGTGTTTTTCTTGAATGTGATTCTTTTATATAGTTATAAATTGGTTTAATTATATTTTTGTATTTTCAACTTCTATTCGAGTTTATTTTCTTTTTTGGATTATATTCTTGGAATGCAGCATTGGTAAGTAAAACAATTTTCATGTAGTTTTCATAGTCATTACCAGTAAAATTATCCTCAATATCTTCTTCTTTTTATTTTGTTAACAAATTAGAAAGTCCTTCAGTTAATTCATATTCTTTATTTTTAATGGTTATTTTATTAACATCTATCTTTATTTGTGTTTTACACAAGTAAATTTTTTGTCCTTCTGCACATAAACCATATTGAGTATCAATAATATTTATTATTTGGAATTTATTTTCCGATATTTATAGTAGAATTAGATGCGCGCTGCATCAATTTTTTTATGGGTATAATGTCCATTTGCTTTTCCAAATTAGGAGATTTTTGCTCTGAGAATAATTCTCTTTTAAACAATGTTTCTTCTGGAGTTGGTGGATAAACTAAATTTTTTACTGATACTGGAACTAATGTTGTTATTAATTTTTTTTCTTCAATTACTTTTTCTACTTCTGTTTTTACCAATATTTCGTAATTCGTCGATTAATGGTTGCTCTTTCTTCTTATTTTTTTCATATTCTTTTTCATGAAGCTTTTCGTATTTTTTATATCTTTCAATGAGTAGTTTAACTCGAGAAACTCCCTTTGATTCCGTCATTTATATATAGTTTTTTTCTTATAAATGAGTTGTGAGAGTATTGAGAGTTTCGAGAGACAAACTTTTCCCCCAATCGATCAAACTAGGGGGAATTTAAATGTTTACAATATTATAATTGGATTTGATATTCCTATAGGAGATGGGTTTTCTTTTCTAAATGACGCTTATGTTTATGAGCATTTTAGTTTACTAAAGAGAGATAAGGCTGGAACTGAGGCAGAATATGATGAAAAAGATTATGTTGATGTTTGTTCTAACATTTTTCATTTTCAGTTTTCTAGAGTTAAAACCTGAAAACATGGAAATATTATTGAAGCTGTTGATCATCCAGGCATAACATCAACAATGATGAATGCTTTATTAAGATCACCAAGTGAACAAATTATTTAGAATTTACTGGTGCTGATAATCTATATCGAGATAAATCTGTTTCTAGTCATATAAAAGATGAAGTTAAAACTGTTTCTTGTGATAAAAACAATGCAATAATGTATCCGCCGAGATATTTTTTTGCTTTTATTCGTGATAATAATGAGATTTATTGGAAAGGCGGTTATAAAATAATTTTTTTTCGTAATTTATCTGATAACAACTTTATGAAACTTTTGATAAAGATAATAAAGTTACGAAACATCGTCCTGAAACTGGTAAAATTGTTATTTAAAAGTTATAAATAATGTGGCCTATTGCTGAATATGCATCTAACACTGCCATTGCAATTAAAGAAAAATATACAAAGATCCAAAAATATCTATTAATTTTGATTTTTGATAATTTGTAGAAAAAAAAAGGTCTTGGTGATTCAACTGTTTTTAAGTTTGATATAAAAGTCAGTTTATTAATATAAAATTTGATATGCCTGATTTTATAATTGTGAAATTCAACTTAATAGAAGAAAACGTGCTCAAGAGCTTAAACATGTTACTATGTTTGTTCATTGTAATGTGAGAAATATGTACGTTAAAAACAGTAGAAATGAAATTTTTCCTAAAGAAAACTGGAATCTAGACATTAAAAACAGTGCTTGTTTTAAACAATTTTTTACTTATAATGATCTAATAAATTTGAAAACCAAACTAGACACCAACTACAGAAATAATGAACTTTATTATAAACCAACTGTAAAATTTGATGGTGATATTAATTACTATTCATTTTGGGGGCGAAGACCGTTATATGATATAGATTGTTTATATAGAAAAACTACTGCAGTTAAAGAAAAAACAAATATAGAAATTAGTATTGATTTTAATGAAAAAGTTGAAGCAGGTACAATTTGTAATGTTCTAATTAGTAAAAGAAATCTAACTTATGATTATTTGAAAGAAAAAATTACTGAAGATTTATAATATTTTTATATTATTAAATGGAAGTATCAACAAAATGTTTTGATATTTTAATACAATATTTCAGACTTATATTTGAGTGGCTACATTTAAAAGTTTTACGAATTTTTACAAATATAGATGAATTCATATGATCAAATAAAAAATCATTTTCGGAATTCTAAATTAGTTGATTTTCTCTTAATAAATTTATTTTCTTTGGAAATAAAAATGACTTTGTTTCCATGCAGTTTGACTAACATTTTAAAAGGTGAAAATAGTGGTTCAAGAACACCTTCCTATACATTAGTTGATAATGCATCTGAAGATCTTACAAATATGGTTCGCAAATTTCATTCATATTTACGAAGCTTACAGTTATCAATTTTAGATAACAGACAATAAATATGAACTTCAAGAAATTGGTGAAAATCTAGAGCAAATAGAAAAAGTTTTTAAAAAATTAGTAGAGCTTCGAATATAAACTACAAAGAATAATAACATAATATTTAATTTGATTTTAGCTTAAATTTGCTTATCTTTAGCTTAAATTTGCTTGGTTTTGAGAAAGAGAAATCCAAACGCCTATTTTGGAAAAATGGTAAATTTGCTTGGTCTTGGGGTAAAATTGCTTGATTATCGATGGCAATTGCTTGATTTTTTTTTTTAAATTGAAAATTGTCGTTTCTAGAAACATGAAAAAGCAGCTTGAAAACGATAAATTTACTTGATTTTAGCTTAAATTTGATTGATTGTGATAGTTTTAAAATCGAATTTAATATTTTGGATTTTAGATTTTTTCTTGTACTTTCGTTAAAAAATTTCAGGAAATAGTTAATGTTACTTTTTTTCTCATACTTTTGGTGGGGGTGAGCCAGGACCCGCGTTATACATCTACTCAGGCCTGCAAGGAAACAGACACCGAATGCCATAACACGTGATCTGAGGTAAAACTGGCTAAAGGCTGTTCACTACAAAGTGGGCACTTTTGAAATCAACGCTATAAAAAAATGCAATGCTTCTAGCTGCATATATTTTACCGGGTGCACTGAGTGACATGCGCCCAGTAAAGTTGGTCACGATGAAGGGAAAGTAGTTCCATGTAACTATGTCAAATAAAAAGTGATAGGTAACCATTTGTGACGACTGAAATTATTTAATTATCTTTCTGTTTTCTTTGTTCACAATTTTCGCTGGACCGATGCATGAATAAAGTGATGAGGCCCATGGTAATGCCAGTTTTACATGAAGCGTAAGACTACACAACGTGCATTCAAGAAGATCTTAAGCAGGTTTATCAAAAGTTCTCATTTTACCGTGAACATCCTATACACACTGGAACAGCAGCCAACGAACATATAGCTGATTATGAAAATACGCAGGACCTTGGATCCTAGCCAGCAGGTCGTTTGAAATGCGAAATTTTCCTGTACCCAGCAATGACTACACTGTAAGAAAAATTTGAGGCAATGTTCCCTTACATGTAAGGGAAGCTAATTATTACTAGAGATAGGAAAATTTCGCTAGTTCGTTTCAGGACAAGGTAGACGTCCAACACGTGTACACAGAAGTTGAGTTTGCAATTGGATCGTAGTTTATTAGACACGCCCTGGACTACTCCGAGCCAATAGCAGACTTGCAAGGAAACAAGTAGCGAGTGCCATACTCCCAGGAGTGGAGTAACACTGGCTACTCACTGGGGAAGCAGCCAATGAACAAACAACTGAGGCTCGACTGTACACAGCAATGTGGAGTTCAGCCTACAGGTCACTGAACTCGCGAAATTTTCCTATCCCTACTAATTAACTCTACATGTCAGGTAAAATTACCTCTTAAATGTAGAGTAAATTTACATAACAAGTAAAGTACTAGTCCCCAATTGTACGGAAAAAAGTACCTGACAAAAGTGAGGGAAAAATCCCATACACGTAAAGGAAAATAAACTATATTTTAATAATAAAATTATATTTAAAGTAATTGTGGCGTATTATTACTGATAATTAATTTATTATCTATATCCTCTGACGAATGGTAACCGGAACCTCAACACTAAAAGCCTCTCGACGCTTGCTGGTGGGTCGCCGAGAACCACGGTCCTCTATAACGATAGGCCGATGCGATATCCCCTACACCGTGACAACACTGAATATTAGCGTGTAAGAGGATTTTTTCTTCCGCCCGTCCCCCCACTTAGCTGTTGAGACAATGCTGAAAAGTTGCACGCGCCGTAAGGTAATTTTCCCATCCATGTATGGGATTTTCCACCGCTGTGTACGTGAATTTTACTCGAGTGCGGTGATTTTACCTTACCTGTAAGGAAAACTACGTTTCCCCCAAGTTTGCGAATATTACCGTACACTTGTCAGGTAATTATCCCATTATTTTTTACAGTGTAGAGCCGTGTAAAATTCGTGAGTTAATTACCTGTAGGTCGGACTTCGCATTATTATGTACTACAATAATGCAGCTAACATCTGCTCATTAGTTGCTTGCTGTCACAGTGGAAGGTGATGACTGTGCCTGCACATTTTCTGCTCTTAGCAATGAGGTCTTGAGAGCTGATTAGGGTGAAATGAAGCAGCTCCGGAATGTAAGGGCGGGGGAAGCGGGAGATCCCCGAGAAAACCCGTCGACTAGCGGCATCGTCCGGTGCGATTCCCACTTGAGAAAATCCGGGAGTGTCCCGGCAGATGATTAAACCCGGTTAGCCTAGGTGGGATGCGAGCAGTCTAACCGCTCGGCCACCGCGGCCCCCGGCTTACATGTCGACCTCTGAACGGTTCTGCTGATGCCACACCAGGCGTCTCGCAGCTTACTACTGAGTTGTTGTAGCACGTTCAGCTTCTCACGACTCCACGTGGGTTATTGGTCCCTGCTACGAGCACCTGGAGTGTTGCTGAATAAGCTTCAGCAACCTCGCAACAAACAGTTCACTATCTGCGCCTGGCTTCAGGACTGGCAGTCTGGAGGATGTTGATTTGATCCTCCATCCGACACGACTGCTCTTGGAGGTGGCTTATCCCTAGAGCCACGAGTATTTCGCGAATTCATTCGGAAGCGAGTAAAACTCCAAACGCTTAATCTTTTGTCCTACTGTTGTGATCGGACGACAGTTCTTTAGACACGCCCCGTTTAACAGTGATCCAGTAATAAGCAGGAAGCAGCTGTGCGAGCGAGTGTTCAATCCTGTACAGGAGCTCACTTGATCACAACAACCAATAAGCAAACGATAGTGTCTCGCTCGAGTGTATGTCCAGCCTAGCTTGCTGCCAGCTCAATCTGCGAAATACTCGTGGCTCTACAAGTTATCCCACAGGATATTCCGATCCTTCCAAAGCAAAAAGCGACAACTTACTTGATCGTTCTTTAGAAAAAGTCCCTTTGAGCAGAAAACTGTATTTAATTTGAGTTGCCAGTTTGTCTCTACAGGTATTATTATTCGTTGGTTCTACAAGAACTCTCAAGTCAGAGCCCTGAGCTTTCCAGAAAAGTCATTATAACCCACTCTTTTTCTGATATAACCATTAATTATATTCCAGTTACCTCACTTGGGTTTCTGTTTCCACCATACTAATTGCAGCACGCAGTTACAGTTTTCGCCATCACTATACTTTGCCCCCCCCCCCCTCACATACACTTCAAATTCCCCCGTAGTTCTGCATATGATTACGATCTACCAGTTACCATTTTTGTAAATTCCAATATGCACACTAGGGGATTATATTTCTTTTTCGTTTTTTCAGTGTCCTCCGTTTTATGCCGGACTATCAATGTAAGGGCGGGAATGCATTTTTCAAGCCAAACGACCTAAACTTATACCTAAAAAGTTACATCTACACATGGCGTACACGAGATTCGAACCTGGAATCTCGTGGTCCAAAGCCGCTTTAATGACTTTGACCATGGATATTGTTTTTCAGTGAATGTCATGACCTTGGTCACAAAGGTTGCCTTTAATTGAAAGTCATGACCTTGGCCATGGAGACTTCCTTTCAATTGGAGGTTACGCGATGGAGGAGGGACTGTGACAGCATAGCTGGGAAGTCTTGTATGCTACTATCACATAGAATTTGTGTCAGATGTATGCACATTACAGGCTGTTCACGGTAAAGTGAGCACTTTTAAGGCCCTTATAAATTTTTCTTTTCATACAATTTCCATCTTCCTGCTGCTTTTTAATATAAACATTGCAATGTGAGCAATAAACACAGTTTATGCATTTGACCACCATCAAAGTTTAATGCCTGAGACTGCAATAAGATATATTTATTAGCTGTTAATGTCTGTTGGGAGGGCCTTAAAAAGTGCTCACTTTATCGTGAACAGCCTATAGTTAGAAGCGAACGAACATTCTGACTGCAATAGAGATTAGGTGCGCTAATTTTGAGCTATGCTGTGGGTGGGTCTCGACTAGGAACTTTATTAATATTGTCGTTTATTAACGAGCCTTGTCCAATCCCTGACGAGTTATTGATAGAGCGGTCTGCGGACTAAAGTGAGCCCTTTTGAAATCAACCTTAGAAAAAAGTCACTGCTCCCACCTGCATAGGCCTATAGGCTATTTCAGAAGGTGCACTGCGTGGCATGCTCCCAGTAAAGTTGGTAACGTTGGTGGGAAATTAGTTTCACATCTCAACGTGGAATTAGAAATGTTTGGCAACCATTTGTAATAACTTAAATTATTTATTTCGTTTTCTTTTTTTTATGAAGTGAAGTGTAAAAATGGGCAGATTTGTAAACTATTTACTTTTCTAATAATTTCACAGTTTCACTCGACTAACGGATATGAATAAAGTGATGAGGCCCATGGCAGTGATAATTTTACATCAGGTGGAAGAATACACAACGGGCATACAAGTAGATCTTAAGTAGGGCTTAAATGAACACTCTTAAAAGCCCTGCATAAGATCTACTTGTGTGCACGTAATGTATTCTTACACGTTATATAAAATTAACACTGACATGGGCCTCATTACTTTATTCATGCGTCGGTCAAGTGAAACTGTGAAATTATTAGAAAAGTAATTATTTAAAAAATCTGCTCATTTTTACACTTCGATGCATTAAAAAAAAAGCACAAACCTGAAATAATAAGTTATGTTATCGCAAGTAGTTACCCAGCAATGTTTATTCGACATTACTTTCTCTCTGTCGTTACCTACTTTACTGGGTGCATGTCACCCAGTACATTTGTTAAAATATATGCAGGTAGGAGCAGTGATTTTTTCTAAGGTTGATTTCAAAGTGCTCATTTTACCGTGAACAGCCTATAATTGGGAGGGTACCCTTGCAATCACTAGGTACCTGCAGAATTCGCGGTATTTTTTGGCATCAAGCTAAAATTCACAGTACTATGTATACTTGAGCAGGCGTCGTTTCTCCATTGGCTGCTGCCTGTATGCGAAGTCACTCCCTTTCTGAGTAACCTGCACGTGATTGGGGCACACGATCGTTAAGTGTTCATTTATTGGCACAGAGTAACCGAGGGCGTGTCAAATTAAAAGAAATGGCCCAATGACAGTGCCATTGGAAAGGAAAAACGTTTTTAAGTTCAAAACGTCCTCGAATAATAACGCGACTTTTTGCAGGTCTCTAGCGATAAGAAACGACTCGCTCGGACGCGCTTGGCTGTGTGGTTGCCAAAGTCCGAATCCAGACGCTATGGTCGGTCGCGGAGGTAGCTTGTTAACGGCGCCGACCTCGGAGATCGCCTCGGAGCCTAACAGCCTTCTCACGTGAGAGAGATCAGGGCCGCTGGGCAATCTGTCTCCTCAGGACACACAAAGCCAGGTCCACAATTTCTAACTCAGTACTCAGTCCGTGTTTCAATTGGCATGGTTCCGTGACTCGTTTTGTTTATAAAAATCTACGACGTATTTTTGTAACTTGCGTTTTGTCAGCTTCGAAGCTGACAAAACGCAAGTTACAAAAATCGCCGCGATATTAGTTTTGCAGGTTAGAAACATTTAAATACCCACACAGGCGAGGGTTTCGGAATAAACATAGTGTTTATTGTACTCGCAATAATTATTTAAATACCCACACAGGCGAGGGTTTCGGAATAAACATAGTGTTTATTGTACTCGCAATAATTATTTAAATACCCACACAGGCGAGGGTGTCGGAATAAACACAGTGTTTATTGTACTCGCAATAATTATTTCACGAAGTAAGTTGCTGAAACATTCTCTTAACAGGTATTTTCTCATGACAAAACTTTTGTTAAGTAACAGTTTAACATTAGGCTATATTTATTTTACTTTGTTTAACTTAATTTGGAAACGGTCTTTTAAAAATTTCGTGAATACTAGTGTTTATTTTATGACTTCGTGTACTTTTAATTTTGGTATCATGTTAACACCAAAATAAACCAAAATTATAGTAGCATAGTATGCTAGATAGTCGAACGCCGTGGTGTCCGATTAAACTTTACAAAATGCAAAATATAAATTACGAAGGAAAAAAAAGAGGCAAATGAAATTGAAATGCGACTTTAATAATTAATCACACATTGAAGACCACGTAAAGTCACATAGTACTTAAGTGGGACGGACCCTCGCATTTTTTTGCGAATTAGTTGTTTGCGCGAATATGCGTATCTCGGTAAATAAATGTTCTACAAATACAACTTTTTGTCAGAAAGAAAAAAAAAAATCAATTATCTATACCTTTATTATTTTTACTTTTATCATATTAAGTGTATTCTCGGAGAAAGAAATTCGCGAACATGGTCAAATGCCGTATTTTTATTTTAAAGCTTGCCTATGCAGTTTCCTTAAGGGGGCCGCCTACCTGACCCGACATGGCACAGGAGCGAGCGAACGCTAAGGGCGACACTGCCACGCGCATAAAGGACCGCATCGGCACTTTGCGCGAAGCACTAAACTAGCGCGCAAGCTTTTCGTAGAACCGTTTTTTTCTATCGGACTCTAAGCGGTGACTATATTATTTTACTGATGGAAATTAATGCAAAGTTCAATACAGGATTGTATCTGAGTTTCACGTCGATCCGGTCAGCACATTTTGATATAAGTCAGTCTGAAAAGACTGTCTTTAGCTATGTTAGAGGGCTTGGAAATAGTGGTCCTAATATGCGTAGTGTCATGAAAGCAACATTCCGTCATCGCATGAAGTTTGTTTTCTTGTCGCAAATTAGCACATTGGGTGCACGTGGCGTAGTTTCGTCAAAAAAATAAGGGGGGGGGGGGATTTCCCAACACACTGCAACACATTTCTAGCGCTAGGAATTTATTCCCCGCCATCTTGGAATTTAGGGAATTTTCGAAGTAAATTGCATCACAGATACTGTATTTTATTTTGGGCGTTGACAAAGCGTAGTACACTATATTGTAGTCAAAAAATAATAAATTTTACAGAGATGTAATAGTTCGAGTAACCTTAAGGAGCTATTATTAGTGTCATGTCATGGGAAAAATCTCATTAAATGTTCTTAAATGGAACTTATAGCAAAATTAGTGAAAATACAAGATGGCGGGGACTGATCCACCTTAAGCGGCAAGAGAAAAGTACTAAGATATAGGCGTAGTTTAATCAGAGGTTCTTTCATCGGGTGTAATAAATCACCACTTTTAAGAGGGCATTCCACTGGTGCGTGTCCGCGCGAGCAAGGTGGCGTCTCGTGCTCGTGGGGTCCCCAAGACGACGTCCACCTCACGACCAGGCATTTTCCACTGCAGGTCATATTACGCGCGTGCGAACGAAGGTCCGCCCATGGTCGTTTTGGAGGAGCGTTTCTACCCGAGTGACGCACACAGGGAATTTCCACTGTGCGTGGGTCCCATCCGAGCAGATACTGCAGTGCAGGCGTGCATCCTTGTCAGTCGGCGACATGGATCGGGAGGTGAAAATATCTGCATGCGTTACAGCAACTTATGTTGGGTTATGTTGGGTTAGTAGCTGAAAATCAATTTGTTGAGCAAAAGAGATCAGCTGGAAATCTGCGAATACGCAATTCACTGCTTCTGCATTCAGAAAAGTTTCTGCAGGTAAAGGCTGTTCACGATCAAATCAGCACTTTTGAAATCAACCTTAGAAAAAAGTCACTGCCTCTGCCTGCATACATTTTAACGGGCGAAATGAGTGACATGCACCCAGTAAAGTTGGTAACGATCCATGGAAAGTAGTTCAATATCTTAACGCCGAATATAAAGTGTCAGGTAACCATATATGAAAACTTAAATTATTGGTTTAACTCTCTGTTTTTTTAATGCATGGAAGTGGAAAAAAATGAGAAGATTTGAAAAACATTTTATTTTGTAATGATTTCACAGTTGCACTTGACCGAAGCATGAATAAAGTGACGAGGCCCATGGCAATGTTAATTTTGCATAAGGCGGAAGAATACACAATGTGCATACAAGTAGATCTTAAGCAGGGGTTCCAAAAGTGCTCATTTTGCCTTGAACAGCCTATAGAAACCGTACAGTAGTGTATTATTATATGCTCCACGCCCACTTAAATGGCGTGCTATAAAAGGAACAACTTCTATGCATAACTGCAAGTTACAACATTAACAAACAACCGACTTTGCAATTGTTAGATATGCAAATGGTTGCAACATAATCAATAATTTTGAAAACACTTACTGCGAACTAAATAATTTGGCAATTTAACACTCGTGGGCCTATAACTACTAATTCACAGCTACTACAGATCGTACAAAACCGAGGTCCGAGGGTATTTAAGCTGATCACAATAAGCAATTTTGTAAGCCTTTTTATTTCTCCTCTCAGTAAATGTGTGTACTTCCGTAGCATATAAGAATAAACATCGCCTTATGCCAGTATTTCCAAAGAAAATGTTTACACGCCACTATTCCAAAGATTATACTCTATACTGTAATTGCTCAATAGATATGCAATTAACAACTACTCTCATCGACGTCATTAAAACAGCTGCAAAATAATTTAATCTCACTCTGTACGGGTTTCTATATAATAGATAATATTTATTATTTTTATACTCGGATAGTAAACATAGTTGCTTTGTTTTCTGCCATTGTTGATTGTGATATATCAAGGGAACGCCTGTGGCTTGTGCTTAGTTATCGTTTATTCCTTCATTCGTAAACACACCACGTCACTGAGAGCATCGATTGAAATACGTTTTCTCCTGTCTTCAAGTGCAGAAAGTTTGTAAATGTGTAGATTATTTAGCTTCTAGCTTGCCATACAAAAGACAGTCGAACTTTCCCACAGTATATCGAGACAACGGTGAAAACATATTTGTAGATGTATAGATACTGGAATATTATATGTAATATACTACAAATAATCGACAAATTAATACTCCTAAAACATGTTCCGTGCTCGTGCATGTTGGACGAGTGCTTTGCCATTATTCAGTTACAGCTCTGTCAAATAGTTCCAATTTGACAATACACTTTCAAGTTAGTTTGTAACAATCGATATACTGCAGGGAAGCTTAGGAATATGTATTTTTTCCACAGTTGTACGTGTATAATAAAATTAAAAAAAAAAATCATGAAACTTTCGTGTGTTAATAACATTGTAAAGGCTATTTAACAGTATTACAAATATCTTACACGTGCCAAGTCTATCACATTCAAACGCACATGCCAGCTCCTCTTCTATTAACTAACCCTCCAAACAACAACATTTAAGTATAATTTATTGCATATTTACGTAGAGGAGGATGCCTTTCTTCAAAGCATCCGCACTTTGTCACATCTGATTATTTTTAATTGAAACAAATATGATGTTTTCTTTACTATTGACTTAAATTTATTTAATACACCTAAAGATTCCCAACTTTTGGTTCGCAGGGACAGTATGGGACAGTATCATTGTCTTTCCTTTTTTTTTTTCATGTCGGCAAAGAGAGGGGAATAAAGACAAGAAGAAACGGGATAGCTGTACGTAGAATTACGTGAAACAGACTGTATCTGCAGTCAACACTTGTACAGTACATAGTTTACAGGGGTGTATATAGGATTTTTCTTTGGAGGTAGTGATGCCAACGTAAAGACCAGCAAATCAGCTGTAAGCTTTTGAAAATTCGGCCACAAGTAATAAAATTAAGCTATGTTACAAACCTAAGGAATTTACTCATTACTATTCAAAATACAATAATAACTATTCCTATTATCAATGTAAATACTTTATATTCACTTATAAATGTCTTAGTTGCGCATTGTTAATTAGACACTTCTAATAAGAGATTAAAGTCTCGTTTAAAACACTGCGAACCTGCATATTATATTACCATGCTGTTAGAGCATTCTTCCTGTAAAATAAACAAAGCGATGATAACGTTTTAAGATAAAAATCCGGAGTGTTAGTGCTGCCTATTACTGAGAAAAAGAGAAAATAAACGTAATATGCAAGTACGTAACCTAAGAAAAATCGGTCACTAGATCGAACCTTAATTTAGTTACATTTTGACATAAGGCTGTATCTATTTTGCTACACGTTATATGGCATAAAATTACTCTACATGTGGCCAAATTTGGCTAGGTTGGTAACACTTTTGGGGGGCAGGGAGAAAAAAGGGGAGCAAGATGATTGAAGCTTCGCAGTCCACGACACTAACTTTCATGTAAAATAACGTATTCATGCTTGATTGCAATAGTTATGATCATAAGTGATAACGAACACTTCCTAAAGTTGTTTTTATATAATTCACACACTGATATTAAAACAAATTACATTTTTGCATCGGTTAAAAGCTAATTGCTAAAGGATGGAGTATTTTTACAAGTGGTTCCGGAACAATGTCGAATACAATTACCTCGTTTCCACGCAATAGCTTAGTAGGACATTATGTAAATTAATTTGCTGAAAACATTTTAATAATTATTGCGCGTTGCTTTAAACAACTTTTTTTTTTTTTTTTTTTTTTTCACAACACGTACGTTAATGTAGCGGGCAGGGTTCCAGTTTAGCAAAAAAGAAGTTTCCTTCTTATGTTTCTAGATATTTCTTAACTCCCTCTTCTTGCGTCAGTTCTCCTAATGAACCGTTTTTGATAGCTGACGTCAATTTTAGGTCTCTGGTGATGAAACCCCCCCTCCATTTTTTTTTTTTTTTTTTACAGTATGCGTTGTGACATCCCGCGTGCCGACATTTCACCATCCATATTCAGATTAGGAACAGTACCATTTTTTGTGTTCCCGTGTTTAATACGTGAATACGTCTTTAAATTTGTTGCAACCATAGTGAGAAGCAATCCGGAAAATCCGATGATCACAAAATCGGGGGATAAAGTTTGGCATTGTAGCTCCTAATCTATAGTCTATATTCAACATTCAATTACACCACTCGACTGCAAAAGGATCAACAAAGAATATGTTATGTTGAACCATGGCGTAGCCAGGGGGGGCGAGGGGGCTACGCCCCCCTCCCCCATGTTAAAACCTTAATTTTGAAAATGTAAACCTCTATCGTTTTAATGTTATATATTTGAACATACAGTACTTCCATCACTTAATTATACAAATTTTCGCAAAACACTCACTTTTTTAATTTCTAATAATCTGATCGATGACAAAGGCAGGTAACCTTTACTAGAGTGCTTAGTCTGATGGACGCCGGAATTATTTTGTGCTTAATAGTGATATAGTATCAACCTATTTTCTACGAAATTCTCGTGTTAAGGCGTTTACGCTTTTATCGGCAAATAAGCGTTGTAGGAATACGACTTTTGGGCAAAAGAAACATAGACCAAGTATCTACTAATGTACGGTTTCACTTTTAGCATATTACGCGCATTTAAAGAGGGAAAAAATCGTGAAAACGGCAAAAAATTACATGCTCACTGCTGGATTGCGCAGTTTCCGTAAGGGGTAGGAGAAAAGTACAACCGTGCGGTAGTAGTTTAACCTGTGGGCTTTCGACACGTGTAATAAAGTCCTACTGTTACAGATCTAATGTGCAAAGTACAGCGAAACTACGGAGACACTGCATGCATTGTGCGTAGGAGCGGGTGAGTGGGATTTATGGACCATGAAATGGAAAGACTCCAGGACTAGCACTAATGTCAATACAATACAGCATACAATTGAATTAACATATATTGCTTGAGAAATTCGCAAAGAACAGAAGAATGCCGCTTGTTTAAATGTTTTAAGCAAAAGTGACCAAAGAAAATTAGCACTTGGTTAATTTCTTTCTTGCGTTCTTCATTTCATGTAGTGTTTGATGCTTTTAATTTTTAAATGTTTTTTTAAAATTGAAATATTAATATCTTATGTTCTAGGCGTAGCCAGAAAGTACCCCACTTTTCGCCCATTAATCTTAAAAAAATTTTATCTTAAAAAAATATATATATATTTTTACCAGTGGTGTATTCAATGATTAGATACGAAAAATGCTCAAATAGCACCAAATTGCACCTTGAAATCCAAATTTATCAGGGGGGAGGACCCCCCCCCAAACACAAACCCTGGCTACGCCATTGATTTTTAGTGAGGACTGCGAAGCATCGCGCGAGGTGTGGGGAGGAGCAATTTTGAGTTCGTTTCGCCGCATCTCATAATTTCCGCGTAGCATAACTTTTGACTAGGAGAAGCTACGACGCTCGTTTGAGTTTCAATCGACAGCTCTCATCAAGATCAATCGATTGCACGTATAAAACATTTGTGTGGCGGGGTTATGGGGGAAATCGTATGAGTTTAATGTAAAAAATGAAGAAAACGTAACACAATGTCGGCATATACTAGTCAAAAAAGCCAAGTCGAAATACAGAAATCGTATACGGTTGGAAAGAGCATCTCAAGAACAATCCAGTGATACCCATAAAACCCCATATGATCGAGCGAAGCGGTGCCGGGAACGAAAACGAAACATCAAGGCGTCCGAGCGCGTCAACGTAGACGTATTCACGCAAAACAATTGGCTGTGTCCGCAACGCAGCCACAGCCCAATTTTTTCTAATTTTTTTCTTTCTCGAATTCCCAGAGGAGATGGCAAGGTTCTATTGGCCCTCGCCTCAAAAACGCGCAGGTAGTTTACATCCACTGTACAGCTACAAAGTAATCACGTGTAGTCAAGCAGCATCCGTGCTAATGCCTTTCATTTGGCCGCAGATTCGTATGGCAGAGTACCTGCTCAAGATGCCTATTCTGTAAAATCAAGAGGAGATCGAACAGGGGCTCAAATTTGTCACGTGACATTACGCAGTGAGAAAATAATCTTGGCGCAGGGCATTATTTTTACTAATCTACTCTAAAACTAAGTGTTAGGTGAGAGCCCGCGGTAGGGATGGGAGCTAAGTGCGTCTCGGGGCCAGGCCCTGTGCGCCTACAAGAGAAGAAAATCATACAAGGAGACATGCATAGCGGCAGCAAGGGATTGGGTGCCGAGGTCTCGTTTTGGCTATCGCAACCTCCCTAAGAGTGCGTATTGCTAAACTACTATAACTAAGAAGAGAAAGGGTAGAATCTGCATATACACCGTAGAAACCCTTTCGACAGGAAATAATAACAATTTGTTGCATGCATTAATAGAAAATGCTACAGGTAACAGATAGGTAGGATCGAATGAATGAATGTAGAGATTTGGGCTGCTCTTAACATCGAGGTCTTGAGAGCCGACGTGGGTGACTCAGGTGAGTATGAAGCCGCACCGGAATGAAGAGGCGGGGAATAAAGGAGATCCCCGAGAAAACCCGCCGACCAACGGCATCGTCCAGCACGATTCCCACATGCGAAAATCCGGAGTGACCCGGCCGGGGATTGAGCCCGGATCGCCTTGGTGGGAAACGAACAGGCTAACCGCTCAGTCACCGTGGCCCCAGATAGGTACGAACCATGCTCTTTATTCGTGGGTAGAGAAAATACTAGGAGAGAAGGGGGGGGGGGGACATTTCGCAGCTTTGAGGGAGGGAAGGTAGGGGAGGCAGTGTAGGGGAAGGCTCTCCTGGACGCTCGCCGATGGAGGGAGGGAAACCACGGGACACTGCTGGCGCTATACACACCAAACTGATAATACCGTTCTATAGCATCGCGCTGTTTAATACCGCGCTGCGCGACTTATATTTTTAGACAGGTGATACGCCCACGCGGGGCAGCTCTCACCCAAACGTGCTCGGCGGCTGTCGCTACTGAACTGAAAAACCCTATCACTTGGTGCAGCGCCATTTGAGTCTTCCCGACTCGCCCGGCGCGTTTTGGACATAATCGCTTTATTTTCTCATGTGGATTTCACTCTTATTGTCTAGTCGCTCTTGGTCGTCGGTGCACTTAATTTCTGTAGTTATTTTAGTGCGCTATCGAATAAATACATTGAGGGCTACACACATTTACTGGCACTTAAGACAAAGTAGAAGTGAGTCACCTGCATCCACTACTGCAAGAACACCGGTTCTGTTGGTGGCTGTGTTAGAACTCACCACCGTCCTGTTGGTCCATACAGCACTGGACACTACCCTGTACTTTAAAGCGTTCATTACTGGCCGGTCATCGACCAATGGAGTGCCGAGGTGATATTGGCCAAAGTCAACTATCCTATATCGTACAAAAGGATTTACAATGAAACATGTCCCTTTGAGTGGCTGCAAAAGAAAACAAATTGTATCGTTAGCAATATCATTGTTACCGCGCTGTCGTGTTCTCATGAGGTCGTGTTGAACATTGCCCGAACAAAGACTGCACATCCACGTGAGTTTTATTTTGAACAACAAAGAAATTTTCAAATTAGTCCACATAAATTTAATTAGTAGAGACCTGCAAAATTCGGTGTTATTATTTGAGGACAAGTTCAAAATCAAACACGTGTCCCTTCGAAATATATTTGTCATTGGACCGTACTTTATTTGACACGCCCTGGGTAACTCTGCGCCTATAAACGAACGCTTCGCAAATGTGTGCATCCAATCACGTGCAGTTCAGTCAGAAAGGGCGTGGCTTCACAGCTGTACAGCAACCAACGGAGAAACGATGCTGGCTCGAGTGAATACAGTACTGTGGAGTTTAGCCTGGTTCCAAATAATAACGCGAATTTTGCATGTCCCTATTAATTAGAAATGTTTTGACCCATCAGTAGTACATTTGGAATAGTAACAGTGGCTTCCTTGTCCCCCTCAACCTGCTTCAGTTTCACAGTTAAAGACCGTGCTCTTGCCGCTGACATACGACTACTCAGAGACGAGACGGCATGGCGGTTTCTCACTCTCTGATTGGGTGCGCGAGTATCTGGGAACGAGCTTCGTGTCTGATGGGCTATTCCACACTGGCTGGATTGCCGGTTGGCGAGTAACGTTGCCAGGCGCTGATCGGCGAATGGCTTCTCTACACACAGACTAAAGATGAGCTGGGACGATTGCCGTCTTCGGTGCATGTACCCAACATTGCCTCGCCCACACCGACACATTTGTCAAAGTCACATTGTCAATAGTGATGAACATGCTAGTCTATATATATCAACTTTCAAAAGGCAAACCCTCTTAAATGAGTAAAATATTTTACCAATTAACATTTAAGCTATAGGCTGTCCACTGTAAAATGAGCACTTTTGGAAGCCCTGCTTAGGATCTAATTATATGCACATTGTATAGTCTTCCGGCTTATGTAAAATTAATATGGCCATGGGCAAGTCATGCGTCGGTCAAGTGAAATTCTGTAATTATTAGAAAAGTAATTATTTTACAAATCTGGTCATTTTTACATTTCGAAGTAGTGGAGGAAAAAAAAAAAAACGCTAAGCGAAAGAAATAATTTTAATTGTCACAAATGGTTCCCTACGACTTTTTATTCGACTGTAAGATACGGAACTACTTTCCAGCCATCGTTACCAACTTTCCTGAGTGCATGTCACTCAGTGCGCCTGTCAAAATATATGCAGGCAGGGGCAGTGACTATTTTCTAAGGTTGTTTCAAAAGTGCTCACTGTATCGTGAACATCCTATACCGTTTGACATCGCCAGTCGGTATTAGTGCGGCGAATTATTTGTCCCGGGCAATGGTGTAACAACTAGAGCCCCGGACTAGGCGTGCTTAGCCGAAAATCATTGTATCGCGGAGGAATTGGGAGGGGGTGGGAAAATTCAGTTTTACACGTTCCACTCCACTTCACGGATGAGAATTCAGCTTTACGCGCTCGCAGGCGTGTCTTATTTTATTTATAGTTTTCAACATTTAGGTACTCATTTTAGACAGCGAATTTAATTTAATTTTTATTACTTGTATACATGTTGGTTTATACAAATAAAGAATATAATAATTGAATTTTGGTTTATATTTCTTATATGAAATAGTTCGCTACACTATATAAGTAAGGACAGGGAAATTTCTCTTTTTAAACGGCCTGCAGGAGACTGCGGTGGTCTAGCGGTCAGACTATTTTCCTCCCACCTAGGTGAACCGAGTTAGATTCCCGGAGGAGTCGTTCCCGAGTTTTCGTACGTGGGAATCGTGCCGTGCGGTTCCGCTGGCCACTGGGTTTTCTCGAGGATCTCCCATTTTCACAGCAGTTGCATTCCTACGCTGATCCGCACTTATAGGATGTTCACGGTAAAGCGAGCACTTTTGAAAGCCCTGCTAAATATCTGCTTGTATGCACATCCCATATAATTCCACCATGTGTAAAATTAACAGTGCCATGGAGCTGGTCACATTATTCACGCGTCAGTCAAGTAAAACGGTGAAATTATTAGGAAAGTAAATATTTTACGATTTTCATAATTCGTACACTTATATGCATTCAAAAACATATAAAGTAAAACAAATAAATTCAGTGTCCTCAAATGTGTCCTTGACACTTTTAATCCGGCTTTAAGATAAGGAACTACTTTCTCTCCGCCAATACCAACTTTAGAGGCCACATGGTAGTCAGAGTGACGGGTAAAATACACGGAGGTAGCGGCAGAGACATTTTTCAAATGCGGATTTTCAAAATGTTCACTTTTATCGTGAACGGCCTTTGCCTCGTTTCACCCTCGTCGGCTCTCAAGACCTCGATGTTGAGAGCATCCCAAATCAATTCCACTCCACTTCACAGATGATTAAATTTCTTAAATGGTTACAGATTCACCATCTTGTTTTTTTTTTTTTTTTATTATAACTACCAAGAGGAAATGAGAGATTTTCTTGTGAAGGAGACTTCATAAGAGATAATAATATGAACTGTCAAACAGTACCGACTACAGAAAATGTCCTAAGCAATGGCTCTATGGTTGGCGACATCTAAATCTTGCGAAAAGAGTTCCTGCACAGTCGTATTTCAAAACACTTCTGCTCAGATCATCTTTCGCCATTGGATGATACTTTTAGTTCTGCGCTTCTTACGTATCTGGATAGCTGGAGACCTGCAAAATTCGCGTTATTATCAGCGGATGTTTTAAACTTAAAAACACTTTTCCTTTGCAATACGTTTGTAATTCGACCATTTTTTATTTGACACGCCCCGGGTAACTCTGCGCCAATAAATGAACACTTCACGATCGTGTGCCCCAATCACGTGCAGGTTACTCAGAAAGGGCGTGACTTCACATACAGGTAGCAGCCAATGGAGAAACGATGCCTGCTAAAGTATACATAGTACTGTGAATTTAAGCTTGATGCCAAAAAATAACGCGAATTTTGCAGGTCCCTAGAGAATGACAAATATTCAATACCGGAGTAACCTAGTTACAACTGGGCCCAGTCACATTCCAAAATGTCTTCTCACAAAGACACACCTCCAATAACCAAAGGATCATTGGAAGTGTGCTCATAGGATGTTAAAATCTAGCCTGCGTGGATTTATTTCACGGAAATTGCACGCCTCCTCTTACGACCAAACACTCGAGAATTTCGCGTGTTCAGGCGGTGCTAGGATAGACTTTATAAACACTTGTGCTTGGTCGTTACCTTTGTGATTGGACCGCTCGCTTCCTGGCACATTATGCTGGACTCCGGACCAGTAACATACGTGTATAAATACACCGAGCGAATCATGCACAATCTAGTACACACGACAAGTCTATCACAAAAATTTCAGGGCGCAACGACGTTTTTGCAAATATGTCGGCTGAAAAAAATTTTCGCGACTTCCCAGCGTCTTTAAACGTCTGGAACCAGACGCCAAAGCAGAATGATTAGTAGCTGTGCATTAAATTAATTATGTTTAACTCTTAATATATTAAGAGTCCTATGCAGCCTACTGAAACTTTCTCTATGAAATCTTTGTTTGCGCGCAAACGCATATTTCGGTAAATAAAAGTTCTGGAAATATGACTTTTTGTCAGGAAAGATAAAAAAAAAGCAATTATCTATGGCCCTATTTTTTACTTTTGTCATATTAAGCGTATTCAAAAAAATTCCCGAAATGGTCAAATATCGTCTTTTTAAAGCTTACCTATGCAGTTTCCTTAAGCGGCAAGAGAAAAGTACAAAGATACAGACGTAGCTTGTAGTGCGAGCTTTCATCGAGTGTAATAAAACCCCCTATGTTACAGATCTAATTTGCACAGTACAGCGTTACGACGGAAACACTGCACGCCTTGCGTTTAGGAGCGATGATGCGTTAGGCGTGCGTGTAACTGTCGGCCGTATCGCTCCCTCGCGGAATCAGATAGTTCATCACCAATAGGAACGGCGCCTTTCCCTGGGTAATACTATTGGTTGTTTCTGAGACGCCAATATAATATATTATATATATAGGGATAGGAAAATATCGCGAGTTCAATGACCTGTAGGCTAGACTCGTCAGTCCTCTGCATACTGGAGCCTTTTCTGTGTGTGTTCATTGGCTGTTGCTACACATTTGGCAGTTATGGGACTTGCAAGTTGTTTCCTTGCCAGTCTGCTATTGTCTCAGAGACGTGCAGGGCGGGTATAATAAACTATGAATACTATGATCCAATTGCCACTGTATAAGTGTTTGACGCCTATCTTGTCCCGTAATGAATTCGTGAAATTTTCCTATCCCTAATTATATAATGTTATAGTTCTTGTACCATGGATATACTGGAACCCTTCATATAGGTTCCGACGTGTCACTTGTAAGCAGGGCCAGTGGTTTTTCACGTCAAAATCGGAGCACGCAGTAAACTTCGGTGCTATGTACACTTCAACTGTTGTTGTACTTCCATTGGTTACTGGTGCCTTATGCGCATTAGAACACGCCACTCGGGATTCTTTAACTCCGACACTAAGCCTTCTTGATTCGTGCGCGAACAGGTAACACGGACCAGGACGTGTTTCAACCGTTCAAATGTTATGCCACCCTACTGTGTTTTGAACAGTAACTTGTCGCGAAATATCACTGCCCCTAGTTATAAGTAGAGCTAACGAAATTTCACAAAAAAAGATTTCTAGACAAGTTATATTTCAAAACACTGTATAGTAGTTTACCTTTCTCGATTGGTTACATTACGTTTTCCGAACATGTTAACTCTTAGTACGCGAACCACATTGGTTCACTGCCAAAGTTGTTGAATTCTAATTGGCCCGGTTAAAAACAGAAACGGCTTCTCATGCAGATAGCGACCAATGACAAAATGAACATTTCTGTTTTTTGACTAGAGTATTGACATCTACCATGTGTTAAGATTTTTCCGCGAAAATTAATTGGCTCTAGCTATAAGTAGCGACCTGCAAAATTCGGGTTACTTTCTGGCATAAAGCCAAAATTCACAGTACCGTGTATACTTGAGCAGGCGTCGTTTCTCCATTGGCTGCTGCCTATATGCGAGTATCTGAGTAGCGTGCATGTGATTGGGCCACACGATTGTGACATGTTCGTTTATTGGCGCAGAGTTACCCGGGACGTGTCAAATAATGAATGGTCCAATGACAAACATATTGCAAAGAAAAAGTCTTTTTATATGCTTAAAGTGTCCTCAAATAATAACGCGAATTTTAGAGGTCTCTAGTTATAAAAAAAAACTCTTAAGTACTGTGCACACCAAACATTTCTTCTTTTGCAACACCTGGAACGGAAAATGAACGTCTGCATTAAGTGGTCAAAGTTCCAGTCTGGTGAGCCTGCTTAGTCGCAACACAGTGTAAGCTACTTATATTCGGGAGGATTCGAGTTCAATTTGTGGTCCAACCATTACGTTCTCGGGTGTTCGCGGTTTTCCGAAACCACTCCACACGGATGCTGGGGTCACTCCATACTTCCAAGACAAAGACATGGCCCATTCATTTTTCTTTACCGCTCGTCTGGACAAAATTTTCCGTCTCTAACTACCCCGTGTGGCAGGCAGAGAGGGTAGTTAACCAGCGTCAAACACTATAGAGTCGGGGTAGATTGCGTGATACTGCAAATTGACTACGCTGCGCCACATGGCTGTGATCACTAATGCTTATAACTAGAGACCTGCAAAATTCGCGTTATTATTTGGGATCACATTAAACTTCAAATACATGTACCTTTGCGATAAGTTTGTCATTGGACCATACTTTGTTTGACACGCCCTGGGTAACTCTGAGCCAATAAATAAACACTTCACATTTGTCTAGTCCAAACACGTGCAGTCCAGTTGGAAAGGGAGTGGCTTCACATTTATGCAGCAGCCAATAGAGAAACGACGCCGGCCCGAGTATATATATATATATATATAGTACTGCGAAGTTTAGCTTGATGCCAAATAATTACGCGAATTTTGCAGGTCTCTACTTATAACTAGGGGTAGTGAAATTTCACGAAAAGATCTCAAGACAAGTTGTATTTCAAAACACTGTAGTAGGGTCATTTACCTATCTTGATTGGTTGAATTACAATTTTTTACACGTGTTAACGTATTATCCGTGCTGATGTTGCCGCATTCTGAGTGGCCCGGTCTATTATGAAAACGCCTTCTCAAGCAGACAGCAACCAATGGCAATACACAAACTGTTGTTGGGTGCTTATAATATTGAAGTCTACCGTGTACTCATATTATTTTTGCGAAAAATCACCAGCTCTACTTAAAATATACCATGTCGTGCCATCTGTATATAAGCCGTTCACGACCAACTCAGCACTATCGAAATCAACCTTAGAAAAATGTCACTGCTACAACATGCCTGAATTTTAATGGGTAACGATGAAGACGAAGTAGTTCCATTTATTAACATCGAATTAAAAGTTTTAGGCAATCATCTATGAATACTGAAATTATTTATTTTGCTTTCTGTTTATTTTTTTGTAATACATATAATCCATTCACGGTTACTTCACACTATTCTGAAGCCCTGCTTGAGTTCTACTTCCAGTGTATTTCTCCGCCTCGTGCAAACAAAGCTTAACTAAGTCTGGAAAATTACATCAAAGGACAACGCACCACATTCGTGAGCACTCAGTTGTAACGGTATTTTGTATAAGAGCCATTTCTTACTAGGCGCTACCAACACACAAGTATTCTCACTGTTTTTATTCGAATTATTTATACATGAAGCATTATAATTTATAGATAAAATATGAGTAGAATTTCAATTTAACAGAAAAAAAAATATTTTCTTGAACACAAGTATAAAATGCTTGTGATGTAAGGGATATGTTGGAAATAACTAAACACGTCATACATAGTGAGATTTTTCAAAGGTTTGATTCAAAATTGGCGAAGACACCTCGAATAGACTATACAAATGTAAGAATCAGCAAATTGGTAAAATATTTAGTTTTATGATAATTTCACAATTTCACTTAACCGAACCGATGCATGAATGTCGCGATCAGGCACTTGGCAAAGTTAATTATACACAAGGTGGAAGAATACACACTGTGCATACAAGTAGAGCTTAAAAAGTGCTCAGTTTACCGTGAACAGCCTTTGGAAACCTCTATTTATCACGTCGTAACTCGTTTAACAGGTTATGCATCAAGTTTATCTTCGATTTGCGTGTGTCCTTGAACTTCCACTTAGACGACACATCCTGCAGGATACTAGACCGGTAGTAAACACGTGGCGACAAGGCATGATCCCGTGTGGCGAAGACACAGAATGCCTAGGCATACAGAGGTGAAACAGCCGCTTGTGGCAGCGAACTCTAACCGCATTGCTAAGGAAAATCGCGCCACTGGCCCTCTTATAGGCTGTTCACAGTCAAGTGAGCACTTTTGACGTCCTAGTTACTTTCTTGTGTCAGCAATTTTTCTATCTATTAAACACCTTTTCAAATAAATATTGCCATGTAAGTAGTAAGCAGAGTGTGTATATTCCACTGTACTCGGAAGTTAACTTCTCAGACTAAAGTTATATATATTTATTGGCTATTATTCCACATGCGAGGGCTTTCAAAAGTGCTCACTTCACCGTGAATAGCCTTTACCTGGAATTGAACTGCGTTACAGAGTGTTTGAAATACGCGTTCCCCACGAAACTATTAACCCTTTGAGGATTCCGCAAGACAGGGTCGAAGTGAGCAGCCTATATTCTATAATACAGCAATAACAGTTGCGTTCGTCTCTGCGTCTCAACTTACCATCGTCTTATTGGTCCTGGCTCCACCAGACACGCCTACTGTACTCCGCAACGTTTATTATTGGCTGGCAGTCGGCCAATGAAGCCACGTGTTGACTATGTACCAATTAATTTATCGCGACAGATGTAACAGGTTCCACGATGCATCGCGTTCATTTGAGAAATAATGGAAAATAAGAGTTTTATTGCTACGAAATGAACTGTTGACTATTTATAAATTTTTTCCTTAGAATTTTATACATTCCAGGGAAACAGTTAAGATATAAAAGTGCTAGTTCTGTTTTGGAGAGCAAAGAAATTACCACATAAACACAGCCCCGAGAATGTATGTCGCTGCGAGGTAGCACAGCATTAGTTTTAGACGCATATGTCCCCAAGAACGTATGTTAATAGTAAGTCATTTAGATTAGGTTATTCATACAGATTAAGATAATTTTTCCCTTCTCTCCACAGGCTGTTACCATCTTCTTCTGGTCATGCAAAAAACCAGTAAGTGTTGGCTCTGCTGACACTTACTGGCAACTCACTCCCTTTCTTTTTAATTTTCAGGGAATCTTCTGGGGATTCGGTGGGATGAGGCACAATTGCGCTACTTCCTTCACCAGAGTGATGTGCTTGCACACCACTCTGGTTAAAGCTAGCGCCGTCTCACAACAAACCAAGAACAGTGCTCTATTCTATACTCGTTTTTCATCTCCACTAATAGAGAATAATATCCAACCTTCTTTATACCGTGGCATTTATATTTAACGTATGCAACTGTTTAGAATTCTTTCCCGTCGGCTGGGTTTTTAAGTTGTCTGTGACGGTTTTTCTCAGTCTATTCTTAGGTACCATTTTAGCTATAACTAGATATACGAAAATTTCGTGAGTTCAGTGACCTGCAGGCTAAACTCCACATTGCTGTGTACACTCGAGCCGTATGTGTTTGTCCATTGGCTGCTTCCCCAGCGAGCAGCCAGCGTTACACCACACCTGGCAGTATGTCACTCGCCACTTGTTTTCTAACAAGCCTGCTACTGGCTCAGAGTAGTCCAGGCGTGTCTAGTAAACTGCGATCCAATTTGCAAACTCAACCTCAGTATACACGTGTTGGACGTCAACCTTGCCCCGAAGTGAACTCGTGAGATTTTCGTATCCCTGGCTCTAAGTACACTTAGGGAGGTAGTCATGGCCCCAATCGCTGGCCATGGCTGCCCAATCCCTCTCTGCCGCGATGCATGTCTCCTTGCATAATTTCCTTCCCTTGTAGGCGTAAGGGGTTAGCCCTGAGACGCAATTAGCTCCCGCCGTACCTTCGGGGTACATTTAACACTTTAGTAATAGAGTAGTTAGAAAATAACAATTGAGAATATGTGTGTATGCTCCTCAAAGAGTTAAACGTGCACCTAATATGCTGTCCTAAGAGAAGAACACACATGTCATACGAGAGCTGTGGGTGTACTTTCAGAATGTCATGCACGTTGCAAACACAATTTCGGAGCACTCCAGCTATAGACGACTTTTTTCAAAGTGCTGTAAAGGCTGTTCGCGATAAAATGAGCACTTTTGAAATCAACCTTAGAAAAAAGTCGCTGCCCCTACGTGCATGTATTTTAACGGCTGCAAAGAGTGTCATGTGTTCAGTAAAGTTGGTAAGGATGGAGAGGAAAGTAGTTCCATAGTATATTAACGCCGAACAAAAGTGTTAGGTAACCATTTGTGATAACTTAAATTATTTCTCTCTCTTTCTGTATTTTTTAATGCATCGAAGTGTAAAAATTAGCAGATTTGTACAATATTTACTTTTCTAATAATTTCACAGTCCCACTTGACCGACGCATGAATAAAGTGATAAGGCCCATGGCAATGTTAATTTTACATAAGGTGGAAGAACATACAACGTGTATATAAGTAGATCATAAGAAGGGCTTTCAAAAGTGCTCTTTTTACGGTGAACAGCTTATACCTCAAAATACACACCTCTAATACTTACAAAACTACCCGAGGGCCCTGCTTTGAACCTTTCACACACTTGTCACCAAGAAAGTCCCGTAGGTATACTCAGCGCGAATAGAACACTGCAAGCCAGTTCAGATCCTTGCGCTTAGGGCCTATGACGCGCCTGATGAGCATGGCAATGTCGTCCATATCGCTCCCTCACTTATCGTCCTCAAGCGTGGGAAAAAAAAATTGAGTTTGGTTGTGTTGGGGACACGGCCGTTTGTTTTGCGTGAACATCGTTGACGCGCTCGGCCATGATGTTTTTTTTTTTTTTACGTTCCCGGCACCGCTTCACTCGATCATATGGGGTTTTATGGGCATCACTGGATTGCTTTTGAGATACTCTTTCCAACCGTATACGATTTCTGCATTTCGACTTGGGCTTTTTGACGAGTATAGGCCGACATTGAGTCAAGTTTTCTTAATTGTCCATTTCAACTTAAACGAGCGTCGTAGCTTCTCCTAGTCAAACGTTTTACTACGCGGAAGTTATGAGATGCGGTGAAACGAACTCAAAATTGAGTCAATAGTAAGCAGGGGGCAGTAGTGTTAGTTAGCGTTGAACAGTGCTGTACGACGGCCTCTCTTGATCGCAGCAACCAATAAGTAAACGATACTGTTTCGAGTGTGTAAAGGACTGTGAAATATAGTCATCTGCCACATCTATCCGTTAAATACTCGGTCTTCTTCTCATGGGTATAGCTGGCGATGTTTCACGGAAAAATATGAGTACATGGTAGAATTTAATACTGTAAGCACCCAACGGCAGTTTGTCTATTGCCATTGGTCGCTGTCTGCTTAAGAAGGCGTGTTCATATTTAACCGGATCACTCAGAACTCAGAATCCGGCAACATCTCTTACGTGATTCGTGTGCAGACAGTTAACACGTGTCACCAAGTAATTCAGCCAGTCAAGTTAGGCAAACAACCCTGCAGTGTTTTTAAATACAACTTGTCTTAAAATATTTTCGCGAAATTTCACTACTCCTACTTATTCCTTTCAGACTTACATTGATTTATGGTTTCAGGTGTTGCAAACAAAAAAAATTTATGATGCGTGCTGTACCTAAGTCTCGACGAAACACTTGTTTCGTTTTAACAGCCAACGAGCTGTATGTAGATACCCGGATATTTCGCGGATTCAGTTAGCAACAAGCTAGACTCCGCAGTCCTTTGTGTGCTCGAGCCTCAGTTAGTTGTTCATTGGCCGATGCTCCAGTTTCGCCACAGACCTGGTAGCACGGGATTCGGCCTTCCTTTTTCTCGCGTGTTATTTATTGGTTCAAATGCGCCCAGGGCGTGACTTACAGACAGCGGTCCAACGGGAAAAGAAAGTCGAATGCGTGTGTTCCAAGTCTAGCTTGTCCTCAAATGAATTCGCCAAATCTCCGGGTCTCTAGCTATATGTCTCGGCTACAGTTACACGAACCAGTAAGACGGTCGCTGTGGCTGAGCGGTTAGACTGCTCGCGTCCCACCAAGGGCGAACCGGGTTCGATCTCCAGCGCTGTTCGCCACGGATTTTTCGCAAGTGGGAATCGTGCAGGACGATGCCGCTGGTCGGCGGGTTTTATCGGGTATCTCCCTTCCCCCCCCCCCCGCCATTTCATCCGGGCACTGCTCCACCCCTCGCTTTCCCTCATCTGCTCTCAAGACCTCTCGATGTTGAGAGCCGCTCGAATATATTTACTCACTCACTCATTACTAGGGACTTGCAAAATTCGCGTTATTTTTTGGCATCGAGCTAAAATTTACAGTACTATGTATACTTGAGCAGGTGTCGTTCCTCCATTGGCTGCTGCCGATATGTGAAGTCACCCCCTTTCTGAATGAACTGCACGTTATTAGGACACAGGGTTGTGAAGTGTTAATTTATTGGCGCAGAGTTACCCGGAGTGTGTCAAATAAAGAACGGTCCAATGACAAACGTATTGCGTAGGAAAAGTGTTTTTAAATTAAAAGTCCTCAAATAATAACTAGACCTGAAAAATTCGCGAGTTCAATGACCTGCAGGCTAGACTCTGCTGTGTTATGTAGAAACATCCCGATGTCAACAGCACTTTGGTTGTCTGCTGTCAGAGTGGAAGGCGACAATTGGACACTGTTCTCCAAGAGGTGTCAAACGCCGTGTGGATCAATGGCTAGGGCTAGTGATTTTTCGCGAAAAAAAATATGAGTACACCGTAGACTTCAATAATTAGGGCCACCTGTTTTTCGCGAATAGATTCACGCGAAGCCTAGACTCCAATGTGTGCAGTTTTCGTTTGTTTATTGGCGACGTGTCTTTGTCGGGAGGCAGTCATTACCTGACTGGGCCAATCAGAATTAGGTAACTCCAACACTGAGTGTCCGTGATTCGCTGGCAGGCACCTACAATACCTGACAGTCAAACTCAGCCAATCAGAAAAGTGGATCTGAGCTCTAGTGTTTTGGAGTACAAGGTGTCCTGAAATATTTTCGCGGAAAAACAGGTGGCCCTATCAATAATGTAATTACCCAACAAAAGTTTTTCTATGGCCATTAATTGCTGTCTGCTTAAGGAGGCGTTTTCATATTTGACCGAGTCACTCAGAATTCTGCAAAATCGGCACGGCTTTTACGGGAATCGTGTACAGACAGTTAACACGTGTCAAAAAGTAATTCAGCCAATCAAAATAGGCAAACGACCTACAGGGTTTTGAAGTGTAACTTGTCCTGAAATCTTTTCGCGAAATTTCACTACCCCTTCTCATTACTGAACTAAAGTGTTCTGGAGCACATCTAGTGTAGCTGATGTGTGGATTGTAGTACTCCTCCCCCCCCCCTTTTTTTTTTAATACTCCGCTCTTGCGCGTATCTCAGAAAGGAAAGTGTGGATGTGGCCTGAGCTCAAGTTTGCGATGCGGTGTGATGTGCCCGCGGGGGGGGGGGGGGGGGGGGGGGGGGGGGGGGCGCGAAGGGCAGCGGGCTTGTTTTGTTGTAACCGGGATGGATTGGCGGAGGACGGTTGGGGGGGGGGGGGGAAGTAGCGGGCCAGGGACGAACACCTGACAGCCGGCGAGAGAGGCCTGTCAGCTCAGTGCGGCGCCGGCCGTCGTAGCGTTCACTACTGGGGGAGGGGACGCACGTACGTTCTCAGTGCGCGACAGCGAGCGATACAGGCTGTGTTCGTCGTAGTCCCCGCCACGGCGTGACACACGCACCTCGCCGCCATGACGCGCACCATAAGGTGAGTTCCTCCGGCCATGGCGCGCGTCTTCGCCAACGCCCCGCTGTCAGAAACATACTTCGGCGGTTTAGCTGCCCCCGCCAAGGCGAGCCGGGGTTCGATTCCCACTGGGGTCGCGCTCCCGGATTTTCGCCGGACGATCCCGCTGGTCGGAGGGGGGTTTTCTCGCGGGTCTCCCGTTCCCCAAGCCCTTGCATTCCGTACACTCGCAACATGCAGAACTCATTGGAAGTAGTACATACAGTCTACCAAAATCGTCAGGAACGTACGACTTAAGCTGCGTGTGAAAGAAGAAAACATATTCTTTGTAACACAATAAAATATTTCGCTATAGTTTAAATATAAAAAAAATAATCCAAATTTAAACATAGGGCCTATTCCCTTTCGGGATGCTTTAAAATACATTTTGCAAACTCAACCCCCCGCCCCCTTTTCTCCTTCCGACAATAACATTTGCAAATATTTTTAATAATTAATACGTTTCAGTAACGAAAGTAATCTTCATTACCAAAACAAATGCTCATAAAATTAATTATAAAAATGTTTGTAAAAATATTTATTATTTTTTGTTGTATACGATTGAAAGAGTATTTTTTTATAGTGTTGCTTGAGGAAGCTTTTTTTCTAAAGTATGCAAAATTGTAATACGTAGCGAAAGGGGAATTTCGCGTTTTTAACTACCTGTAGTCTAGACTCTACGACCTTCTGTATTTTCGAGCTTCAGGTTTCTGTTGATGACTGCTGCCTCAGTGTGTAGCCAGTTTTACCTCAAACCAGGTGGCGCGAGATTCGACGCTCGTTTACTTGCAGGTCTGTTATTGGTTCAGAGTTCACCTGGGCGTGCCTGATAAGCTGCGATATAATTGCAAATATTATATAAATTTATGTGTGCTTCGCATCCAGCTTGTCGTAAAATGAATTCGCGAATTTTTTTAGACGCTTTATTTAGTATGAAGAGACAAGTTTCCAATTAACACCGCGCGTGTCTTTACAGCATGCATAACTTTAAGAAAAAAAGTAGCACACGCTGCCACGAATGTCAGAAAAGTACGAATTATAGTTGCAATACTCGCGTTATTTTATAGCAAACTGCTTCTGCATTTGCTGATGCCTAAGGGCGAGGACAGCCCGCTTCTGAAAGGACTTCGCATGACTGGAGCGCATCATAATGAAGTTTCTATTCATCGGCGCAGAGCTCACTGTAAAAAAAGAATGGAAAAAATTTCCTGCCGAGTGTAAGGTAATATTCGCAAACCTGCGAGGGAAACATAACATAGTTTTCCTTACAGGCAAGGTAAAATTACAGCACTCCGGAGTAAAATTCACGTACACAGCGGTGGGAAATCCCATACATGGATGGGAAAATGACATTAGTGCGCGTGCATCTCTTCAGCATTGTCTCAACAGCTGAGGGACGGGCGGAAGAAACGATCGCCTAGCACGATAATATTCACTGACTCTGTCACTGTCGCCGTGGTGTAATGGATAGAGCATCGGCCTATCGCGATAGAGGACTACGGTTCGCGGCGACCCACCAGTAGGTGTCGAGGATTTTAGTGCTGAGGTTTTGGTTACTATTCGTCCGAGGATATAAGTAATACAAAATTTAACAGTACAAATACTCCGTGATATTTTTTAATATAATTTTATTATATAATATAATTCATTTTCCTTTACTTGGATGGGATTATTCCCCCAATTTTGCCAGGTACTTTTTCCGTATGATTAGGGAATAGTACTTTACTTGTCATGTATTTTTACTCTATATTTAAGAGGTAATTTTACCTGACATGTAGAGGTAATTTAGCTTCCATTAGATGTAAGGAAATTTTACCTCAACTTTTTTTTTACAGTGTGTCCAATTGCGACTCGTATAAAGAATGATCCAATGAGAAACCTTGTGCTACCATATACGTTCTCCAAGTACAGTGTAACATATCGACAAATAATAACGTAAATTTTGCACGTCTCTATTTTCGATAACGCTCTAGATCAGCGTTTTTCAAACTTGTTTTTCCTGTGACACGGTTATTTTGAGGATTATTTTTCGTGACCCACTAAAAACTTATTGTCTGTTTTGGGATGTGTAGGTAAAATAAAACATCATTTTGATGTCAATGCAATTTTCATGTACTTTAATAATTTCATATAATCAAGTTTTATACGAAATTATTTTAAAAAATAATTGCAAAAATTAAATTAAAAAAAGTTCAAATTATTAATGCGAAGTATGAAGCTGTTTCTTGCGACACAGCATTTTTTTTCGTGACCCGGTACCAGGCCGCCACCCACTATTTGGGAAACGCTGCCCTAGATCGTGATTATCGAACTCGCGGTTCCGAGATCACATCCGTGCAGCCCCAACTTCAAAAGAGTGCATGGGCGCGATTTTTTTTTTCTCGTTTGAAGCACAGCGATACGGTCGACAGTAACATGCGCACCCAACGGACCATCGCCCATACGCGCAAGGCGTTGAACCGGCGCGCAGTGCGTCCATCATCACGCTTCCCTGCGTTAATTACATCTGTAATAGTGACATTTGACCAGACGCGATGAAAGCCCACATATTAAACTATGACTGTATCGTTTTACTTTTCTCCTAAATGCACAGGTAAGCTCTAAAATATGAGGTTTTACTTTTCCATTTTTACAGATTTTCCCTCCCAATTTTATAAGATACTGAATACGATAAAAACGAAAATGCAATGGCGTTGATGATTAGTTTTTATCTTTTATGGCAAAAATTCGTACATCCAGGTATTTATTTGGTGCTGAAATAAACGTAAATGCGCAAACAACGAATGTATAGGCCGTTCACGGTAAACTGAGCACTTTCGAAAGCCCTTCTTAAGATCTGCTTGTCTGCTCTTTTTGTATTCATCTGCCATATGTAGGGATAGGAAGATTTCGCGAGTTCGTTTCAGGACACGATAGACGCCCAGCACGTGTACTCTGAAGTTACCTTTGCAATTGGATCATAGTCTATTAGACACGCCCTAGACGACTCTAAGCCAATAGCAGACTGAAAAGTAAACAAGTAGCGAGTGTCATACTGCCAGGTGTGTGGTAACACTGGCTAATCTCTGGGGCAGCAGCCAATGATAAAACAGCTGAGGCTAACTGAGGCTCGAGTGTGCACAGCGCAGTGGAAGCTAGCCCACAGGTCATCGAACTCGCGAAATTTTCCTATCCCTAGCCATATATAAAACTAACATAATTTCGTCCCAAGGTCACGTTGGCAGGTGACGAACTCGTAGTGCTCTTCTACAACGCACGTTTCTCCCGCGCAGTATTCACTTTGAAGTGCCGCGGATTACACCGCTCACATGTGGCAGGACGTCACAAACGTGTATCCGAGGCAAACATGTACGCGAGCTCCGAAGCGATATGCCGCCGCAGGGCTGCCCGACTGTATGGTTTGATAAGATATCGTTTATAATACGACTGCCCTTTGTATAGAACTCTATAATATTACGCAATTAATATCCAATTACGTATGTAATGTGAAGGGTGAGTGTGTGAAAAAAATATTTCTATTGACCGTGAGTCGTGAGTGGTGGGTATGAGAATGTGTAACCTTCAAAGCATTTCATTATAGGCTGTTCACGGTGAAATGACCACTTTTGAAAGCCCTGCTTAGGATCTACTTGTATACACGTTGTGTGTTCTTCCGCTTTAAGTAAAATTAACATTGGCATGGGCCTCATCCCTTTACTCATGCGCCGGTCAAGTGAAACTGCGAAATTATTAGGAAAGTTAGTGTTGTACAGACCTGCTCATTTGTACACGTTGATGCATTAAAAAAATACAGAAAGCGAGATAAACAATTTAAGTTATCACAAACGGTTACTTAACATTTTTTTGTTAGACGTTGTTATATGGAACTACTTCCCTCTCCGTCGTCACCAATTTTACTGGACGCATGTCACTCATTGCGCCCGTTAAGATATATTCAAGTAGGGGCAGTGGCTTTTCTCTGAGGTTGAATTCAAAAGTGCTCACTTTATCGTGAACAACCTTTACGCCTGGTTACGCCAACATCTTCCCCGATCCGAGATCGAATGATCTTAGTTCCGAACCAGTATCCAGTTTGATTTTGGTTCCAATGTAAAAGTATTGCACCAACGAAATCTTATGATTCTTGTTCTCTGATTCGTCGATCTTGGTTCCAAAGTGAGAGATCGAGATTAAGTATGAGACAAATTTTGCTATCGGTTCGTAATATATGACGTCATGGAAGTACGTATATTTTTCACTATTGATAGTACTAGATGCGCGATGTTTTATCTGTTTTAAGTGAATTATTGCTGTACGAATTTTACTGAATAGTATTCAAGTGCGTATAACGTTGTTTTAATTTTTTAAGAAAACAATCGAAAGTAGTTCTATTTGTTGGCGTATTTTCAAACTGCATTTGTCGACGATGGCTGCTGATCTCGGATCGAGGTTTCGAACCGTCAATTTCGGTGGTTCGAAATTAACTTCATCTGGATCTGAACTCGAATGGTGCAACAGTTTTCTGTGTCGATCTTAGATCCGATCTCGAACCGAGTTCCGAACCACGATGGTGCAACCGGGAGATTCGTAACCTGCGACGAGTATAATTTTTTTTTCTGTGAATGCAGTTGCGATGTTATTGGCTAGCAGCCAATCTGACTCTTCGGGTGCCGCCGACGTAATATTACGTCGTCTGTATTTAACTGAGTTTTATGGAGTTTGTCGTGACATCACGGCATCCGCATTTTTTGAAGACACGGGGGAATAAATATGACTTCGCCAGAAGTTAGCGCATAAAGTTTTCTCCAACGTAATATTGCGTGAACAACACTCTTAAGTGTAAATGACTCGGATGAACATGATGGCTTGTATATTATTCTACGTCAGGTAGGACATTTGATTGAGGCATTGTATCGGCAGAGAGTTGGCCAGTCACGAAAGCTGTACGGTGTAGCAAGCGTGTCCGGTGTTGTGTGTGTGTGAATCACGCTCTAAATTTGAATCAGTGAGAATTTCACTGTTTCAGTCAACAGTACCTGCCTGACTGATTCAACAGTCACTTCAACGAATTTAACTGATGCGTCAGTGGAAACATGCCAGGTTTCCTTCACTTATTGATTCAGTGACATTTTACACAGATTTATCCGTCATTTTTTCCACTGTTTTTCAGTGGTCTGTTTTTTGACTGATGGATCAGTTAAACAGCGTATAAAAATGGCCGTTGAACAACTTTTGATAAAGGCCATTAAACAAAGTGTATCAAGTGAAATATTAACGCGTAAACTAATAAAACCAATACAAAATACTTTCTAAAATGTGATTTGCCTTTCAAAACGCCATTCTATGAGGTAATATGAACTTTCTGCCTTTTATTCCGTTATTACGTCTTTCGTTTCGTTTTCATGTAATCATCACAGCGCTCTGTTTGAAGGTCTAAACTGCATATAATGTGGCGAAGAGAGTGCACTCGTATATACTATTCGTGTTAACAATTATAACTATAACAATTAAAACCAAAAATGAAAAGTAAGGTCATACAATTTAAATATTCGTGATTTCGTTAAGAACTCTAAGAAGGGATAGGAAAATCTCGCGAGTTCAATGACGCTAGACTCCACAGGCCTGTGTATAGTCGAGCCTCAGCTGTTTGTTCATTGGCTGCTACCACTGTGTTACCTCACACCTAGCAGTATGGGATTCGCTACTTGTTTCTTTGCAAGTTTGTTATTGGCTCATAGGCGTTTAGGCGCGTGTCTAATAAACTGCAATCGAATTGCAGAGGTGACTTCACTGTATATATGTTTGGCGTCTATCCTGTCTTGAAATAAATCTGCGAAATTTTCCTATCCCTAACTATAAGACGTAGATTTTCCTCTTATTTTTCAACGTGGTGTGGTAGCGCTGATGGCAAGGTAACGACCTAAATGTGTAGTGGGAAAGGTGTGTGAGTTATAACCCGGAAACCGCCAAATTCTTCTTTACGTTTTTTAATTACGGTAAATTTCGCAATAGAAAGATGTTTAATTCGCGTAATTATTTAACTACGTTCAATTAAAATAATATTTAAAACGCCACTGCAGTCGACCGTCACTAATTCAACCAGTGAAAACATTTCTTCACTGAAACAACTATCACGGTTTTCCACTGATTCTAAGAAGAGTCATTTTCCACTGATTCGAGTAGTTGAATTTCACTGCGAATCAGTGGTTTTTCTACTGATTCGAATGTAGAGTGCAATAGAACGATTGTAAACGGTAATACATTGATCAACAGAAATGGTGCTCTTGCAGTCGTGAATATAGGTGGTTCACTGCTAGCATGTCTTGATTGTTAGTAAATCTGTAGCGCACTCAAAATGTTCAAAGAAAACTCTAATTCGTATTTCACTTATGGTATTCCTTTTGTTTCGTTTTTTCTATAATCATACCAGATTTTGTATAGTTTCTGTATCCAAGCTGTGCAGTGCTGCATCATTTGTTTTGATCTTTGAATGAATAGTGCAATGGGAGCGAACCTACTAGCAATTAAATAAATGTATGTATTGGAAAAACAGTTCCGAGCACGAAACAAGTACTTAAATAAGACCGTACCCTGTAGACAAGAAACTAAATATACATATATTTATATTCTCGTCCATAGGCTACTTGTCTTATTTAAGTATTTGTTTCGTGCTCAGTCCAGTTTGTCCATGACAGACATCTGCAGCACAATGGCGATTGTCCAAAAATCTCCATCTAGCATTTGTTTGTGCACGTCAGTCGCCTTCATTCTGTGGCACATGCTGTACGTGGGTATCTGTGCGGTACGTAGGCATCTGTGCGGTACGTGGGCATCTGTACGGTACGTGGGCATCTGTACGGTACGTGGGCATCTGTGCTGTACGTGGGCATCTGTGCGGTACGTGGGCATCTGTGCGGTACGTGGGAATCTGTACGGTACGTGGGAATCTGTGCGGTACGTGGGAATCTGTGCGGTACGTGGGCATCTGTGCGGTACGTGGGCATCTCTTGCGGTACGTGGGCATCTCTTGCGGAATGGTGATGATGAAGACCGTTGGGGGGGGGGGGGGTACTCGGAGAATTTTGGTTATGGAGCACCTCGAGAAAGGGACTACTAGAGTTTCAAATAACTACATTTCAAAAGAAATTAAGGTGGTGTTCCTTTATGTTATTTCTTTTATTCATGTTGTTTTTAATTTATGATTTGGTACCCAGAAATATTCATGGACTTGTTTTTTTTTTTTTTTTTTTGTAATACACTTTGGGAGGATGAAAATCAAATTAATTTTAGTGGAAGCTGACCAAAAACACTTAATACCATTTATGTTATGACTGAAACCAACATATTCCAGGAATGTGGGAACAATACCTCGACGGGAAACAATCCCAAGCAATTCCGGCTGGTATCGATAGAAAATGGAAATACGCAAACAGTTTTCGAATAAACATATTTTTGAAAATATTTCAGCTCTTTGATGCTTTTACGATTGGCTGGTCCAATTTTCCACTCAGCTAAAAATTTTTGCTGAGCAACCACTGGGCGTTCTCAGTATCAGAATACAAACCGGCGTTGTTACAGAGTAGATGCACACACAGAGGCGAGAAATTTCAAGTCGGTTCGTTCGATTTGGGCGTACCCATTCGCTGATTGGCCGAAGGAGGCTCTGGTAACGGGATTTGTGCCTTGCGACAGTGGCGCGGCCGCCGTCGGTTAGTTCCATTAACGAACGCCTCTACTGCAGCGCCTGACGATTAACTCGGTGTTGCTTGGCAACCCCCCCTCTTCCTTCCCCTCGATCACCTACCTGTGACACCCCTTTTTGAGTTTGCAATCATAGTGGGAAGCAATCGAGAAAATCCGATGATGACAAAATCGAGGGATACAGTTTGTCATTGCAGCTCCGAATCTATCGTCTGCATTCAAAATTCAATTGCACCACTCGATTACCAAAGGATCAAAGAATATGTTACGTTGAGTGAGGACTGAGAAACATCGGGATGAGAAAGATGATGAAGGTGGGGGGGGGGGGGGGGGCGAAATTTTGAGTTCGTTTCGCCTCGTCTCATAACTGCCGCGTAGTATAACTTTTGACTAGAAGAAGCTACGACGCTCGTTTGAGTTTCAATCGACAACTCTCGTGAAGATCAACCAATTGCGAATATAAAAACATTTGTGTGGCGTGGGTATGGAGAAGCTTTATGAGTTTAATGTAAAAAATTAAGAAAACTGAACACAATTTCAGCCTATATTCGTAAAAAAAAAAAAAAAAAAAAAAAAAAAACAAGTCGAAATACAGAAATCGTATACGGCTGGAAAGAGAATCTCAAGAGCAATCCAGTGATACCCATAAAACCCCATATGATCGATCGAAGTGGTGTCGGGAACGTAAAAAAATCAAGGATCCGAGCGCGTCAACGTAGACGTATTCACACAAAACAAACGACTGTGTCCTCAACACAGCCACACACCCTTTTTTTTTTATAGGGGTCAGTGTAAATAAATTGGCTTACACATCTTCCCCTCCTATTCTCTCGGCATTCCCGACAGAAGACACGTCGAAGCTAGGCTTGTGGTGGATTTCAGCCTGATTGGTGCCTGCGTGATGTGGCTTGCCGGCTTGCAATGACGTCACTAGGCGATAATTGGCGATCGACGTTGCAAAAAGTTGCTTCCTGGTCGGAGGCGCCATTTTGCTGGCGTGCGCGGCTGGAGTTCGCTCTTGAGTTGAGGATTGAGATATATGGGCGGCTCTTAACATCGAGGTCTTGAGAGCCGAGGGGGGAAATGAGGTGGGTGTGGAGCGGCAACGGAATGCAAGAAACGGGAGGTCGCCGAGAAAACCCGCCGGCCAACGGCATTGCCCGCCGCTACTCCCACATGCGAAGGTCCGGGAGTGACCCGGCCGGGTTTTGAACCCGGTTCGCCTTGGTGGGGAGGCGAACAGGCTAACCGCTCAGCCACCGCGGCCCCAGGACGTAAAGAAACTCACGGAGATGTGCATTACGGTAACAAAACAAAGCAGAACAATCAACTGCCAGAACGCTCTGCACTACATAGATCAAGGATAGAGACGTGCAAAATTCGCGTTATCTTGCGGTGAGAGGATCAATTCCACTGCCTTATGAACAAGTCAGCAAAGTCCGCCGTTTTATTGGCCCCTGAACTAAAATCAACGTCACCTACCTGATTGATCTCCTTAAAAGAGATTGCCCACTCCACCTTTGAATGAATATTACTGGCTGAAAAGTTCGCCGAGGCGAGCCAGGCATATTTTCACCCAATGACTGAATTGAGTCAAACGCACACTATAACTTGCAATTCAGTCCGTCCTTAAATAATAATGCGAATTTTGCAGGTCTCTACACATGGAGCCATCGCAGTAATATAGGCTGTTCACGGTAAAGTGAGCACTTTTTAAGGCCCTCCCGACAGCCATTAATCGCTAATAAATATATCTTATTGCAGCCTCAGGCATTAAATCCTGATGGGGGTGAAATCTATACACTGTGTTTATTGGTTCCATTGCAATCTTTATATAAAAAAGCAGCAGGAAGATGGAAATTGGATGAAAGGAAAAATTGAGAAGGGCCTTAAAAAGTGCTCACTTTACAGTGAACAGCCTATATTAGCCAAGTACCAGTCCGCTGCCAACCTCATAAACGCACATTCCTGCATGTCACGAATTTTCCCAAAAACATCACGTCCTGCATGTGTATTTTTTTCTCCTAAACTGAAAATACATACACCCTACATATGCTACATCGTAATTAGCGACGAGGACGTTAGAAAATAATCGCACAATATAAACCATCAACGGCTGGTTCACACTCTTTCAAACAAAGCTTTGAAAAATAAACCCAAGTATTATGTGTTTGTCTGTCTCCTCAATGTTGTGTAAATCCAGGAGTTTTTATACGTCTGTTACAATAAAGGTATTTCATTTTTCGTTAATGTTAATTTTTTATTTTATTTTATTTACAAATTATAATACTTACTGTGTGATTTATTTGATATAAAACAGTACTAAATAAGTGTGTTGGCAATTCCTAGTAGGATGTATGTCATAATCTAAAGTATTGTTAAGAGTGAGTGCACACGAATGCGGTGAGCTGTACCTTCGGTATATTTTATAGACTTTATTAAGCTTTGTTTGCATGGGGCGGAGGAATATCCTGAAAGCAGAACTCAGGCAGGACTTCAGAAAAGTGGGAAATAACAACAAATGACCAAGCACAATTGGGAATCGTGCCAGACGATGCCGCTGGTTAGCGGGTTTTCTCGGGGTCTCCCGTTCCCCAGACCTTTCATTCCGGCGCTGCTCCACCCTCAGCTCACTTCGCCCGCATCGGCTCTCAAGACCTCGATGTTATAGAGCCAACCGAATCTCTTCACTCACACACAATAACCGTGAATGGACTATAACCAGTGCCACTTTCTAATACCTTAAATTATTATTTTTTATTGAAAGTAAATTTCATATTTTCAAGAGGGTTATATTAGCCTGTACCTTCCCTCTTCAACACTAAGCAAATCGCTCCTTCTACTTGATGACGTGTACGTGACGTTTTAAATTGAATCATGCTAAATAACTAACATTCCTGCAGATGATTATGCTCGGGCTTGAATACGCAACAATAATTGAATGTAATTACGCTGGGTTTTGCTCACTGTTTAGTCTCTGTCTCTTCATTCTGGAGCATAGAGACGCGGGCGAAATTAACGGGAAGATGTACTGCAGTGGTTTCGTATCAGCGGCATGCCGTTGTTACATGTCACGAGACCCGAGGGCTCACTTATTGCCGAATATAGAAACTAATCCGTGTGGATTTAACAAAAATGAAATGAAGAAACCCACTTGGGCCACAAGAGAGACAAGAAATTTGGCCAACACCGGATCGGCATTTCACTTAGCTATAAATAATATATATTATTTTTGGAATTATTTTGTACTAATGAAGGTGGTGCCAGTTACAAGCCTTGTCTACCCAACTTTTACCACTTCAATATTTACAGTATAAATGTTCAGTTCTTTTTTGGAGGGTCTCAGAAGAGTACGAACACAGAGTAATGGTGTCACAAAAAACTATATGTACATGTACACAATTGCATTTGTTGATATATTTATATTATTAGAGTAAATTGTTTTAATTTTACATATACCTTGTAGGCCTATGTTGAAATATATTTAACACCTATTTATAAAGGTGCATATAAAACTATCCTTAAAATGTACATATACATGCACATGTTTTATATATTTTTCTTTTTTATATATTAAAAAATTTTATATACTGCCACGTTTGCACCATCACGTTAAGTTTATTAACACCATCTACTTCTGTGCAGTGGTGTACTCTTTGCTTGGCTCAGATCCTCTCGTCTTTTCTTGCCTCCCTGCCTTCCCCTTTTCCTTTCATGCGTCATTATTTTTTTATTTGTCATTTTTTATTTAAGTCATTGCACGACCTCGCTCTGTCTACCTTATACGCTTCAGGCATCTGCTACGTTACGCCGCTACCTTATGCCTTCAGGATGTATGTTTTTTTCTGATGGCTTAGTTTCACTTCACTTCGGTCAGCTGAGGCCAAACACAGCTACCGCGTTTTCGAGCTGAAGTTTTACTAGTCATGCTACATAGCGATGGGGCACTTAGAAAACGGTGAGTCATGGGAAACGTTAAGTTTGCGGTACAGATTTTAAATGTTTGGTAATTTGTGTGACAAGTGGTGTTGTACCTTGGGTGTGCAGTAGTGCTAGTCTATTCAAAATATGGACTTGGCTGTCCTTCCAAATTATTTTTCGGCTTAACTAATATGTGTCCTTTTTTAACGTGTCGTGTTGGTCCTTGTTCACCACCATGTTTAATGTTTGCTTTTTCACAGTTTACATGACTTCATTGCTAGGGCGTTCATTTCTCAATTGTTTGTTGTGTAAAGTTTTTGTCTATCGGATATGTGGGATGACCCAAACAATTATATATGTTACGTATTATATATATTGTATATTTCTCATGATATATGTACACATATATGCATATATACATTATATATCATGTGTTATATACATCATATATGTTACATGTTTTATATATAATATACGTGTTACATTTAGCAGTCCTAAAATGTAAACATTGAGTTTATTAACATGTGGCAATCACATGGCAGCCACATGGCAATGTTTGTTTACATGTGGTGGAAGGATATATAATGGGCAAGAAAGTAGAATTTTAGCAGGGCTTTCAAAAGTGCTCACTTTATCGTGAACGGACTATACCTAAACATGCCATGTATCACAAGTGTTTTATACTTGTGTTCATAAAAGTTACTTTTTTTTTCTGTTATATTGAAATGTTATTCATATTTTATCTATAAATTGTAATGCTTCGTTTATAAATAATTTGAATAAAACAGTGAGAAAAAAAGATGTGCTGGTAGCGCCTAATAAGAAATAGTTCTTATACAAAATACTGTTACAACAGAGTGCGCAGGAATCCGGTGCGTTGTCCCTCTGGTGTAATCTTCCAGACTTAGTTAAGCTTAGTTTGCACGAGGCGGAGGAATATCCTGGAAGTAGAACTTTAGCAGGGCTTCAGAAAAGGCCGAAGATACCATGAATTAACTATAATGATGAAGGTGGCTGGGTAAGTTTTCCATTAATACGTTTCCGCATACTGCTATTTCACAAGAAGATCTCGCTTTCTATAAGCTGTTCACGGTAAAATGCGCACTTTTGAAAGCCCTGCTTAAGATCTACTTGTATGCACGTTGATGCATAAAAATAAACAGAAAACGTAAGAAATTATTGAAGTTATCTCAAATGGTGTCCTAACATTTTGTATTCGACGTTAACATACGGAACTACTTTCCCCTCGATAGTTACCACCTTTACTTGGCGCATGTCACTCAGGTCGCCTGTTAAAATGTATGCAGTTAGGGACAGTGACTATTTTCTGAGGTTGATTTCAAAAGTGCTCACTTAATCGTGAACAGTCTGTAGGGATCAACGTCTCGTACTTTGCGAGGTCGTTAGAGACAGAGCAAGTTTCTCAGTGATGCAGGAATGAGGAAGGACTCGGGTAATAAAGAACCATTCCAGTATTCGGCTGGGAACAAAGGAAATCCGAAATCAGGATGGCCGGACCGGGATTCGAACCCAGGTCCTCCCCGAACGTCAGTTTGAAGGTATATAACAGTGGCCATCTCACCCTATATCTAGAGACCGGGAAAATTCGCGAGTTCAATGACCTGTAGGCTAGACTGCACAGTTTAATGTACAATAACGCAGATAAATATACTCATTGGTTCGTTGCTGTCAAAGCGGAAGGCGATGGTTAGATCTTCATTTCGTCGCGTGTTTCTTATTGGCTCAGGGTTCTTCAGGTGATGTTAAATAACGCGTGGACCAATCGCAATAGTAACATGAGCCAAAGAGTTTTGGGATTCTAGCTTGACCCAAAATGAATCCGCGAATTCTTCAGGTATCTACCTATATCCGATCTTCTGGAACCAATGAATAAAATGTACAGGAACATACTAAATCTATAGTAGACCAGTCAACAGTGTTAGAAACATTGAGGTCTGCACACATTTACTGGCACTTAAGACAAATTAGAAGTGGGTCACCTATATCCACTACTGCAAGAACAGCGGTCCAGTTGGTGTCTGTGTTATAACTGACAAGTGTCCTATTAGTACTCTACTTTACAGCGTTCATTATTGGCCGGTCATAATCCAGTGGATAGCCGAGCTGATATTGACCCAATCAAATGTCCTTTATCGTATAAAAGGATCTACAATCAATCATGTCCCCTTGCGTGCCTATATAAAAAAAGAAATTCTGTAGTTAGCCTTATCATTGTTACTGCGCTGTCGTGTTCTTGTGAAGCTATGTTTTATTCTGAACAACAAAGATATTTTCAAATTAGCTTTTCCCGAGCTACACTCGAGCATAGTTCTACAAAGTGTTAATACCTTACTGTATAAGTGTCCATATTTTACAGTTTTTAGTGATTTTCAAGAGCCTTAAATAATAATAGTTTAACTGGGATCATTCAGAATTTTGAGTTTGTTGTGACTCTGTTCTCAGGTGCAAGAAAGTGCACTGTACACTGGGATAAAATGTAGGCAGAGATTTAAAAACAAAAAACTAATAGTTTGACATGTCGCTTCAGTGTTTTTCCAGGAAATAACTAACTAACTAACTTTTTCAGCCGCCGAGTGTCACTGTTCCGTCCTTTAGATTTTCCCTAAAAAAAAAAGCAGTTCGCATTGTTCTTGTAATCACCCTGTGTTTATGGCACTGAGAATTGTCACTTGATAAGCTGAAAAATTTGTGTGATTATGTTTTGTTTTATGATTTCCAGTGTTGGGAAGGAGAGTGAAGAAGTAATTGTATAGCATGAACTACGAGTTTATTATTATTATTATTATTATTTTTCGGTGATCTGCCGAGTCGTGACAATTTATGATGTAGCGTGTATTCCTCGAGATGAAACGAAAGGATACTTGGTGACCTTCATTGCTCAGTCGTCATGCCTTCATGGCGAGAAAGCCGAGTCACTTTTGGTTACAGACCAAACGATTGCATGGACAGACACACTGGGAAATAACCAGAATTTTTATAAACCAACATATATTCGACAACGCTCTATAGTCTATTAGCGGATTCCTCACAGTTTTGAATAAAACCTTCGGAAAATCACCCCATTAATGGCGTGTTCGGTTGTTTCCTAAATATGTAATGTATCACAAGCATTTTGTACTTGTGTTGACATGAAAGTACCATATTTTTGGTTGAATTGAACTTTTATTTATAATTTTCTATAAATGATATTTAATTCACAGTTAGTATGAATATAAATGGCGAGGAAAATAGGTGTGTTGGTATTACCTAGTAAGAAATAGTTCTTAAAGGCTGTTCACGGTAAAGTGAGCACTTTTGAACTCAACCTTTAAAAAAAGTCACTGTTCCTGCCTGCATATATTTAAACGGGCGCAATGAATTACATAATATGCCCAGTAATATTGGTAACGATGGAGGGAAAGTAATTCCATATCGTAATGTCGAATAAAAGGTGTTGGTAACTATATGTGATAACTAGGGATAGAAACATTTCGCGAGTTCATTTCAGGACAAGGTAAACGTCAAACACGTGTACGCTGAAGTTGATTTTGCAATTAGATCCCAGTTCACTAGACACGTCCTGGACAACTCTGAGCCAATAGCAGACTTGCAAGGAAACAAGTAGCGAGTGCCATACTGCCAGGTGTGAAGTAACACTGGCTACTCTATGGGGCAGCAGCCAATGAACAAACATCTGAGGCTCGAGTATACACATGACTGTGAATTCTAGCCTACAGGTAATTGAACTCGCGAATTTTTCGTATCCCTAGTGATTACTTAAGTTATTTCTTTCGCTTAATGCTTTTTTAAATACACCGAAGTGTAAAAATGAGCAGATTTGTAAAATATTTACTTTTATAATATTTCCACAGTTTCACTTGACCGGTGCAGGGTTTATTTTTCATAAGGCGAAAGGATACGCAATGTGCATACAAGTAGATCTTAAGCGGGGGTTTCAAAAGTGCTCATTTTACCGTGAACAGCCTGTATGCAACATATTAGTACTCACGAACGAGGTGCGTTGTCCCTTAGGTGTAATTTTCTAGACTAGGTTAAGCTTTATTTGCATGACGCAGAGGAATATCTTGGAAGAAGGATCTCAGAAGGGCTTCAGGAAATTTGGAAGTAGCAGTGAATGGACTACATGTATGAATGAAAAAGATCATGACTCTGCCAAGATCTTTACAGAATAATCACGAACGTTCTGCTTCAGACTATCAGAATCCTCTTTGGCCGGACGAAATAAGTCAGTAGATTCATGGATGTATATCAGTCAATAACAGAAGGAAACTGTCGGACATGTGCCCAATATGTCAAATGCTAAGAATCAGCCCATTTTCCCCACAATACATCATTGTTAGAGATGGTGGTTTACTGTGGGAAATGTTGAATGTTTCCTAGGAGTCAACATACTGTAAACATGTCCGACAGTTTTCTTTCCTTATTGGCTGTCATGCATGTGTGAAGATACTGCCCCTTTTTACTGGACCAATGAACATTCTGAAACATACAACGCACAACGTTCGTTATTCGTCTGCAAACAACTTAGCCGAGTCAGAAGCTTTTTCATCCAATCATGAAAGAATAAACTAGCTAGAATGTTGTAGAAGATATGTTGGCTGTAGTGTGAGCGTACCAGTTCTGGCTCACTTTTTTTTAGACCTTGTCCTTTGACCGGGGAAAAAACCTCAGAATGCAAGAACATGAAGTAGAATCCACGATGGCCGCCGATGTATGTGTCAACTTCACGCTCTAGTATTTTGAGGTTTTTCTCCAGAGCCAGAACTGGTCGCTCACACTGTTGTATCAAAAGATTTTCGCGATTTTCCACCATCTCTAATCATCGTCCCTGGGCATAGATTATAGTTTAACATTAACCTTGTACGCGATTGTTTAGGAGTCCGTTTTTATTTTGGAGAACCCGATTTAGCTGGCTGTCTCTGAGCAAATGTGTGAGATACCCAGAACTCAGACGTTCCCCTTCCAGGAAAGATATCTGGCAGCGCGTCGTTGTGACCTTATTTTCATATTGGTTCTTGGAAAGTCAGTCTTGCAACAGCGCTGCCGTCCTCGGTTTACTGATCACCAGAGACCTGCGAAATTCCCGTTATTTTCCTGCGGCAGACTAAGCTACAAGGTGTTGTGTGCTCTACTGACGTCCATCATTGGCTGAGAGTATTTGTGGCACCACGTGAAAGACTCTTGTAAGCAACAGTTAAATGGCAGAGTGAGTAATCGCTTGTAACAAATTCACACATGCACGTGACCGCGTATAGAAGCCATAAGCCAATGAAATCACGGGTCGTGCTCAGATATTTATAGGGCAATAACGTCTAGCGTGTTCCAAAATAATTACGCAAACTATGCAGGTCTCAAAAATCACTTTTTTTTTTTTTGCGCTTCGCCGGATATTCTTCCCCAAGTATAAACATTGATGGTGTCGAACCTCCCCCCCCCCCCCAAAAAAAAATTGTAATATACATTGTTCAACTCGTAGGCATTTTATTGCGATGATACTGTCCTCGAATAAAAAAAAATACACTTTATATATTTTTGAATAATTGATGTCAATTACAAAATTATTCTGTGTTGTTACAGTCGTAATGACAAATACTAAACTAAGTTGTACAGATGGAAAAATTTACAACATAGACACGCCGTGGGATATAGTTTGGCATGCTTTTAATCACCAAATAACATTTTATGCATTTAAAAGAATGTTTAAAATATGCAACAATTTCTTTATATTTAACCCTTTAAGGCTACGTTTAAATGAAAACCTCTTACCTATTGAGAAAAAATCGCATACTTACTATAGTTTTATTGTTTCACTGTACTTTATCGGAATCTAAGTGAACATTACAACTAGAGAACATTTCAATTTGTAAGAAGGAAAACTGTTATTTTTAATAATTTATCAAATGGGCACGACGGATTGTAAAATTTGTTACCTCTGTAGCGACACATTAATTGGTGCATAGTCAAAGCCCGACTCCATTGGCCGACGGCTAGCCAATAGTTAAAGACCCAGAGTACATTAGGCGTGTCCGGTGTGGCCAGGACCAATAGGACGATGTCATGTGAAAATACACTGACCAACACAATCGATATTGCTGAAGTGGAAAATATAGGCTGTTCGATTCACTCTTGTCCTCAGTACCAGTAAATTTGTGCAATCCTTAAAGGGTTCAGTACTGTTTTGTTAATACGGCTGTAACAAAACAGAAAAATTTTGTGCTTCACATCGAATTATTCAAAAATATCAAGTGTAATATTTATTTGTTCGAGGAAAATTACATCACATACAAGCGTACGAGTTGAACAATGTTTGGTGGAATTATAAAATTATAATTTTTTTTGAAAGTCCGACACCCTTCACTTGTGCGTGGACTCAGGGGCCCCATAGTCGCCATGTGGCTTGGGCCACCAGATTTACGCGAAGAGAATTCCACAGGAGCTAAATTAAATTCCAATCTCATACTTGCACATCTGCAGTTTTATAGGCTGTTCACGGTAAAACGAGCATTTTTTAAATCCCTGCTTAAGATATACTTGTATGCACGTTGTGTATTATTCTACCCTATGTAATATTAAAATTGTCATGGGCCTCAATTATGAAGTTTTTTGAAACATAAATACTTTACAAATCTGCTAATTTTTACACTCCGATGGATTAATAAAAACCAACAGAAACAGAATTAAATTATTTAAGTAATCACAAATGGTTACCTAACACTTTTTATTCGACGTTAAGAAATGGATCTACTTTCTATACATCGCTACCAACTTTACTGAGCGCATGTCACTCAGTGCGCCCGTTGAAATATATGTAGGCAGGGCCATGGACTTTTTTAAGGTTGATTCCAAAAGTGCCCACTTTATTGTGAATAGCCTTTACTTTCGTTATTGGCCACGTAACTTCGTCGAAGACAGTGAGGTTTTTGGCTGGGCCAACTAGAATTAAGTTACTCCGGTATTGAACGTCTGTGATTCGCCAGCAGACACCTAAGACGCGCAGAAGTGGAAAGCATCGCAAACATGGATCAGAGTTAAAATGTTTTGGAATACTACTCGACAGTAATATTTTTTTTTTGCTATAAAAGGGTGTCCTTACATATGGACGTCATTGAAAGCAGTTGGGTATATTATAATTTTTTTTTTTTTTTTTAAGTTATGTAATATTTCAATGTGAATATATATATATTTTTTTTTTCAGGACAGAAATGTAAGTCGGTATTCTGCTGCTCATTTGTAAATTTGGCTATTGAGTGGTCGCTGTTAAAGTAACCCTACGTTTACGATATTAATTTTATCCGTAAAACTTTTTTTTTTTTTTTTTTAAGTATATAGCATCATCGCTGTATCTTTTCTGAACTGATTGCTCTATATAAACCCTATAGCTAGGGCGAGTGATTTTTCGCTTAAAAATCGGATCACACAACATACTTCAATACAATTGATGGGGCCACGGTGGCTGAGCGGTTAGCCTGCTCTCCTCACACCAGGGCGAGTTGGATTCAATCCCCGGCCGGGTCACCGGATTTTCTCACGTGAGGGTCGTGCTGTTGGCCGGCGGGTTTTCTCGGGGATCTCCCGTTTCCCCCGCCCTTACATTTCGGCGCTGCTCCATACTCACCTCACTCACCCTCATCGGCTCTCGAGACCTCGCTGTTAATAACCGCCCAGATCTCTCCACTCACTAACTCTGAATTTGACCAAGCCACTCAAGATTCTGTAACTCCGACTTCATGATTAGTGTGCAAACAGTTATTACGAACCACAACAAGTCTCAGCCAATCAAAACAGTTATCACGAACCACAACAAGTCTCAGCCAATCAAACAGTTATTACGAACCACAACAAGTTTCAGCCAATCAAACGAAGCTAGGCGGCCCCTAAATTGCTTTGAACCGTATCTTGTATCGAGATATTTTAGCGAAATATCACTGCCCCCACCTATAGTCACAGGTTGGAATTCTGAGAAAAGTACACGCGAAGCTTGTTTATGTTTTTTTCCATCGCAATCTCAACACTTCTTTATGGCCGGATGAGGTCTTGAGGCGTCTAACAATGTTTGCGAAGGATTACCCTGATAATTATAGTTCGGTACGTCGACAAAGACAACTCTGTAAAAATGCCGGACAAATATATTATACTCGTAGTACATTTGCATAACTTCGGACTTTCTGAATAAAACCTTCGAAAAATCACGCTCTATATAACTAGGGATAGGGAAATTTCGCGAGTTCAATGACCTGCTGGCTAGACTCCACAGTCCTGTGTACACTCGAGACTCACGTGTTTGTTTATTGGCTGCTGTACCACACAGTAGCCAGTGTTACTACACACCTGGCCGTATGGCACTCGCTACTTGTTTTCCTTGCAAGTCTGCTATTCGCTCAGAGTCGTCCAGGGCGTTTCTAATAAACTATGATCCAATTGGAAAGGTGAATTTAGTGTACACGTTTTTGACGTCTATCTTGTCGTGAAATGAAATGGCGAAATTTTCCTATGCACGGCAAGACATAAACAATTATTTCGAACACCTTCTTACATTGACAGATATTCACTACCACTACTAGTACAGGAACACTGATAGAAAATAATAAAGAATATCTTATTTCTCATCTTCCATCAATGCTCACAGAATAGTAAAGGTAGTGAATATTTAACAATGTCGTGCCAAAAATTTCGATAAACCCTTTGAAAAACAAGTTATAACGAAAATGAGGTAAATATACGGCTTTCATGCACCATTGGCCTTAACATTATCATTTAAACCAATAAAATCGATGATAAACTTCAAGTAGTTTACTCTCGTGTAAACCTTATTACCCGAATGCAAATGTCCAAAGACGAGGTAATATCGGTTGTTTACAATTCCATTAGAGGAGTAAATAAACTGCACATATTTAGTAATCTCCAATAAAGCTATAATTTCTTGACAATACGTCATACTCGTAACAATTATAAACATTCTACTTGGTGGCAATGGCATGCATTAATTTTCATGTAAACAGGTTGAAAGGCTTACATGTTTTTGGAGGTAATGTAAAATATATCAAAAACATCTGAAATTTTTTAAGGTGCAGCGATTTTTAAATGATTGAAACTTTGCAAGTCTTTGTTAAAAATGCGAATGGGAATTGAAGTGAACCGTAGTCTTTACTGAAACTAAAATTTTACGTCAAAATTTCAGTACGTTAGCAAGACCAGTTAAAGTAAGATAGGGCGAGCGTATACGTGAGGAAACACATTGTAATCTCACGCCAACACACCGAAACAAAGCTAGATATTGTGTCAGCATTTTTCCTTGGTAAGATATACTAAAAATAGACGTGTCTAGCGGATTATAACCATTGCGCGACTTTCTGTTTGGTAAGTTCACAGTCACGCCGCTGCTATAGTTAATTGTCGTATGGTAATGTCAACTCGTGCCAAGTGCTGCGTCCAATTGTTTTACTCCGAGTATAGTAAGTGTTCTCAGAACAGTTTCTGTGCCTGTTTTTTTTTTTTTTTTTTAAATCCAATGTGTGTATTCTTGGTATTGCCAACCGGTTTGGAGCGCCCATTACATCACACCAAACTGGATTGAAAAAATAAAACGACGTTCACCACTGCGAGTCTAGAAAACAAAAAAAACAATCTGAAACGCGCGTTGCGCCATGCTGGCGTGGAAATTATTGCAATACACGCGTCGCGATCTACTTCAGGAAGCTCCACAGCAAGTTCAACGCCGGTTTCTTATTGCTTCTCACAGTTGTTATGCAATTTTTCAAATTACTTGTAAAGAAGGTTTTTTTTTTTTTTATTACATATTCTGGCCTATCCTCGAGCTAGGTTTCCAGCAACGCCAGTCTAAAAATTTCTTCGTCCTTGAAAATTAAACTCACGTGGCTATACAACCATTGTTCCGCCAGTATTCCATAGGATATTACAAGAACGATACAACCCAGCAGCTATAGTTAGAGACCTGAAAAATTCGCGGATTCATTTTGGGAAAAGCTAGAATTCAAAACACTTGTGCTTAGATAACTTCAGCGATTGGTTTACAAGGTGTTTGGCACCTCCTGAAGAACGCTGGCCCAATCGTCGCCTTCCACTGTGGCAGCAGACAACCAATGAGCAGTTGATATCGGAATATTTGTACATAAGACTGCAGAGTCTAACCTGCAGGTCATTGAACTCGCGAATTTTTCTGGTCTCTAGCTACAGTTTTCCTACAAAAAAAAAAGTCCTTTTGGTTATACCCTCATAAAAAGACGCGGTTGACTGTAAACCTTTTACTCAGTGGGAGACATTTGATTGGCGCATAATCAGCTCCGCGGCTTCAGTGGCCGAGGACCAGCCAATGACGAACGTTGCAGATCACAGTAAGCACACTCTATGTGGTGTGAACCAATAGAAGAGTGGTAAGTGGGAATACAAAAACCAACAGGGTAGACGTTCATGCAGTGGTGTAAACAGGCGATTCACTTCTAACTTGTCTTCAGTTATAGTAAATATGTGCAGACCTGAATGTGTTATGATTTTACGTCCTTCGCTCATGGTGTTAACCTTCGCGTTGTTAGCAGATTTGTATTGAGGAGCATATTCAAACCATGTAAATACCATGAAAATTACTGGTGTTACTGTATCTGAAGTAATTTTTGGATAGACTTATTTCTTTAATATATCTGACGTGACTTCAAAGAAATGAAGAAACCTAAGAGGAACATTATATTATAACAAGCATATAAATCGAACGGGAAGATACTACATGTATTAGTACAAATTATGAATTATTCTAATATATTTAATGGATAATTAAATAATACTGAAGAAAAATATGTGACATGTAGTTAAAAGTGAAACCTATTTCACGTGTATAATTAACTTTAACGTATAAATTATCTCAAATCGAGAAACCACTGAAATGATTCCGCTATTTAAAGCACAGTACTAAAAAAAAAAAAATAGATTTAATAAAAACAAGGAAATAGTTAAGAACATTAAGTTGGTAAGATTATCGTTTTCGGCGACACCATTGGATTTAATTAAGCGATTAAAAACTAGCTTTTTGGTGGTTGCAAATCACGCATCGGGATACATTTATTTATATCGCTTAGAAAATCATATCGAAAGGAATGTAAATTGCAATATTTCGCTAGGTAATTCTACCACTAGAGTGGCCAAGAAAACATAATTTAACCACGCGATTGGTGTGTGTCAGCTCCGCGCTCGTATAAACCGCCATTGCAAGGCGGGAATAAAACCAAAGGTGGCAAATATGTGTGTGACAAAACAAAACAAACACGTCCGGAGAGGGGGTCACGGTGGCTGAGTGGTTAGTCTGCTCGCCTCCCACCATGGCGAACCGGGTTCAGTACCCGGCCGGATTTTTCGCATGTGGGAATCGTGCCGGACGATGCCGTTGGTTGGCGGGTTTTCTCGGGGATCTCCCGTTTACCGCGCCCCCTTCATTCCCGTGCCGCTCCATTCTCACCTCGATCTCTCTCATCGGCTCTCAAGTCCTCAATGTTAAGAGCCGCCCAAATCTCTTCGCTCACTCTTCTAGAGAGGTAAACATCACATTTGTTGTCGTTTAAATGACAAAGAAGTCCGTTGTGGCGTGTGTAGGGAGAGGTCAATTTCGCGAGTTCAATGACTCCCCAGTCCTGTGCATACTGGAGCTTCAGCTGTGTGTTCATTGGCTGTTGCTCCACACCTGGCAGTTATGGGATTCGCAAGGTGCTTACTTGCAAGTCTGCTATTGGCTCTCAGAAGCATGCAGGGCGGGTATAATAAACTGTGATCCAATTGCGAAGGTGACTTCACTGTATATGTGTTTGACGTCTATCTTGTCCCGAAATGAATTCGAGAAATTTTCTTATTTCTAGTCATTAGTTTTGAAATATTCATAAACGATATATTCTCTTTCCAAAAGTGATATTATAATGTGGTTATCAGTTTTCCATATTGTGTTACAACTAATAATATTCACGATAAAGTTTTTAATTTGTTTCGGTTTATTAAGAAGCAAAATTAAATAACTAAATTATTGTGATAAACTTTTATAAATTCTTGGAAAAAAATTCATAATTGGGAATATTAAACAAAAACGAATTAATGAGAAATGATGTTGCTTCGTTCTCTTAAGCCGTGCTCAGATACTAAGTGTTTTGTTTTCGTGTGTGTTTGATAGGTGCACAAAGTTTGCTACATTGTGCTGAGTACGAGAAGTAAATAGAGACTAATTACTTGTAATTAGTGCCTAAACATGTTACTTTCCTAATAGAACAACCGGAGGAGAAGAAATAAAGCAAACATACCTTATTGTAAATTAATAGAGACGTGCAAAATTCGCATTATTATTTGGTAGCACACTAGACTGCACTGTCATATATACACTCGCGTCGGTGTCATTTGTCTATTGGCTTCTGGAAAAATTGAGGAGATATATTTAGAGACTGGTATTTTTTGCGAAAATATTTCAAGACCCGTTGTACTCCAAAACACTTTTGTTCATATGCACTTCCGTGGTTGGATGATTTTAAATTCCACATGTTCTCAAGAGTCTGGCAGATAATCATGGACGTTCAATATCGGAGTATATTTATTCTGGTTGGCCCAGTCAAATAAGGACATGCCTTTTCACGTAAATGCGTGGCTAATAACCAAATGAAGTTGTGGTTTTAGAAGTAGAATATTGAAGTCTAGCATTGCCGTAGATATTTTCGAGAAAAAACACCCATCTCTACCTACAGTTGGAGACACGAGTATTTCGCGAATTCCTTCTGTTACGAGGTATACTTCAAACACTTGTCATTTTATCCTGCTTCTGTGATTGTACAGGAGCTGTTTGTACACTCCCCGTTCAAGTGTGAGCCAGTTATAAGCAGTAGGTAGTAGTGCGAGTGAGCTTTGAACAGTGCTGTACGAAGGCCTCGCTTGCTCACAGCAACCAATAAGCAGACGATAGTGTCTCGAGTGTATAGAGGAATGCAAAGCCTAGCCTGTTGCCACATCAATCCGCGAAATACTCTGGGGATCTACCTGTATTCTATTTTGACTAGATGGTACGTGATTGGTAGAGACCTGGAAAATTCGCAAGTTCAATGACCTGCAGGATATATTCTACAGTCTTAAGTACACATATATTGATGTCAACTGCGCATTGGTCATCTGCTGTCACAGTGGAAGGCGATGATTGGGCAACCGTTCTCCAGGAGATGTCTTAACACCGTGTGGACCAATGTCTGAAGTTCTATAAACATACGTGTTTTGAATTCTAGCTTGTCCCAAAATGAATCCGCGAATTCTTCAGGTCTCAAGTGATTGGTTGGGGCACCTGTTTTTCGCGAAAATATTTCAGGACAAGTTGTGCTACAACGCACTTTAGTTCAGAATCACTTTCGTAATTGAATAATTTGTATTTTTACGCATCTTATGTCTGCCCACGAATAAGGGACGTTCAGTATCGGAGAAACTTAATTCTAATTGACTCACTCATGAAACGGACTGTCTACATACAAAAACAAGAGGCCAATAGTCAAATAAAGACTCCAAGTGTGCACATAGGATATTGAAGTCTAGCCTCCGCGTAAATCTTTTCGCGAAAAACAGGTGACCCTAGTGATTGGGCATCTTGTTATTACTTGTTTCTGATTGGTTCAAGGCCTCTCAGGATGTGACTAACCAAATTTAGTCCAATGACAAGAGCAATATAAACGCACTTGTGTTTGAGGTCCATTCTGTCTTCAAATGATGGTGCGAATTTTTTAGGTCTCTATACATTACGAACATCTCCCCGTTACGCTGTGATGTGCGTGTAATGAGCATGACTTGCTGTTTCCAGTACAGTAATTCAGTCGTTAACGTTGTCCTTAAACGCGCGATATTGTAAAAAAAAAAAAAAAAAAAAAAAAATATATATATATATATATATATATATATATATATAAGTTGTTTGTTTCAAAACACCAAAAACTGCGACAGATGATATTATACTCTCCTTCAAAACCATTTTCAAAGGTTGGAAAATATTGTTATCGATTTATTTATTATATATGTATAAGATATGTCATATCATAACTGCACAAACAATCTTAAAATTCAGTAATTTTTGTAATTAACACTTTGAGAACTATACTCGAGTGTGGTTCGGGCAAAACTTGTTTGGATATTTCGTTTCACATAAGAAACAAAACTGGTCCGGGTAAACTTACATTAATTCACTATTTCATAAGGCTTTAAAATATGAACTAATACAACATCAATAACAAACTCCGTAAATGAACGACAAATCTTTGTATAGTTACGGAAATCAACACGATCCTGTTACATACGAAATACCATTTGGTTGGAAAACGGTAAACTCGGCACGCCATTGGCTGGCAGCTGGCCAATACGGAAAGACTGGTGTCATTTTGACCAGTAGAATGGTGTTAAGTGACAATGCGGACCAATAGAACACGGTGTCCCTGAAGCGGTTTGGATATAGGTGACTAACGACTAGCTTGTCTTTAAAGCGGGTAAAAGTGTGCCGACCTCAAAGTGTTAAACTGTTATTTTTGATAATTTCTCAAATGCACACGATGGATGGTAAAATGTGTTAACTCCGTCGCGACACATTAACTGTAACACAATCAACGCGCGACTTCATTGGCCGACGACCAGCCAATATTATACGTAAGCATGCCAGGTGTAACCAGGACCAATATGACGATGGTATGTGGAAATGCACTCACCAACACAATTTATATTGCTGAAGTGGAAAATATAGGCAGCTCACTTCAATCTTGTCCTCAGTACCAGTACATTTGTGCAGTTCTTAAAGGGTTAATTAACACGGTCCCTAGAGTTAGCGCGTCGAGGAAGGGGGTCGGGATGTGGGGGGGGGGGGGGCGATCGTCTACACTGTTCACGTCGGGAACACGGCAGGTGTGAGGCAGTTTCCGCGAGATCAAATGTCAGGAGGCAGTGTGATAATCCGCAGCCGGAGCCAGAACAGGTTTGCCACCTCAAGGTCTCGGGTACAAAGAAGTGCCGCTGGAATCGGGTTAGTGGCGTCCAAATGGCGTCAGACCAGGACCACGCCCTCGAAGAAAACACGCTCGTCTTAACCCTTTGAGGACGGCACAAATTTACTGGCACTGAAGACAATGTTGAAGTGAGCTGCCAATTTCTCCACCACAGCAACATCATTTGTGTTGGTCTCTGTATTTCCACTTACCGTCGTCCTATTGGTCCTGGCTACAACGGACACGCCTACTGTACTCTACAACGTTCATTATTGACTGGCCGCTGACCAATCAAGTCGTGCTTTGACTGTCTACCAATTAAAGTCTTGCTATAGGGTAAACCGGTTTTACAATCCATTGTGTTCTTTTGAGTAATTATTATTGAAAGGAACAGTTTTATTGCTACGAACTGAATTGTTGACTAGTTGTAATGTTTTACTTAGATTTTGATAAAGTCCAGAGAAACAGTAAAAATATAAACGCGTGAGTCTTGTCTTCAAGAGCAGAGAAATTTCCACACAAACGTAGCCACGAGTAAATACGTGCGTACTCCTCAAAAGGCTGATAGTTTTGTAGAAAAAACGAGTGTTTCAAACACTCTGCAAGGCAGCTCGAGCGCCCGGTAGACAGGGACCTTAAGCACTCTGCAAGCTCGCAGTGTATAGTGCTGGTCGAAAATAATCTTCCTAGGCGTTATGGATACATAGGGCCACCTGTTTCCCGCGAGAAGATTTAAGCTGAGGATAGATTGCAACATCCTATGTACACACTTGCAGTCTTCATTTGACTACTGGTAGGGACAGGTGTTTTTCACGAAAATGTTTATAGCCTGGCTAGACTTTATTATCTTATGTTCACAACTCCCACTTCCTTTGGTTATTGGCCGCGTGTCTACATGAGAAGACATGTTCTTATTTGACTGGGCCAATCGTAATAAAGTACTCCGATACTGAACGTCCATGATTCGCAGGGCAGACACTTGAGGCACGCGATATTTAAAATCATTAAAATCAGGAAACTTCATATGACAAAAGTGTTTTGGAGTATAATTGGTATTAGAAATTTTTTCGCGGAAAAACACCTGTTCCTAACTATTGGCCGCTTCTCTTTGTGTGAAGACATTCTGTCGAATTAGTGAGCCAATCAGAATTAATTTTATCAGATACCGACCGTGATTTGCTGCACGACTGATATGACGCGTAACAATTCCAAATGATCCAATAACGAAAGTGGTTCTGAAGTAAAGTACGATTGAAAATATCTTATCCTGAAAGCTTTCGGAGAAAAACCAGGGGCCCCTATGCACACAACTTTTACATCTAGTCTGAATAGATTAACACATTGAAGTCTGCATACTTTACTGGCACTTAAGACAAATTAGAAGTGATTCGCCTATATCCACTACTGCAAGAACACCAGATCTGTTGGTGTCCGTTTTAAAATTCACCATCGTCCCATTGGTACATACCACACCGCACACTACCCTGTACTTTACGGGGTTCATTATTGGCCCGTCATCAACCAATGGAGAGCCGAGCTGATATTGACCCAATCATAGGCCCTTTATGGTATAAAATGATTCACAATCAATCATGTCCTTTTGAGTGGTTATAAAAAAAGAAATTCAATCGTTAGCAATATAATAATGTTACTGCTGTTACTTGTCAGGTCGTGTCAAACACTAGCCGAACAAAGACTGCACATCCATGCGAGTTTTGTTATGAACAACAGAGAAATTTTCAAATTAGCTTTGCTTGAGTTACACTCGAGCATAAACTACAAAGTATTAAGAAGATATCGTACTAAAATATTTTCTGTGTTTGCGCGTATACGACTGTTTCAGTAAATACATGTTCTAGTAAAATCCCTTTAATCCAGGGGAAAAAAAACATAGGCTTTTCACGGCATACTTTTGTTCAATTATAGGCTTGCCTAAACACTCAAAAAGTAAATTACGAGAGTTAATTACTAATAAACCCTTGCTTGAACCATTTGCATAATAGAAAGGGAGAAACACAAAGTGATATCTAGAGTTGAGTACGCTAGTTTCTGTATTAATATCTAACTTTTTAATATCAAGTAATATGCGAAGAATTATGATACAGCGAATTTTGGCGAAGCTTTTGAAGGCCATATTTGCTGTTTTTATTACTGCCTGGAGTAACCTTGTGTAATTAAAGATTTTACTAGGAAGACGATTTAAGCGTGTACGTTACATAAAAACTTGATATACATGTTTGGTGCACAAGTGATTTTGAAAGATAACCTTGATAAACTACGAAAAAGTATCTCGCAAAAAATTTCGGCCGTCTTCGTAAGAAATAAACTTATTAAGTGTAGTAAAACACGACCGACACAGCTTCTGATACAGTTAAACAAATTTTAACACAGCTTGGCATGCAGTTCCTACTGTATGCAGTAGATACGGTCGCTAACTTACAACCTTTTTAATAAGCCATTTACAAATGTCGCCTGAAATTTTATCTTAATAATCATATTTTACTAATTTCTTAATTCGCCATATTTTGCATGCAAATAGCACTACTATAGAAGACCTCTAAATTTTTGTGAAGTGATATATTATTTTTAAAAGCAGTACATTTTTCTTGTAGTTTTGTGTGCCATATAAATGTGATACAACTAAACCGATCTAATTGAAACTCTACGTGCATGAATTTCATACTGTGCGCTATAAATTTGGCTATAATTAGAGACCTGATAAATTCGCGAATTCAATGACCTACAGGCTAGTGTGCAGTCTAATGTCCAAATACGCCGATGTCAGCTGCCCATTGGTTGTCTTTTGCCACAGTGGAAGGCGGCGATTGGGTCAGCGTTCTCTAGGTGTCAAACACCGTGCGGACCAATGGCTAAAGTTATATGAACAATCGTGTTTTGAAGTCTAGCTTGTCCCAAATTGAATCCGCGAATTCTTCAGGTCTCTAGCTATAATAGCTTCAATATTTTGTCAGTTTGAAGGCCACTGTCACAGAATAACATTTGTTATGGTTAAACATAATACCTCAGGAACTAAGGTACTCGTCTGATGTGAAGTTCGTCCAGTTAAGACATTTTTTATTATTCCTACATGATGCTACGATAATACTTTCTAATGTGTGTAATTTTGAATAATATACTTATTAATTTCACGATGACTTAGCGGTTAGACTGCTCACCTTCCAGCAAGGCGAACCGGGTTCAATCCCCGGCCGAACAATGCTGCTGGTCATCGGGTTTTCTCGGGGATCTCCGGTTTCCCCCGCCATTACATTCCGGCTTTGCTCCATTCTCACCTCATTTAACCCTAATTGGCTTTCAAGATCTCGTTGATAAGAGCCACCCATATCTCTCAATAAGGAATTTTGAAGGTCGCTATAAAGGCTGTTCACGATAAAGTGAGCACTTTTGAAATCAACCTTAGAAAAATGTCACTGCTCCTGCCTGCATATTTTCTAACTGGTGCACAGAGTGACATGTGCAAAGTAAAGTTGGTAACGCTGGATGGAAAGTAGTTCCATATCTTAACGTCGAATAGAAAGAGTTAGATAATCATTAGTGATAACTAGGGACCTGCAAAATCCGCGTTATTATTTGCCATTAAGCTAAACTTCAAAGTATTGTATACATTATAGATGGCGTCGGTTCTCCATTGGCTGCTGCATAGATGTGAAGTAATGCCCTTTTTTACTGAACTGCATGTGATTGGGGCAAACATTTGTGATGTGTTAATTTATTGGCGCAGAGCTACACAGGGCGTGCCAAATGAAGTCTGGCCCAATGACAAAAGTAATGCCGAGGTATAGTCTGTTCAGTGTAAAATGAGCACTTTTTAAGGCCCTCTCATTAACCCGTAATAAATATATTTTATTGCAGCATCAGACATTAACTTTTGAGAGTAATGAAATATATTCGCAGTGTTTATAAGTCATATTACAATGTTTACAATAAAAAGTGTTGGAAAGGTAGGAATTAATTGAAAGGAAAAATTTAGCAGGGCCTTAAAAAGTTCTCACTTTTCCATGAACAGCCTATACATGTGATTTAAGTTTAACATGTCCCCAAATAATAACGCGAAATTTGCAGGTCTCTAGTGATAACTTAAATTATTTCTTTCGCTTTCTGTTTTATTTTTTTTAATGTCTCGAAGTGTAAAAATGATAATGTTTGTAGAATATTTACTTTTCCTATAATTTCCTAGTTTCACTGGATCGACGCAAGGATATGGTAATAAAATATGGTAAAAAATATATATTTTTTCCTAATGATAATGGCAGAGGAATTCGCTGCCATTGTAATGTGTATAGATTATTTAAAACCGTACTCTTCAGATTACTCCAATAGGCGAGATGGCGTTATATCCAAGGTCCGGCAATTCGATCCCGCACTCCTCCAGATAATTTTTTGAGCTATCACAGCGCTACTGGGTGTTGCTAGACGAGTTATACTCCAAAGCCAATGTGACATTCGATTAATCGCATGCGCACGCCCCTGGTGTGTCGTTCATCGACTTAGATGACATCAGCAAATGGCAACAAAGATGACGGATGACATATGCACACTTTAGCAGACTACATCAAAATTGGAGTATACTACTAGCACACTAGCTGGCGAAGAAAGAACTAGCAGATCAAACGAGAGGGCTGCCTACAACAGACAATGGCTACCTATAGCAGACAACATCCAAGATGGCTACCTACATCAGACGATATCCATTACGGACACCTGCAGTAGACTAAATCCAAAAAAATTGCCCTTCGACATCTAAGAAGGAGGTCAGAGTTGATGGGAGAGAGAGGTAAGACGGAAAAGAGGTAGGCGCGAGAGAAGCAACAAGGAATAATAGACCATGAAGTAGTAAGATGGAATGATAGGGACATAATATGGAATGACAGAGTATGAAGAAACAAGAAGGAATTACAGAGCACGAAGTGGAAAATACTATAAACAATATGGCACCCGGAAACAAATTGGTGACAAAGAGTCACGATAATCCAAGATGGTGACGGTCACGTCATCCAAGATGGCGGTGGTGACGCAATCCAAGATGGTGGCCGCGGCTCCCTAGCTCTTCAGCTGCCAGCCGCTTGCACCATAATCGGCCATTTCCCCCTACTAGCGCTCTTACATCTTTTTTTGCTCCGACGAGTTAGCCCACTGTTTACGCAAAAATGCATGTTGTTGCGGGGTAGGGATGTAATTAACGGGTTTATTAAAAACGGAAATAATTTTTTTATTCATTCTCGAGCCAAGACAAGTGAGCATTAATTCGCGGTTCTTTTGAATAACTGAGTGAATGAGCGAAGAGATTTGGGTGGCTCTTAACAGTGAGGTCTTGAGAGTCGATGAGGGTGATTGAAGTGAATATGGAGCTGCGCCGGAACGAAGGGGCGGGGGAAACGGGAGATCACCGAGAAAACCCGCCGACCAACGGTATCGTCAGGCACGATTCCTACTTGCGAAAATCCGGTGACCCGGCCGGGGATTGAACCCGGTTCGCCTTGGTGGGAAGCGAGGGTGCTAATTGAATAACTGACTAATTTGGCATCCACGAACAGCAGGAATGCGTGGGCGTGCATTTTTGCGTGGCCACGGAGTTGGTGTTTGTTCGATGCGAGCTCAGTTCAGGGAAGGTACAACACACAACGAATGGCGGCCGGTGTTCCACGTAGGCATTCCCATTGTGCCAACTACAGCCAACGCCTCGTGGACGCATCTCTGAAATTACTCCATCGATCTTTGTCCGCCGCTGTATGGCAAGTTGGACTCTCCTCCTGAATAGTCTCGGCCACAATCGAGTGACTTCGCTCCGCCCGACAATGGCGCGGTATAAAAAACGTAGCGGTCAGTTGAAGGAGCCCGTCCACCCATTGCGCAAAAAAAAAAAAAAGTGTGTAGAGCTTTACACGCATGTCCTTCGGCTAGTGATGAGAGTGTTCGAGTTCAGAAAGTCAAAGCATTCTATTACCAAGAGTTCTCGAGATATCTCGAATGGTAGCCAACGTTTTCGAATACTTTTTATCCATGCAAATACACGCTTGCTCTTGAATGTCTGCAGACATCACTGCGTTTCTCAGATTTAGTAGTTATTTTACTGTAGCCTAAGTCTTCCCGTGTGATTGTGGTCCATTTATATTACACAGAGTTTTAAAATCTGTTCCCCCCCCCCCCCAGTATTGAATACACTGTTCCGTGGCTATGGTTGACTTCTACGCCATTGTTTTTAAACATTGTTAATTTTTATATAGTTTCCTGACATCGGAATTCACCGCCTCTCGACTGCATCTTCTTGTCTTAATATAATAATGACAATAAACACGAACTGTTCTGGTGTGGAAAAAATTCCAAATCACCCTATTCCGATATACAAAAACCACCGCGGAACTTGCCATACCCATAATTCCATGCGAGTGAAAGTTCTCAATTTTTATAAGTATTCGAATACAAAATATTCGATTCCGATCATCACTATCTTCAGCTACCGAGCATTCTAATCGAATTCTGCTACTAATACCATAAAAAAATAAAATAAAATAAACAGACTGTAAAAATTTTTTTTGGAAAAATTCCGTTGCATGTAAGGTAAAAATTACCTCTTGAATGTAGAGTAAATTTCCATAACAATTACTATTCCCTAATCGTACGGGAAAAGTACCTGACAAAAGTGGGGGGAAAATCCCATACAAGAAGGGAAAATTGACTATAATGTATAATAGAATTACGTTTAATGTTATCGCGGAGTATTAATACTGTTAATTAATTTACTATCCATATACTCTGACGAATAGTAACCGAAACCTCAACACTAAAATCCTCGACGCTTGCTGGTGGGTCGCCGAGAACCACGGTCCTCTATCACGATAGGCCGATGCGATATCCATTACACGACGACGACAGCATGATAGTACTAGTGAATATAAGCGTGTTAAATAATTGTTTCTTCCGCACGTCTTTCCACTTAGCTGTTGAGACATTGCTGAAGAGATGCACGCGCCGTAAGGTAATTTTCCCATCCATGTATGGGATTTTCCACTACCATACACGTGAATTTTACTCTCAGAGTGCGGTAATTATACTTTACCTGAAAGGAAAACTATGTTTCCCCCACAAGTTTACGAATATTACGTTACACTTGTAAGGCAATGTTCCTATTATTTTGCAATTAGTAATTAACTGATTGACATACGCGGCCATTTCAGTGAGTGAAGTATAGGAAGTTCACGGTTAATCGAGCAGTTTCGTAAGACCTGCTTAGGATCTACTTTACATTCCAATTTGGTATCCTTCCGCCGCGTGTAAAATTAACAGTGCCATGGATCTGATCACAACGGACATGCAAAAATCGCGTTATTATTTGGCATCAGGTTAAAATTCACAGTAATTCGCACACCCGAACCGACGTCGGTTCTCCATTGACAGTCGCATGCGTGTGAAGTCACTCCCTTTCTGAGTGAAACTGCACGTGATTGGGGCACACAGTTTTGAAATGTACATTAATTGGCGCAGAGTTACCCAGGGGGTGTCGAATAAAGTTGGTCCAATAACAACCGTATTGCAAAGATACGTGTGTCTTAAGTTTAAAATGTCCTCGAATAATAACGTGAATTTTACAGGGCTCTACTGATCACTTTATTAATGTGTCATCCAAATAAAACCATGGAGTTTTTTGGAACGTATGTTGCTAACATGTAGAGTATAAAACAAGAAGTACTAGTTTAGTGCTAATTTGTGTAAACATCAAACAAGCAATACATCACATGTTAGAACTACTTTTACTTATATACTGCCAACTTACCCCTTTCAGTCCTCAATTAATTATCGGTCTCGTCATTTTTTGGCGTTCCCGTAAACAATGAACCATGAAATGCGCGTTCGTCGACGGCGGCATTAACCATTCAGAAATCAGAGACGCGGAAAGTTCGACAAATCAGATTTCTCACGCGGAAGACGCTAACAACGAGGCCGCTACCCCATGTAGCAGACAACATATGGCCCATTGATGGTTTACAGTCGTATGCCAAGCCGGCATGCACCCGGCACCATTGCTGGTTCTGAAGTGTCACCACCATACTCTGCCCATAACTGGCCCAAGTGTGACGAACACAAATGGCCCATGCATGGGCCATTTGCATACAACAGCAATGGCCCATCGACGTACCACTTCACAGCCACCAGATGGCTTCCACCATATGTCGAACATTGTCTCTAAACATAGTTATTTTTAGCATCATTCTCAACTTCTCTTTGTTTTTAATTTCCTTAACACTTTGTAGACTATGCTCGAGTGTAGCTCGGGAAAAGCTAATTAGAAAATATGTTCAGAACAAAACTCGCATGGATATGCAGTCTTTGTTCGACTAGTGTCTCACAAGAACACGACAGCGCAGTAACAATGATATTGCTAACTACAGAATTTCTTTTTTTATATAGGCACGCAAAGGGACATGATTGATTGTAGATCCTTTTATAAGATAAAGGACATTTGATTGGGTCAATATCAGCTCGGCTATTCACTGGATTATGACCGGCCAATAATGAACGCTGTAAAGTAGAGTACTAATAGGACACTTGTCAGTTATAACACAGACACCAACTGGACCGCTGTTCTTGCAGTAGTGGATATAGGTGACTCACTTCTAATTTGTCTAAGTGCCAGTAAATGTGTGCAGATCTCAATGTGTTAACTTCACTATTAAACACATTATACGACATGAAAATCTAATGCTTACCAGAGAAGTGGAGGAGGCGCGAATCTACACCCCTTGGATTGACAGCCCAGCATGCTAACCATTACTTCACAGTGTATTATTGTGTTTAGATCAACTAATTTAGAATATATTCGGACTTTAATGATTAACAATCATTAATATAATATAAGTTACACCAGTTATTCATAGCCTTAAACTTTATCATGCGAACAAATCAGTTTTTTAAAAGATGCAGATAAAAAAAATACTGTCGTTGAGAGAAATCTGCATACACGAATCGCAATATTAACACAAAAACTTGCCTTTAATGTAATGTTTCGCAGTATGTATGTCACCTGAATGCTATTAATCTGTTTTGAAACGCAGTCGCCAGTTATGAATATTTTAGTGATGTGAAACAACGAAACCCCTTCAATTTTAATTATCTGAAAGTGGCTATATATTGATTTTTAAACTTCTTATTTTAATTATACGCAGTAAAACATGTAAATCATTATATATGTCAAATTATTCACTACCAGTCACGAAGTCACGCCTATGCTGTATTTACAGCATTTTGGCATAAATATTTCCATGACTATATATTTATAATTAATCTACTCATTTAGTCATATGATCTATAATCATATTAGACACACACATGTGTGTGTGTAGTTTGAAGAAGCTATCTGCAAAGAGTGTGAACCATTAAAATTGCCATAATAAGCCAAATTGCACCAGCAATTGTCCATCGATGTACCACTTCACGCCCATCAAATGGCCTATAAATGGCTACCCATACATTTACCAACTATAAGTATGTTATGTGCGGCCATTGCTTGAATACAGTTGGTAAGCCATTTATGGGCTATTAATAGGTCACCTACTCTCAACCATCAGTTTCATTTCCATAACCATAGCAGGGCCAGTTGTGTCGACCCGTAAGGTTTTTGGGCCAGCAGTAATAATCCAGCAATACCATCAGTAAAACCACAGTCTGCCGACTGTGGCTTGCTAAAGGCTGTTCACGATAAAGTGAGTACTTTTGAAATCAACATTAGAAAAAAGGCACTGGCCCTGCCTGTATATATTTTAATGGGCGCACTGAGTGACATGTTCTCAGTAAAGTTGGTAACAATGGAATGAAAGTAGTTTCATATATTGACGTCAAATAAAAAGTGTTAGGTAACCATTTGTGATAACTCAAATTATTTGTTTCCCTTCGTTATTTTTTTAATACATCGAAGTGTAAAAAATAGCAGATTTCTGAAATATTTACTTTTCTAATAATTTCACATTTTCGCTTGACCGACGCATAAATAGAGTGACGAGGCCCATGGCAATGTAAATTTTACATAAGGTGGAAGAATACACAACGTGCATTCAAGCAGATCTTGAACAATGCTTTCAAAAGCGCTCATTTTACCGTGAACAACCTATATCAGAATTATATTACAGCAATTCGTTATTGATCGTACACACTATATCAACAATCTCGGACTCTCATTCTGGAGTCCTTCACTCAATTTAAGGAGGAGCGCTGTTTACGCCGCCCCTTTCCCCACCCAATCCCCAAATAGCTGTTACGCCACTGAATACACTCACAATCAAACAGCCTCTCATTACCCTCCAAGTTTGTCACATCACGTAGGACAGTTGGTTCCCGGAAGATCTTTAGTGGCAGGATGTTACACCCGGGATCGCCATGCTTGTTCGAAGACACTGAATTGTTTACGCCGCACACACGGCGAACCGACAGCTGCAACCGCCTTCCCAGAATCCCCAGGTGACGTCGGCGGGTGAAAGTATACTGCTCGCATCCGCCGTGGCATTGACACAGTTCGCGAAAGTTTGCTCCGACGGGTGACAAGCTGGTGTTAAAACACAGAAACTCTCCTACCTCTTTCATGTCCAGCTGCTTTCCACTTTGCAGCTGAGGCTGTCCAAAACGTCAATCCGAAAGCACAGTAAAGTATACGCAGGGACACTGTTTTTTTTTTTTTTTTTTTTTTTTTTCGCGAATAAATCGGAGCATACAGTAGACTTCAACAAACACACGCACCTCGGCTGTTGCCGCGCCTCCATTGGCTGCTTGTGTCGTTTCCGCGTTTGACCGAGCCACTCAGGATTCCGTAACTCTGACGCTCTACGCTCGTGATTCGTGCTCAAACAGTTCGCATGGACCAGAACATGCTTCAACCGATCACAAAAGGTGGATGATCCAACAGGGGCTTGAACTGTATCTTGTCTCGAAATCTTTTCGCGAAATATCACTGGGCACTTTGGAAAGCCGTCTCATATGTAATAGCAGTAAATAAATTTATTTTAGCATTAGACGTTAGATATTTTTTATTTATTACTTGCATATGTATATTTATTTGGAAAGGTGGTTAAAGGACAAAAAATGGCTAACAGTAAAAAGTAGCTAGGGAACTTTATTGAGAACAGCCTGTGATAGAGAGCAACAGAAAGAGTAAACGTGGCTTCGGAACGCGTATGATGCAAATATCACGCTGTGTTTACAAATATGTGCTAGTTAAACAACCAATGTAAATACGAAAAGATATTTACCACTTCTCCATAATTATTTCTGTTTAAAAACAAAATGAGTTATATACATAAACAGCTTTACTTGCCATAAGTTAATTGTAAACGTTACGTCTAAAAATGCAAACTTTATGGAGGTTAACTTAAAAAAATAAATACGCATTTTATCGCTTGTAGTTTTTAATTTTCCCGTGTGTGTCTAATCAGAATGCCCACATTTCTTTTCAGTTTGCTTGATTCTACTAAACTTCCCGCCATTTTCAGGTTACCCTTCGCTACTCGCTGAAGAAGTGCGTTTAAAAGTTTTACTCTGGCAAGATACTCAGAGTAATTACTCTGCCGTTTCGGAACACTGCCAAGAGCGAGCGAAACTTTTAATAGAAGTGTTTTGGGACAGCCAAAGTCAAAAGTTTACTCGCAGAGTAACGTTTTGGAAGACCGGTCCTGATGTCTGTAACAGTTCGCTGTCAACACAAGGGAAACACCGAGAGCGTCCACATGAAAGAAAAGTGCACTGTGACTCGTTTGATAGGAGAGTAATCAGAGACGTCATTCATGATCTTTACTTTGTACAGAAACAAGCACCAACATGTACTGAGCTTCTCGTTGCTTTGAGAGAAAAAAAAAAATGATTTTCCATGGGATGTTCGTACGTTCAGGCGGATACTGAAAGAAATGGGGTTTATATGGAAACGGTGTTAACAGTTCTCGGGAAATATTATTGGAAAGACCGCACATTGTCCCACTGGCGTTGTAAATACTAAAATAAATTCTCCCCTACAGAGTGGTGAGGCGCCTCATAATTCACATTGATGAAGCCTGGGTTGATAGCAACATCACAACTAACAAATGTTGGCAAAGTGATACTGAGCCTGGTGTGTTAACCAAAAGCAGTTCTTCTTCCAGTTTAATTGTTGTTCACGTAGGTGATAAAACTAGATTCATAGAATATGTACTACTAATTTTGCTAGCAGGCAAAGCTACAGGGAACTATCATGGGCAGATAAATTCTGCGAACTTAAAAAAGTGGACGCATAAGCACTTATTGCCTAACCTACCGGAAAAGTCTGCGTAGTTATCATGGACAATTCGTAGAGACCTGAAAAATGCGCGAGTTCAATGACCTACAGGTTAGACTGTGCAGTTTTATGTACAAATACGCCGATGTCAGCTGCCCATTGGTTGTCTGCTGTCACAGTGGAAGGCGATGATTGGGTCAGCGTTCTCTAGGTGTCAAACTCCGTATGGACCAATGGCTAAAGTTATATGAACAAACGTGTTTTGAATTCTAGCTTGTCCCAAATTGAATACGCAAATTCTTCAGGTCTCTAATAATGCGCCTTGCCGCTCAGTGGAAGAAAATAAACCCCCACGAAGTATGCAGTGAAAAAGGAAATTGAGTCATGGTTGACAAATATCAACATTCCCTTTTCTCTTGAAATGCGAAAAACAGAGCTTTTCGACTTGATTGCGCCGAACAGGCAGCCTGGAAAAGTATTTCGCATTGACTACCTTCTAAAACTTCACGTTAGCGATGTTCTTAGACTTGCTCCTTATATGTGCGTACTTAATCACATTGAACTAGCGTGGTCTAAAACAAAGATACTAGAGCCGTAAAAATAACGTTACTGCTGGCTTGTCGTCAACAAAGCTGATGGAAATCACGACGGAAGCAACATCTTCCGTCACAGAGGAAGACTGGCGAGGATGCTGTTCGCATGTCCAAAATACAAAAGCAGACTACTGGCAGAAGGACTGTTGTGTGGAAGACGCAATATACAATTTTGTGATATGCCTAGGCCACGACTCCAGTAGCTCGAGTGACTCATCTGACGACGAATTTTCCTCTTCCGAATCGGAACTGGCGCTCACTTCCCGAAACTGAATAAATTATCGCAGAACAACATCCGGTATTTGAGGCAATTGCTAAGAGTATCTCCTTTCACAGTGCTCTAAAGTTATGCATTACTGAACTTAACTGTTTTCGCCCAAAATTTGTGCTTATGAAAATTGTTTGCAGGTCGCTAAGGTTGTTTCGCAAGTATTCAAGTAAAACATTTAAAGTTAAAACAGTTTGAAAATTTGGTCTTTCACCAGGATGAAAGGTATTCAAGTAAAACATTTAAAGTTAAAATAGTTTGAAAATTTGGTCTTTCACCAGGATGAAAGTTTTCAAATTAGTGTTGGCAACGTGAAGGATGTTTTGAAAATTGTAACTATCGGGAAATGTGATTTATTTTAGTACGGGAACAGATGGCGACTACGTAAAATAAATAACTTGCTTTAAAATTTTTCACTTCAAACACTTTGAGAATCATTTCGCTCGCCAGGCAGACGGGCACCTTAATGGCGAGTTTTTAGGTTACTGCTAAAAATAATAATAGGGACGTATAGCATAACATTATATTGTATGTTTGTATGCGTCTCATATGAAAGGAAAATCTCCCTGCGAGCTGATAGTTTTAGTACCGGTAGTACGGGCTAGAGACGACGATAGCGACCTTGCAGCCCACCTGGTCCTTCCACCCTGCCCGCATTCTAGACCCTTGTCCTTTCATCAGCACTGGACAGTAGTTTGATCTGTGGACTTTCATCGCGTGTAACAAAGTCACTCTGTTACAGATATAATTCGCACACTACATCAGGAAACATTGCACACCTTGCGCTTAGGGGCGATGAGGCTCTAGGGTACATGCTACTGTCGCCCGTAATGCTCCCTCGCTTATTGACCTTGAACGCGCAGCTACATAGCCCTCTTAAGAGACTGCACCACCCCTTATACAGAAATGCGTATAAGTATTAGTGTCATAACAGAAGTGTTGGTGAAATTATTGAAAATGTATCACATAGAATATTTATATTTCATGTTACTGTGGAAATTTTTGTACCTGATTGTTAATAAGTGTTCGCTGGTTGTCATTAAAAGGTGAAAATGAATTTATATATACGATGCTGTATTAAGTTAATTGTTGCATAAATAACGTGTTGATATAGGCCGTGTACGATAAAGTGAGGACTTTTTTAAGCTGTTTCTTAAGCCATAATAACCAATAAATACATTTCATTGTGGCCTTGGACATTTGGTTTTGGGTATGGTGAATGTATACACCATGTATGATGGGTGGGGTAATTAGCTAAGCTTCTATTGTAGCATTTTTCAATAAATCGTCATTAATTTAAATCAGGATGAAATAAATAAAAAATGCAATGTGGTGGGTGATGCCTACACATCAGTAGGGCTGAAGGTTATTCTACTCAGGTTAAGAACAAAAGGACAGTTATTGTGGGAGAGTTTGGAATGGGGAAAATTTCCGCCGCTAGGTGCGCAGTGTTCCAAAAATAACTTTTAATTACAATTTTAAACTACTTGAATAATAAAAGAGAAAGGTTTAAACTTAGTTACGAAGTTATTTTATATTTGATTTATGATTTTTGCAACTATCCTGCTTTTTTTAAATTTTATTTCGAAAGTATGTATAATGTGGTCCACATGGGACACTAGCGCTTACCTAGTGGCGAAAATTGTTGGTTAGCCAAACTTTTAACATTAATCTTCCAAACCTGAGTTGAAGTAACCTTAGCAGGACTTGGCGGAAGGAGGAGGGGGGGGGGGAGTAGGAACGGTGGCTGAACGGTTAGCCTGCTCGCCTCTCACCAAGGCGATCCGGGTTCAATCCCCGGCCGGGTCACTCCGGATTCTCGCATGTGGGAAGCGTGCCGGACGATGCCGTTGGTCGGCGAGCCTTCTCCCGCCCTTTCATTCCGGCGTTGCTCCATACTCATCTCAATCACCCTCATCGGCTCTCAAGACCTCGATGTTAAAAGCCGTCCAAATCTCTGCACTCACTCACTTAGCAGGGCTTAAGGTGGGTTCACGATTGACTTAACAGAATAAGTGCGCCGTGTGCTTAAGATACGAATCAATGTATTCAAAGGTATTAGTATATGACTGTCGTGTGCGGGTCTTGACGGGTCGTGTGCGACCTTGGCGTGACAAGAGATCGTTATATTTTATATCTTAAGTACAAGTCAAGACGAAATAGCCAATCAGAGCCCAGTGAAATTTGTTTTTGGCGAGAAACTGTATTTACAACTTGTATTTAGAGTATGTCGTATTGGGAAATCGCATGAAAGTAATTATTTTAATCGATATCTTAATTTAATCTTAATTTAAAGAACTGTTCATGGCCATGTTTTATTTCTTGGAAGAGGTTATTGAATTCATTATAATTACCATTTTCAGATTTATTAATTTAAATGCCCAATGTTGGCACAGGCTTCCCCTTCTATACGATATCACGAGTTTTCAAAACGTTTATACAAGTAATAAACACAAATAATTAAATATATGTAAATAATCTTCTCTCGTGTCCATATTTCCAGGCGGTGCCGGCTGCTTTCGTCTCCTACGACTCTGATCGGTTTAGACTTAACAGTTGCTAATTCAATCATAAACTGCAAACCTTGTAATTGTTTATTTTCCGTGTGCTTATCGAGCCATTAAGTACAATTCTTAATTCTTCAGTCTTTAATTGTAAACCCACCGATACAGAAGTGCAAAGGCTGTTCACGATAAAATGAGCACTTTTCACAGACCTGCTTAAGGTCTACATGTATGCACGAAGAATGTATTCTTGCGCCTTATGTGAAATGAACATTATAATGGGACTCATCACTTTATTCGTACGTCGGTCAGGTAAAACTGTGAAATTATTAGCAAAGTAAATATATCACAAATGTGGTCCTTTTTTACACTACGATGCATTAAAAAAACATAAAGCGAAATAAAAAATCTAAGTTATTACCAATCGTTGCCTAGCACTTTTTATTCGACGTTATGATATGGAACTACTTTCCATCCATCGTTACCAAGTGTACTGGGCAAACGTCACTCAGTGCGCCCGTTAAAATATATATATGCAGCTGGGGAGCAGTGACTTTTTTCTGACTTAATCGTGAACAGCCTTTAGTTTGTAATGAAGGAGAGCAGGGCCGGGTGGCCATCTGGACCCGCCGCTGAGATCACGTGTGTAGTGGCGTGATGGTTGGAGGCGATCGTGTGGCGGGCCTTCACTTAGGGCGACGAAGGCTGCATGCAGACGGCGAGGCTGGCCAGTGAAACTGCACGCTGCGGCACGCTCTGCAGTTTCCAGGCCACGTAACGGTGGTCGTGTCCCAATCCGCCCTCGGGCGTCGTGCGAAACCGCTCTCGAGCGCCGCTACGCTGCGCCACTGTCGCCCGGCCGACTCGCCATCTCTCCCTCCGCGTCCGGGGACCTGGTCGGCCACTTTCGTATCCGCACACGTTGAATGAGCGACTGAAGAGATTTGGATGGCTCTTAACATCGAGGTCTTGAGAGCCGATGAGGGTTATTGAGGTGAGTATGGAGCAGCGCCGGAATGAAAAGGCGAGGGAAACGGGAGATGCCCGAGAAAACCCGCCGACCAACGGCATCGTCCGGCACGATTCCCGCATGCGAAAATCCGAAATAACCCGAATCCAGATCGCCTTGGTGGGAGGCGAGCAGGCTAACCGCTCAGCCACCGTGATGTTTGGCGCTCACAACGGATGTACTGGAAGGTTGTTTACCACCCGGTGACATTGAAAGATGGATCACCTGTAAGTCCTTGAAAAGTTTGGGAACAGGAGAATAGGATCCTGAGACACCTGATGAGATATAGGCAGGGATCTGAAAAATTCGCTTTATTATTTAGGGACACGTTTAACTTTAAACACGCGTACATTTACAATACGTTTATCGTTGGACCATACTTTATTTGACGCGCCCCGTGTGAGGCTGTGCCAATCATTGAACGACTCACAATATTCACAATTGTGTAGCCGAATCACACACAGGTCACTCAGAAAGGAAGCAATTTCACATTTATGCTGCAGCCAATGGAGAAACGACATTGGCTCTAGTGCATACAGGACTGTGAACTTCAGTCTGATGCCAGATAATAACGCGAATTCCGCACGTCCCTAAATATAGGACTTCATAATGACGGTATGCGATTGATTGTGATTATGGACAAGACGTGACTACCCGACATTTGCAGCAGTGTTCCCTACGTCCAAGGTCACAGCACAGACAATTTGTAACAATCTCATCAGAGCGATTTGTACGTAGACCAGTTTTGGGGGAAAAAAAGAAAAAAAATGATTTTATATGTCCCAGCCCTTGTAATTTGAATTCTTTTTATGACGTTCCTGACATGAGATCACAGGCTGTCCAAGATAAATAGAACACTTTTGAAAGCTAAAGCTAAAGATCTACTTCCATGCATATTGCTTATTCTTCCACCATACGTAAGATCACCATTGTCATGGGACCGATCACTTTAATTCATGCATCGGCCAGGTGAAACTGCGAAATTATTATAAAAATAAATATTAAAAAAATTTGCTTATTCTTACACCTTGTGTGCGTATTAAAAAGAACGGAAAGGAACAGAAATAATGCCAGCACTCAGTAATATTTATCCAACTATTTTAAATCAACGTTAAGACGCGGTACTAATTTCTTTCTTTCCTTACTAACTATACTTGACGCATGACTTATAGGGGCAGTGACACTTTTCGGAAATTGATTTCAAAAGATCTCAGATTACCGTGAACAGCCTACACTTAACACATCGAGGTCTGCATACATTTACTGGCACTTGGAACAAATTATAAGTGAGTAACCTATATCCACTACGTTGAAACCTGAAAAATTCGCGAGTTCAATAACCTGCATGCTAGAGTGTACTGTGTTATGTATAAAAATGCCGATATCAACTGCACATTGGTTGTCCGCTGTCACAGGGGAAGGGACTATTGGACACCGTTCTCCAGGAGGTGTCAAACACCACGTGTACCAATGACTGAAGTTATATAAATGCACGTGTTTAGAATTCTAGCCTGTCCCAAAATGAATCCGCGAATTTTTCATTTCTCTACCACTTCTGCAAGAACACCGGTTCTGTTGGTGTCTGTTAGAACTAACTATCGTCCTATTGGTCCATACCACACCGGACACTACCCTGTACTTTACCACGTTCATTATTGGCCGGTCATCAACCAATGGAGAGCCGACCTGATATTGAACGAATCAAATATCCTAGATCGCATAAAAGGATTAACAATCAACCATGGCCCAGTGAGTGCCTATATAAAAAAGAACTACGGTCGTTAGAAATATCATTGTTACTGCGCCATCGTGTTCTTGTGAAGTCATGTTCAACGCTATCCGAACAAAGACTGCACATCCATTAGAGTTTTGTTCTGAACAACAATGAAATTTCCAAATTAGCTCTGCTCGAGCTATACTCGAGCATAGTCTACAACGTGTTAAGAATACAGAAGTTAAACAGCCGTCTTCACAGAAAACTCCAGTCGCACACATCTGAGCTGCGAATTTGTCCGACTTGACAGCAGCTTGTAACGCAGTTCACCAATCGGCACGGTGACCCTGCAGCCAATAAGGAACGTATGAGAGAACAGCCAACAAAATATTCGTTTGTACAGGGTCAAAAATATATTTTATTGCCCCAACTAAATATTTTGTTGAATAAGCAAAAATTAAAAACATTAAATTTGTTCATCTAGCAAAATACACCTTCGGATTAACAAAATCTCTGTATAGGACCAAAAGAAATTTAAACTGTAAAAAAAAAAAAAAAAAAAAATTGGTTCAGTCAACAGTATATTATATTTGTTGGGCCGCTCGTTTGACTGCATTCGTTCGAAAACACAGCTCGAGAGTTTGTTTGTTTCTTTGCGACAATTCGGATAGTAACAGGGTTTGTTAGTGCATCTATTGATGCTCAATAATAGAATAAGAATCCTAACAAAACAAGTTCAACAAGAAACTAAAATGTAAAGCCGTAAAATTTGAAATTTTGTCCAGTAGTTTTAATGTGTGTATTTAAAAACATTCCGATTTCATTATCAGTCACTTTAGTAGGAGCTGCTAAGGCATGGTGCTGGGGCGCTACGGGTTCGAATTTTTGTTCATGTATTACACAAACTGTTTAATGAACGTAGAGCCAAACAAAATTTTTGTTGCACCAGCCAAATTTTGGTTCGGGGCAACCGAATAAGAACGACAGTATAATTTGGTTTCAACAACAAAATGTTTCATTGCCCCAATACAAACAATTAAATTAATTACGCTGAACAAATTTGTTTGAATCAACAAAGCCTTTAACTCAGTGCAGTAGCCAATCGGAAGCAAGTGTCTTTCCAGAGCCTCGAGCAACCATTCAGCGAGCGGGTATGCCAGGAGCCACAACGCAGTTCCACTTCTGTATACAAGTCTATTCTGCGTCCCAATACTGGACGTGTCAAGAGCGGGATAGGCTAAAACATTTTCTGTGAAATAGATCTTTGCGCGAATACGTGTACCACGGTAAACAAGTGTTTTGCAAACACGACTTTTCGTCAGAAAAGATGAAAACCAATTATCAATGCCCCTATTTATTTACTTTTGTCATATTAAATTAATTCTTGGAGAAAAAAAATCGTGAAAATGGTCAAATATTGCGGTTTCAAAGCTTGTGCATGCAGTTTCCTTAAGCGACAAGAAAAGTACAAACACACGAGCGTAGCTAAATCTGTGGTCTTTCATCGCGTGCAATAAAGTCCCTATGTTACAGATCTAATTTGCACAGTACAGCGTCACGACGGAAACACTGCACGCCTTGCGCGTAGGAGCGATGACGCGTTAGAATTGCGTGTAACTGTCGCCCGTATCGCTCCCTCACTTCTTGACCTTGGACGCGCGTCTCCATCCCACTCTTAAGCCATCAATAAAATAAAAATAATTTTTTCAAAATAATAACAACTGGCTTAATGATATAATGAATTTTTCTAGGAACATCGGGATGAGTTGAGAGATTTTGGCGGCTCTTAAAAACGGTGTCTTAAGAGCTGATGAAGGCGAAATGAGGTGAGAATATAGCAGCGCCAGAATGCAAGGGCGGGGGAAAACGGGAGATCCCCGAGAAAACCCACCGACCAGAGGCTTCGTCCGGCGCGATTCCCATTTGCGAAAATGTGAATATCCGAGAGTGGCCCAGTTGGAAATTGTAACCGGTTTACCTTGGTGGGAGGCGAGCAGTTTAACCGCTCAGCCACCGCGGCCCCCTAGGAACGTCGGGAAATGAACACCGAGGAAGAAGGTTCTACTGAATGAGCAAAATATTTATTTGAATAGACGAATATGGCGTGTGCTATTCAGTGGCTAGGGGAGGGATGTTTGAACTGGGAGAGAATTGTACTGGGGGGGAAAAAAAAACCAACCTACTTTTCCAGAAGTCCGTAAACTTCGTTAGAGCGCTAGTTTACAATATGAAGTCTCTGGGGGTGAATCATAAACTACTTTCCATTTTTTAAGTTTAGATACTTTGTAAATAATTCCAGATGACAAGGTAACGAGAGTACGCTGCAGGTATATAAATAAGTAGAGATTAAAACAAAAACATAAAAAAAAAAAAAAAATGTATTTTGTTACGAAAAATCTATCTTTGCTCACAACTATTCAAGCATTTTTTTTTTTTTTCCCCTGGGCAAAACAAATCTTTCACTCTGTCCGGGAAATGAGGTGCAGTTTATAACTCATTCGCGTCACTGACTTATTTCTGTTGTGCAAACATCAGCAGTTATTTCTGCTACTGGGGCATTCCTCCGCCATTGTGTCCGTTGCTGCGTGCATTCAACCAACTGTCAACAGTCCAGAGAAAACAAACACAAGAGTTAAAGGAATAATGGCCCGAGTGTCGCGGTTTCATTACCGCGTAACCTGACACCACAAAGTAGGCTAACCAGCGGTTGTTGTTAGGAGTTCTCGCAATTCTTCCGTATTCTCAGCCCCCCCCACTTTCACTTACTTGCACGAACATATTGGGAATAAATATGAGTTCACACACACTCCTACCCATATAGAGCTAACTAAATGCATGTATTGGTGCGTGTATACGCACATTTATAGTTAAAGGCTGTTCACGATAAAGTGAGCACTTTTGAAATCAACCTTAGAAAAAAAATCGCTGCTCCTACATCCGTATATTCTAACGAACGCATTGAGTGACATGCGCCCAGTAAAATTGATGACGTTAGAGGTAAATCAGTTCCATAATCTTAACGTCGAAACCATTTGTGATAACTTAAATTATTACTTCCGCTTTCTGTTTTTTTTTTTTTTTTAATCAACGAAGTGTAAAAATGAACAGATTTGTAAAATATTTACTTTTGTAATAATTCCACAGTTTCACCTGACCGACGCACGAATTAAGTGATTAAGACCATTACAATGTTATTTTTACGTAAGGTGTAAGAATACACTACCTGCATACAAGTAGATCTTATACAAGGCTTTCAAAAGTGCTCAGTTTATAGTGAACATCTATAATTATATTTATAAACATAAAGATTAATAAGGCAACCAGGAGGTTAGTCCGATACTATTGGCTTGTGATGCACAAATAGTACTAGCTTTGAAAAATGCTTGATAGATAGCACTAAAAGTTAAACATAATACAATTACAAAAATAATTAAAATTTTTAATTCATTCGGAATAAAATATCTATCAAAGCAGTCTAATGAAAAAACGGCGTAGAATTTCTTCTATGTTTGGCGTATTGTATTTCATTAACTTAGGTCGTGAACAAACTATCGTAGAAAATACGTAAACAAATAACGCAGAAAATTTGTATTACATGTTCAGTAGCTAGACGCATGTGTGAAATCCACAGTAAACTGATAATCTTTTCCCACTTGGGGCCACGGTGGCTTAGCGGTTAACCTGCTCGCCTCCCACAAAGGCGATGCGGGTTCAATTCCAGGCCGGGTCACTCCGGATTTTCGCACGTGGGAATCGTGCTGGGTGATACCGGTGGTCGGCGGGTTTTCTCGGGGATCTCACTATTCCCTCGCCCTTTCATTCCGGCGCTGCTCCATACTCATCCCAGTCACCCTCATCGGCTCTCAAGACGTCGATGTTAAGAGCCGTCCAGATCTCTTTACTTCACTTCCTCACTCTTCCCACATTTACTTCTTAATGTCATGCATTTGTATATACTCGTTTAGGTACGGAGGCAGACAGGAGTAGACAAAAATTCCACACTATGTTTGATAATATTATTTCATCAACGAGCTGGTGGCTCTGAGACGTTGAATCAGTGTATTCCATTCGTGGTATTTTCACACTTTCTGGGGGGGGGGGGGGGGAATTGGAAAATCACCCCACGTACGGCGTTTTCTGTTGTTTATAAAATTGACTGTCTGTCACATGCGTTTTGTACTTCTGTTAACATAATAAAGTATATAATGAATAAAATTAACGTTCGCTTATATTTTAACCTATAAATTATAATATTCAATTCTTAATTAGTATATATCTGAAAACCGAGAGAAAATTTTTCACACTTAGTTAATTTAAGCTTAGTTTGCACAAGGCGGAGGAATATCTTGGAAGTAGAACTTTAGCAGTGCTTCAGAAAAGCTGGAAGTAGCCGTGAATGGATTATAGTTGAAATTTTCAGAGTGCTATAAGCCAATGTAGGAAATAAGCGACAATACTATAACAATAAAAAACACTAAAGCTATAAATAATAACTCTGTGTATATAAATGTGTTATTCTGGCAAAATATTTGCTCAGAACTATACAAACGCTATTAAATAGGAATGCCCTCTTTTAGCTTTTCTGTAGGCCTATTGTATTTAAATAACCTGTAGACTTCAGTTAAGGTGTTTGACGCAGCGGTTCATGAATATTATGCAACTCGCAATTGCCGCATTTAATTCAAGGGTAATTATTTATTATGGCTTTACCAAAAAAAATATATGTTTAAGAAATATGTTTTCATTATATTAGATGCACAATCGCAGCAATTTTGAATGCGTTATCGGAAATCAACTATAAGTGACGGTTTTATCAAAGACTTATGGAATAATATAAATGGTATAAAATGACGATAAAACCATTTTTCGTACCTGGTTTCTGAGAACGCATTGCAAACAAAGATCAGCGACTTCATCGTTAACATAGTTCGAAGGATAGTTATAAATTTCTATGTAAGTACTTCATTTGCTAGGAACATATGCGAATTAGCCTTGAAGTGAAGAGGGTCATTGCGTGGAGCGTGTGAAGAGCTGGAATTACCTCTAAGGTCGTGTCTCAACTCATGGAATTCTCTTTCAAGACAGCACTTTTTCGCACAACCTGGCGAGAGCACTACTTGGCGTTCTCTCGTGCTCTCGCTCTGTGGAACTGAGACAACCTCTCTCTTGTTTATCTCCGACGCCATGCAGACAGCTGATGTCGAAAAGCAGGAAATCACGGTAAGCTAAAATCGCGTTCATAACCATTGCAAGTAATTTATATGTGTTCAAAATAATTCGCAAATAATTGACAATCGCAGAATAATCACAAGCGCATAAAATACTAATACATTGGTTTTATACTCTACCGTTATGTTGCAGCAAAAGTGACAAAAAAACGAGACTTAGAAATCCGAATTTATATGTTTATAAATACATGTTACGTATGTTAGTTTGTTGTTTAAAACAGTTGAGTTTATTCACTTGCAAGTAAAATGTGACGTGGTTTTGGCCCGGAATGCTGCTACAACCTTATTCGAACACGGAAATAATGTAATCAAATATGGCGAGTGATCGGAGAGTGCGAGAGTGCCCCAGCGAGTACACACCTTCGTGCTCTCTCTGTGTGCTCTCGCTCTTTCGCGCTCTCTCCGACGAATTGAGTCAACGTTATAATGACGTCGCGAGAACGAGAGCACGAGAGATCGCTCTCTGGGCCAATTGAAGTACGGCCTATACAAGAGATGACAATGGCGGTGCTATGATGTGACTCGCGTGGAGAAGGATGCGAGGTGCATGTTTGAAGAAGCTAGTAGGGGCAATGATATTTCGAGCTATGACACAGTTAAAAGAAATGTACGGGTCGCCCAAAATGTTTGATTGGCTGACACATGTTCTGGTCCGTGCGAACTGTTTATTGCGCGCGAATCAAAAATGTTCAGTGTCGCAGTTGTAGAATCCTGAGTGGCTCGGTCAGATGCAGAAACGACACCAGCAGCCAATGGAAGTACGCCGGCAGCTATCGTGTAGGCCTATATGTAGTACTGAAGTCTACTATGTGCTCAGATTTTTAATGCGAAAAATCACTGGCCCTAGTGTTAAGGGATCTACTTGTCTGCAGATATTTCGAGTGTACGAGGCCTCGAGTGGATAGGTTTGGGCGGCTCGTAACGTCAAGGTCTTGAGAGCCGACGGCGGTGAAGCGAGGCGAGTACGCAATACCACCGGAATGCAAGGGCGGGGGAAGTGGGAGATCCCCGAGAAAAACCCACCGGCCGGCGGCATCGTGCGGTGCGATTCCCACGTGCGAAAATCCGGGAGCGACCCGGCCAGGAATCGAGCCCGGTTCGCCTAGGTGGGAGCGAGTAGTCTAACCACTGCACCACCGCAGCCCCCTTCGAGGCCTCGAAATGTGTGAGCTGCAAGGCTGACCCTTGCTAACTCTCCACTTGCCTCATCGCCTCTACGCACAAAACGCTCAGCTGACAGTGCAGTATTTCCGCCAGCGACTCGCTTGAACGTCGCTTTAAGACGGATCAGTCCCCGCCATCTCGGATTTTTAGAATTTTTACTTAAACCTAAATTATGTACTTAATTAATTTTCCTGGAACGGCACGACACAGGACATTCTTTTGTAAATTTTTTGATGTTGGTATTGTGGTTAGTTTAACCCATTCAGACCCATGTACACAAATGTGTACGTTACTCAAGTGCAGGTAATTTCTGCTCTGTACTGCACATTACGAATCCGAACGACCAATGGTCTTACCGTTGGATAAATTATTGGTTCGTACTGTAGCCAAACATACAGCCTACAGCTCAATGGCTATGACAGCGAAACAAGTGTTGCGGCGATTTAAATACAGCACGCTTAAAAAAAAAAAAACAAAAATGTTTGCAATATCTGAAACCTTATATTAAATTGGGTCTGAAAGAGTTGTCTGCTGTAGTCACCTGCAGGGAAAGTCACTCACTTGCTTCTTCCCAGCTGTTATTATATTTAAATAATAATAACAAAGGCAGTGAAAACATAACAATAACAACTTGATAAAGCTTGAGAAGCTATAATCAGGGCCGCCTGTTTTTCGCGTAAATATTTACGTGAAGGCTAAATTTCGACTTCATATATATATATGTACTTACACACTTGCAACTTTCGCGTCCCTATCGGCCGACATCGGAATATATTTTCATACTCGACTGGGCCAATCAGAAGTAAGTTATCCCTGAACTGGACGTCGGTGATTGGCTGGCAGGCAGCTAAGATGCGTGAGAGTTGAAACCATCCAACCGCGAAGTAGGTTCTAGACTTGTGTGTTTTGCAGTACAACTTGTCGCGGAATGTTTTCGCTAGAAACAGGCTGCCCTAGCTATCATTTATGGTGTGTCGTGCGAAAAATTTCTTTAAACCAACTTAAATGTGGGTAATGGCGAAATACGGACAGACACAATATGGCGTGTACTGTTACCCCTCTCAACCCTTCCAGACCCACTTTAATTTATGCCAGGGGGCCACGGTAGCTGAGCGGTTAGCCTGCTCGCCTCCCACCAAGGCGATCAGAGTTCAATCCCCGGCCAGTCACTCCGCATGTGGGAATCGTACCTGACGATGCCGTTGGTCAGCGGATTTTCTCGGGGATCTCCCGTTCCCCCCATCCTTTCATCCCAGCGCTGCTTCATATTGACCTCAATCACCCTCATCGGCTCTCAAGACCTCGATGTTAAGAGCTGTCCAAATCTCTTCACTCACTCACTCACTCACTCACTTTAATGTATGTTTTCAGTTGTTGCAAACAAGAAAATTTATGATGCGTGTTTTTATTATAGCAGCAAATGGCTGTATATTCGGCTGCAGTGATATGAACTAATTATAACCTAGATCAGTAAGACTGTTTGCGAATCATTTACCCACAGGTAAGATCATTGGTTAATGAGCTTCGCAGTGTGCAATACAGACCAAAAATCTCTTACACGTGCGCAATGTACGTGTACACTGAGTTCAGAGTGGGTTAAGCGGTGACCCTATATTTTTATGGCAAGCTAGAAAATATTAAATTAAAACTCTGAAGATCCTACACAGATCATTTAGCAGCTAAATGTGTGTCTGAAAACACACGTTTCAGCAATGTTCGCGACCAGAAACAAATTATCCTCGGAGTCGAAGTGCGAACTTGAATAGTTTTCTTGGACCAAAACGTTTCCTAACAGGTTAACTTGTTTAGAGATTGCTATAAATCACACAGCCGTTTTTGAATCACGCCTATGTTTAGGGACCTGCAAAATTTCGCGTTATTTTTTGGCATTAAGCCTAACTTCACAGTACTGTAAGAATAAGAGAATCTGTCGGTTCTCCATTGGCTGCTGCATAGACGTGAAGTCGTGCCCTTTCTGACTGAACTGCATGTGATTGGGGCAAACATTTGTGATGTGTTCATTTATTGGCGCAGAGTTACCCGGGGCGTGTCAAATAAAGAACGGTCCAATGACAAATGTATTGCAAATAAAAAGTGTTTTGAAGTTTTAAATACCCGCAAATAATAACGCGAATTTTGCAGGTCTCTAGCAATCACAAAAACAAGTGTTAATTTTCTAATCAACAGATTCTAGGAGGCGTCACGAGTTTATTTGACGAATACGTTAGACTTGACCGTTCTGTACAGACCAGGCACTGCCTTTAACCCATTCAGACCCAGTGTACGAAACAGTGTACATTACGCACGTGTAGGTAATTTGTTTGGCTCTCTACTGCACACTGCGAAGCTTAAGGTAGAATGGGAGTTGATTTGCTGGTAACTACGCAACCAGCGCTACATGAAAATACCCCACAGTCTTGAAATTAATGTAGCATAGAAAAGAGGAAAGCCTAATGATTAACAGTTGCAAATATCATTCATTCAAGACAAATTCGTAATGTCAATATTAAATAACCAATTGGAAAATAATATCTTGAACTCACTAATTTGCAAAGTATTTCGTCGATTACTTTTTTTCTAACAAACATTAAGGAACAAAATTTGATTATAGTGCAAGAGCACACTCTACTCTATGGTTTCTAAGAATTTCAGGTTAATGCGCCGTTAAAATACCTCCAAAATTAAATATTTCCATAAATGATGTGTTTTTTTGTCGAAACCTTATATTTGGCCATATAAAATAAAGTTTTATGCTTGAATGCATGAAACTTTCAAGAACCATAGAAATAAACACAAATGTTAATTTGCTTTTTGTTTAGTGCAGATATCCCAAGTAGTTTTCCTGTGATGTTACTGATCTGGGTCACAAATGTTTCATATAACTTTAGCTCAACATACCGTCTATAGCATATTTGCTGTGACAACGAAACAAGTGTTGTGTCGCCTAAGTACAGCACACATCATAAAATTGTTTGTTTGCGAAACCTGAAACCGTAAATTAATGTGGGTATGAAAGGGCTAATTCATTGGATTTTAGATACATTCACATTATGAACTTCAGATTTTACAGGGACCGCGGTTCTGAGCGGTTAGACTGCTCGCCTCCCACCAGGGTGAACCGGGTTCAACTCCGGGGCCGGATCACTTCCGGATTTTAGCAAGTGGGAATCGTGCCACTTCCGGATTTTTGCAAGTGGGAATCGCGCCGGCCGATGCCGCTGATAGGCGGATTTTCTCGGGGATCTCCCGTTTCCCCCCGCCCTTGCATTCCGGCGCTGCTCCATACTCACCTCGCTTCACCCTCATCGGTTCTCAAGACCTCGACATTAAGAGCGACCCAAATATTTTCACTCACTCGTGTTGCCTCTTAATCCTACTGCGGATGGTGTTGGGAACCCATTGCAGAATTATCCTGCTAAGTCAGCCTCGGAGCGCCTAAGTCCGACCTTCGGGCTATCAGCATCTATCATAATTTGTAGAGGCGTAGGATGAGGGTGTGTCAAGAACGACTCGAGCTTGTTCTCCACTGCTTATTCCAAGACAGTCTGAAGGGCGTTGAACAACGCCGCAGAGTACTCTTAAGCCTGATACAGACGGTCATCTTTTGTGAACAAGACGGCGAACACCCTCCTGTATTTCAGTCCCATGTAGGCAGTACACATAGTGGCAGCACGTGAATGTTGCAGCATGCCATTCACTTATTTCCACAACAACACAAGAAGATTATACAAACCAAACGAATCACTAATACAGAATTAAAATGAATGTACGGGAACTACATAAATGTGTAAAACGCAAATGTTAACAAACTACTTGCACAATAAGGTGAACGGAAGACAGAACTGTCTCCAAACGATTCTAGCTAGCACGCAAGCCCTTGCATGCAAGACACTTGCAAACAAGTTAAGCCGGTCACGCGTTGCAAGTTGACTTGAACTAGAAGGTGTACACCTTCTCGAACGAAGAAAGTGAACCGTGTGTAACAGGCTTTACACACTAAACCTGAAACAATGAGAATTCAGCCAGATCAGTGAAAACCAGTTAAAATAGTACGACTGATAATCCGCTCCAGACCAATAACTAATATGATGGCTGAATTTCACTGATGTATTTGTGATTTCCACTGAATGTCGCGAATTCCACTGCAGTAAGTCACTTGCTCCCAATTAATTTGCACTGACTTCCAGTGGATGCTATTTCGCTGATTGATGTCATTGTTTGGGCTTATAGGGCAAGGGACATCCATTGTTAAAACATTTTAAACACCTCAACGTCCGATTGCCCATTAGGAAGCATGCCAACGGGTCCTCTCAACACTGCGCTGGACTTTCCAGGGTGAAGTGAAATCAAAATGAGCAAATAATGCGCAGAACTCGTAAACATGTCGGGCAAGTCGAGAAAGTCCATTGCCGCTGCACGAAGAGGCGTGGTTGTTCAGTTCGGCAGCGACAGCGGCTGAAAGTGGTTTAGTGAGAGCTGCCCCGCGGGCACATATATCACCCCGGGGGAAGACTGCCACAAGTCGGAAAGTACATTTTATCAGGAGAAGCATTTTAAGAATTTGAACTTATAAGAAAAAAATATGTAGATATATTTACATAGTGAAAGCGAAAATAACGTATTTCAAACTTCTAGCATTATTTTGTACTATACAATAACTAGGGATAGGAAAAATTCGCGAGTTCATTTTAGGACAAGATAGACGTCCAACCCGTGTACACTCAAGTCACCTTTGTAATTGGATCAACGTTCATTAGACTCGCCCAGGGCGACTCTAAGCCAATAGCAGACTTGTAAGGAAACAAGTAGCGAGGGCCATACTACCAGGTGTGTAGTAACACTGGCTACTCTCTGGGGCAGCAGCCGGTCAACAAACATCTGAATCTCGAGTGTACATAGCAATGTGGAGTCTAGCCTACATGTCTTTGAACTCGCGAAATGTTCCTATCTCTAACAATAACATACAAAGTTCTTTCATGAATTATAATATGTGTTTTAATTAAGCATAATAATAATTTTAAGTTGTGGCAGTTTACTATTCAGTATTTTGTAAATTGGTAATACATAGTTATGACAGGTATGGTTAAAATCATTTTCCATTATTTTGGTAATTCTCTGTTTGTTTAATCTTCTGAACAATTAATGTAACACAAATGAGAGGAAAAAATCAATACAAAATTATTGTACAGTGGAAAATATCACTTTTATAAGCTAGCTATTTTGCGCAATTGTTCACTATCTCTTAGTTTCGTGTTCCATCAGATTCTGATGTAGATAAAACCTACTTCTTGGCACTGTTAGTGATTTCTGCAGTCATACTTCTGTAATACTAGTGATACATAGATGGAATGTGATTAGCATCATATAAATATACCAAATCCTTCTTCTTGGCTCCAGATATGACAGATAGCTGCTAATAAGCCTTTTGTAGGTAGACGGATTCTGTCTGAGGACGACCTTTTTGGCATGTGTTGATCCGCTGGAACTTTCGCCATAGGATGTCTTATATTCCAGAATCAATGGTGCATACTTCATTGCTTGTATCACCTTGACGCGAGTTCATGCTATTTGGTTTCCTTGTTCATTTGTGTTACAGTTGCTGCCTAATTGACTTGCTAAAAGCTTCAAGTTAAAAAATCATCTGATTCCATCTGCTTGACTTTGTATGGATTTCAAGTCTTCTTAGCAGTTTGTGATAATGTTGCTAATTGTGCAGGGACATAAATGGGTGCGGATCTCAGAGCCCTTTTCTTCTGCTTTTCGATCACACTGTGAACTGATTCACCTCTATTCTGTCCATGACCGACTGTGAAGAACTTCTGGGTTATAGAGGGAATGTTCAGTGTTTCATCTAACATCCTGTGCAAGTACAGTGATGCTATATATTTGTTTTTATTCTGAATACAGCAGTTATCAGAATAAAATATAACAGGCTTGCCTGTACAATGTACTTTCAGAAATTCATGAACGCAGGACCCTATTTCATTGGAACCTCTTCTTCGTATGGTTTCATCCCAAACAAAACAGGAGCCATCAGAAGTTCCTAGGTCGCATACCGTGAAGTTGTAAATATCCAGCCTTCTTTTGTAATCAAAGGAAGAAACGTTCTCTTCGGGAGCATTTAGAACTGCTTGCAAATCATAACAGGCTGTTGCATATTTCTGTTCAATAGCAGATAATTTGTCCTTTTCTTTATCCTCCCTACACTTTAATTTGCTGTCTATGTGCTTATCATAAGAGCTTTTAAGTCGTTATTTGACATAGATGGTTGCAAGTTTGAACGTTTCACACTCACTGCATTGATCCTTCTTTGGGGCATGAAAACCTGTTATACTCTTCATTAAAAATCTGACTATACACATGAATATTGCAGCTTTGCAAATTTTTATCCTTACAGTCCTCAAGACAGAGTCTATGCATACCAGCTATACTAAGCCCTCCATCAATGTGTTTGTGCCCATAAATAGTGTGATTCTATAAGAAGGAAAGATTCAATGTGTCATCTTATTTCATTTCGAACTTGATCATATAATTTTTTTATGCTTCTATTTGACACGCCCTGAGAAACTCAACGCAGTGGACATACTTAATGAATGAGTGAGTGAAGAGATTTGGGCGGCGCTTAACAGCGAGGCCTTGAGAGCCGATGAAAGTGATATATGTGAATATGGAGCTGCGCCGGAATGAGGGGGCGGGGTCAATGACTTAGTAGTCAAATACATGTACCGTAGATATATCTTGCAGTTTTTACAAAATAAATACTCAACAGCCCTCTTCTTTTGCGCTCCAGCGCACTCCAGCGGCTTTAATTAAACCTTTGATTGAGTACCATATATTACGTCAATACCGTCTATATACAACAAAATTGACGGATTAATATATCTGGGCAAGCAGCACTGGCTGCCCAGTATGACGGCGTAACACAGTCAATATGTAGACCAGTTCCGTACACAATAATTAAATTTTCACTAACAGTTCTAAATTTGAATCAACTTTACTGATATAGGACTTATCCCTAAAGAATATAAAAAAAAAACCCTCTCTGTTTATGTCATGCGTAGCTGCTGACTTATGTGAACAATAAGCATTAATATATATGTAACAAGACAGTGAAAACAATAAAATAAAATATGCTGCTTCTTAAAATTACAAATGAAACAGAATAATAACCATACAGGTCTTATTTCAATTTAGTCGATCGTAAAAATAATTACGGTAAAATTATATGCGCGTCAATAAACAAAACATTTAATTATTTAAACATTGCCCCTTGCCAATATGACTGTCAATAAGGCGTAGTGTCAGATGTCACAGCACACACAACAAATATGACTGTCAATAAGTTGTAGTGTCAGATGTCACAGTACACACAGCAAATATAACTGTCAATAAGGTGTAGTGTCAGATGTCACAGCACACACAGCAAATATGACTGTCTATAAGGTTAGTGTCAGATGTCACAGCACACACAGCAAATATAACTGTCAATAAGGTGTAGTGTCAGATGTCACAGTACACACAGCAAATTTTGCGAACAAGATAAACTGTCGATGGCGTAGCCAGCCAAACCGGAAAAAAAAAAAAAAAAAAAAAAAAAAAAAAATCGTGGCAATCACAAAATGTCCTGTTGGTCTTCGCCCTAAAAAATATTTGGCACTGTAACTTCCCTGTAAAACAATTTTCTTTCTTGTGCCCGCGGAATGCACAGAGATATTCAAGAATAAAAACGACCGAATCATCAGTGCAAGAAACTAATTTTTTTTCCCTGTAGCCTGGCAATTTTTCCAAGTTTGCTGTTCGCAGGAGTTTTTTACAACCACCTTAACTTTTCTTGACTCGTACTTATTACCGATAACTATTCCTAGCGTGTGTGTGTATATATGTGTGTGTAGCTACAACTTACTGTATTTTATAGGCTATTAACGGTAAAATGAGCAGTTTTTATGCCCTCCCAAAGAACATTAACCACAAATAATTATGTTTTATTGAAGCTTCAGATATTAACATATGAGAGTGTTGAAAGTACTCGCTGTATTTATTAGTCTCGTGGAAATGTTGAAATTAAAAAGACGAGGAAAGATAGAAATTGGATAAAAAGAAAAATTTAGAAGGGTCTCAGAAAGTGCTTACTTTACCGTGAATAGCCTGTAGATGAATACTCTGAAAGCACTGCCAATTTTCCGCTTTCTGTCATTTCTGTCTGCATTATTCTATACCGATAGTCAAATATTAACATTGCCATGCGCGTTCTATCGATACTATCAATCGATCAGAAATATAAATTTATTACTCTTGCTCCAATTATTGTTCTTATGTGTATAGTCAAGAAACCGAGTGTGTTTTCAACTCAATTACACATCACACATCAAGTAAACCGTTAAAGACGTCGCGGAACACGATATTTCATATTTATCATATTATTGTTTACTTCCGACAACAGGAAAAACTTCAGCAGTGTGGAGATTTCATCGTAAATGGAAGTGATAATCGGCCCCCATCGCCAAGTGTTCCCGTGTTATGGGCAGATGGAGCCGATGAGATGAACCTGGACTCTCTAGAGGCGACAATTCTAAACGATATATTAAAAGAGTAGATATAATAACGTGTTCATATGTAATAACAATGATATAATATATTTCTATATCAATCGCACTAATACGCATGCCATTAATAAATCGTTTGAATTATTTTTTAAAAGTCTGTTTTTTATTTATGCGCAAAGATTTCCATAACAAAATACACGCCGGAATAAACCAAATCTCTGGGTTTGGCTCGAAGAACTTAGACTGTCAATAAGATATTTTGTTTAATCAACTGTATTTGTTTGTTTCGCAACTCATTTGATTGGCTTCGTTCGAAAATACTGCTCGAGAGGCTGTTTGCATTTTTTCTGACAATTAGAATAGTGACCGTGTTGAGAGTGAAGTTAGTAATGGCATGAAACCCCCCAATAAAACAAATTCAACAGGAAATTAAAAAGTAAAGCCCTAAAAATTTAAAATATTTATTTGAAATGTATGAATTTAAAAACATTTCGACTTCATTAGTAGTCACTTTATTTGAGGATTCTAAGGCGCAACGCTAGGGCGTATGATCTAGGTTCGAATCACGAACAGGAGTCCAATTTTTTTATACTAATCGATAGTGATTAACGTGCGCTGAGCGAAACAAATCTTTAGTTGCACCAAACAAATCTTTACTCGGGGAAAACAAATGAGAACAACAAAATAATCTGGTTTCATCAACCAAATTTCTCATTGTCCCTATACAAACGATTAGTTTGGATGCACTAAAACTTTTTTTTTTCAGTGTGTGTGAGGGAATTTGGGGGGGGGGGGGGTGTTGCTGTACGGTTAGACAGTTCGCCTCCTACCAACGCGAACCGGGTTCAATCCCCAGCCGGGCCACTCCCGGATTTTCGCTTGTGGGAATCATGCTGTTGGTCGGCGGATTTTTTATCGGGGATCTCCCTTGCATTCCGGCGCTACTCTATTCTCACCTCATCCCACCCTCATCGGCTCCCAATACCTCGTTTTTACGAGCCACCCTAATCCGTCAATTCAACTCTGGCAGTGTCATAAATTACAAATTCTTTATTTTGTAATTTGTCATTTCGTAATTTTCAATTCGGAGATTGTCGACACTCGCTTGTTTAGGAGTCCCGGCAAAGCATGTTTACCTTAACAGTGAAAATAATTTTTACCTAAATTGAATGCTTTAAACGGACGTAATATTTTTACAATCGTCACTGGCATTCTACGAATATGATAATAAACAAGAAAAAAATAAATAATGTAATAACGACTTTAAAAAATGTTGTTGAGAAATGTATAAAGAAAATACAATACTTACTTGATTTTTTAAAACATGCCTAGTGTATTTTATGAACAGTAGTTAGTTTTAAAAACGTTTTAATTACGCATTCGCACATGTCTTTTGAATGTCAAATCCAACATGACGCTGAATTTGTAATTTTGTATTTTCGCTAACTCCCGCTAAATACAAAATACGAAATACCAAATTACCAAATACGTCACCGTTTTTGTTTACAAAACCGGGTAACGTGATCATTTTGTGAACAGAAGCTGCCATTTCGGACACGACCAGGCCGTGCGTGTGGCTGAATGCCACACGCACGGCCTGGTCGTGCGAGAGAGAACAGAGCGTGGGCCCGCACTGACCTCGACACTGAGCTTCGTACACCCCCCCCCCCTCCCCCTGCTGACCAACCCATCCCGCGCTCCAAATGGCCGTCTTCCCCTTGTCGTGGGCGGCTGACAACTGAACTGTGATGGGCCGACAAGGCCGGCCGAATTGCACCATCCTGAGTGAGTGCTCGCACCTTTGGTGATGGCTCTCTTCCTGCCATCCAGTGGCGCGACCTGCAATCCTTCATGGGGAGAGGGGCCATATTCTGTTCACGGTCAAATGAGCACTTTTTAAAGGCCTGCTTTAGGGGAATGGTGCACGAATGCAGTATATTTACCCGACTTTCGATATAAGTCGTTTCCCCAAGAGTTTATTGAAAATTTTGGATCGACAAGACGTAAATAATTATTTCCAAAGCCTTTTTACGTTGTTAGATTTTCATTGCATTGATTATTCTCGGAGCACTGATAGAAGAAATTAAAGGATTTTATTTTCTTATCTTCAATCAAAGCTCAGAGAATAACGAACGCAGGGAAATTTTAACCATCTAATAAGATGTTCAAAGCTGTTATTTACGTCTTGTCGAACCAAAAATTTCGAAAAATCTCCTGTAAAACAAATTGTGACCAAAATTATCCAAATATACGATTTTCGTTCACCATTTCGACTTGTATACACGTCGTGTGTTCTTCCACCTTATGTAATATTAACATTGCCAGGGACCTTGTCACTTTATTCATACGTAGGTAAAGTGAAACTGTGAAATTATCATAAAAGTAACTATTGTACAAATCTGCTCATTTTTACACTTCCGATGCATAAATAAACAGAAAAAGAGTGAAATGATTTAAGTAATCACAAATGGTTACCTAAAACTTTTTATTGGACGTTAATGTATGGAACTATTTTCCCCTCCATCGTTACCAACTTTACTGGGCGAATATCACTCAGTGCGCCCATTAAAAATATATGCATGCAGGGACAGTGACTTTTTTTCTAAGGTTAATTTCTAAAGTTCTCACTTTATCGTGAACAGCCTTTACTTCCGAGAATGCTTCACCAAGCTTCGTTGCAATTAGGGCAGGATTACTTGCAATGATGTGTTACACTTTACACAGATGTGTGTTGATGGCGCGTGTGTGTATGAGAGAGAGAGAGAGAGAGTGAGAGAGAGAGAGAGAGAGAGAGAGAGAGAGTGTGTGTGTGTGTGTGTAAAAAGGGGAGCGAGGTCATGTCCTCTATAAACTAACTATATATTCCATCCACGGTCACTTCCAACTTTTCTAAAGCCCTGCTAAAGTTCTACTTCCAGGATATTTCTCCGCCTCCTGCAAACAAAGGTTAACCAAGAAAGTTACACCAGAGTAACAGCGCACCGCATTCGTGCGCACTGAGTGCAATGATATTTTGTGCGAGAACTAAGTATTTTTCTCTAGGCATTGCCAACATACGAACTTTCTAACTGTTTTTATTTCTATTAATTATAAATGAAACATTATTCATTATAGATAACGTACAAGTAAAATGTTAATTTAACCGAAAAATAAGGTACTTTTATGTACTTATCTAATAAAAGTGCTGAATTGATCATCGATTTAAGTAGTCGTAATCCGACACAGAAAATTACTGTTTGTCGTATTACCAACGGATAGATAGATACCGTAATAAATCGCGGGGAATAGCTGCGAATTTGTTGAGTTCCCATACACTATTAACATGACTGTACCAAAGAGTATTTTTCTACCCTAATAGTGGCCGTCTGTGTCTGCAAACAGTGAAGACGTGTCTAAAATATATCGTCCACGATCATGCGCAGAAAAAAGAAATCGTATTTTAATAGCATGTTGGTACGAAATATTCTGGTGACACAACTGTCGCTGCCTGCATGGAAATCTGAACGCGTGTTTTTTTTTTTTTTTCGGTATTCAAACTACAGTACGTGTAAATTGCGTTTAGCCTGTTTTATATAATTTAAGTCCAAATCTACGCCTCGGATAAGACACTGCTATGTCTAAATCATGTATTATTATTATAGAAAATATGGTTAATCATCGAGAATAAATTATTACTAGATCTTTCGGGAATTTATAAATTACGAAGTTTACCACCGCACTGCTTTAATATAAAGTTTTGAAAAGAAACAAGTCAAAAACGAGTTAAACTTTCCAGACTAAAATTAGCTTATACTCAATAGGGCCACGCGCTATAGGGTACTCATGGTAAAGTGAGCACTTTTTGAAGCCCCTTTCATTTGGAATAATAGAAAATTAACATATTTTATTGTAGCCTTAGACGTTAACTTTCAAGTCCGGTGAAACACATACACTGTATTTATTGTTTACATGGCAACATTAATTTTAAAGAGTGGTGGAAGGATAAAAATGGCTGATAGGAAAAGGGAACTCGGGCCTTAAATGTGCTCACTTTATCATGAACAGCCTATAGACTAATTGACTACGTGCACGCTGGTAAATCCCGTTTGGGCATTGGCCGCGTGCCTTAGAGAGAAGCCTTGTTTTTATTAACCGAAATGGTCCGAACAGAAATAAGTTATGGCAACACTGAACGCCACATATAAAATTGATTGTAGTAACAGATTTAGCGTAATGCTGTTTTAATGTGCCAAGCTAATGTCAACCGTGTAGATGGCTTGCATTACGTTTGTTGTTTGCCAAGCCAAGCTTGCGGCAAGTTTTACTATTCCAGTTAGAGACAAGCTTAACCCGTGTAGACTAGTAAGCTCGATTCAAGCTTGATTAAAATTTGTTTGTCTGCATAGCAAGCTTTAGTCAAGCATGCAGGCTTGTCGTGACAATATTGAGTCAAGCTTGACGCAATCCGATTATGCTATTGGAGTGTTGAGAACACGCCCTTTTGCGACTGGAGCGCGTGCAGCCGAGTTGGGTGGAGTGGAGAGATCTGGGCGGGTCTTTAACATCGAGGTCTTGAGAGCCGATGAGGGTGAAGCGAGGTGAGTATAGAGCAGCGCGGAATGCAAGGGCAGGGGGTGGCGGGCGGAAACGGGAGACCCACGAGAAAACCCACCGACTAGCGGCATCGCCTGGCATGATTCCCACATGCGAAAATCCGGGAGCGAACCTCCCGGGAATCGAACCCGGTTTGCCTTGGTGGGAGGCGAGCAGTCTAACCACTGCACCACCGGGGCCCCCTGCCAAATTGGGTAAAAGCAGAAAGCGTAGCGCCATGGCAGCAGCCAACGAATACAGTTTGCGGCCCGAGTATGTAAAAGGACTGACAGGCCTGGGGCTGATGTCGAATAAATTCGCGAAATTCAAGTAGCTCTTTGCGTTATGCACACAGTTGTATACACTTTATCCGAATAGGTTTTGAAAAGTACTCTCTCCCCCGCGAAGCAGCTATAATAGCACTTGTTTACGAGCCTGTGTGTGTACAAGTTGAAGAGTGTGTCTTGCTTCGCTAAAGCTGGTTTCACAGTACAGCGACGCGACGCACGCGTTGCTATAAGGCACTTTTGAAAGCCCTGCTTAAGATCTACTTGTACGCACGTCGCGTAGGCCTATTCCTCCGCCTCGTATAACATTGATATTGCCATGGGCCTCATCACTTTATTAATGCGTCGGTCAAGTGAAACTGTGGAATTATTAGTAAAGTAAGTATGTTACAAATCTGCTCATTCTTAAGGCACATTAAAAAAAACAGAGAGGAAAAGAAATAATTCCAGTTTGCACAAATGGTTAACTAATATTATTTATTTGACGTTAATATATGGAACTACTTTCCATCTATCGTTACTAGAGACCGGAAAAATTCGCGAGTTCAATGACCTGTAGGCTAGACTACACGGTTTTGTGTACAATAACGCAGATAAATATTCTCATTGGTTGGTTGTTGTCACAGCGCAAGGCGATGGTTGGGCCTCCGTTTTGTCGCGTGCTTCTTATTGGTTCAAGGTTTTTCAGGAGGTGTTAAAGAACGCGTGTACCAATTGCAATAGTAACATGAGCAAAAGAGTTTTTGGATTCTAGCTTGACCCAAAATGAATCCGCCAATTTTTCAGGTCTCTAATAACAACCAACTATACTTGGAGTATCTCACTAAGTGTGCCCGTTAAAATATGCGCAGGTAGGCTCGGTGTCTTTTTCTAATGTTGATTTCAAAAGTGCTAACTTTATCGTGAACAGCCTATACCTATACATAACGTTTCACAATTGTGCGACGATCTGTCGGAGATGCATGTTGTCCGAGATGGTTCTACTATCTATTCCAAGGGTGAAAGTTACATTTTATGACCTCGCGAATGTGACAAAAGACAAGCGAAGAACGTTGACAGTGTATGTTTTAAGCGGACAGAAGATAAGCCAGGGCGTACGAACGCGATGTGCGTTGAAAACTACGCATTTGAGTTACAGCGAGTACGAGAGACATACTGTATAAGACGAAGGTTAATTATATTGCTATGTTAATATGCGATTTTTGCAACGTTGCCCACGCGTACAGTAAGCCTCGTCTTCTATTTTGTACATCCATGCAGCAAAAATAAGAATACAAGAACAACGAAGTGGGCGTAAACGGCCTTGTCGTCTTCGAAGTGTAAACAAATAATTGTTCTTCTTCTTCTTCTCCGTCATCGACTGTCGCCGACCGTCGCTGACAGTCGCATCGCTGGAACATCGCGCGACATACTCATCGCAGTCGCACTGCTGCTTCAGCCTGGCTGGCTACAGCTCATCGCAACGCATCGCAACGCATCGTTGAATTGTGGAACCAGCCTAAAGCTGGTTAAAGCTTAAAACTGTCAAAGAGGAGAGATGACTATTGGCGATCACAACAAAAAAAAATGCCCACGCCATGGAACTCGAACATCACTAGCAGTCTGAAAAAGTAACGTACATTAAAAACACTTAATGTAAACCTAAACATTAAACTTGAACGCTGCTCCGATTGTATCACAATATAAGCGCCATAGAAATTTGCAATGAAAGAAAAGAAAAAAAAAACATGCCATGAAATATAACATTATGTTTTCTAAACCAACTGATAAGATAACACGCCATTAGCTTGGTTACAATTCGAACACGGTCATTAAAAGTATTACAACTATAATATACGATGAAACGTCTCTTCTTTCCGAGTAAATATATACAACTCTTTTCAAATAGTAAACACACACACATAGATATAGATATGTACATACACACATGTATATACAGGCTGTTCACGATAAAGAAACCCTTTTTGAAATGAACCTTAGACAAAAGTCACTGCCCTTGCGTGCATATATTTTAATGGGCGCACTGATTGACATGCGTTCAGCAAAGTTGGTAAAGTTGAATAAAAAGTGTTAGGTAACAATTTGTGATAACTTAAAATTATTTCTTTCGCTTTCCGTCGTTTTAATGCACCGGAGTGAAAAAATGAGCAGATTTGGAAGTATTTCCTGTGTTAATAATTCCATAGTTTCATTTGACCGACGCATGGATAAAATGATGAAACCCATGGTAACGTTAATTTTACATCACCATTTGTATAGAAGTAGATCTTAAGCAGGGTTTTCAAAAGTGCTCATTGTACCGTGAACAGCCTATAACATCAAACACACTAAGTATCTAAAGTATTTGATATTATTTGGCATGATTAAAATCTCAATTTATTGTCTGCTTATTATTCAATTAATGTCCACTTGCCAGTGGTTTTTCGCATACAATTCGGAGCACACAGAAGTCAATACCTTATATACACCTCAGCGGTTGTCGTACCTCCATTGGCTACTGGTGTCGTTTCCGCTTTTGACCAAGCCACTCAGGATTCTGCAACGCCGACACTGAACCATAGTGATTCGTGAGCAAACAGTTAACAAGGACCGGAACATGTTTCAGCAAATCAAAAATGATGGGCGACCTTATAGTGTTCTGAAGTGTATCTTCTCTCAAAATAACTGTTAGTAGAGACATGAAAAATTCGCGAGTTCAATGACGTGCAGGCTAGACTCTACAGTCTTATGTACAAATATACCGTTATCAACTGCTCATTGGTTGTCTGTCGTCACGGTGAAAGGCGGCGATTGGGCGAGCGTTCTCCACGATGTGTCAAACATCGTGTGGACCAATGGCTAAAGTTATATAAAAACACGTGTTTTGAATTCTGGCTTGTACCATAACGAACCCGCAAATTCTCCAGGCCTCTAGCTATTAGCTAAAACCGACTCGAATACTTCCGAGAGACAGACGACCATTTTACGAAATATCTTCTTGGTAGAGCCACGAGTATTTCGTGAACTCATTCGGAGGCGAAGTAGACTCCAGACTTGTTATTTTCTCCTACTGTTGTGATTGGGCGACAGTTCTTCAGACACACCCCGTTTAACTGTGAACCAGCAATAAGCAGGAAACAGAAGTGTGGGGGAATGTTTAACAATCCTATACAAAGGCCTCACTTTGTCACAGAAACCAATAAGCAAACGATAATGTCTCGAGTGTATATAGGGCTGTCCAGCCTAGTTCCTGCCGACTTAATCCGGGAAATACTCAGGGTTCTACTTATCGATTCCTGAAAAAATGACGCAGGGGAGATGGAGTTGCTAGGCTGCGAAAACACGCAACCCCTTGCGACTGGTATATATTTAATTCCAGCTGTGATTACTGGCCAAGTGCAGAGCAATTTCCTTTGCTCTGCGCTGTGTCGGTGCAAATGCCGGGTTGTAATATTTAATTGGACCCCAGCGGCATAATTCTAAATTAATTTCACCGCTGATCGGAAGCTCAATGCTACTTAGCCGAGGCAAGTGTGCATCTGGATGTGAATTATAATCCATTCACGGTTACTTCACACTTTTCTGAAGCTCTGCTTGAGTTCTACTTGCAGGATATTCCTCCGCCTCGTGCAAACTAAGTTTAACTAAAGGTGGGTTCACGATTGGCTTAACAGAATAAGTTCACCGTGTACTTAAGATATGATTCAATGTATTCAAGGGTATTAGTTTATGACGGTCTTGTGCGTTCTTGGCATGACTTAACAATATCGTTATATTTTATATGTTAAGTACAAGTCAAGACGAAATAGCCAATCAGAGCCCAGTGACATTTGTTTTTGGCAGAAAACTGTATTTACATCTTGTATTTTAGGTTATGTCATATTATGAAATGGTATGAAAGTAACTATTTTAATCGAGAGACAGTATTCTCTTAATTTAAATAACTGGCCATGGTCATGTTTCCTTTCTTGCAAGAGGTTATTCAATTCGATTTAATTAACATTTTCAGATTTATTGCTGTAAATGCCTAATGTTGACATTGGCTTACCCTTCTATAAGATATAACGAGTTTTTCAAAACGATTACACAAACAGTAACCACAAATAATCAAATATATATGTAATTAAACTCCTCTTTACTCAATATTGCCAGGCTATGTCGGTTGCTTTCGTCTTTCACGATTCTGATTGGCTAGACTTAACAGTTGCTAATTCAATCATAAATTGCAAATCTTCTTATTGTTCATTTTCTGAGTGCTTATCGAGTCATTAAGTACAATTCTTAATTCTTCAGTCTTTAATCGTAAATCCACCTTAACCTTAGAAAATTACACCAAAGGACAACGCATTGAATTCGTGCGCACTCAGTGGTAATCATGTTTTGCACGAGAACTATTTCTTACCAAGCGCTACCAACACACACGTTTTCTCACTGCTGTGATTCATGTTTGTTATAATTGAAAAATTATGATTTATAAGGGAAATATAGGTAAAACTTTAAATTCAACGAAAAATAATGTACTTTTGGTTGGCACAGGTATAAAACGCTTGCGACGCATGCCATATTTAGGAAATAACTAAATACGTCATACATGGGGTGATTTTTTTCAAAGGTTTGTTTTAAAGAGTGTGAAGAGACGACGGATGGACCATAGAAGGAAGTATCAGGGTCTCAGTACCTGGGGAAGTGTTTGATCGCGCAGTATTGTGTGCGAATCAACGGGGGAGATACCAGGAAGCGCCCTCACTCATAAAAGTTTTTACCTGGTTAATGTAAGAAAAATTATTACCATCACTGAAGGGTAATCCCACCCGACAACTTATGATACGAATCGTTTTCGCCACGTACAAATTGTAACAACGGAGCTAGATGCCTACTTAAGATGAAAAGTATTTGCTGGAAAATACACCTAGCGTCAGACGACTAAGCTATACCGTCAAAACCCATGATTTTCGGTGTAGCGCAAAATTCCGTGTCGCCCTTGGTATACTTAATTTGATACCAGGCTGAAATTGGGGGCATATAACACTGCAATTAGATTATAACCTATAACATAACACATATTTCGGAAACCAAAAATCACTGGCATCCAGTGATTTTTCTGGAAAACACGAATCTCTAGAGACGTTCAAAATTCGCGTTATTGTTTGACGATGTTATAAACTTAAAAACATTTTCCCTTTCCAATACCATTGTCATTGGACCATTTTTTATTTGACACGCCCTCGATTACTCTGCGCCAGTAAATGAACCCTTCATAATCGTGTCCCCCAATCACGTGCAAGTTGCTCAGAAAGGGAGTGACTTCACACATAGGCAGCAGCCAATGGAGAAACGACGCCTGCTCAAGTATACACGTTACTGTGAATTTTAACTGATGCCGAAAAATATCGCGAATTCTGCAGGTCCCTATAAATCTCTAAACGTTTCGAGTTAACTAAGAAAAAAAGTTTCCTACCTCTTTATAAAAAAGTTTAATTCGCACCCTGCGTACAAACACGTGAATCACGTTGAGGCTTTGACTGATCAGCGCAGGTGAGGTTAATTCTTCTCAGGCTAGAAACAAATCGAGTTTTCCTATAGGAGAGTTCGGCACAGGAAAAATTTACACCGCTAGGTGCGCAGCTGTTCCAAAGAGGCCAATTTTAAATAAAATTTTAAGTTACGTGAATAATAAAAGAGAAATATTTTACTTGGTAAATCAGTTATTTTATATTTGTGATGCGTGCTCAATAAAGGTACTTTAGGGTGAAAAACCATTTCCGGGTTTTGGGTCGTTTGTGTAAACAATTCTAAGAGGAATTCAATTAAACCAGTCGCACCCCTGTAGTGTTTATACTCTCATGTTCCGTCCATATCTCGAAAACGATAATATTCGCATTTGCAACATTTTCTGGGCCCCCTGAAAAACTTACGTTTTCACTCTAAGGTACTTTTCTGAGAACGCTTCACATCTGATTTATGGTTATTACAATTATTTTGTTTCTTAATACAGAACATAGAAAAAACCGGTACACATGCGACACTAGCGCTTACCTAGTGGCGAAAAATGTCAGTTGCCAAATTAAAAACACTGAGTTTCTCGACCTGAGTCGAATAAACCTCCGCACAGGGAAGAGCTCGGCACACCTGCCTTAAAACGGCAATTGGGCCTGTGGCGCTAACAGCTGCGCGATACAATACAAGCGCCGCCACGTAGCCGTGATTGCAACCGACCTCATGAACAAAGTCCTTCGAAGTGAAAGGTGGTCGGAGCGCGGGATAATCTGTCATCGACCTCATCTTGTCGTGGGTCGTAGAACAGAAAAATCCTCGACCACCCTTTCCTCCCAGGGGCCGCGCGGTGGCGCATTTGTACAGCTCGTCTCCGACCAAAACGGCCACGTTTCGATTCCCGCTGAAGGTCAGTCACAATTATATTTTCGCATGCAAATACTTTACTAGCAATTTTGCATCTCCATTCATACACAAATACTTCATCTTCAGATATACTCAATTGCCATTCATCCGCAACATATTAAACTTTGATATGAGGAATTAAAACTATTAAATAACAAAACAAGTTATTTTCTTCACCATTGATTTTAATTTTTTTTTTTTTCAAAAACATCCTTAAACCTATATTTACAAATATTTTTTACGTTCACCATTGATTTAAGTATAAATGGATGTAATAGTCCAACGAAAATCATTGCAATCCTACTTACGAACATAGATGTAACGGAGTGTGTAATTCCCGAGTATCACGAAGCATACATTACCCAAAAAATAAATATCCTACTGAGGAAATTAATTTTTATTAGCGAGGAAAAATATACTCGAAGTTGTATAGTAAGAAATAATAGCAGGAATTGAAAATATGCCCTAAAGATATTCAACTGGTTGTTGTAAAAAATGTTCATATTTTTTCTTGCGGTTGTGAAGTTTACAAGATACCTAATAAGAGTGCTGCCGGCGTCGTATTAACGTCGATTGGGTTCAAGTGAGTTGCATGAAGTCTGACGTGCCGTTACGACATCAGACATCAACGCTGTCTTTTAAAGCACTGACGACGAAATATTACTTCGCCAGCAGCTTCCACAAGGTTCTCTACACCGGACTACTTTATGCGCAGGAACAAACATTGCATTCGGACAATGGGCCACACAGTAACTAGGTACATAGAGGTGAAACAACACCAAGGTTCTGCGTGCTCCAGTACCCAGTCATAGTCTATAGCCATCATTCAAGTTGCGACGTACTCTACAAGGTTGAATCACATTATGATGTCCACCTGCTAGTATCCAGAGTAACCGCCCTTCGCAGCATGGACAGCAACTAGGCGAGCTGGTATTGACTCAGCCAGGCGCTGATAGGTCTCCACGGGTATCTGGACCCATGTTGTCTGCAGTGCGTGCCACGACTGTTGAAGGGCGCATGGCAGAGGAGACAGGCGGCGAACATGACGATCATCAAGGTGGCCCCACAGATGTTCAATTATAATGAGATCGGGGCTGTTTGGGGGCTAGGGAAGAACTGCGAAGTCTTGATCGTTCTCTTCCAGCCACGTGCAGACACTTATAGCCGAGTGGCAAGGCACATTATCGTGCTGTCGTCATGTACGGGTTGACGTGATCGCCAAGGGTGGATTCATAACCAAATCGATCAAGAGTGCCTTCCACAAAGATGATGCGATCTAGAGAACACCACGAAAACATTCCCCAGACCATAACTTTGCCCCCACCGTCTTGTTTTCGTCCAGCAATGGATGCAGGATGTCGGTCCTCAGACGTTTCTCGCCAGACACGCTGACGTCCAACTGTTCTATGCAGCTGAAAACGTGACTCGTCGGAGATGGTTACTCGTCACCAATCAGCAGCGGTCCAGTCGCCATTCTGTCGAACAAATTCCAGTCGTTTTTGTGGTAGCATGGGTACAGCCACCCTCCGTATACTCCGGAGCCCAATTCGCAGACGGGTTCGCTGAACTGTAGCGGTAGACACGTGTCTGGATGCCCCCTGGTCCATTTAGACGGCGAGCTGTTCCACCGTAGCCTGTCGGTTGGCCTTCACGCGCCGTCATAGTCGACGTTCACCTCGGGCATCAATGGCGCGTGGAGCTCCGCAGTTTCCACGAAGGTTCTTTCCAATGGTGCCATTCGTCCACTCACGATACACCTTTACCACAGAGGCACGTGAACAGTTCACAAACTTCGCTGTTTCCAAAATGCTGCCCCCATTGGCCCGAAAGCCAATGGTCATCCCTTTTTACAACTCGGTTAAATCGTTTCCCTTAGCCATGGCAGCAGGAAATGCAATTTGTACAGCCAGCCTGCTTGCAAATTCCTGCTTCGGAAAGCAGAATTTGCAAGAAAATCTACTTCAAGAAAGATCGACATAATATTTTCTGTAATCATGTGTAATAAAATACCAGTAATAATGTATCATATAAATTTTATAATTAACTTTATTTACGTGAGTTTCAGTCATAAAAATTTATGACAAATGGTTGCATATAAAAAATTATAAATAATTATCTCCTACAGTATTTTTACCATTTTCTTACACACAATCATAGTAAACATTATGACGATATTCCATGGTGAAGATTTTCTTGCAAATTCTGGTTTCTGAAGCATCCAGAATGGAAATGCGCTTAAATTTGGTTAAAAATACAGACCATTTTAATCAATTTTTTTTTGCATTTCAAAAATATATTTTAGTAAAATATTTTATAAAGTTGCAAGATATATACATTCTTCTTTCATATATAGCATAAATCGCACTCTTCTGACAATTTTTATGGTGTCTGTACTACATTTTTATGAGTTCTTCACATTGTACAGTGCGGTGCAGTGCTCCGTAGCCAGTTGCTTTACTCCAACCTTTACAGTGCTGTACAGTGGCCTCACTAGATCGCAGCAAACGATAATGTCTCGCTCGAGTGTATAGAGGGCTGCCCAGCCTAGCTTGCGGCCAACTCAACGTGCGAAACACTCGGGGCTCTACCTGCAGTTCGTCGTTGGCACCTGCTGCCGGCCAAGTCTCGCGAAGGCAAGCTGCCTGTCGGCTCTCCGGCGGACTGCATCTGGGACACGCGATTGGCTCGCTGCTCCCGAGACCTCGTTACGAGGAAGCCGCGCACGGTCGCCGAAACCCGTTCAGGTTCGTCCGCAGGCTAACCCGCTCGTCGTCCTGCATCTGTATGGACCGCCCGCCATGCATCGAACACTCGCGAAATCGACGCTTGAAAAACGTCACCACCCCTATAGGCTATCCACGGTGAAGTGAGCACTTTTGAAAGCCCTCTTATTTAGAATAATAGTCAATAAAATTTTTTATTGTAATCTTAAACGTTAACTTCCGAGTGCGGTGAAATATCCACACTGTGTTTATTACTTACATGGAAATATTTATTTCAAAACGTGATTAAAATGATAAACAATATCTGAAAGAAAAAAGTAACTAGGGTCTCAAAAGTGCCCACTTTACCGTGAACAGCCTATACCTGCACGTACTTTAACTAAAGGCTGTTCACGATAAAGTGAGCACTTCAGAAATCAACCTTAAAAAAAAATAGTCACTGCTGCTACCTGCATACGTTTCAATGGACGCACTGAGTGACATGTGCCCAGTAAAGTTGGTAACTGTGGATGGAAAGTTGTTCCATATCTTAAAGTCGAATAAAAAGTGAATAAAAACTATTTCTTTCATAATGCGTTATTTAATGCAGCGAAGTGTAAAAATGAGGAGATTTGTAAAATATTTTCTTTCGTGATTATTTCACAGTTTCACTTGACCGACGCATGAATAAAGTGATGAGACCCATGACAATGCTAATTTCACGTAAGACTAAAGTATACACAACGTGCAAGCAAGTAGATATCATGCAGGTCTTACAAAAGTGTTCACTTTACAGCAGATTAGTCTATACGCGCCGCTGTAGTATATAGCTTTCCCCTCGGCTGCGCTCGTATCGAGCAGTAAATCTGCTGTGTGCAGAAAGGTGAGGGGACAGATGTTTTCTCTTTAACTTTCGTTTCTCTGTTCACTTTAGTGATTGGCACGACCAGTCCTTCGCCGCTGCGTTCTGTGCTCGATCCCAGTTCGAGCCGCTCTGGAGGGGACTACTTTCGGCGTAAGTGGGCCTGGGTAACGAACACTTGAGCTCAATTTCCAAGGCGGCCTCCTATAGATAGGGATAGAAAACTTTCGCGAGTTCAATGACCTGTAGACTAGACTCCTCAGTCCTCTGTATACTGGAGCCTCAGCTGTGTGTTCATTGGCTGTAGCCCCCACACCTGGCAGTTATGGGATTCGCAAATTGTTTCCTTGCAAGTCTGCTATTGGCTCAGAGGCGTGCAGGGTGGGTCTAATAAACTATGATCCAATTGCGATGGCGACTTCACAGTATATGTGTTTGACGTCTATATTGTCCCTAAATGAATTCGCGAAATTTTCCTATCCCTACCTATCGGCTGTAAAATGAGCACTTTTGAAAGCCCTGCTTAAGATATACTTGTGCGAACGTTGTGTATACGTCAGCCTTAAGTAGGTACACTGTAAAACTTTTTCTTGGCAAACTTCCTAAACTGTAATGGAAGTTTTTAACCTACACATTGTATGAAAATAATAACACACATCAAAGCTGCAGATACAGGAATGTTTAGTGTGACTGCTATATAAAGTTGGGAACTTCCCTACGCAATTGACTGTTTCCTGAGGAAATGTAGGAACGCTATAACAAATGTATACGGGGAAAAATTTACCATTCCTGCTTTCTCACTAAGCATATACACTGGTATGGCAAATTTCCGAATAATTTCTTAGAGTGTAAAATTAGCATTGCCATGGACCTCATCGCTTTATTCATGCGTCGGTCAAGTGAAACCATGAAATTATTAGAAAAGAAAATGTTTTGTGAATCTGCTAATTTTTACACTTCGATGCATTAAAAAAACAGAATGTGAAAGATATAATATAAGTTATCACAAATGGTTACCTGACACTTTTTATTTGCGTTAATATATGGAACTACTATCCATTCATCGTTACCAAGTTTACTGGGTGCATGGTACTCAGGGCGCCCATTAAAATAAATGCAGGTAGGAGCAGTGACTTTTCTCTAAGATTGATTTCAAAAGTGCTCACTTTATCGTGACCAGCCTTTAACTGTATTAACACCATGACTTTAAGTTAAAAATTCTGCAGCCATATGCCTCTAGTTTTATCGGTATTTTTATTTAAATAAATTCTCCAAATGTTTCAGGGCACCCAGCACTCGATCTACAGTTATCACACGGTTTTGAATAAAAATACAAGCGAGGCGATTAACATAAAATATGCTTAAAAATTACATCAACTATCAAAGCTGTAAATAAATTCATCAACATTTTTAGTTCCGTTGCATTATTTAGCCAGAACAATCGTTGCTAAAACAAAATAACATCTCTGTAATATTTGCAGTTTCTAAGGATTTGCTGCAACAAAAATATGTTTCCAGTTCCTAGGCATTTACCGTAACAAAAATTGCGAACGAATATAAAAACTATATTATCCGGCAACTGTCCAGTGCATAATATCAAAATATATATGTTAAGTTATGGTTATTCTAGGGACATACTCAGATTTCCCTATAGTCTACATTCTCTTCTGGGGCCCCGAATTGAATGGTACAAGTCCAAGTCCTCTAGAGGATTTTTCCTGGGGCAAATCTCCTAAGAAAAGTTAATAATAAATTAAATTAAAAGTTGAACTTAATATTTATTGCAACCGTAACATGACTTATTTACAGACTAGAATAAGAAAACATTTAATAAAACATAATTATGAAATTGATTAGCAGCCAGTTAAATTAAGTGAGCTACATGTTACAGGAGTGGGAGGAAAACTATCTTCAGTGACTTTTATACAATAATTTAGAACTTAAACATTTAAAAACAGAAAATTTTCTCGAAAGTGGACGACTAAAGGGCTCGACATTAACAATCTTACGGGAAAACACCACGAACTCTAAGCAAATATCTGAATTTTTAGAGACGATGTAAAATCGCGGAAATTTTTTGAGCCAACATATCTTATATGACACTATAGGTAGTTTATTCTTTCATGATTGGATGGACAGGGTTTGGACTCGGCTAAGTTGTTTGCAGACCAATCACTAACGTTCTGCCCTATATTATCAGAATCCTCATTGGCCCAATAAAATGGGGTTGTAGCTTCATACATGCGTGACAGCCAATAAGGACAGAAAACTGTCGGACATGTGTACAGTATGCTGAATCTCAAGCAAACAGTCAACTTTTCCCGCGACAGATCATCATCTCTACTGATTTTCATATTTTATAGTTACACACATTTGTTATAGAGTAACTTTTCGGTGCTTTATAGTTTCAAATTATTCTATTTTCTTTTATATTTTCTTATAGAAAAGCTTCTAACCCCTCTCCCTACTCTTTCTGTTGCAGTTTTACAGAAGGCTGCACAAACACAAATAATAATCCACTGTTAGGCGAACTTAACCCTTATTTAGCGGTCAAATCTTACCTTCCTTTACGAAACTTGCACAACTTTCCGTAGTTGGTTTGGTACAGTCGTGGACTCGTGGTAGTAGCACTCCTAGTGTACAACTGAAATAACGAATTAAACAGATTTATATTTAACTAATGTTACAACTGGCAATACTTCATTACAAGCCTTTGTTAGGAACACACAGAGGCGAGCGACCTCAAAGACACGTGTCTCAGGCTGAAGATTCACCTCAGCTACGCCGTCTTAAAGTCATGGCAACCCCACGGCATCGTCCGGCGTAGTGTCTCTACAGTCCTTCACTGAAAAATGATCGAAATAATGTTCAATGCACCAGGGCGTTGTACTGGTGTGTAAAGTGTTATCGTTTGAAGAAATACCAGGGGACGGGCCCGCGAAATCCGCGGGCTTAGCCACCATCGTTGAAGCATGTAACCGTAAGAATTAGTATTTACAGTGCAATGTCGTCTGGGAACTTCGGCACGTGTTCGCTCGCACATCCCGACATGCAGTAGCATGGTGAAAGTAAGATTTAAAATTTAGGACTCAAGACTTAAGACGTAAGAGTTAAGACTTAAGACTTAGGCCTCAGGCTTACGAATGGCCTAACTGCCAACCGGGGGGGGGGGGGGGGGCGGCAAGGAAAGGCACCCCTCTCCCAAATTTGAAGGAAAATCGGTCGAAAAAATACGCCTTACAGGCCGATTCGAAGGCGAAAAACACACCCTTAATCCCACAAAATGGAAAACATACCACTCTTGTCCCTCTAACTCCTCCCAGGGGGGAGGCTGGCACTTGGGGGGGGGGGGGGGGGGTTCAAAGGGGAAGGATGGGGGATCAGTGAGGGGGTCTGCTTCGCCCCCTCCTCCCTTCCTTTTGCCCACAGCGGCCTTCCAAAAAACAGCGTATTTTGTGCAGAAACTTCCGTTCTTGATAAATTAGTATGATTAATTAAGAATGTTTATGATCAGATCCACGTCATACTTGTTATATAGAATAAGGGCGAGGTTCATATGGGTTAACCGGTAGAATAATAACTATGATAAAATAAATTATTGTAAAGCATGTGTAAATGAATACTAATAAAAATTACACAAAGTTAGCTACTATCGAAGAAACGTTTACATTTAAACGATTTTATTTGCGTAATTTAGCCATTTATATTCCGAAATAGATAGGAGAGTCCCAGATTAAAACTGAAGCCGAAGGCAGGTAAACGAACTGTTTACAGCAATCGGCATATCGAACCAAAAATTGCGCTGCGCTGCAGTAAACTGTGACGAAACCTGGGCCAAAATAAAAATAAAAATAAACTGTAAAATGTAGGTCCTTAAAATTTAAAATTGGCGGAAATGTATATTTTAACTTTAAATTTAAATTTAAAAAAAATCTTCTCTACACGGGCACTTTCAAAACACGAATTCTGTTGTTTGTTGCGTCAACATTTCCAATGCCAAGTGGAAGTTTTTGTCATTCAATTCCTCTACGCTGTATGCCGTCACGCGTTGCCTCATTTTACATTACGGTGTGTTGTTAAAAGCACAATTAGCATTTTCCCGCGTCGTACTTATGGTACTCCAGCCTCCTAGCTGAAGGTCGCAAGAACAAGAGAGAGAGAGAGAGAGAGAGAGAGAGAGAGAGAGAGAGAGAGAGAGAGAGAGAGAGGTCGTGCGAGCCGACTGCTGGCTGCAAACACGAAGATGGCGGACAATAAACCAATATGTGAGGAGACAGCGACTGAAAAAAAAAATATCACGTTCAATGCACACACTCGAAACTTCTATTTAATTTTTTCTTACTTCTTATTTTGTATATTTACGCCACATGTAAACTATACAACGTTGGATACCGCGCTGCTGTAGGAAATGCGGAAAAATAATATATTTATTGAATGTTTCGTTGCATTTGAAGGCCGTTCATGATAAAGTGAGCACTTTTGAAATCAACCTTAGAAAAAAGTCACTGTCCTTACCTGCATATATTTTAACGGGTGCCCTGAGTGATAAGCGCCCAGTAAAGTTGGTAACTATGCGTGGGAAGTAGCTCTGTATTTTAACGTCGAATAAAAAGTGTTAGGTAACCATTTCTGATGAATTAAATTATTTCTTTCGTTCTCTTTTTTTAAATGCATCGAAGTGTAAATAAAAACGAGCAGATCTGTAAAATATTTGCTTTTATAATGATTTCACAGTTTCACATGGCCGACGTATGAATACAGTAATGAAGCCCATGACAATGTTAATATTACATAAGGCGGAAGAATACACAACGTACAGACAAGTAGATCTTAAGCAGGGCTTTCAAAAGTGCTTATTATACCGAGAATAATCCATCATTGCGTTTATCAGCGTATAAAAAAAAAAAAAGAATATAGTGTAGCACTCGACTTAAGACTGAACATCAGGTAGAGCGCACTTGCATCCTGCGCAGAAAACAAGTGCAGTAAAGTAATTATGGGTTGTTCTCGGCAATGTAAGCACTTTTGAAAGCCCTGCTTAAGATCTACTTGTACGCACATTATGTATCCTTCCACCATACCTACTTAAAATTAACATTTGTCCATAGGACTGATCACTTCATTCATGTTTCGGACAAGTGGAACCTGCGAAATTATTACATAGGAAAATTTCTTGCGGATTTGCTGTTTCTTACACTTGCATGAATTATACAATACAGAAAATCCAAAATAAATTATTTCAGCATTCGCATACGTTTACGCAACACTTTTCATTCGGCAGTAAAGGTGGACTCACAACAATCCGTATCATCCGACAGTCGCCCGTTCGTCCGGCGGTCACGTGATCTTCAGCCAATCACAGGACAACTTTCTTTCCTATCCGTTAATTCGTCAAAAATGTCTCAGACTTTAACTTTCGACGAACTGACGGATGGTCCACCGCCTTGTAATATCGTTCCTTGAACATGGCTGTGTCGGGAAAGTCACTCGTTCCTTTGTCTGAACACTTTTCTTTTTAAATACACAAGTAAGTGGAGTTTTTTACTTCTTCACGTTTCACCTTTGAACTGAACTGAAGATGACGTGTAGATTTTTTAGAGGAAATCCTCATAAATTATCTTAGGGAAAGAGAATATATTTGTGACATTCATTAAAAACAATTCTCTCTGCGCGAGAAAGCTCGTGTTGTTGGGTGGTAATACTGGAAATTCTCTGGCCACATGAATCGATGGACGACGGATTGTTGCGAGTCGCTTGCAATTGACGGACGAAAAAACCGTCGGACGAGCGAAGGACGGGTGCGACGGATTGTTTTGAGCCCAGCTTTAGACATGGCACTAAGTTCCCTCCCTGTATGGTTACCTACAGTACCTGACTACGCGCGTATGCCATTAAAAATATATAAAGGCTGTTCACAATAAAGCGAGTACTTTTAAAATGAATCTTAGGAAAATGTCACTAACACTGAGCGCATATATTTTAATGAGCGCTTGAGCGACATTTTCCCACTAAAGTTGGTAACGATGGGTGGAAAATAGTTTCATATCTTGAGGTCGAATAATAAGTGTTAAGAAACCATTCGCGATAACTTAAATTATTTCTTTTGCTTTCTGTTTGTTCGATGCACCGAAGTGTGAAAACGAGCAGATTCGTGTAGTATTTACTCTCCGAATAATTTCATAGTTTATTTGATCAACGCATAGATAAAGTTACGAGGTCCATGACAGTGCTAATTTTACACGAGGCAGATGAATACACAACGTGCATACAAGTAGATCTTGAGCACGGCTTCCACAAGGGCTCATGTTACCGTGAACAGCCTATAGAGGCAGGGGCAGTGGAATTTGTCGGAGATAAATCGCGAACAGCGGAGAACAATTCGACCACGTGATTTCGACAGTTCTGATGTCGATGGGTTAGTCAGTGCTGCGGACATGCGTGCAAGACGAAAAACAATCTAACCGCAACTTGAACACACGGATGAATCATTCGCATGACCTGGGAATCGACGCCTTTCTGGGGATTAATCGTAGGTCATTATAACACAGAAGGATTTCAGCTGCTGTAACATTCGGCGAGTTTCCAGGCTTTTTCAGGTGTGGACTGTAAATGGCTTGGCATCACGTGACTAACGGACAATGGCGACGTCGTGATGTCACGTGTTCGCGAGTGCTAGGTGACCACACACTCTAAATTCGAATCAGTGGAAAACCATTGATTCGCATTGAAAGTGGCTCCCCTTAGAATCTTAGAATCAGTGAAATGATTTGCATCTCTAATTAAATCAATGTAATTTTCTATACTGAAACAATCAGTGTTTTATTAATTTTTTCACTGATTCTAAGTGGAGCCATTTTCACTGCGAATTAGTGGTTTCCCACTGATTCGAATTTAGAGTGCAGACTGCAGATGAGAGAGGATTTTTTTTCCCCCACCTTCTGCGCATGTTGACATTTATCTTTATTTGAATATATTTTAATTGCATTACATATGCATTGCTCTAGTTCTCGCCTCGAAACCTAACTAAATTGTTTCGATAGTATTATCGGCACAGAAGCTGCCTGTTCCAAGACAGAGTGTGATCACTGCACTGCTCGGTCGCGCACTCTAGCGCATATTCCGTCTACGTAGAAGACTCGCAGGAAGCCATTAAAAACTGCAGCTGCGATTACAACGGGGCTACCTTTTGTCCCGCGGCGCTGGCAGATGGAAATCTCGCGCGCTTCAACTCCCGCCAGGTAGATAACCTTCACCTACTTTTCACTTTTTTTTTTATTTATTTTGCCTTTCCGCCTCGCTGAGAAATCAGCCAACCCGCTTCCCCGGGCGCCTCCATCCCGTCAACGACATCGCCGATCAGTACCTCCCATTTCTTCTGCCGAACTGCGCAGCATCTTCCGCACCGGGACGATTTTTTTTTTTTTTTTACAACGTGTGAGAGTGTCAGAAGACTGACGTTGGATTTCTAAGTTTTCGAGGTAAGGGGCTCGATATTATCGGTTACCAGTGCATTCACAATCACTCACCTACTGCTTCTGTGGAGTTCCATATCCTGCACCTTGTTCTACTGTCTGCGTACTCGTTAGTTTCGCGCCTGGGTAGCATGTCTGCGCCCCGCTAGACACGCAACGTCTCATTTAGGCATGGGAATTCATCCATGAAGGCCTTTTTATTTATTTATTTTTTTTTTAGTGCGGTCGTACACTCTTATGCCCGGTTGCACCATCGTGGTTCGAAACTCGATCGGAGATCGGACTTAAGATCGACACAGAAAACTGTTGCACCATTCGAGTTCAGAGCTGGACTGGAGATCGAGGTGAAGTTCATTTGAGGTTTTAAATCTCAATCCGAGATCAGCACCATCGACGACAAATGTAATTTGAAAATACGCCAACAGATAGAACTGCGTTCGAGTGTTTTCTTGGGAAATTAAAACAACATTATACGAACTTGAATATTATTCAGTAAAATTAGTACAATGATTCACCTAAAAAAAGATAAAAACATCGCACATATAGTTCTATCTATAGTAAAAAATACGCCTACTTCCATGACGTTATATATTACGGACCAATAGCAAAATATGTCTCATCCTTAATCTCGATCTCTCACTTTGGAACCGAGATCGACGAATCGGAGATCCAGAATCATGAAATTTCGTTGGTGCAACACTTTTACATTGGAACCAAGATCAAACTGGATCCTGGTTCGGAACTTGCATCATTCGATCTCGGATCGGGGAAGATGATGGTGCGACCGGGCATAAACCCGAATCAGTGATATCCATCAGTGAAATAACATTCACTGAAAGTCAATTGATAAGCTACTGCCGACTGGGACAAGTAACGTATAGCATTGGAATTCTTGATATCCAGTGGGAAACACGTATAAAACAGTGAAATACAGACACCATATTAGTTAGTTGTGTGGCACTGTTTAATGAAGGCTCAATTTTCACTGTTTACACTGATTTGGGTAGAGTGGAATTGGTATTGCGCCGCATTGTGTTGGGGTTTTCTCACGGATATCCCACTACTCCCTCACTTTAACTCTACTAATACCTCACGTACACCTCACCTCATGCGCTCGCTAGTCTGGGCGGGGAGGGCAGATATTTTTCCAGTCGGATTCATGTAGCACGGACACCATACTGACACTGCCTTGTGCGAGAACGAGAGTATATTATTGTTACAGGCTTCTTCTGGTAAAATGAGCACTTTTGAAAGCCCTGCCTAGTATCTACTTGCATGCGCATTGCATCTCCTTCCGCCCTACTTAAAATTAACATTACCATGGACCTCGTCGCTTTATTCACGCGCCGTTCAAGTGAAACTGTGAAACCATTACAAACGTAAATGTTTTGCAAATCTGCTCATTTTTACACTTCGATGCATTGGAATTTTTAAAAAGCGAAAGAAATAATTTCAGTTATTACAAATGGTTACGTGACACTTTGTATTCGACTTTAAGATATGGAACTATTTTCTATTCCTTGTCACCAACTTTACTGGGCGCATGCCACTCAGTTCGCCCGTTAAAATATACGCAGGCAGGGACAGCGGCTTTTTTCTAAGGTTGATTTCAAAAGTGCTCACATTGTCGTGAACATCTGCGTTGTTTTTTTTTTTTTTCTAAGTAATAACTGTTTGCAGATTACGGGACGCTATATGGCTGGGAAATCTGTAAAGCTACTTGCTAAACGCAATGACGAATCCTCAGGCATTAAAGTACACTGTAAAAACTCTTTCTTTGCTGCAACACAGGATTTGTTACCGCAAAGAAAAGTTTCTGTTTGATCTGTACAGTAATGACTACGGTTAACTTGTTTTGTCGTTACAGTAATTCAGCTAATGTTTCTGCAATACGTCACTTGCAATGCAAAAAAAAAAACATATTGTGCTGTGTAAAACAACCGTAATGTGTAAATAAGATAGGAGTTACAAATATTTCAAAAATTACATTAAAAAAAAAAAAAAAAAAAAACCGAGTGGCGCCAGGACTCGAACCCGAATGCATGCACCACATGAGCACATATTTTTACTGTGCTTGAATTACTTCTCATACGCAGGTTATTTAAGGTAAAAGCTGTTCGCGATAATGTGAGCACTTTTAAACTCAACCTTATAAAAATGTCACTGCCCGTGCCTGCATATATTTTAACGGGCGCCCTAAGCGACGTGCGCCTGGTAGGGTTGGTAACGATGGATGGAAAGTAGTTCCATATCTTAGCGTCGAATAAAAAGTGTTAGGTAATAATTTGTGACAATTGAAATTATTTATTACGCTTTCTGTTTTTTTTTTTTTTTTTAACTCAGTGTGTAAAAACTATCAGATTTATAAAATGTTTACTTTTCTAATAATTCCACAGTTTCACTTGGCCGACGTATGAATAAAGTGATGAGGTCCATGGCAATGTTAATTTTACGTAAGGCGGAAGACTACACAACGTGCATACAAGTAGATCTTGAGCAGGACTTTCAAAAGTGCTCATCTTACCGTGAACAGCCTACAGTAACATGTGCCAGAATTAAATGCCACCTGTTGGGAGTAAGTGAGGTCAGTGACCTGGGGAATCACTGCACTTCACTTGAGAATATCATCAAACGTCTGCAGGGAGACTATAAACTTGCTCAACTGCAGTTTCGTGACTGTAGAATACGTGGGTTTATGAATGTTCTCGTCGGCACAGCAGCTACTTACCGAAAACTACAATGTGCCGCAGAAAATCTTTAAACCCTTACTTCCGGTACGAAGTAATAAATCTTTAGTGTGAACAAAAACAGTTCAAATAACGTTTATTTCTTTGCAATAAAGGAAGCTGATATTGACATGAAACAAAAAAAGCACAAAGAAAACCTTTGTTAACAGCAAACTTTTGTTTCTCTGGCATTGTTTTTGAACTAAAGTTACGTAGAGTCACTGTAAACCAAACAGTCTTAAATAAACGGTTTCCTTTGCCGTGCAGAAAACTAAGTATGGTTTTTTTTAGAGTGTATCTTAAACAGTGAACTATGCGTTTATAAAAGGCAGTTCTTGCAATAAACACGGAGAAAGCATTCATTCCCAGTATTTACGCATGTCTTACGGAAAATCATAGCACAAAATCTGTATCGCTTGTGCATGAACAACCTGGGTAATCATATGCCTATATTTTTTCTATTAATTTGAGATGTTATTGAAAGTTGAATTCAGAAATTTTGAGCTAGGATTGGTTTTACGTCAATTATGGATTTTAAAAATTTCTGGTTTCGTCTAATTATCTTTTTCTTATCTAATAATTTTGGTGAATATTGTTTTTTTTTTTTTTTTATGGTTTACAAATTTTGACTATGAAACAAAAAAAAAAAGTAGCTTTGAAGGCAACATCCTGTGCTATGACATCATTGGGTCATTTCTTAGGGTTACTTTTTGCAGGTCGTTAGGCTGTGATAACAGTTAAAATAACGATACTTACAGCCATTGCCACAGTTAAAATAACGATACTTACAACCATACAACATACAGCCATTACCACAGTTAAAATAAAAGTTTCTTGCTACAATTGTAATAAGAAAGCCAAACGTTTTCATTTCATGTCCAATCAGATTTATTCTAAAACGAGTATTTTTAGGATAATGTGGTTTAAGTTGGCAATCTTTTTGCATTATGCACGTTTCCGAAAGCGATGTTACTATTTGTTTTTGTTTTTATAAAAAAATGCATTAATAATATTTCTTCGCTTTCATAAAATTTCTCATTGTAGTTTATTTTACACAAAAGAAGAACATTTCAAGAAAACACGAATACGGTTCAAATGAAGGCCTACTTTCGTCAACGGAAATTTACGTTTATGATAGTGCATTTGACTTGTACAGTATTACGGTGAAATTCGACTGGCTTCACAAAGGTTCTCACATAAGAATGTACAAAGTTCATCATCTTCCTCTGCAGTAACGCAATGGCAATGGTTATAGCTGCGTTAAGCGTGCTTATAGCAAGCAACACGGTGTAAAATACCTCGCTGTTGTTGGTATATTTTATGGCTACATATCGCATAGCACGGCGTTGAGACTTCTTGGTAGTTCAGTGACTTGAACTTCGATCACACGATGCATCTTCACTCGCCGTAACTACCCGCCAGTAGCAGCGACCTGATCGCCACCAAGTAGCCGCGACTAGCCTGTCGCATGCACGTACAACCCGCATTTGTGTCCAGTCGTCGCGACCACGACGAGCAGAAAGTTCGTCTGTCGGACCTCGTCGCGTTATGCCGAGACGAATTTGCCAGAACAAACACTCAGTGAAGAAATACGCGAGTTGCGGGAGAGGAAGTGGATTTGCCAGTGAACTGGGGGGGGGGGGGGGGGGGGCTTCTAGCACCCATTAAAAAGAACTGTCTGCCGATGATTAGGCAACGTACATAAACACACCACATTTAAAGAAAAAAAAACATTTTACGAACTACTTCGAATGGTTACCACATAAAAAAACGAGCCACTGTTATGGGTGCAAGAAAAAACGTTGCAATACACGGGGAGTAATAATAATTTCAAGTCGATTGATTATTTACTCACGGTGCGTCACAACACGCCGAGATTTTTGCCTACCGTGTTGGAAGGATCCTTTAGATTGTTATATTCCCCTTCCAATGGTCTTCTGTTGAAATTAAAAAAAAAATAGTTCCGGGTAAGTATCACATACAAGCTCGTGAAACCACCCTTCCAAGCATTCCTGCGCAAGTAATTACATTTGGCTGCAGCCCACAATTCCTTGTATCTCCTGCCACACGAACCCAAAAAGTTCATATCATCGTTCACCCACTTCAAAATAATATCTTTAATTTTATTTGTGTCATGGGCTGTTCACCGTAAAATGAGCACTTTTGAAAGCCCTGCTTAAGATCTACTTGTATGCACGTTGTGTATTCATCCGCCCTACGTAAAATTAACGTTGCCATGGGCCTCGTAACTTTATTCATTCGTCGGTCAAATGAAATTGTGAAATTATTAGAAAAGGAAAATTTTTAGAAAACCTGCTCATTTGTACACTTCGATGCGTGAGAAAAAAATCATGAAGCGAAAGAAATTATTGAAGTAATTATAAATGGTCAACTAACACTTTTTATTCTCTACATCGTTACCAACTTTATTGGTCGCACGTTACTCAGTGCGCATGTTAAAATAAATGCAGACAGGAGCAGCGAAATTTTTTTAACGTTGATTTCAAAAGTGCTAATTTATCGTGAACATCCTTTATATAATGGTAGTGCAGCCATAACTTAATTCAACGAAAAGATATTAGTAACATTTTTAGTGTTTTTGGGACGTACAAATGAAAAAATTTGCAATCAATTTATCAAGAGTGACTGAAAGATCATGTCTTAATAAAGTACGCTTACCAATATTTATTTTATAAAATTAAATTTTTAATAGATACACTGAAAATATTTTTTAAGTAACTCATGGTATCTTAGTCCAGTGTGAAATATCTCATTTCCGTAAGCGAGAATGTTGTTATTTGTACATTTCAAAAAACACTAAAAGTATTATCTTGGCATGCTATCAAGCAAAAAATTATGTTGTCCAGAAATTTTTATGCAAGGGAATGGTACTTGTACATAATGTCCACAAGTCTACAGGCTGTTCACGGTAAAATGAGCACTTTTGGGGCCCTAGTGACTTTTTCCTTTCAGCCATTTTTAATCTTTTAACCATCTTTTTTAGATAAATATTGTCCTGTAAGTAATGAACATAATGTGTGTATTCCACCGCACTGGGAAGTTAACATCTAAGACTACAATAAAATATACTTATTGACTATTATTCCAGAAGGTAAGGTTTTCAAAAAAATGCTCACTTTACCATGAATAACCTATAACAGCATTTTGGAAAAAAAAATGTGAAATAGTTATTTTTCTAGCGACCAGCGCCCTTGCCTTAACGCGCAGAAGTAAAATATACATATGTGGCCCTTAGCTCGTTGTGCACCGCTGATACGCGGTGGATTAACCAATCCAGACCAAGTGTACACAAATGTGTGCATTACGCACGTGTAGGTGATTTTTTTTGTCTGTAATGCACACTGCGAAGTTCAACGAACAAGGATCTTACCTGCGGGAAAATGATTCACAAACCTCCTCGCAGGTCTAGTTCACAATTCCTTCACATAACTGCAGGCCAACATACTGCCTTCAGCGCGCGTGCTGCGACGACGAAACAGGTGTTGTGTTGACTTAAGTGCAGCAATTGTTTGCTCACAACCCTAAACCGTAAATTGAGGTGGGTATGAAAGGGTTAAGTCCGTTAGAACTCAGCCTTAGAGACAAAACAGACGCTGGTTTTAGTGCGTGTAAATGTAGAGTACACTCTTAACTGGCAAGCTCCCGGTAGAGTCAGTAACAATATAGGAAAATGTGGTATATGTCTGAGACGTTGTGTCTATAGCGTGACGTTCAAATTTGTGGACACCCAATTGATGTAATTTAGTTCATGCACGTATTTTATTTTGTACAAATATGAGAAACAGTAACGATTTTAGTAGCATACTTACTTAATTACCGACTTTCGCAGTCGCTCGTAATCGAAGAACAGTCACCGGGCCCGTGGTATTGTTAATATGACGTCCAGGGGAAGGATACGATAGGATCGAAAACTATATATTTTTTGGCAGGGCTTTGAAAAATGCTTGGTTAGCTATGAACGACCTATAGCAAGATATTAAATATTATAAATCTGCTATGAAAACTTCTCAACTTGTAGATATTAAATGTGACACCATTTACAAGCAAAAAAAAAAAAAAAAATTGTAACCCATATTGTATGCATAATCTAACGTCAGCAATTTTTTTAATGTTTGTGGGCCACACAAAAAGAATAAACATAATAAAATAAACTATGTAGAATGTCGTGTAACGTGACGTAAAGCGTAACCAACCACCGGAACGTTGGACGCCAGTCTAAACCAAAATGTGAAATGTTAAATGCCATGTCTAAAATGCAATGAAACGTCAAGTGTGGCGACAAAACGACTGACTCGTACACACTTTGCACACAAATATAATACAGAATGTTACAATATTGCATACCAATACTTCGGGGGAACATTCCTCACATCTGGAGGATGGAAAAAAATGCCACATGAACATAGGTCCGCAAATGCTCTATTTCCGTACTACAGCCCATAATGCATAACGTACAGTGTACGGTCCGCGGGATGGATCATGTTACTGTGGAATGCCACTGCAGCGTACGTTTGCATGATACCACGGCACGTCACACCACGACACGACACAACGACTAGAACAATAGGAATGGCACAGGTAGTTAGTTACCCATGTGTGACAGATTATCGTCGGCAATACAGGAAATGTTCAAAATGCCCCCCCCCCCCCCCCCCGTCAGCACGTTCACATGCTTCAACCCGCCGTTGCATGGACTCCCGGATGCGGTGATGAATCCCTCGTGTATTCCTGATAGCTTCGCAACACGCAACAATACGGCCATGAAGAGTGTCCATATCGTCCACTCGGGTCGCATACACAAGAGCCTTTAAATGTCCCCACAAATAAAAATCTGGTGGATCCAAATCAGGGCTCTTCGTGGGCTTGTATGGGGGCTGCCAATACAGCTGCGATGGCGTTCCACGGTAACATGATCCAGTCCGCGGTCCACACGCTGTACGTTATGCATAATGTGCTGCAGCACAGAAACGAAGCGTTTGCGGACCTATGTTCACTTTTTTTTTCATCCTCCAGATGCGGGGAATGTTCCCCCGAAGTATTGACATGCAATCTTGCAACTTTTTGTATACAACAATGTGAGACACTAAACTTAATGCAAAACGATGATAATCTGAGTGAGTAAAGGGGCCCTGCACACTCCTGTGTATGCGAGGATGACGCCGCGACAGCTGTAGTGTACGTGTAACGAATTTTCTGATGGGAACAGTGACAACCCGAGCTGCGCAGTCACGATCGTTCAAATTGAGTACTAAATCGATGTGCTTGCAGATAATCAGAATTATTGGCCCACTTTACTTAAGATTGGTAAGATTAAGTGTGTGTGTGTGTGTGTATATTCCTAATTACAGTCTGGATGGGGCCGGGCAAAATTCACTCGTCAGACTGCCTTCAATAGTCACAAAAAAAAAAAAAAAAGGTGCGAGAACTGGAAATGTGATTCACCTTAGTGACGATTGAAGGCAGTCTGACGAGTAAATTTTCCCCGGCCCCATCCAGACTGTAATTAGAAATACACACACACACACACACACACACACTTAATCTTACCAATATTAAGTAAAGTGCGCCATTTGTACACCCAGCGACACAGCTGTATGGTAGTACAAATACTTGGGGACAGAATAAACACATACACAAACAGGAAAACTAGGAGAAAAACTTGCTACTACTACGAAATGACAACAATGGGCGACTGTGATCGAAAAAAATATCTCAAGGTTTAATGGTACTCAGAATAAATTAATTTTTCTCAGAAAAACAAAATTGTTCATACAGATGGCAATAAAAATTAGCACATTATCTGGGGCTCCAAAAATACTAAGCATATAGTAGAAATAATTCTGCTTGGGATAGTGGCCATCGAAACACCGATGTCCTTGTGATGGTTAAAAATTAAAATACTTGAAAAAGCTCGAAAATTACGCTAAAGTTCCTTAGTATTCCTTCGAAAATAATTACGTTAATTAAAACGCTTGTAATCAGCTGTAGTGGAATAGCAGGGATTCAGTTCAGGTTTGGAGTGGTAAATGTCGGAACAGGTCCTGTTCGTACGAAAAACAACATGGCGGCGCGAAGAATGCTCTAGGAGGTCGTATTAACGGTGTTAGGTGAAAGACTGTACGCAAAATTTCTTAGCTGAAATTAGTAGTCAACGTAGATTTTCTATGATCTAGAAGTTCCCGATGATCGCGTACGAAGACGGGGCATATCTCCGGATGAGCAGCAGCCCTGGGTGACTTCCCTGCATGCAAGCGCACGGCTTACGGTGCCGACATATACACTTCTATGGCGCCTTAACGGACGTCTCACGAGTTCCAGCTGACCTCTCTGAAAGCTACGCGGAGGAAGGCCAGGTCATAAAACACCTCGTGCCTTCGTCTCTAGTAGGCGGCCTGCAGATTCAGGGCTGCGAACTTACACTTTCCCGCGAAAAATATAAATTTAACACCTAGTGCACAGCCCACCCGTGCTGGCTGCCTGACGTCGCGGATAGACTATTCACGGTAAAGTGAGCACTTCTTATGGCCATGCCAAATTTCTATAAATTGTATAATTTTTTAATATAAAAACTGCCACGTGACTCATAAACACAATCTATAAATTTCACCAATCCCAAAAGTCAACGTCTGAAGCAGTCACGAAATATGTCTATTACGGCATTCGGAAGGGCGTTAAAAAGTGTTCACTTTACCGTGAACAGCCTATAGTAGGATGTCCGTCTTCCGTCCTTGACAACTTAACTTAAGTGCGTTCTTTAAACACTGGCCCATCACGAGGGTTACAATTCAAATTAATCTTTACTGCCACTTAAAATTGCCCCAACGGTCAAAAATGCATAGTCATATGACTTTGTACAGGTACACAATGTAAAAACACACACACACACACGCACACACACATACATATATATGTTTAAAAAAATAACAAAATTATGGACACTGTTTCAAAACAAATAAATAAATCTCGCCACAAAACAAATCATGTGAAAAATAATAATAAGCCTGTCAAACAAAAAATTACGTGTTAATTGTTATTCATTCCTATAGCTCAAAAAGCGCGTGTTACACTATCACTAAAAAAAAAATTGAAGCAAGGAAAGTCAAAATGCTTTTCCTTTGAGGTTAAAAGTTTATTTGAACTCAGTACGTACTTTACCATAGTTAATTTTAAGACGTCCTGAAATATATGTTTAGGATAAGCATTTGAAAAAATTTAACGTCAGTCACAGATGAAAAATAGTCTGCAAAACAGCATAACAGTTTTCTCACTGCAGGTACGCTGATATGTTTATGTGACGAATGATATTTTAGAAATGTGAACGAACATATACCTGCTGGTGAGCAAGTAATAATTTTTGTGACTCAGAAAGAGTGAAACTGTGATTTCCACAAGTGATTACGAGAAAGAAATCATCGGTATAGTCAGTTCACGGTGAACTGAGCAGTTTTGAAATCAACCTTTGAAAAATCTAACTGCTCCTACCTCCATATAATTCAACGGGCTCGCTGACTGGCCTGCCAGCAGTAAAGTTGGCAAACGGCGGATGTAAATAGTTCCGTGTCTAAACGTTGAATTAAAACTGTCACATAACATTTATAAGTAGCCGAAATGATTAATTCAGGTTTTAATTTTCTGAGCGTATACAAGAGTAAGACTGAGCAAGTTTGTAAAATATTTACTTTTCTGATAATTCCACGGCTTCATTTGACCGCCGCATGAATAGACACCTGAATAATTCGCGAGTTTAATTATTTGCTGGCTAGACTGCACAGCCTTATGTACACATATGCCGTCGTCGACCGCACATTGGTAGGCTGTTATCACAATGGAAGGCAACGATTAGGCCAGCCTTCCCCAGGAGGCGTCGAACACAGCTTGGACCACTGGCTGAAGTTATACAAACCCACGTGTTTTGAATTATAGCTTGTTCCGAGACGAAACCGCCAATTCGCCAGGTCTCTGCGCACGAACACTGAGATAAGACCCATGGAAATGTCAATTTTTACATACGGCGAGAGAGAATCAATAAGTTCGTGGACCCTGTGTTGCGTAGCAGCCTACATTCAGGGGGGGGGGGGCAGTACATGAACTTATTGACTGGTATTTGAAATAACGGAGATTTGCTACCCGGCGCCCTTGAACGTGCATACAGTAGTAAGGCTGGTAAAGGTTGTTCACGATAAACTGAGCACTTTCAAAAGTCCTGCTTGGAGGAACTACTTGTGTACTCGTTGTTTATATTCTTCCGCCGTGTGTAAAATCAACATCGCCCATGGATCTGGTCACATTAGTCATGCAACGGTAAAATGGAACTGTGGAATTATTAAAAACAGAAACAATTTTTACAAATTTTGCGAATCGTTTCACTTGTATGCATTAAAAAAAAAAAAAAAAAAAAACAGAAATGGAAGTAAATAGTTCCAGTATTCAAAATATTTATTTAAAATGTTTAAGTTCATCATTAAAGGAAGGAACTGCTTTCGTTAGATCGTTACCGACTTTACTGGACGCATGACGGGCTTTGTGTCTCGTTATAATATCTGTAGGTAAGGGCAGTAACGTATTTTCAAATATCAATTTCAAAAGTGCTCAATTTACAGTGATCAGCCTATACGCAGTGTGTGTGTGTGTGTGTGTGTGTGTGTGTATATATATATATATATATATATATATATATATATATATATATATATATATATATATATATATATATAAGGCTAAATTTGGGCCACTTTTCACATAAATACTATATTTTTATATAACTATAAAATCTAAAACAATTTAAATCAACAAAATAAATTATATTCGCAATATGAATTATAATTATAAGGCTGTGTTTTTGACATTGCTGCATTAAAAAAAATATTAACGTGTGAATTTAATTCTTTAGTTTAATTTGTTACTTTACTGTGGTACCATTTGGCTTTTAGGTTTTTAATTTAATTATCAAATTTATATTGCTAATTTATTTTTTAAATTCCTTATCCATTTTTCATAATTTATGCCATAATGTAATTTTTAAATTAATAGTTAAAATATTTTTTAAATTCGAATGGTTTTGTAAATTATTTGAAATAGTTATTTAATTATATTTTATATTTAAATATTTAGATAAATATTTTAACTGTGGCCCATGCTTGGCCTGATATAATAATACTGTGTCGGGCTGGAGCGACAGTTGATGGAAGGCGATGGTTGTGTTTCAGTGTTGGGAAGGAGGAGGTGGGCGCCGTCGAGATGCAGAGCTGCGCCAAGCAGCCGCCATCTTGTGGTCCAGCGCCGACCACTGCCGATTCCAACAAGACCTTCCAGACCGCCATCCCGCAGGTGAGTGACGTTAAATCCCCACTTCGCAGACACCCTCCTCTTCCTGCCCGTCATCAGTCTCTCCGCCACCCATCTACCCTAAATCCGTATACAGAATGTTTCAGATTGGGAACGTATTGTTATGATTTAATTCTTTTTATACTAGTGTCTAGCGACAATGGGATGTTTATATTATTATGAGGGAAAAACTGAAGTTAATTATGAACACAGAATACATATATAATGAAATAATTAGGAGTTACAGTAAATATGAGTTATTGGCGATGGAGGTCATATTCAATAACAGTATATTACTAACCTGAAAGACACATTCGCCCGGAGGCTGTGTGTTGCGTCGGAAGGTGACGAGTGGCATGCCAAGCTGCATCTTGATGGCTTTATCTCGGCGTGAGTCCACAGACAGACAGACCTCTTACAAAGCACTGCCATGTATTATATAGTTTCCGATGGCGTAATTGTCCCAAATACCGCGCCGCCGGGAGGGGAGCTCCACTGGCGATTCGCTGATATGCTTAATAAACTATTATTGCTGTAATGTGTTTTGGATTCTTCCCCTGGCCTGGATAGCAACACGTCGCTGCTGTTCGTTATATACTTGTCCGCCTTTACTGAATCATAACGGTGTGGTTCGCAAAGGAAGCGAAGGGTTATATGGGCGCAAACATATCTATAGGCTATTAACGGTAAAGTGAGCAATTTTTAAGGCCCTGCTAAATTTTCCTTCTCAGCCAATTTCTATCTTTCACCAGCCACTTTTTAATATAAACATTGCAATATGACTAATGAACAGAGTGTGCACATTTCACCTCTCTCAAAAGTTAACACCCGAGGCTGCAATCGAATACATTTATTAGTAGTTATTGCATGTCGGGACTGCCTTAAAAAGTGCTCACTTTACCGTGAACACGAATACAGGTGTCAGTATTGGTTAGTGGATTTTTGACATTGTGTGTGTACACTGTTTACAGGTACTACCGCACAGGAACACTCCATCGATGGACCTGTGTTAACATATCAGTTTGTCGCTCACGAGGGTTGCTCGAAGTGACGGCCACTAACCTCAACAACGGTGCTCGAGATTCTGCCCCCGCGCGTTCAAACATCCCGCCTCACCTCACGAGTTTGGCAACTGCCGTTGATACACGCACCTACTGTGTTGATGTACGGACGACAGAGCCACCTTGTGGACGATAGGTGAACCTCACATACTACATAGGTCGCCCATACGTATACGCCCATGTCTCCTTTAGCTGGCCTCCTGGACCTCACGTTCCCACACTCTAAAAAATTTCCTGGCAAACTTCCTAAACTGCAATGGAAGTTTTTTTTTACCTATACACTGTATGGTAACAATATCACACATCAAGCTGCAGATATGGGAATGTTTAGCAGCGCTACTATATAAAGCTGGGGAACTTCGCTATGCGTTTGACTGTTTCCTGAGCAAATGCAGGAACGCTACAATGAATGTATAGAGGAAAACATTACCATTCCTGCTTTCTCAATATACACTGGTGTGGTAAATTTCCGAATAATTTCTTAGAGTGCACTCTCAAAACGCTACGTGATGTGGCCCCTTCCCCCGGATTCATTTATACACGCTTTCACTGAAACATCCTGTATAGCGATCAGGGACGTATCTCAGGAGGCTCAGTGCCTGACGATCTTGTCCGTGGACAAACGATTCGTAAAGCGTCCCGCTGCTTACGTCATGACTGGCGAATCTCTCCATCGCCGAACACAAAAGCGTTGTTATAACGAAACCAGTTCTATGTCAGATTAAATACTTCGTTAATCAAAAAAAGTTTTGTTTGCAACACGCGAAACCAAATATTAATGTATGACTGAAATGGTAAAAGTGCCTGCAGTCCAACCTCCCTCCTCCTCGGCCGAAAAAAAAAACAACGATATAATAACGTTTTACTTCAAGGATGACATATTAAATTCTTTACTACTAGGATGACGTTGGTAATTCTTTCAGCCACTTAAAAAAATATATATAAATAATCGCTGCAAGGAGCAATTTGTTTTTGTTTGGAATTGTATCTGGACCGGTAAGAGTGTATGTTTGTTCTTCACGTCATTTTGAGTAGGAGTTCATGAAACAACCGAGTATAGTCACGACAACCTATAATGTTTGTCAAATGCGAAGAGTGCGCTTGTTGTGTTTTCTTGAACAGTGTATCCAATTAAACCCGTTTCCATAAAGTGTTAAAATGGCACGATAGCATGATTCAGCGAAATTTGGCTGCAAACCAGTGAAATAGTAATAATTATATGAATGAATGAATGAATGAAAATCACTGATTCTGTGGTGATGTCAGCGCACTCTAAATCGGAATCAGTTACTTTTTGCTGATTTTCAGTTGAAAATGCTCCATTCGGGATCTGTAGAAAAAATTTCACTAACTCATCAGTTAAAGGAAATCTATTAATTCAAGCAGTAGAAAACTAGTTATTTATAGTTGTTATTAATGAATAAGCACAGAGCATTCCTATGTGATGTAATTTAGGTACGATTTATTTTGTCGCAGAACACTAATATGGTCTACACAGAAAAGTTTTGGACGTGGTTGGGCTCGAACCTCCGCCCATAAAGCAAAGCATACTGAAGCTTTCATGATCAGACATACCCACTGCCCTACTTTACCAGTGCCAAATGTGTGCTTATGCTATGGGTACTGAACCACAAAATGAAATGTCAAATATTTCTGTACGTTTCGTGATATGGAAGTATTTCTTGTTGTCGAAATATATAGATTTTCTGCGCAAGTACATGTCTTTGCAAAGTTCGAAAGTCAATCTATCTTTAGTTCAGTTCGGATTCTGTGCTTTAAAGGATAAATATAGTGGTTTCAATGTACGAGGTTATCGATGTCCACTAGTATCCGCAAATTTTCAATGCAACGAGATACTACAGACTTAAACTGTTATTTCTTAGTAACAGATAGATCAGTGATAATTTTACTGACTCGATAGTGAGGCGATTCAATAACAAACGTGAATTTACACCAACAAAAGTTTTGTGGTCTGCAAGTTAACAGATCAAATCATGAGGAAACGACCAATTTTATAAAACATTGCATTGCTTCTAACGTTCCACTGTCTAATTAGCACAGCTATTACTAGTCAATCTGTCTTTTCGAAATAACAGTTTCATTCTAAGAAATCTCGTTGCATTGTGAAATGGCAGATATATAGAAAACAACGACAACAACGTTAAAACCATTATATTTCCCTTTTAAAGCACACAATCTGAACTAAACTTAACTTAGAATGACTTTCGAATCTTATAGACATGTACCTACGTGCGCAAAATGTGTGTATATTTCGACCACATGAAGTACTTTCACATTACGAAACTTACAGCCGTTCGCCATTGTAAGTTTATGTTACTACGCAAATGCGAGACAGTTTATCTCAGTGACAAAGTAGCAGAGTTCGTAGAACGTCAGCCGAAAGAAACAAGAGAATATGATGCGTTTAGGGGTGGCTTTTCGATACCAACCACAGCCAAAATTTCCCTTTACATGTAATAATTTTGTTTTGCGCAAAATAATTGTATACTTAATTTATCTCAAACCGTAATGCACGGTTTTTTTAATCCTTGTGCTTTTTATTAATATACTATAAATCACTGATTTTATACTGTTTGTATTAGTGGATTTCATTTAACTGAAGAGATTTGTAGTTTTATTTTCCTACTGAAACCGGATGTAGCAGTTTCAACTGACAGTCAGTAAAAAATAACTGATTCCGATTTAGAGTGCAGATGAGCAGTAAATCCCACTGTCCTAAACAATGGGTCCCCTGTGAATTCCCCTCATCGGCCAGTTGGCTGAGGCTAAACTCCACTTCCTTTTTGCGCCGGGCAGTCTAGAATAAGCCGAAGCCGTAGTCTCGCTTTCCCCGCCTCTTTCAGAGGCAGCTGTAACGGCCATCTATATATTATGTTAGTTGACACCTCCAACACATGCATATCGTAAGTCTTTTTTAAAGGTAATACTTGACTACATATATGTACCTGAGCACCATAGCAAAGCGACTGAATATTTCTATATTTTAATTCACTTAATGTATTATTTTTCAGGTGGTTCTATAGCGTCATAAGTCAATAACATTAGTTGTTATCATAAATTGAAAAAAAAATGCCTTAAAATGTTATTTAACAGCGCTGCTCTATAAAAATTGTATTTTGTATTTTATTAGGATCTAGAAAACGTTATATTTCTCTCTAAATGCGGCAAAGGTTAATTCATGACAAAAATTAAAAAAAGACTTTATGTTGCGTGGACTGTCTAGGAATCACCTACCAATATAACAATCAGGCTGGCCATATTTAGCCACTATATGCACAGTCGTGCTACACAAAAGCCACTCCAGTAAAATACTTTTGAATAAAAATACGAATTTCGTCACTCGTCATTGATAATTATACAGTGTGTCTGTAACCAGAATGTCCATATTTCCTTTCAGTTTGTTGAATTATACTCAAATTCCGGCCATCTTCAGTTATATATTGTGGGGGGCAGGGGACGTAAATGTTTTATGTAAAGAATGGTGACCCCCCCCCCCCCATTTTTTTTCTCAACTTTATGAGCAAACCTAGGTCACTGCCTTTCATTACTCGCTGAAATAGTCTGTGTAAAAGTTTTGCCCTGCAAGCTACTCAGAGTAATTACTCTGCCGTTTTGGGACACTATCAAGAGCGAGTAAAACGTTTACTCAAAGTGTTTCGGGACAGTCAAAGAGAGAAGTTTACTCTCAGCGCAACGTTATGGAACTTCGCCCAGGTCGAGAAGCTCAGTGCTAACCGTTTAGCAAGTAGAAATTCTCCCAATCAAGTAGTAGTAATATCATCGCATGTGTACCGGATTTTTCAGTTTTTTTTCTTCTTCTAATGTAATCAAATAAGATAGTTGAACTTTGCATAAAATAAATATTGCATAAAATATTTTTACATGTATTGTGTTAAAAGTTATATCGAGAATAAGCTTTAATCTTCGCAATGAGAGTGGAAACGAATATAAACAAAACCAAATATTTCGTTTATATTTGCTACTCGGATACACGGACACGAAAGACTTGGAGATGCACAGCTTTCGTACTTGTATCCGTGCGCAATCCGCGTCCGTATGCGTCTTATTGTAGATTGTGTAGCGCGTCCGCTTCCGTGATCAGTATTCGTGTTCGTGTCAGTGTAGAACGCACCTTATACTTGTGTTATCTACACGCGTCTTATTGTAGATTGTGTAGCGCGTCCACTTCCGTGATCAGTATTCGTGTTCGTGTCAGTGTAGAACGCACCTTATACTTGTGTTATCTACACGCGTCTTATTGTAGATTGTGTAGCGCGTCCACTTCCGTGATCAGTATTCGTGTTCGTGTCAGTGTAGAACGCACCTTATACTTGTGTTATCTACACGCGTCTTATTGTAGATTGTGTAGCGCGTCCACTTCCGTGATCAGTATTCGTGTTCGTGTCAGTGTAGAACGCACCTTATACTTGTGTTATCTACACGCGTCTTATTGTAGATTGTGTAGCGCGTCCACTTCCGTGATCAGTATTCGTGTTCGTGTCAGTGTAGAACGCACCTTATACTTGTGTTATCTACACGCGTCTTATTGTAGATTGTGTAGCGCGTCCACTTCCGTGATCAGTATTCGTGTTCGTGTCAGTGTAGAACGCACCTTATACTTGTGTTATCTACACGCGTCTTATTGTAGATTGTGTAGCGCGTCCACTTCCGTGATCAGTATTCGTGTTCGTGTCAGTGTAGAACGCACCTTATACTTGTGTTATCTACATGCGTCTTATTGTAGATTGTGTAGCGCGTCCACTTCCGTGATCAGTATTCGTGTTCGTGTCAGTGTAGAACGCACCTTATACTTGTGTTATCTACACGCGTCTTATTGTAGATTGTGTAGCGCGTCCACTTCCGTGATCAGTATTCGTGTTCGTGTCAGTGTAGAACGCACCTTATACTTGTGTTATCTGCATGCGCCTTATTGTAGATTGTGTTACGCGTACGCTTCTGTCATCCGTATTCGCGTGCGTGTCATGCAGAACACGCATTACACTTGTGTTATATAAATGCGTCTAATTGTAGATTGTGTTACGCGTCCGCTTCCGTGATCCGTATTCGTGTGCATGCCAGTGCAGAATGTGCCTTAGACTTGTGTTATCTACATGCGCCTTATTGTAGATTGTGTCACGCGTACGCTTCTGTCATCCGTATTCGCGTGCGTGTCATGCAGAACACGCATTACACTTGTGTTATATAAATGCGTCTAATTGTAGATTGTGTTACGCGTCCGCTTCCGTGATCCGTATTCGTGTGCATGCCAGTGCAGAATGTGCCTTAGACTTGTGTTATCTACATGCTCCAGACAGTACATAGACGTCGGGAAAAGTGGCGCAATGGAAGCTCTGCCCTCATTGCTCCGGGGCAGAGTGGGCCAACTTGTAGTCGGAGGGCCGGAGTTCGTTACCCGGATCCACTACGGCAGATTTCCAGTTCGCATGTTGCGCACATGTGTGCTGTGAATTTGTTCTCAGGTCGGTTTACTTTAGCTCGTCACACGGAAAACGACACACGCACTGCCAAACGCCAAATGTCCCTCACGCTGTCTCCTACGGCAAATGTATCGGTCCAAAAGTCAACTTAATAAAAATATTGGTAACTGTAAAAAAAATATGAGAAAATTACCTGACAAGCGTAAGGTAATACTCTCATACTTGTGTGGGGGGAACATAGTTTTCCTTACAGGTAATGTAGAATTACCTCACTCGAGTAAAATTCACTTACATGAAATTGGAAAATCCCATAAATGGATGGAAAAATTATCTTACGACACATTCACCTTTTCAGTTGTGTCTGAACAACTAAGTGGAGGGGCGGGCGGAAGAAACAATCATAACACGCTAATATTAAACGAAGACGTCACGCTGTCGTCATGGCGTAATGGATAGCGCATCGGCTTATTGTGATAGATGACCATGGTTCGCGCATATCCACCAGCAAGTGTTAAAGTTTTTAGTGTTGAGTTTTTGGTTACTATTTGTCAGAAAATAAAGCTGACAGAGAAATTAAAAGTGATAATAGTTCGGGATACTTTTTAATATAATTTTATTACACAATTTAGTTAAGTTTCCCTTAATTGAATGGGATCCCCCCCCCCCCCCGTTTTAGTCAGGTACTTTTTCCGTACGATTAGGGAACAGTGCTTTACTTGTTATGCAAATTTACTCTACATTTAAGAGATAATGTGACCTTTCATGTAGAAGCAATTAATTAGCTTCCCTTACATGTAAGAGAATTTTGTCTCAATTTTTTTACAGTGTACTGACATCGCATGTGAGAGGTCCTGGGTTCGAGTCTCGCTCCTGGCGATGTTGAGTTTAGTTTTTAACAGTTGGTCTCCACACTCGTCATTTTGTAGTTGCCACTAAATACTGGAGTGACAAAAAATTTTTGTTGGTCATATAAATAGTTTGTAGGGTCTACATCGACAAAAGGATTTTGTGTCCACCTATAAAATTTTGTTGGTAATTTACTACAGAAGCAAAATACATATAACGATAATTTTGTTTTGTAATGTTGGATTTACATTCTTTGCGCACACCGACCACTCCGACACGACGAAAAGTTAGGGCTGTTCACGGTAAACTGAGCGCTTTTGAAAGCCTTGCTTAAACGCTACTTATTCTTCCACCACATGTAATATTAACATTGCTATGAGCTACATCACATCATTCGTGCGTGGGCGAAGTGAAACTGCAAAATAATTAGTAAAGTAAATATTTTACCAAATTGATAATTTTTAAACTTTATATGCATTAAATAATTGAAAGCGAAATAAATAATTTCGATATTTACACACGTTTGCCTAACACATTTAATTCAACGTTAATATATGGAACTAATTTCATTCTGTCGCTGACAACATTGCTGGACGCTTGCGAGCCAGTGTACACGTCAAAACACAGTACATGCAGTTCACGATAAAGCGAGCACTTTTGAGGCCTTAGTAACTTTCTCCTTTCAACCATTTCTTATCCTTTAACCACATTTTTGAGTAAATATTATCATGTGAGTAATAAATACAGTTTGTATATTCCACAGCACTCGGGAGTGAAACGCTAAAATAAAATAAAAATATATTTATCGACTATTATTCCAAATGAGAGTGCTTTAAAAAGTGCTCACTTTAACGTGAATAGCTTATTGGGGCAATTTCATTTTCAAAGGTTAATTTCAGAAGTGCTTCAATTACTGTGAACAGCCTATAGAAACCGAATATACTTCCGTCGTACTGTCGAGGCTGCGAATTTGTCGGACTGGCCTTGTTTCCTATTGGCAGTTCAACATTTTCTGTCGTGCTATTGTGACCCAGCGTTACACGTTTACGAAAAGCATTTTTTTTTTTGTGGATCTCGTAAAAGAAAAGGTTTTATCGTTGCTTTGCAGCTTCACCGGGGCTGCGGCGGTGTAGTTGTTAGACTACCCGCCTTCCCCCCCTCCACCCTAGACGAACCGGGTTCGATTCCCGGCGGGGTCGTTCCCGGATTTTCGCAAGTGGGAATCGTGTCGGACGATACCGCTGGTCGGCGGGTCTTCTCGGGGATCTCCCGTTTTCCCCGCCTTTGCCTTGCTTCACCCTCATCGTCTCTCAAGACCTCCATGCCGCCCAGATATATCTACACCCCACTCCACGCTTTTTCAGCTTCAGTCACGCGTACAGCCAGTTCCACGTAGGCTACAGCAGACTGAATACATGTTACGGCTGTTCGCGATGAAGTGAGCACTTTTGAAATCAACCTTACAAAAAAGTCACAGCTCGTGCCTGCATATATTTTAACGGGCACACTGAGTGACATACGCCCAGCAAAGTTCGTAGTAAGGGAGGGAAAGTAGTTCCATATCTTAACGTCGAATCAGAAATGTTTGATAACCATTTGGGATAACTTAAATCATTTCTTTAGCTTTTTTTTTTTAATGCATCGAAATGTAAAAATGATCAGATTTGTAACATATTTAATTTTCTAATATTTCCACAGTGTCACCTGACCGACGCGTGAATAAAGTGATGAGTTCCATGGCAATGTTCATTTCACACAAGGCGGAAGAATACACAACGTGCCTACAAGTAGATATTCAGCACGGCTTTCAAAAGTGCTCATTTTGCTATATTCTGGAGCGTTTCGCGGACCAAGAAGGTCGTCGTTCGGGGCGAAACAGAAGGCTCGCCAATCGCGAAGCAGGGAAGGACGCGATGGCGCGGCCTCTTGGCAAGCACACCGCCGAGGAGAAGGGAAGACGCGTGTGTCACCACCTTTCCAACACGCCGGCCTTCCACGAATCTCCCTCCCTCCTCAGCATCACGCTTCTCCTCCATGGCCGTGCACCTCACGTCTTCAGCGTGTACTTGCGACGAAGGCTGCGCTTGTCTCCAGACGTGAGGGACGTGACGAGTCCTCCCCCCCCCCCCGCCTCCCACTCGACTGCAGTCAACGAGAAGCTATAGGTTGTTCACGGTAAAATGAGCACTTTCCAAAGCCTTGCTTAAGATCTACTTGTGAACACGTTGTGTAGACTTCCGCCTTACTGCCATGGGCCTCATCACTTTATTCATGCGTTGGTCAAGTGAAATTATCGAATTATTAGATAAGTAAATATTTTACAAATATGCTCATTTCTACACTTCGATGAATTAAAAAAACAGATAGGGAACGAAATAATTTAAATCATCACAAATGATAACCTAAAACTATTTATCCGACGTTAAGATAGGGAACCTCTTTTCCTTCATCGTTACCAACTTTACGGGGCGTATGTCACTCAGTGTGGCCGTTAAAATACATGCAGGCAGGGGCAGTTACTTTTTTTCTAGGGTTGATTTCAAAAGTGCTCACTTTACCGTGAACAGCCTTTAAAGAGTATATTCACGGTAAAGTGAGCACTTTTGAGACCCTAGTTACTTTTTTATTTCAGCAATTTTATTTCCATAATATATTTATTGACTACTAGCTGACCTGTGCGACCTCGTTCGCATTAATTTTTTTAAGTTATTAAAATAAAACCCACCATAGTTTCATTTAGTTTCATGTTTAAAATAATAATTGTTTTTTTCAGGTTTATTGGAGTTATTAAATTTCACCCTGCCATCGCTTCGCATATGTTTTATGTTAGCATGATATTTAGGACTTTGAATTGATCTAGCCATATTTTTTTATTGGGTTCTCTAGCCACTGAACTACTGCGGCTCCCTTATTGGGTGATCTAGCCACTGAGCTACTGCGGGCCCACTTGATAGAGATAACTAACTAAATAAATAAATAAATAAAAATATATATAAATAAATAAATAAATAAATAAATAAATATATATATATATATATATATATATATATATATATATATATATATATATATATATATATATATATATATAAATATATATATATATGCCACTGCGGCTTTTGGAAGGAAAGGTTTACAGCCCATATACAAAAAGAAAGGAGAAATGAATTTTTTTTAACAATGATTTTTTTTGCAGTAATCCTAAGAAAAGCTTAATCCAGTGCAATTTATATCCCTGATCATCATTTTTTTTTTCCGGAACCGTTTGAGATGTTTCGATGAAACAAATTCTAAGTTAGTCATGGGATTATTATCTATATACTGCGTAAATTAGTTGTCAATATGTTAAGTGGTTTTGGAGTTAAATCCGTTCGGACAGACAGACAAACAGACAGAGAGGCAGACAGCCTAGAAAATATTAACATTAGATATATCTTAGTTATCAATTATACTATATGAAAAAATAATTAAAAGTGAAATATTCGAAAATCACAGACAGACACTTCTATTTTAATTAGTAGCATATATTACTCTATGTGAGAGGACTTTCAAAATTGCTTACTTTACCGTGAACAGCCTGTACGCAATAGTCTATTAGCTATTTATTCACACTTTTTGAATCAAACCTTTGAAAAATCACCCCATGTATGGCGTGTTTGGTTGTCTCCTGTCATCTATCACGAGCATTTTATACGTCTGTTAACATAAACGTACCTTATTTTTGGTCCAATTGAACTTTAACTTATGTTTTACCTAAAAATTTTAAAATTTCATTTTTAATTCATACAAATAAAAACAGTGAAAAAAAAAAAATAGGCGTGTTGTTAATGCCTAGTAATAAATAGTTCTCATGCTAAGTATTATTACACAGAGTGCGCACGAATACCCTCAGTGCGATTTTCCCGACTTCCATATAACCTTAATTTGCATAAGGCTAAGGAATAGCCTTACGGCATAACATGAGCAAGGCTTCAGAAAAGTAGAAAGCACCGCGAGCAGCCTTTAAGAGGGCGCGAGCAGCCTTTAAGAGGGCGCGAGGAGCAAATTCGTGCTATTTTGTCGGTTTGTGACAGCCAGCGTATAAAATGCGAGAAAGGGCTATCCCAGGCAGCAATTTCACCAACCTCACGAACAACTTATTTCTGCCGGAACTATGCATTCGTTAAGCTTTGTATGATAACGCAGATTACACTTTTTTTCCGATGCAAGAAAACATGCTAAAAGAATACGTAACTCTGGTAAAATATTTGCTCGGAAAGTTGGCAGAAACTGTTATCCAGGACTGATGTTTCCTGTTTTTTTTTTTGTAACGCTGGTTTCAAAGTATCTGTACGCTCCAATCAATAAAGTTAGCATTATTTATGTCCCAAGTATTCGGGGAATGGTGCACGAAAGCAGTATATATACCCAGTTTTCGTTTACAACTTGTTTTTGAAAGGGTTTGTGGAAATTTTTGGCACGTCAAGACGTACATATTAATTTTTTTAACAACTTCTAGCATTTTAAATATTTACTACCTTCATTATACTGTGAGCACTGATGGAAGATGAGTAATAACTAGGGATAGGAAAATGTCGCGAGTTCAGTGACCTGCTGGCTAGACTCCACAGTGCTGTGTACAATCGAGCCTCAGTTGTTTGTTCATTGGCTGCTGCCACAGTGTTACTTCGCACCTGGCAGTATGACACTCGCTACTTGTTTCTTTGCATGTTTTCTATTTGCTCAGAGGCGTGTATGGCGTGTCTAATGAACTGTAATCAAATTGCTGAGGTGACTTAACTATATATGTGTATGACGTCTATCTTGTCTCGAAATGAATTCGCGAAATTTTCCTATCCCTGGAAATAAGATATTATTTCTTGTCTTCCATCAGTGCTCCGATACTAGTAGTGGCAGTGAATAGCTATTAATATAAGAAGGCGTTCAAAAGTATTCTTTATGTCTTGTGCCAAAAATTTCGAAAAAAACTTTTTACAATAATTAAGGTAAATACACGGCTTTCGTCCACAATTCCCCTTAAGGGGCCCGTCTACCTGCAGGCGGGCTAATTCTCAGGAATCCGTCCTGTAATGGAAAAAACTACCTAACATTCTTGTGTGAACACATCAGTTAAGAAACTTGTAAATAATGCACGGTTAATTGAGAACTGTTGAAATCAACCTTTGAAAAATGTCACTGCTCCTACCTGTATGTATCTTAACAGGCACTCCAGCTGGAATGCGTTTAGTAAAGTTGGTAACGACGGAGGGAATCTAGTTCCATGCCTTAACGCTGAAGTAAAAATGTTCGGCAGGATATTGAAAACATATATATATATATTTAATGAATATAAATGCAATAACTATCAAATTTGTAGAAATGTGCACTTGTTTGGTGACGTCACTGTTTCACTTGACCGACGCATGAATAAAGTGATCACGCCCATGCCAATGTTAATTGCACGTTTCGTGCAATAATACACAGTGCGCATACAAGTAGATCTTAAGCGAGGCTTTCAAAAGTGCTCATTTTACCGTGAACATCCAATAACATTGTGCTCTTGAGGGGACTATGTAGCTGCGCGTCCAAGGTCAAGAAGCGAGGGAGCGATACGGGCGACACTAAAACGCACGCCTAGTGCCTCATCGCTCCTACGCGCAAGGTGTACAGTGTTTCCGTCCTAACGTTGTACTGTGCAAGTTAGATCTGTAACAGCGTGCCTTTATTACATGCGATGAAAGTCCACAGATCAAACTACCTGCGTATAATCGTACTTTTCTCCTACCGCTTAAAGAAACTGCATAGGCAAGCTTTAAAGATGCTATATTTGACCACTTTCGCGAACTTTTTTCTTCCATTAATACACTCTATACTATGAAAGTAAAAATATAGGGACATAGACAATAGTTAGTTATCCTTTCTGGCGAAACTTCGTATTTCCAGGAGCTTTTACATATTTACCAAAATACGCGTTTACGCGCGAGCGACGATTTCACAGGAAACGTTTTAGTACATAGGAGCCTTAAGCGTCAGAATGTTATAGCTCACTAAAGAGTGTTTTATTTTGAGAGGTAAAGAGGTTAAAACTTATGATTTAATTCCATTGCCGAATATTTTAAAGTATTAAATTAAACATAATGCGAAAATATCTGTGTTAATATTCAGTATAATTATAACACTTGCGTTATACTACACACTGTCCGACGGAAAAGCTGCACGTGGTGTTAGTGCCTTGTGTACAGAGAATACGAGCTACCAGCGCCACCCTCAACGACCCGCGCCGAAATACAACTGGACATGAAAATTATGCACCCGTAATTAAATTTCATTCTGAAGTTTCCGAACTGAAAAATGAAAAATCAGTTCGTGTGAAAATGAATCCAGAAAAAAAATATCTCACTTCAGAATCCTTCGGACTTGAATAGCAATCGGAACCGCAGCTATATCCGGAGACGGAATTCAACTGGGATTTGCGAAAGGCATTCCACAGGACTGTCGAGAAGTAATATAATTTCGATTCAAGTCCGGATTGAAATTATACAATGTTCCCCCAATAGATCGAACTGAAATGTAATATTACGTGTGGTTGCAATAAATGCGAAAACTTAAATTAAACTGATTCGACCGAAAATCACACTTTCCGGAATGTAATTCACAAAGTGGTTTCGTTTTGGAATAAGTCCGAACTGAAATTACACAATAAGCCCCAAATTTTCCAAACTGAAAATAAATGTTCTATATGAAAGTACTTAATATTAGCATCATATCTTAACTGATCGTACTTAAAATGCTGCTTTCCGAACTGTAATTGGTAAGGTGGCATAATTTAGGTTCAAGTCAGAACTAAACTTAGGTAATGACATCCATATGTTCCGAAATGAAAGTACATTTTCTATGAGGGAGTAATTAGTATAAAAACGATAATTGAACTGATTTAATTAAAAATCCGCTTCTCCAGGCTGTAATTCGCAAGATGGCGTAATTTCCGTTCGAGCACAAACTGATAATAGACAATGACCTTCTAATATTCCGAACTGAAGATACATTTTCTATGTGGAAGCAGTTAATACAAGAACGAAAATCGAACCGATTTTACTTAGAAGCCAGCTTTCTGGACTGTAATTCACATGGTGAAGTAATATAAGTTCAGGACTAATCTTAAATTAGACAATGATCATAAACATTGCAAGCGGAAATATTTAATATTATGATTGTAATTATTTAGCCAGTTTTAACAAAGGGCTGGGAATGTGGTTTGGGGCTGTGTCTGCCATACTGGATGATGCTATGGTGGCTGTGATATGGCGGCCATCGTACATGTCCTTTATGTTGGATTTTCGACCTTCTTGTTTTCGTTCGCCATCTCGTTTACTGTCGCCAATATGTTTCATATCTCCCTAGAGATCATTTTGTTTCCCCTCTACTGTTATGTTTGCGTGAGCTGTGACTACGGTGCTGCACTCATCTGATTAGACATCTTTGTTTATGGCCTCTATAGTGTGATGATGTCGTTCATCTTCTCTTATAACTGCCAGTGTGTGCCACCGATATCCGCCATGCTTGTTTCTCTCATTGTCCGCCACAGAGCGTCATTTGTGGCCGCCATGTTAGTTTATATCCTCGTCCACTACATGACACTATTCCCTAAATCGTCATAGGTAAGGTCGGCTAGTGATATATATATATATATATATATATATATATATATATATATATATATATATATATATATATATATATATATAGTGATGGGGACTCCCGCCCTTACAAGCACATTTATGCATAGACTACCCAAAAACCGCTTTAAGGATTGAGCAGTGAACCACCGACAATGGACCATGGAGCAGATGTTCAGTCATCTGAGCTATTGGATTCTGTGGAAATATAAAGGCTGTAAATTTGGTACACGCAACAATACGATCAGCGAGGCCATTTCGAAGGTGGGATAGATTAAATTACACATTTAATCTGTAATTATAAATGTTTTCATTAAAATTTTAATCTTGAAGACGTAAGTACATCAAGCAACATGTCTCCAAACCCATATTTTCAAGGCGAATTCAAGATTCGAGTGTTAAATCACACCCTCAATTATGAAAAAAATATGTTATTACATATAAAATTTGAATTTTCATGAACCTTTTAAAACTTAAAGACATAAGTATATCGAGCGAAATATCTGCTAGCTCGTACTATTAAGGCGGAATCGAATATGGCATCAGAAAATTTCGTCGTGTGTATGTATACCACCATATTGGATTTTGTAAGCACAGATATACTTATTTATCAAGTGTCATATACTGTATTTTACTAGTCATGTTTTCAAGTCTAAAGCTAAAATTTAATTTCTATAACATGTTAAACATCATTTAGAATTTAGCAGGCATTGGTGCACCGTTTGGCAATTTTAAAAGTAATTATGCATAATAAGCCCAAGCTGCAAATACAGGACCAGTGGTAGTATATCCATGTTGGAACCACATCAACTTATAGGCATAGTTGGTCATCATTCAGCTATTGCTGGAGAAAAGAACATTGAACTAGGAACATAGACCAGTAAAATACTTTTCATGAAAAAAACTACATTATATCCTAGGCCCTCTGATAATCATTTTGCTGCCATTTTGGATTAGTTGGTCTTATAACCATTGAATACACATAATATGTAGTACTTGTTACATCTGTCATGGCAATATAGTCCACAATGCCTTAGAATTCTTACAAGAATAAATGTATGCCATTTTCGATCCACTGAAGATATAACTGCCAAATGTATGTCTTAGGTACAACTTGTGACCTCGAACAAGGCGATTTGGCCATTATGCCTTACGTCTTATGATAGGTACAGTTACATGCAATTTTCAATATGGCGAAGTTATAACAGCCATATTCATATGTAGCACTCGTGGTATCAATCAAGACGATACCACAAGCCTTCATTATCCTCTGGACAAACCTGTTACTGACGCCAGAATAGTTGGCTACTCTATCGGTTGCTTTGTTGATCGGTATGTCTTTACACTTGTACCTATCTAGCCTCGCGGTCATAACACTTACTCATATTTTTTTGCTATTTCCCTTTCACTTCTATAACTAGCCTTTTGATATATTCCTAACCATTTACTGGCATCTGTTGTAAACGAATTCTGCAGCTGAACTGTGTGTGATGGGACAATGTCTTCAGGTCGGATGATACAAAGCCAAAGCTGCGTACGTACAGTGGCTCAAAAAAGTATTTGTTTGGCAAGTCACATTACATACTATATGCAAAACAAAGAACATACTGCCAATATGGTTTGTTCAAAGGCTGTTTTACAAGTTTTTGTTATAAAATAATATTAACATTAGCTAATATGTTCTGTTGTTAACACTTTATAAGGCATGTCGATTTTGACGTCAAAAAAGTATTCGTCTAGGCAACATAGTGCGATGCCTCACTCTCAGCAGATACCTTTCGTGTAAGGTGCGAGGGAAGAAGCCAACTTGTTTTCATCAGTGAAACATTTTGTGTAATTACTGATGTGAAATAGGACAAACTTAGGAAACGGCTCAAAAAGAAAGGAAAATTTCAATAAGGAGATTCCAGAAGCGAAAAATCATTCAAAGATATAGCAGGAATTATAAACACAGCCATCAGTACAGTTAAGAATATCATCTACATGTTTCATGAAACTAGAACGTATCACAACAAAACAAGAATTGGTCGTCTGTCTAGTTTAACGCAAAGAGAACAACATAAAATAGTGAGGTAAGTTAGAGTACACAGAGTGCACCCGAAGCTGAGTGCTTCGAAGATTATAGCTGATGTTGAATGGGTATTCGGAAATAATGCCACAGCACAAACAATACGAAATGTGCTTCATGGCGTGGGATGTAATGGCCGAATAGCCAAAAGAATAACCAACATCACCCAGACGAACCGACAAAAGTGACCTTCACCTGCTAGGGAACATGGCAACGATAGCTATGAATGCTGGGGGAAGGTCATACTTACACATTAAATTTAATTCAACCTTTTCAAGTCAGACGGCGAGAAATAGTTTGGCGGGGAAGAAATTGTGAAATAGACACAAAAGTTCTCACAGACACAACGAAATATTGTTTGGTTCCATATTTGTTCGAAGGGGAATGAGTGATAGTGGTGTAGGCGAGCTGTGTTCCATTGATTGTACCGTGGACAACAAACTCATCATTCACATTCTGAAGTCTCACCGTCCCCAAGCGTGTCAACGATATATGCCTTGCTGGGAACTATGTCTTCACCCAGATAACGATCCTAAACATAAAGCTCTAAACACAAACCTGTGGTTGCTAAACAACACGGCATGCTGGAAGATAAAGTCTCCACAATCGCCAGACGTAGAGACCATTGAGGATTTGTGGCATATTCTAGAAGAAAGAACAACAATGTATATCATCTCGAAGCAAAGTAATCTCAAGAAGGCATTAACAGAAGAATGGAATAATATACCAGTATAAACAACCGAAAACTAAGTAAAATCAATCCCACAATGTTTACGAAAGTTACAGGAATGCATAAAGAAGAAAGAAGGGCCCACCATCTATTGGAGTTTAAAGAGACGCCCCCCTCGAAATGTCTTAGTGTATTGCAGACAAAAACTTGTTTGGGGTGAAATTATGTGTGTACTTTCTTTGTGTTCATGCATTACTGTTCCTACAGGAGAAAAATTCAGTTATGTTACTTATGTTTTGTATCTATGTCGCAGAAAATACTGTAGTGTTAATGTGCCTACCATACTATGCCATTTACTGTCGTGTATATACACACACACACACACACACACACACATATATATATATATGTATATATGTGTGTGTGTGTAAAAATGAAATCTATGGAAAGACGAATACTTTTTTTAACCTTGGTAGTTGTTTCAACTCTCCCCAACAATCCCCCGCACTCACGTTCACACAAGTACCACAAGGTCTGGCGCAGACAGTAGCTTGCCTCACACAAGTACCACAAGGTCTGGCGCAGACAGTAGCTTGCCTCACACAAGTACCACAAGGTCTGGCGCAGACAGTAGCTTGCCTCACACAAGTACCACAAGGTCTGGCGCAGACAGTAGCTTGCCTCACACAAGTACCACAAGGTCTGGCGCAGACAGTAGCTTGCCTCACACAAGTACCACAAGGTCTGGCGCAGACAGTAGCTTGCCTCTTGAACGCTGACCCGGACCTGGTCGAGCGAGCATATACATGTCTGTTCCGTAACTAGGTCAAACAATCCTATAGGGCATTTGGAAAGCTTTCAGTCATTCTCGTACAAATATCCCTGCAACTGAGCGTGCAGAGTCGTCTAATTTCGAAATATTCTCTGCGCCTAAATTTTAGAGTTAATTTACTAGCATTATGTACAGTTCATGGCATGGCAAAGTAATACTTTCGGCTATTCTTTTATACTGGTTTCATCAGCTATAGGCTGTTCACGGTAAAATTAATACTTTTGAAAGTCCTGCGTCAGATCTACTTGTATGCACGTTGTGTATTCTTCCACCTTATATAAAGTTACCATTGCCATGGTCCTCATCTCTTTATTCATGCGTCGGTCAAGCGAAACTGTGAAATTATTAAAAAAGTAAACATTTTCTAAACGTGCTAATTTTTACGCACTGATGCATTAGAAAAACAGAAAGAGAAATAAATAGTTAAAATTATCATAAATTGTTACCTAACACTTTTTATTCGGCGTTAAGATGTGGAACTACTTCCCATCTATCGTTACCAACCTTACTGGGCACATGTCACTCAGTGCGCCCGTGGAGGTACATATATGCAGGTAGGAGCAGTGACTTTTTTCTAAGGTTGATTTCAAAATTCCTTACTTTATCGTGAACAGCCTTTACATCGCTTTTATTCCTGTTAATAAAATATCCTTTGACTTGAGTACTTTTTGACAGTCATAGCCGTTTAAAACACACCGCCAATATTATCATACGCAAAATACTTAATTTTAGCGTGTTAATACACACTTTCTGTTACATCATTATGTTTATCGAACATATAAATTATAATCCGAAAGGAACATACAGCATTCTGGTAGCCGCGGTGGTGTAGTGGTTATATTATTCTCTTACCCCTTAGAGCGAACCGGGTTCGATTCCCGGCGAGGTCGCCCCCGGATTTTCGCATGTGGGAATCGTGCGGGATGATGTCGCTGGTCGGCGGGTCTTCTCGGGGACCCACCCCCTCCCCCTCCCACAACCACTCTTACCCAAATCTCTTCACTCACTCTTGCTAAGCATTCTGCCTAAAGCCTGTTCACGATCAAGTGAGCACTTTAGAAATTAACCTTAGAAAAAAGTTACTGCCCCTGCATGCATATATTTTAATGGGCGCACTGAGTGACATTTGCCCAGTAAGGTTGGTAACGATGGATGGAAAGTAGTTCCATATTTTAACGGTGGATAAAAAGTGTTAGGTAACTATTTATGATAACTTAAAATTATTTCTTTCGCTTTCCGTTATTTTTAATGCATCGAAGCGTAAAAATGAGCAGATTTGTTAAATGTTTACTTTTTTAATAAGTTCACAGTTCCACTTGATCGACGCATGAATAAAGTGACGAGGCCCATGGCAATGTTAATTTTAGATAGAGTGGAAGAATACACAACGTCCATACATGTAGATCTTAAGCATGGCTTTCAAAGGTGCTCATTTTACCGTGAACAGCCTATACCTGGACGTATTTTGTCCAGAAGTGCGTGAACGCTGAGGACTGCCCAGGTACGCAGATTGCGTGCTTCATTGTCTCTATGTGCAAGGCACTGGACAAGTGTGTAATCCTTCCTTCAGAAACGTATCTTTCAGACAACTTTACAATTATTTAATAAACATTTTCTGATTACCAAAAATGAAGTAAACGTATCTGCAGTCTCTAGTTCCTTGTCGTACAGTTACATCATAATCCTCGTTCTAAATAACAAAACACTGTGTAGTAACGTGTGAGTTTTCAACCATGCACCGAAAACGTAATGCAGAATCTCTGTTTACATTTGGACGGCTTCGCTTGGCGTGATGGGTGAAAACGTGCATTGAACGATGCATATAGTGCGATATCGTCCAACGGAAATCTTAGAAATTGCTTTCAGTTAATAGTAAAAATAATCGTACCGTTAATATGTTCTGCCTGCTACAGTGCCTGTCCGTGTCCAACTCATCACTGGACGAGGTATGTCGAGGCCACGACGTCTGGCGCGAGCAGTAGTGAGACCTGCAAGTAGAGGCAAGGCAACCTCACTCAGCCAGGCAGACTATGACGCGGTCGAATGGAGGAAACTACCTCACTGCTGTTAGTTTTGTCTCGGTACAAGACACACCCTGTTTAAAAAAGAAAGAAAAAAAACCCATATATTTTGCTTATTCACACAGCCAAGCATTCGCTTTAGAAATAAAATTAGAAGTCATTATTTTTTCGTGGAAAAATATGTTTGAAATCATTTACAGCAAAGTTAGGGAGCCAACATGTTGACACTGTTTTAAATATGGCAGGCTGGAATCTGTGAAAATAAATTATTTATTTGTAGTTACACTAATAAGGTAGCTGGACAAAAATATATTTTGAATAAATATAATACACTTCAACTACATGGTATTTTTCCTACATACTGTATATACTTTTTACGTCATATATTTTCTTTTTTGCATTTTTGTTATTTGGTTTTGTTTTCTCACCAAAAATTTAATTTTGGGGCTGGGAGTATTAAAACCAACAAAGGAACTGGAACCTCTACAACATTATCCTAAGCTGAGTAATTGCGAGTTTCATAAGAGGAAAATCCCGCTTCGTAATCATAATTCAGGCGGCAAGTTGAAAAATTATCGGGAATATTTCGCAGAGCATGTGCAACCCCCGTATTTCACGTCATACCTAAGTACTTATCATCTGAAAGTTACATATGATATTCTTTGACCACAGAATGAACATCAATAGAGAACGTAGATTAAAAAGTAGGTAGTTCTCTAAACGATAGATATCAATCCAATGTAAATGTGATATGCGGTATGTACATACATAAGTCAGTTAACACCAGTGACATGAGAGAGACATAAGCGGCAAGGTCTTCAGCGTTGATAGTGGTAAAGAGAGACAGTGATAGAGCAGTAACAGAAAACTGAGTATCGGGAGTATCCCGACACTACCCACCGGTCAACAGTAATGTCCGCCATGTTTCCTGCACACGAACATCCGGGTTTGACGCCAGTTTGTCGTGATGCGAGGCGAGTAGACCGTAAGTTACAACACCACAGCGCCTATAAGCGATAAAAAATTTTTTTTAAAATACACATCCCTTTTCTTCGCAAGCTGGTATTCCCAAATGACTAGCGTTTACTTTCCTCTTTGTTTTGTAAAAGCGACAAGAGAAACGTGCAACCCCGTATTAATGTTGTTTGCCTTGTATCTTAGTACTTCCGTTAAGTCAATAAGAAAGGCAAAAAATCTTACTTCCTTTAATACCGCTATTTAAAAGCACAGGTCCTATTTCTACGTGATAATCCCACTCTATGGGACATATTTGAGCGCAGGTAGTGTGAGATGTCCTGGTTGGAATTTTGAGCTGTTATGAATGTTAAAAAAAGTCTTCACATCACATACAGCGCACGAAAGCGTGAAAATGGCCGTGGGATTACCCGACACAGACATGTTAATAAACAAATATACCGATTTCCAATGCGCATTGCTGCAAATTGTTTAAGGCAAGCGAGGAGGAGACGGTTCAGGTCGGAGATGCATGCAGCAGCGAAACGAACGCTCCAGCTCACATCATTATGTTCGGGCTACAGTATCGTAGAAGGCCACAGACTGCTCCTTCACCCCCCCCCCCTCCCCACCCTTCAATTTCCTGAGGGCTTTTTTTTTTTGTAGAATTTATCGTATAAAGCGAAGAAAATATACACATTTTGGACGAAGATGTGAGCTAGCTTACAACGTTTTGAATTCTGGCACTTGAACATGTCAAGGCTGTCAGAAAAAAAAAAAAAAAAAGAAGCGAAATGCCCTCGAGCCTCTTAGTTTTACAATGTTTCTCATTGCAAAATGGCTGCCGATCAAAGTATTTGTATTTTTTTTTTAAACAAACTGCTACCATACGATTCTGTAAATGGGAAATTGTGTGAGGCGTAAATTGAGAATAAAATTTTCTACAAAAATGTTTTTATTCATTGTCAACAATATTTTAATGATTGAGATGATGAATGCAATTAAACTCAAGAGTCAATGCATTTGCGCATATGAGCACCCACTATATCAATGATTAAAATAAAGTTAAACTGAATGGCTTTAATATTGCCTGCATTATAATTTAAATAATATTTAACGTACCAGTATGGGTCTAGTAACTAATTTTCCTAGATATTTTTTATTTACAATAGGCCTATGCTGTGTTATTTGGCTATAAAATATTTGATAGGGATTTCAGATAACGTTCACCAGTACATGTGCAATATTTCAAAATAGTATTATCGCCTCCGCCCCCAATCCTCGGTTCTTAGATACACGGTTGGGTATGTTACCGTCATAAGTATGGCACTCGATATTCCGCCATACTATTCGTTTCCTAAACCCAGTTTCCCAGTGCTCTTCTTTATTGAAGTATGTCCATATAGCTGTATTTGTACATATTTCTCTCTGTGAATACTAGCTCCCCAACATCAGACGCAGCCATACGATCTCAGACTATAACTCCACCGTCGCCGTGCTCAACAGTAGTTTGCGTGTCCTGGATGTCAAGTTCGATCTTGGGCTTCCTCTACTGTATATCGAAATGCGGCCATCGTTGTAAAAAATGTCAAATTTGCTCTCATTCGAAACAGAATTTCCCCAGGAGTTCTTATACTTCTTCACATAACGTTTTGTCAATGCTAACCTCTTCTTTAGATTCGGCTTGCTTGTGTAGGGCTTTGTTCTCGGTACCCTGACTCTGTACCCTACAAGATTGAGAAGTCGTCTTATTGTTCCTGGTCTTACTGTTTCCCAAATTATTCTTGCACATTCGCAGATAATGCATAGGACCTAACTTCTGCATCTTTCTTGGATCATTCCTTCCAGTATTTCCCTATCGGTCAATTTTTGTGGAAGCCCTAAGCTCTGTTTTTTAAAGCTTTAGATTCCTTAAATCACTGGCTTATACGACTTTGCACAACAATGTTTGCAATTTCTGGATATTTGTTTTTACGACGCAATGGCAAAGTGATTTATCTCGTTTCCCCAGTAGTTTATCTTCCTTTGCGACATCTTTTTATCGTTCTGCAGCTAGTTTATCTTCCTTTGCGACACCTTTTATCGTTCTGCAGCCAACTAGTTTCACCACACAAGACGTTTGAAGTGCAATACGCTGCTGTAGGTGACAGAATCCAGCTAGGAGTTAGCCTGTCTGTTGTTTCTGTATTCAAAAGAAACCCATAATATAAATTTAAATTACAATTCAATAGGCATGTTTCGCATAATGTTCACATCGCCTTTGCTTTACACAAAATCACACTTCCGAACTAAAACAAATTGGTTCCACCGATACTAAAAACTTTCGCTGATAAATCTATTATATATGGATATCCAATGAGCATACAGCATGTTTAAATCATGCATGTTCTGCACGTAGGTACGCTACCGAATAAAGAGGATCATATAAATCGGCTGGTAATCACAGTTTTTCGATTTTGTAAATCCTGTGCCTATAAAATAAATATGGTCGCCGGCTTGCGTAAATAATCTGTAGGTCACGACCACGGCTACCTTTCAAGGTTAGGAATATTCAAAACGGCCGTTGTAGTTGAGTTGAGATATTTGAATTGCCTTAACATTCAGGTATTGAGAGCCGATGAGGGGGAAATGAGGTGAGAATGGAGCAGCGCCGGAATGCAAGGGCGGGGGAAATGGGAGATCCCCAAGAAAAAACTCCAACCAGCGGCATCTTCCGGCACGATTCCACAGGCTTGTGCTTGGATAAGTTTGCCTGAAAAATCAGTCATGTCAAACAATTTATTGCTAGGATGCAGATGTGAAGTTTACCTGGCGGAACGTGTCCATCACTTAACACAGTTGCTACGAGGAATCTGTTTTAAGAGTAATTCATAAAAAAAAAGGGGTGCCGGGGGAAGGGGGTAGATTTTAAGTTTTGAAAAATTCAGATAAATGTACAGAATATTCTGTAGTAATCGTGACTACACAAAGAAAACTAGCATTCACCACATACTATTAATGTGTTTACGACAAAATCTTAGGTGAACTTAGACTATTTTAATTTATTCCCCATACCTTTCTGTCTGCAATAACGCGATGATCAGTGTACAACTTATGTAAAAGGTTCTTGGCTCTTGCACATTTTGTAATTCTGGAGGTCTCGACGTCTAGTGGAGCTTCATCATGCATATCCGAACCTATCTCAAAATACTCCTTTTCGAGTCCGTCACCATAACTGCACCAAGAGGCTGAAACATTTCGCTTGCGATGTTAGTGCCTCTTTGTGTATTGCAACACATAGAAACACTGAAGGACAGTAATACAGCTAAAATGATGTGACGAACAGAAAGTATATGTTGTGCACGGTACACTGACAGAGAGGTTTCTTCCAGCCGCAAAGTATTTGTATAAAGTCAAAAATATATTAAGTTGCACCAGCCAAATATTTTGTTGAGTGTACAAAACTTGAAAAGCAACCAAATTCATTTTGTTCATCTGGCAAAATACATGTCTAAATGATCAAAAACCTCTGCGTTGGGTCAAGAGAAATCAGACTGTCAACAAAATATTTAGTTGAATGAACAGTATACCGGATGTTACAGACCTACCGTACCAGCCCTTTTCTCCGAGCATTTTCGGGTAAAATGATTTGTAGGCAAACTCTTAAGGACGAATTGAATGGCGAATACTACAGTGTTTAGAATCTGCGGCAAACTAGCGGAAACGAAGGTAACTTCGGGATTTAAAATGGGAAGGTGGTGCAAAATTAGTATCGTCGAATAGAGCTCGCGAAACTGAACCTCTTTTGTCGCCGTTGGGAAAATATCGACAAATTCTCTGTCTGGCACATCTTATAACGCATCGAGCCACGTCGCGCCAGCCCAAACGAGGCGAGCGGGAACCGCTGACGTTAGATAGCAGTAGTTGCATTTCCGTCTGTATGCGCCATCCGTCATGTCGAATAAGAGGCATTTTGGCGGGGCGTGCACTGTGAAAAGGTTTCTAGCGTAGTTTTTACTTTGTTCCTGTTATTCGTTGCAGTAACGTCGTATTCAAACGAAGAGGCGTTTGACATGCTTATGGTGCTCGGCGAATGTCGCCAGAATTACCGACAAGCAGAGCGCGTTTATGCAGCAAGGAATCGAGATCGCCCACGCCGGTCGCAACATGTTTTCCAGCAATTGGAAGCACGGGTTCGCAATAGTGGCCAGGTGCAACCGACCCGCAATCGTAACAATCAAGTCGGAAGACGTGTTAGAGACGATAGAAGTGCAGATATTCATGCTGCAATAAATCTAGACCCACGTCTTTCTACTCGAAGAATAGCACGGGATTCTGGGGCGAGCAGAAGTGCCATATGGAGAATCCTACACGATGGTGGTTTACATCCCTACCACATTCATGTCCATCAGGCATTAAACAAGAATATCCTTCTGCAACTGGTTTTTAATTAACAATCTGGACTTCCCGAATATCGTACTGTGGACAGATGAGGCCACTTTAAAATCTAATGGGGGTATAAATACCCACAATGCTCACTATTGGTCAACAGAAAACCCTCATTGGCTACGTCGGCATGACAACCAGCACATTCGGAGCCTAAATACGTAGTTTGGACTCACCCTTGATCACGTTTTCGGACCAAATTCTTTTGATGAACACTTAAATGGTGGCCAGTGCTCTGTATTTCTGCAACACGCAATGACTGAGTTGCTAGAAGATGTTCCACTAGCAACGCGGTTGTTAATGTGGCTGCAACAAGATGGATGCCCGGCCCATTTTTCCTTGGGGGCTGCAGGCGTACTTTAAATCAGAGTTTCCCTGGTCGATGGATTGGAGAGAAGGGGGTGGGTGACTTGGCCACCACGGTCGTCACACTTAACACCCTTGATTTTTTTTTGGGGGGGGGGGGGGACGCATTAAAGGCGCTGTGCGTCAACAGTGGCCTACAACGAGAGATGCAATGAAAGACCGAATTAAGAGTAGCTTGCCGGTCGCTGCCAGCTGCAAAGACACTTCGGGGTACACAAAGTGCAAGACGGCGGGCACGAATGCGCATAGAACAGGGCGGAAAACATTTCGAACACCTATTACAGTGAACAGAAAACAAGTAAATATGTTCTCATGTAATAATTTCTGAAGAAAACCTTATTTATAATGAATTTTTGTACAGTCAAATTGCACACATTGCGTTTATTTCAAACTGTAGGGCCTACAACATTGCAATGATATTGTAACGTGCATCATCTCTTCAGCACGAGGAAGATTTTTGATATCATCGTATCAGCGGCACGTACCAAAAGACTTTTCAGACAGTCAAATGTTCAGTTTTGAGAGCCCTATTCAATGATACTAATTCTGTACCACCTTCCCATTTGAAATTCTGAAGTTACCTTCGTTTCCTCTAGTTTGCCGCAGATTCTAGACACTGCGTAGTTTTCACCATCCAATTCGTCCTGAAGGGTTTACCTACAAAGCATTTTACCCGAAAAATCTCGGATGCACCGTTTTTGAGATAAAGGTCTGGTACGGTAGGTCTGGGGCACCAGGGGAAATATTTGTTTAGCCCTTCATTAGATTTCCTTCGTTCGAAAATACAGCTTGGGAATTTTTTTTGCATTTTTGTGACAATTATGATATTAAAAATGTTTTTTGGTGAATTTATTGATGCTTAATAATGGTATAAACACCCTAGTAAAATTAATTCAACAGGAAACAAAAAAACACAACTATAAACCTTAAAATATTTCTTTGCGCATACTGTCCGAAATTTAAAATACATTTATTTATAAACATTCCATACTTTGTCAGTATGTAGTCATCTTAGATAAAGTTGCTAGGAATAGTGCTGAGATGCAGATGATCAAAGTTGGGATTTTGGTTGGGCATCCATTTTTAACATTCATCTAAACGGTTAATTGCACGTAGAGCCAAACAATTGTTTAGTTTCATCAACCAAATATTTGCTTGGAGCAATAAAATGAGAATAACAAAATCGTTTTGTTCCAACAACAAAATATTTAATTGCTCCTGTACAAACAACTTATTTGGGTGCACAAAAAATGTTTCACACAACTAAACCTTTTTCTCAGTGTATTTGTTGAAGGAAACTCATCTCTCGGTTATTTACTTTACATTATTCAAGGATGTGAAAGACACGATTCCAATTAAAGATAATAACTTCATATAAGAAAATGAGCTTAATTTCTGTAATTTTAAACTTTGTGAAATAATGGCAGCAATAACCAGTGCCCTGAAAATAGCTATGGCGTGAAACTATATAGCAGTGCTACTTGTCTACTAGCTTCTATTTATTTTACTTTATTTTTACACTTGACTGGCTGGCCATGGACTACATTTTGCTCGGTTGATTTTACGTCCGCAGATTGGGGAGATATCTCAGCAAAGGCCGCGGAAGCAAATTAAGTTAATAGAGGGCTGCATGTGCACCAAGTTAATAATTCGACTTGAACAAAATTACCCGATTAGATTTGGTGTCAAAATCACGTTAGGTTAATCGCACGACTGACAAGAGTGGAAATGCTGCATGGTTCACTCAGAGGAAAATTGTTTTAGCGAATGAAACATGGCCAAACGCACGCATGCACTTGCACACGCATCCACGCATAAGCGTGCGTGCACATATCCACACGCACATACATATAGGCACTATTCAACAAATATTGTTTTCGGGCAGTTTTTTTCAAGTAAAAGAAATCGGATTCAAATATGTATAAAAGCAAATTTTGTTAGATGGAGAAATCAATTTGGTTGCAATTCAAAAGTTGTTGATAGTTTATTACACAATCAAAGCGGAGACACATTTATATTGGTCCCGATAAGAGAGCATTACGTTGCTACCCGCATAGGTACAAAAAATTAATATTTTGTTCGTTGCAATGTGTACGTTTATATATTTATTTTTAACTAAAATGGTTTTACAGCGTATTGTATAATTTTCATTTCAAAGTGCTTACTAAATTAATGAACAATTTTTTACCATTGTTCGTTCTTCCGAAAAATCAAAACTATGTAACCCCTACCCATTTTCTGTCACTAGACACCCTACTATTTCGCATTACAAAACGGCATCAGGCTAAACTTCATAACCTTTTACACACTCGAACAAAGGTCACTTGTTGATTGGCTACCGCTAGATGCAGAACTTACTCTCCTGTGTAACCTGTCCACTCAGGATGAAGTTAGTGTGACGATAATTTACTGTTCGATCTGAGTCCTGCAGGGCGTGTACTTACATATAGTCTATTCGCAGTTTTTTTTTTTTTTTTTTCGCCTTTTGTAGATCGAACTCTTGAAAAATCACCCCATGTATAACATGCTTGGCTTTCCATAAATTTGTCATGCACCACAAGCGTTTTATACTTGTTTCTAAAGGCTGTTCCCGATAAAGTGAGCACTTTCAACCTCAGAAAAAAATCACCGCACCTACTTGCATATATTTTAACAGACGCATTGAGTGACATGCACACAGCAAAGTTGGTAACGATGGATGGGAAGTAGTTTCGTATCTTACCGTCGAATAAAACGTGTAAGCTAAACATTTGTAATAACTTAAAATTAATTATTTTGCTTTCTGTTTATTTTTTAATGCATCGAAGTGTAAGATTGAGCAGGTTTGTTAGATATTTACTTTTCAAATAATTTCACATTTTCACTTGGCCGACGCATGAATAAAGACAATGTTATTCTTACATACGGCGGAATAATACACAATGTGCATACAAGTAGATCTTAAGCAGGGCTTTCAAAAGTGCTAATTTTACTGTGAACAGTCTATACACTGACTGCGCGCGAATGCAGTGCATTGTCTCTGTGGCATAATTTGACTTCGGAAAAGTCAGAAGTAACCGTGATGGATTATACTTGAAATTAACTTATCCTTGAATGCCGTTCACCTTGATACCGGTTTGTGAAGTGTAATCATAGAGTCACTACGTCTTACATTTTACTGATGTAAATATTCTATGGGCAGTTTTTCCTTGCTTATCACCAGTGGGCTATTTCATTTTCTCGCAGTCGGGTTTGACAGATAAGCACCTAGCGAGTTGTTATTGCCTCGCCCAGGGAAGGCCCTCTCTGACCTGTTCTTGTCATCTCGCTTATATTCTTGCAGCAGACTTTCCATATCTCGCACTGGAACTGCAATGAGCCGAGCACCAACATACTATACCTTATTGCTTGGTTATGTTCCGTTTTAATAAGATTTTGTTCGTCTGATATGGGGGGAAAAAAAACTCTCCAATGCTTCTGGTCTAGTCGTATTATGCTAGATATTAATAAGCCATTACAAATAAGTTTATAACAAAACATTTTACTTGGAACGGAGTATAGCGCGAATGCTTCTAGGCGCACTCGGAGATTGAGGTATGAATGCGTGCGACTTTTTTACGTTAGGTACGTTAGGTTGATTAGTTTGTGGGCATAAAGCGGGATCCGTTGATGTAACACCAATAAAAATATTAGATTTTAGTTTGTGTAATGATAACGTGTGTGTGGTTCCTGCCCTTTCGTGTAGAGCATAGCGGGAACCATTATCTTCGCTGTATCTAACAATCCCATTTCCCCTCCCCCTTTATACCGTCCTGTTGTTTCGGAGTGAATGTTCTCATCGTCACGGCCAGGTTTACTGAGTTGAGGGGGGGGGGGGATGGGAGAGGGGGTATTTACGATACAATTTAAACTTAAAATATTTAGGGTGTTTAGTTAAAGGAAGGATGAAAAAGTAACAGATTTTTTTATGGAATTAAATAGTTGCGCTGATTGCAAGCGTGGATACGTACAGTTTGTACGTCACACAATAGAGCAGGTACTGGTCCTGCCAGACGTGCTACAGATGGAGAAGATCGCAGTATCCGTCGACGTACAGTAACAGAACCGTGGCATCACTTCCGGAGAGATGCTGCAGTCTGTGGGGCCTGCGCAGCATTTGGTGGTCTCAGCAAGAACCATTCGTAGCCGTCTGAAACATGCTGGCCCACAGGCGCGAACAGAACCGTGGCATCACTTCCGGAGAGATGCCGCAGTGTGTGGGGCCTGCGCAGCATTTGGTGGTCTCAGCAAGAACCATCTGTAGCCGTCTGAAACATGCTGGCCCACAGGCGAGAACAGAACCGTGACATCACTTCCGGAGAGATGCTGCAGTCTGTGGGGCCTGCGCAGCATTTGGTGGTCTCAGCAAGAACCATTCGTAGCCATCTGAAACATGCTGGCCCACAGGCGCGGCTCCCGCTTCGATGTTTGCCTTCGTCCCCTCTGCATCGTGCGGCACATCGTCAATGGCGCCAAGAACGTCAGCATTAGGTATAAGAATGGCGACGCATTGTGTTCTTCGGTGACTCCCGCTTCAATCTTGGTCCAGGTGACGGTTTTCAGCCAGGGTTTGCTGCTGCAGTAGGCAACGCAGCGATCCTCCACTGGTTCGTGAACGCCATGAGTCCCGGACACCAGGGAGCTTATTCTAAGTTCGTTTCGTTTCCTGTCGACAAAAATATTCACTACTACACGGATTTTCCTTTCCTAACGAATGGAGCTATTCTAAGTGCATTCTAGTGTTCGTTTGACGTCTCTATGTTCGATAAGAAACTCGAAACGGTAACGAAGCCCTTCGGGCTTTCGTTACTGATGTTTAATATGAAAACTTGGCGGCGTGTGTAACAGATTGTTATTTGTAACTGTGAAAGAAGAGAATCGTGAAGTAATGTGCCTTTACGCATTAGAAAAACATAAAAATATATTTCAGAAAAAAAATATTTTAAAACCACCAATTTACAATGCTTTCTTTTATTTGTGAACCATGTAAATATAAGTGTAATCTGGCTGTGGTGACAGCATTTATTATTTAATTATAGTTTTTTATAATAAAATACGAAATAATAAACACTTATTTATTCAAAACTTTCCTTTGAACAACGTAGTATGTAAATTTACCGATACATAACACTAAATAGTAAACAACTCTTGGGTATTATAAAATCAATGTCTCTTGAAAATAATTGAGTGAAAATTAATATAACATTGGAATTAATACAATCAACTAGGAACACGACAGCGTCTAGTTTGTTGTCCAGCGCTTATGTTATAATCTTGGTATTAAAAATAACAAACAAAACTGCGTGTTCGTAAATAGCATGCAACTAAACATCAAAATGGTCATTGAGAAAAATCTTCGTGCATGTGCGACAACCAAAAGTTCTCACTGCTTTCTCTTGTCGGCGTACTCGGGAGTCCATTTAACACAGTGCGTACGAAATCACTGCATATTTATGTGTAATATAACACACGTCCAGCCAAGTTAGGAAATAGTACGATGCGGACAGCAAATTTGATACACTTGACGAACGAAGTAACCCTTTCCCCCCCCCCTAGAATACATCATTTATTTAATATTAATATTTAAAACATACCAAACGCAAACTAAATATTTTAAAGTCTTTCATGCTTTAGTTTACTACTGTTTTCAAGCTGAAGTATTCGTAATTTGTAAACAAACTCTCGTAATACAGTTGAAGTTCAGATGCATAGCGTTGTCATTTTATTCGCTAACGAAAACCTGAACATTGCCGAAGTCTCGGTGCGGTATAACGAAATATGACTTAGAATACGAAATTGCCTTTTTCGAAGTTTTCATTTGTTTCGAGAGCTTTCTAAACTTAAAGAATACGAGAAATCAATGAATAACGTAGAATAAGCCCCCATGTGTTATGGTTATGGGGTCCACTCAGTTATGACTCCTGGTCACATCTCGAGGTTGTTGAAGGCATGAAGACCTCACAGCGTCGCGTCAATTAGGTTCTGCGGCCATCATCTCCTGCCATTTTCGCTCAGCATACCCAACGCTATCGTGCAGCAAGATAATGCTTGTCCCCGTACAGTTCACATCGCCCAACAGGCTCTACAAGATGTAGAAATGATTCCTTGGCCTCATAGGTATACAGATTTGTCCCCCATTGAATAATGTATGGGGTATATGATGGGGTGACGTTTGCATCACCGTCAAACACCTGCCTAAACTCTGGCTGATCTATGTGTGAAGTAGCAGGAATCATGGTGGTATGTTCCTCAGGACACCATCCGCTACCTGTATCTATCAGTCTGTGAATATTTCATCAAACTTCACATAATGAAAGAGGGTGTAGCGATTTACATGTCCAGCAGCGTGCGACATAAATTATAATCCATTAACGGATACTTCCAATTTCTCTGAAGACCAGCTTAGGTTCTACTTCCAGGATATTCCTCCACCTCAGACACACAAAGCATAACAAAGTCCAGAGAATTACACTAAAGGAACAACACACTGCATTCGTCTGCACACAGTTTAATAGTATTTTGCATAAGAACTATTTCTTACTAGGAATTACCAAAACACGTATTTTCTCTCTGCTTTCATTCCCATTAATTTGAAATGAAATATTATAATTTATGTATAAAATATAAGTAACAGTTCAATTTAACCAAAAATATCGTACTTTTATGTCTACGTAAGTTAAAAGAAAAACGCTTGTAATACATGGCATATTTAAGAAACAACCAAACACGTCATAGACGGAGAAAATTTTCAAAAGTTGAATTCAAAAAGTGCGAGGAAACAGCGAACATACTATATGTTCGCATTCATGTACTATTGCGATTGTTGGGCATATCTGACTGTGTTGTGGTGCAGGTGCTGTGTATATCTGACTGTGTTGTGGTGCAGGTACTGTGTATATCTGACTGTGTTGTGGTGCAGGTACTGTGTATATCTGGCTGTGTTGTGGTGCAGGTACTGTGTATATCTGACTGTGTTGTGGTGCAGGTGCTATGTATATCTGACTGTGTTTGTGGTGCAGGTACTGTGTATATCTGACTGTTGTGGTGCAGGTGCTGTGTATATCTGACTGTGTTGTGGTGCAGGTACTGTGTATATCTGACTGTGCTGTGGTGCAGGTGCTGTGTATATCTGACTGTGTTGTGGTGCAGGTACTGTGTATATCTGACTGTGTTGTGGTGCAGGTACTGGCGACGTCAGCGAAGAACCTGCTGCTGGCAGGGTACGGCATGACGCTCGGCTTCCCCACCATCGTGATCCCGGCGTTGAAGGCCGGCCCAGAGGGAAATTACACTGGAGACTTCAACGCCACCACACACGACCCGCTCGCTCTCACAGAGGAGCAGATATCCTGGTTCAGTGAGTACTCACCTTACTTCTGCCTCCACTTCTGCTTCACACAACATTTGAATATATATCCCTGCCGCTAACTGCGTTTATTTTAAAACCTTGCAATTACATTTACCCTAGGATACTTTCGGTCACTGATACGTAGGTATATTCAGAAAACCCAGTTTATATTCAGTCCCGCTAGCTTTTTGATGGATGGAGAGGGTTGGGTACTCTTAACATCCAGGTCGTGAGAGCTGATGAAGGTGAAGTGAGATGAATATGGAGCAGCGCCGGAATGCAAGCGCGGGGGGAAAAGGGGTATCCCAGAGAAAACCCACCTACCGTTGGCATCGTCCGGCACGATACCAAGATGCTAAAATCCGGGATCGAGCTCGGTTCATCTCCCTCTCCTTAGCTTACGTTCAGAACCCCTAACTTATGTTCAATAATCCTATCGTATGTTTAGAGCTCCTAGATTATTTCCAGGACACTTGTCTTATTTTCAGATTCCTAGCTTATTTCTATTTGATGGTCAGTGGCGGTAGCTCACTTTTATCACCATAGATAATTTTCAGTCACTCTAACTTATATTAAGAGCCCCTAGTTTAATGCTCACTCAGTCTTCTATCTTATATTGAAGCCCCCTTGCTGACGCTGACTGCACTAGCCGAGGACGATGTATGTACTGGGTGATGCACAGGTAGTATCAACCTGATCTGCGTGCCAGTTGGCTGCATGGTGTCAGGCGTGCTCACGCAGCCTCTGGGCAGGAAGAGGTCCATGATGCTGGTTAACATCCCCTTCTTGATCGCCTGGCTGCTCTTCCACTACGCCTCCTCGGTCACCATGCTCTACACCAGCCTCGTGCTCACTGGACTGGGTGGCGGCCTGCTCGAAGCACCCGTGAGTACTGACACCTGCTACAATACTTGAGAATACAGTACGATACATACTTACATGCATACATCCTTACATGCATACATCCATGCATCATTACACACATGCATACATCCATACATCATTACACACATGCACACATGCATACATCCTTACATACATGCATACATCCTTACACACATACATATATGCATACACCATTACACACATGCATACATCATTGTACACATGCATCCTTACATACACGCATCCCTACATGCATTCATCCTTACATACATGCCTATAGCTAGAGACCGGAAAAATTCGCGAGTTAAATGACCTGTAGGCTAGGCTTCACGATATTATTTAGAATCATACAGTTATCAACTGTTCATTGGTTGCTTGTTGTAGTACAAGGCGTTGATTGGGCCTGCTGTTTATTGCAGGTTTTTTATCCGTTCATTCATCTCCAGGAGGTGTCAAGCAACGCGTCGACCAACTGCAAGAGCAACATGAGCCTACAAGTTAGTGAATCCCAACTTGTCCCGAAATTAATCCGCGAATTTTTCAGGCCTCTGTCTATGCGTCCTACATCCTTACGTACATGCCCATAACCATATATGGGTACATCCTTACATACATGCATACATCCATACAGACATGCATACATCCTTACATACATGCATACATCAGTGCATACAGCAGTATATAGATACATCCATACATCATTACATTATATGCATACATTCATACATACTTACATCTCTATATGTATACATCCTTACATGAATGTATACATGGGGCCGCGGTTGTGTAGTGGTCAAACTACTCCCTTCCCAGCTAGGTGAACCGGGTTCGAATCCTGGCGAAGTCACTCCCGGATTTCAGCATGTGGGAATCGTGCCGGACGATGACGCTGGTCGGCGCGTTCTCTCGTAGATTTGCCGTTTCCCCGCTCTTGTATTATAGCGCTGTTCCATACTCACCTCGCTTCACCCTCATCGGCTCTCAAGACCTCGTCGTTAAGAGCCACCCAAATCACTCCACTCCACATCTTTACATCCACGCATGCTTATAGGATATTCACAATAGTGAAATAAATAGCTTAAGGTTTTTTACGATAAAATAAAGACTTTTGAAACCCCTGCTTACAATCTACTTGTTAGCTCGCTGTGTATTCTTCCGCCTTATGCAAAATCAACATTGCCATGGGTATCATCACTTTATTCATACGCTGGTCAAGCGAAACTGTGAAATTTTTAGGAAAGTAAATATTTTACAACCCTGCTCGTTTCTACAATTCGATGCATTAAAAAAAACACAGACTGCAAAGAAATAATTTAAGTTATCACAAATGGTTGCCCAACACTTTTTATTCGACGATATGGAACTACTTTCCATCCATCGCTACCAATTTTACTAGGCACATGCCACTCGGTGCGCCCGTTGAAATGCATGCAGGTTGGAGCAGTGTCTGATTTTCTACGGTTGATTTCCAAAATGCTCACTTTATCGTGAATAGTCTATGCCCACATTTACATATATGCTACAGTACACCCTTGCATGCAGTCTCCCAGTCAGGTTGGCAAACAATTAAGGAAAAGTTATTCCAAGTATTGACGTCGGAATTCAGAGTGTAATGATTAAAATTATGGAAAATCAAGTTGGCATTGTTCTGCTTTATGCACGTTAAGAGAACGAAACGGCATATTAGTAACACATTTAAATAAACATCTTCACTCTTCAACTTGGCTGGTCAATGAATCAAGTAATTATAGCCCATTCATGGTTACTTTCTGAAGTTCTTCTAATATTCCACGTCCAAGATATCCCTCCGCTTCACACGAACAAATCTAAACCAAGTCTAAAGGCTGTTCACGATAAAGTGAGCACTTTTTTTTAATCAACCTTAGAAAAAAATCACTGATCCCACCCGCATATATTTTAATGGGCGCATTGAGTTACATTCGTCCAGTAAAGTTGGTAACGATGGATGGAAAGTAATTCTATATCATAACGTCGAATAAAAAGTTTTAGGCAACCATTTGTGATAACTTAAAATGATTTCTTTCGCTTTCTGTCTTTTTTTAAAAGCATATAAGTGAAATGATTAGCAGATTTGTAAAGTATTTCTTTTTCTAATAATTTTAAAGTTGCGTTAGACCGACGCACAAATGAAGTTATGAGGTCCATGGCAATGTTAATTTTACACAAGGCGGAAGAATACACAACGTGCATACAATTAGATCTTAAGCAGGGCTTTCAAAAGTGCTCATTTTACCGTGAACAGCCTATACTAAATTACACTAAAGAGAAAACGCACCTCATTCGTGCGCACTCAGTGTAGTAATATGTGGCGTTAGGTCCTTTTCTTACTAGATAATGAGCTAATTTTATGTATTTTTTATGTCAACGGAAGTATTGAACGCTTGTAATAAACAACATAATCGGAAAACCACCAAATGCTTCAGCGGTTTGATTAAAAAATAAAAAAAAGTATGAAGAACACGCATATTGACTATAGGCTCACGGCTATTAAATTTGGCAAAGGGTAGATGGGTTGAAAAATGAGGAGGAGACCTGAAAAGTTCGTGAGAGGCTGATGCACAGTTTCACCATCGTGGCTCGAAACTCGATCCTAGAGCGGATGTAAGATAAAAAAAAAAAAAAATTAAAAAAAAAAACGTATAGAAATTAAAAAAAAATGGTTAAAAATGAATAAAAATTTATTATGAAAAAATTTAGTAAAAATATCGTTTAAAAGTTTATAAAAATATGTTAAAATTATTAAAAAATTAAAATATTTTATTAAAAATTCATTAATAAAGATTTAAAAATTCTAGTCCCCCGGCAGCCATTTTCGCTGAAAATTTCCAGTTTTCCCTAACGATTTCCCATTTCACCTTAAAATTTCAGTTTTTCCTTCAAAATTTCCCCTTTCTCCTTAAAATTTTTTTGAAAATCCCGATAAAATTTATAAATAGTTATGCCTAATTTATAAAAAAAAAAATTAAATTTCCGGTGGTCGTCCCAGCACTACGCCCAGCTGACGAATGACTCCCTCACCTCCACTCCCCCACCTACATTCATTCTATCGTAAGCCACCATATATTTTTTTTCGTGTATCATTTGTTTATATGTTACTGGAGGCATCCATATTGGTTTCTTCGTTCGTTATTTGTTTATATATGTTACTGGAGGTGGCCATATTTGTTTTTTCGTTCGTCATTTGTTTATATATACTACTGGAGGCAGTCATGTTGGGAGGCAGCCATCTTGCTAGGTACAGTCCTCAATGGTTGCTTTTTATTGTAATTTGTTTATATATGTTACTGGAGGCTGCCATGCTGGGAGGCAGCCATCTTGCTAGGTGCAGTCCTCCAAGTTTGTTTTTTTATTGTTATTTGTTTTAGAGTTCATGTCTCACTTAGTTCGATTACCATATTATATTTCATATGTTTACATAACCTATGTACAGCCAAGTGACATCCACATTTGTTTTCATTTTTAAAGTAAAGGTTGTGCTGACTACCCCTGCCAATGTTTTCCATTAGCTAATTAGTATTTAGTCGACAAGCCTCCACCACCTTTGTTTCATCAATTACTCACTTTAGTTCGACTCCCTCCACGCTAGATTATATTCTTTCAACACATAAGTAGTATCGATTTTGCTGTCTGCTATTGGCCTGTACCAAATGGTGGCATTGGCCATTCCTGCAAAGTACTTAAATTAATATACTAATTTTTTTATTCTTACAAATAAAGCTGGGAGGTTTTTTTGAAATAAAACACAGCATATATATTTACATAAAATGTATTGTACACATAATAAAATATACAGATTTACTAATCGTCTTCGACGTTCACTAGTCGATTTCCACCTCGGCGACAGAGGAATTCAAGCAGGCAGGGAAACATCACCATTTGAAGTATGACATTCTGTTATGTCGTTTCAGTACCTTCTCGTAACTTGAAGCTGGCGATGCTCAAAGATGACTAAACAGTTATCGTGTGCGAACAGTCAGCTCCATTGACGGCACTATTTTGATTGCCTTGTTTCGGCAATTGTAAGATACAAGCCGGTCGTGGTTTATCAGGCAGAATGTGTACATGTTGGCAGGAATATTTCCATGTGTAGTGAATTCGATCCTACAGTTGATCACATTAGAGGTAAAACGCTCGTCCTGTTTATACCATGCACAGGGCCAAACTCTTGAAAGTATCAGGGCTCAATATCGGGGATTGGGTGCGCCCATAATATGCAGTTTGGAGTTGAGCATACATCTGATATGCCAGCAGGTACTGTCCATTTACAAAGTTCGTGTTCATGTCAATGTATGGGTAGGTTTCGCTATTCAAAAATATTTTGAAATTTTCTATTTCAGATGTGCTGAACTTCAAATTGCTTACTCTTACACTGTGCTGTCTTCAGTCTGTAGCTCAACAATGATGTATCTCGGTTTCCCAGAAGCAAAGCTCGACTTCGTAGTTTGTAGTATTCGGCAAATCCTAATAGCATGGAGAGCTGAACACATAATTCGAATCTGCTTTCGGTATAAATGGGAACACTGTAGCTACCTTATATCCCCCAGCCTGCCATTTAGGCTGCAGACAGATCATTCAGCATGAGCGAAAGGTAGTTTTTAATCGATGAGTTTATGCCCACATCTCGCGACTGGTCCACCTCGACTTCGTTGAGAAAGTAGGCGATGCGATCGATCAGGTGAAGGATTCCATTGCTTGTTATTTTTGTCGATGCCGGGTTGGGCCCATCTTCTTTCGTTAGAGTCACTCTGATTCGCAGGAAAGACTAGCAAGGAAGAGTGAAGATATGTTGGTGTTGGACAGCTATCCGAACTTCCAATGGTAGTGTGTATGGTTCGATCAGGAAAAGCTGGTACACATGAAGTTCCACCTTCGTTATGCCGTCTTCGAAAATGGCTGGCTCTTTGTAGTTAAGGAAATCTTCCAAGGCGATCGACCTCGTAGCCGAGGCTGCAGAGGATAATCTCGCTAGCACGTGTTAACTCGTTGGAGACCTGTGACGTACTTATTGTAGTTTTTCCACGACACATTCTTTTATAGCTTCTGGTAGGCGTAAATCTAATACCCATCTTCTCAAATGCAGGCGTAGGATGATTTCTTCGTTTCGAAAGTTCACCAACTCTCCGTGCTGGTCGATGACTGTCACGACTACCTCGTGTGCTCTCTTCCTGACGAGTGGAATGTAAATTATGCTTTGCGATACCACGACCAGTTTATAACCTGGAGGAACCATACACGAAAATTCGTGCAGCGTATTTTCGTCCTCAAAACTGGTAATATAATCTCGGAACTGCGCAGTATATTGCCCGAACAAAACGCATTCTTTCGAAACTACCTGTCAGGACGAAGATAGAGAGTGTGAAAAAAGAGATGACCCACGATATGTTGGCCATGAATGAACACGTGACGAGTATTCAAAGGCCAATTATCAACAGATTGACTGTAGCATCTGTGCAAAATGAAGAGAATGAGAAAAACCTGGAAGGATATATGACACGTACGTTCAATACCTCGATCTCCCACCTCGCCACAAAAACAGGTATTCAAAATTACAGCAGGAACCTATTGGATGTTTGCAGCGAACGTCTGAGCAAGATCGAAAATATTTTGGTTGAGACTCACACCTAAACCTACAAACGAGAGCGACTGTGAAAATTTTTATTCAGTACAATTTTGACATTGCCAGCGAACTACATCGGGCGATTCAGTCTATCCGCTCAAAGTATTTGCTCGTCAAGAGAGGCAAAATTTCACGCGACCATATAAATGAAGACATTTTTAAGCCCATTACTCGTCGTCTCAATGTACTCAGGGAGAGCTATGTAGCACCCGAAGCTGTGATGTCCGAAATCAACGATACCGCTAAGCCTTTTAAGAAGCGAAATTATGATGAAGTACAGTCAGATCAGGACGATGGATCGGATGCGGATTTGCCACACAAGAAGAAAGTATGGAAGAGAACCCTGAAATGTAATGATTTGGCTCGATGGTATCTACGATCGTACACGTATCGTAATAATGATACGGTGTATACAGGCATAATTATAAGTGGTTCCTTGGTGCAGATGAAATAAAGTTTCTACCAGGTGGGAGCATCCGAGTTGGTGATTACACGATACGTGGAACCCCCGGCCTAGCACTGAAAAGCGGTGAAGTTCTGAAGAAGATTGAAGACGTTAAGAACATTGACTACGTGATCTGGGACGACCCGAACGAGCTGGTGGATAGGCTGCAGCTACTGCTCACTTCACAAAATGTTGTTAATTACTCTCACACCAAAAAGATAGTTTCAATAATCGAAGAACTTAACAAGGCGGGATACGATTGGGCATCACCAGCTTCAAGGTTCGAGAAGGGGCTGAAACGACATAATGGAAGAAGTACTTCAAGTGGTGGTGTTTCCCTGCCTGCTTCAATTCCTGGGTCGCTGTAGCGGACATCGAGTGGTGAACATGAAAGAAGATTAATAAATCCGAACATTTTACTATGTGTACAATACATTTTATGTAAAAATATATGGTGCGTTTTATTTAAAAAAAGAAAACACCTCCCTGCTTCATGTGTAAGAATAAAAGAAAAGGAGTATGGTCAATGTCACCATTTGGTACAGGCCGATAGCAGACAGCATAATCGAGACTACCTATGTATTGAAGAAATATAATCTAACATGGAGGGAGTCGAACAAAAGCGAGTGTTTGATGGAACGAAGGTGGCGGAGGCTTGTTGACTAAACACTTATAAGCAAATGAAAAAACATTGGAAATGGTAATCGGTACACACTATACTTTAAACACATAAACAAATATGGCTGTCACCTGGCCGTACATAGGTGATGTAAACATATGAAATCTAATATGGTAATCGAACGAAGGTGAGACACAAATTCTAATACAAATGACAATAAAAAACAAACATGGAGAACTGCACCTAACAAAATGGCTGCCTCCCATCATGGCAGCCTCCAGTAACATATATAAACAAATTACAATTAAAAATAACCATGGAGGACTGCACATAGCAAGATGGCTTGTCTCCCAACATGGAAGCCTCCAGTAACATATACAAACAAATGACTAACGAAAAACAAATATGGCCACCTCCAGTAACATATATATACAAATAACGAACGAAAAAACAAAAATGGTCACTTCCAGTAACATATAAACAAATTATGGACGAAAAAAAAAAACAAATATGGCGGCACATAATAAAATGAGTGGGGGTGAGGGAGTCAATCATCTGCTGGACATTGCGCTGGGAGAATTTCCAGAAAAGTAAGATTTTTAAAAAAATTAATTTTTACATACGGTTTTATTAATTTTTCGGGTTTAAAAAAATATATTTTAAATAAAAAGGGAAATTTTAAAGTAATAAAGGTCATTGTATGGGAAAATGAGAAATTGTTAGGGAAAACAGGAAATTGTTAAGGAAAATGGCCACCAGAGGAATAGAATTTTTAATTTTTTAAAAATGATTTGGAAATAAAAAGTTTACAATTTTTAAAATAATATTTTTTATAAATTTTTGAACGATTTTTATTATTTTTTCGTAATTAATTCTTTAAATCATTTTTTAAACAATTTTTTAATTTCTAAAAGATTTTTTAATAAAAAATTTCATGAGCAGTTAAATTTAAAAAAATGGATTTTTTTGGGGGATTTCATAGGGTGTGGTTTTGTGGTCGAAGGTCAAGGTCAAATGTCAATGTATAAGGTCAAGGTCAAAGGTAACGGGTCAGAGATTGAAAGGTCAATGACATCCAAGATGGCGGTCAGGTGATATCACAACATGGCAGCGGCCGACTTCTACGATCCTATCCCCCATCCCCTTGTGCCAGACTTCCCTAAATCCTACTGCTAGCTTCGCCAGTAAAAAATATCGCACCGGGGTGCACTGGTGTCCCACGCGTACCGGATTTTTTTTTTTTTTTTTTTTTTTTTTGTTTTCTGTGTAAATAAATGGGACAATTGCCGTTTTCACAAAATAAGTATAACTGGGTAGAATCTTCCGATTTGTATTGTGCTAGGACCTATGTAAAATTTGACTTTGGTTTTTCGCACTAGAGTGGAAATATGATGAAATTCATCTACATGTCGTTTGATAATGTTTCGTAAATTGTAATTTTGAATAGCGTTGGCTTACACGGTTACTTTATTCAAATACAACTGAATCGGGAACAAATAGTGAAGTTGTTTATATATATATATATATATATATATATATATATATATATATATATATATATATATATATATATATATATATATATATATATATATATATATATATTGGGATGCTTTCCTGTGCAGTTTCATGAAGGAAAAAAAGAAAAGTAGGAAGTTACTTTTGAAGACAACTGTATTTATTTCGAAATTTAATTCGTAACTCTTTTCTCCCCTGAAATAAGCTGGCTTATGAAAGCTCAGTACCAGACACAGTTGTATTTTTGCTGTTCGCTCTTGTAAACACGGCGTGAATAACAGTTACGAAATAAAGTTAATACTTAACACGATTCGAGCCAAACACGAACTTTCACACACAAATAAACAGACTTTTCCCAACATATCGCCGGCCGACCTCCCGTGGCGCAGTCGGTTGGAGCGCCACCGATCTGGGGTGCGGGAGGCCCTGGGTTCGAATACCGGGAAAGCCACGGGCGTTAATTTAAGTTAGGCTATAAGTTAGTCTGTAAGCCGTCCCCTGTTAAACTTTGTTGCATAAAACCTGGGGACGTTAAAAAAAAGCCCTATAGAGTACAATACAATGTAACGCCAGTTCGTAAGTACCCTTTTTCGAAGACCAGCGCACTTTGCCGATGCTAAACTCTGCCACTCGTTTTGTTCCTAACGAGAGTAGAATAAACGTTAACGACGGACAGCATGTCGGTATAATGGTGACGTGTTTCAGGTGCTGACGTACGTGGCGGAGATAACGCAGCCGCACCTGCGGGGGATGCTGTCGGCGACCTCCTCGATGTGCGTGATCCTGGGCGTGTTCATCCAGTTCATCATGGGCACCCTGATGACGTGGCGGACCGTGGCTGCAGTCAACGTCGTCTTCCCCCTCATCGCCGTCGTCAGTCTGTGCTTCGTGCCGGAGAGCCCTCACTGGCTCATATGTGAGTTTCTCGCAGCGTTGCCAGCCCGTACAGTAATTATGTCTTGGTACCATATTTTCCCCTCGTACCATAAACTATAACCACTTGCCGATAATAACCAAATGTACCAAAATTTCATTGCGAACGTAACGAAAATTCCTTCCGAGGCAAACTGCTATATGTGCAACTGTGATAGCCAGTCTTTGGGATACTTTTTTTTTATAGCAGTGGTATAAAAATACTGTTTGGCGATTGGTAGCCGGCTTTGGTGGTAGAAGCAAAGCATATTATATTTCCTATTTGGAGGTTAGCCCCTCTTGTTCTGGATTAATCACTACTGCTTCATATACCACCCCTCCCCTTCTGATTATTTACATGTTTCAGTCTCTAGTTAGTTGTAAGACCCCCCCACCCCCCGCATTTTCCAAAAATATCTACATAACAATTTTTGATTTTTTTAGACCTACATTGTGTGTGTCATATGTATACGTGTTCGGACACCCAGGAATGAATTAGTGAACATGTTTACCAGAAACTACAGCTTTTGACCCAATATGTGAGTTATATAATTAAACACCTATTATAAACATTTAGTACAGTTTAATTTCGTGTGTCAAATTTGTATGATAGGTTTTTTTTTTAAATTTAGTATCCAAGTTGTTACATAATACACAGTTTGTGAACATTTTGATTGGTTCTAAAACGAATTGGTATGATAGTAAACAATGTACCATAATTTTCCTCAGAAAAACGATAATTTTTTGCCCCGAAAACGATAATTCCTCCCAAAAGACCTGAAAACACTGGTCTCTTCTACACCTCACTACATCACTCGCTGTAAAGAATACTGCAGAAGGCGCAGGCGCAGACTGCTAGTTTTACGGAGGAGGGGCGGAGGCAGGAGCAAGCCTCCAACTTTCTTCGGAGCCGCGGTGGTGTGGTGGTTAGACTACTCGGCGAACCGGGTTCGATTCCTGGCGGGTGGGGTCGCTACCGGATTTTCGCATGTGGGAATAGTGCCGGACGATGCCGCTGGTCGGCGGCCTTTCTCGGGGATATCCCGTTTCCTCCGCTCTTGCGTTCCGGCGCTGTTCCATACTCAACTCGTTTACCCCTCATCGGCTCTCAAGATTTTGATGTTATGAAGCGCCAAAAATCTCTCCACTCCAATCCACTCAAACTTGCTGTTACCACACCAACTTTCATATTAATGTTATCTCTGTATATCTCTCTCTCTCTCTCTGTCTCTCTCTCTCTCTATCTGTGTCTCACACACAGTACCTCCCTCCCTCTCGGTGTTTGTTTTATATTCTTTTGGATGGGTTTATCCTCGAATGTTATACTTATTCATGTGTAGGCCAAGGTTTTTAATACATAATGAGTCACAAATATTAGAGAGCACACAATGTTCGAATTTAGCTTGCAAAGGCAGTGTAATTTACAAAGCGTCCTTAAAACTATATACGTTTATTTAAACCAAATTTAAAAAAAAATCAAATATTTTTAGTCAATTGTAACTTTGGTTTGCACACCGGGGTTAGTTTCCTTTCAAGGCAGTGTAAATATTACTACTTCCAAGGCAGTGTACATATTACTATTTTCAAGGCAGTGTACATATTACTACTTCCAAGGCAGTGTACGTATTACTATTTTCAAGGCAGTGTACATATAACTACTTCCAAGGCAGTGTACATATTACTACTTTCAAGGCAGTGTACATATTACTACTTCCAAGGCAGTGTACATATTACTATTTTCAAGGCAGTGTACATATTACTACTTCCAAGGCAGTGTACATATTACTACTTTCAAGGCAGTGTACATATTACTACTTTCAAGTCAGTGTACATATTACTACTTCCAAGGCAGTGTACATATTACTACTTTCAAGGCAGTGTACATATTACTACTTTCAAGTCAGTGTACATATTACTACTTTCAAGGCAGTGTACATATTACTACTTTCAAGGCAGTGTACATATTACTAATTTCAAGGCAGTGTACATATTACTACTTTCAAGGCAGTGTACATATTACTATTTTCAAGGCAGTGTACATATTACTACTTTCAAGGCAGTGTACATATTACTACTGCCTTGAAGGCAGTGTACATATTACTACTTTCAAGGCAGTGTACATATTACTATTTTCAAGGCAGTGTACATATTACTACTTCCAAGACAGTGTACATATTACTACTGAAAATGCAGTTTTATTGGCTAAGATATCTACATATAAAAATGTGTTAAAAATTAATGAACCCCGCTTTTCCCATTACCCATAGAAACATGAAGTGGTGACCCACCATTATCAACTCGGTGGGAAGGGTAATGTCGCTGTTGGCTGAAAATTGGCCAGTGTACTCTATGCAAGTGATATAAGTGCCCATTAAGACCTGGCGAAACATTTTTAGTTGCCCCATTCCCCTCCCGAGAAAATTGTGTCTTGGGCCCTTTCCACCAAACATAGTTTTTGCCTTCACCATACAGGTAACTTACATAGCCAGTCATCTTAAAACGCGAGGTAGCAATAACACAACACGGTGACTATACTTGCGTGCTTTTCAGGGGCACCACATTTTCTAGTCCGGATGGATTTATTATCTGGTTTGGCAACTAATCTTGGCGTCAGTATATGCGAGGGGGCAAGGGGTGTCGGAAATGAGAACATAACGCAGGTGATGTCGTAAATAAACTGGTCGTTGCAGTGTGGGTCATGTCTTGGTAAAACGGGCACTTTTGCAAGCCCAGTTTAAGATCTACTTGCGTGCACGTCGTGTATTCTTCCGCCTTATGTAAGATATACATTGTTATGGGCTTCATCACTTTAATTCATGCGTCGTTCAAGTGAAACTGTGAAATTACTAGAAAAGTAAATATTTTACAAATCAGATCATTTTTACACTTCGATGCATTAAAAAAAAAAACACAATGCCAAATAAATAATTTAAGTTGTGAGAAATCGTTTCTTTACTGGGAGCATGTCACTTGGCGTCCGTTAAAATATATTCAGGTAGGGACAGTGACTTTTTTTCTAATGTTGATATCGTGAACCGCCTTAACATTTGAAAATAATAAGCACACATATACGGCGTGCCCTGTAGCCTTTGGCTCACCTCTGCAGTTGTAAACCTCAAGCGAGCGAAAAACAAAAACGTAGAGCCATAACGGAGGTCGGAAACAAAACACTATAAGTAGGCTGCCCGCATAACCACAGAAAAAAAAGTAGAACCACCATTCCATGAAGGCAAGTTCAGAAATGGCGTAAGTATAACAAATATACGTCAACGCACCAATAAATGCATCACGCGAACAACTTTTTTAGAATATTTCTTACTATCGGCGCATGTCCTGAAGTCTGTTGCCGCAGAGAAAATTGGCTGTCCATGACCAATTCAACTAACGTGACATCCTGGTTTACTAAATACTCGAAACGAATGTCCAAAAAAACCGGTGCATGAGAACTATTTCGTACCGGCCATTTCCAACACAACTATTTTCTCACTGTTTTCATTCGTATTTTTTAAAAAATGAAACATTATAGTTTATAGGTAGAATATAAGTGAGAGTTTAATTTAAACAAAAAAAACCCGGATTGATTCATGTTAAAAGAAGAATAAAACGCTTGTAAAACATGGCATATTTAGGAAGTAACAGAACATGTCATACATAGGGTAGTTTTTCAAAGGTTTGATCTAAAAAGTGTGAAGAAACCACGACTATACTATTATAGTATGTATATTCCACAGGACTTGAAAGTTAACATCTAAGGCTGAAATAAAATATATTTATTGACTATAATTCCCAATGGGACAGCTTTCAAAAGTTCTCACTTTACCGTGGATAGCCTATACTGGTATTCTGGCGTAATGGCAAGAGCTGGTGCCTGTGATATCTGCAACCTGCGCAACTCTCGTGTGTATTTGGTTGCGAGTGAGCAGGCTCTACGATGTGCTTGATAAAGCGTACTGACCGGGGAGATGTGAATCCCCGGGACTTGGGTTTATTAACAAAGAATTACTTAAGCCTCCTCTACAACGCCTACGGGGTTTTCCAGGTAATTTACAATCACCCAGCTCATTCTTAGAATATGCACAGGTAGTCTGTTCCCGGTTTACTTTCAAAATTGTCATATTTTTAAAAATAAATTAATAAGGTGTAATTTTTTAAACTGAAATTTCACCGTATTTTCATTCTAAAGGCTTCAGAAATATTTTGAAAAATAATCTTAAGCATGACTATTATATCAACTTCACTAGTTGCATTCCAAACAATTTAACCAAATTCGGTCAAAGTGTTATGTAATCAGAATCACTCCAGCAGCACAATAACGACAAACATATGCAAATTTACAACAACAGAAATTATGTCACAGTACCTGGTAATAATAACCAAATACAGTTTAGAACATTCTGTATATTGGATATACTGTATATTGGATACACTGTGTTTATTGGTCACATTGCAATGTTTATATTAAAAAGCAGCAGGAAGATGGAAATCGGATGAAAGGAAAAATCTAGAAGGGCCTGAAAAAGTGCTCACTTCACCGTGAACAGCCTATAACAATTTTAATTCAATTTTAACACACGTACCTATTTCCCTCCTTCGTTGCTAACTTTACTGAGTGCATGCCAGACATTGTGTAGCTGTTAAACTATATGCAGGTATGGGCAAGTAACATTTAAAAGTGCTCACTTTACCGTGGTAAGTTTCAATGTGCTTGAGGGAGACTGATGATGTTGCAGCGAAGGGCAGGCTGGCGGACGCCGAGAGGTCCCTGTGCTGGCTGAGAGGTTGGGTGGAGCCCTCCGTGGTGCGAGACGAGTTCCAGGCCCTCGTGGCGTCCCTGCAGCCCCAGCCGCCGGCCAAGGGCGAGCCCCCCAGGGGCTCCTCGTGGTGCTCCTGCAACTGGCGCAACTACCTGCGCCGCACCTTCGTCAAGCCCTACCTCCTCGTCGCTCTCGGCTTCTTCGTCGGAAACTTCTCCGGCATGACGACTCTGCAGACGTACGCCATCAGCATCTTCTCGGCGCTGGGCGCGCCCATCGACACGTACGTGGCTGCCGTCTACCTGGGCCTCGTCGAGCTGGCGGGCACCTTCGCCTGCGTGATCCTCGTCCACTGGACGGGCAAGCGACCGCTCACCTTCGTCTCGACCGTCGGTAACGGGCTGTGCTTCAGCGTAGTCGCCACGTACGCCTACCTCCTGCACCGGGACTCGTCGCCCGTCATAGAGACGAACCTCTACTCGTGGATCCCCCTCTGCTTCCTCATCGCCGCCGCATTCCTCTCGCACCTCGGCATCCGCCTGCTGCCGTGGATCCTCATCGGCGAGGTGTACCCGCCCGAGGTGCGCGGCGTCGCCAGCGGCGCCTCCGGCTCCATCGGCTACATCTTCGGCTTCGCCGCCAACAAGGTCTATTTCTACATGCTGCACTCGCTCACGCTGCAGGGCGTCTTCTACCTGTACGGCGTCGTCAGCTTCGCAGGCTGCGCCGTCTTCTACTACACTCTACCCGAGACGGAGGGCAGGACCCTGCTGGAGATCCAGGAGCACTTTGCCGGCAAGAGGAACCTGCTCAAAGAGAAGAACAACGACAACAAACAGCCACAGGCACAAGAAAAGGAAAAGTGGGCCGCGGACAATCCTGCCATGGTTAACGATTTCAACGAGGACATAGTATCTCACTTGTGAAAAAAATGAACTCCTGTTTTTGTCATATTGTAAATATAAATTTTTTTAAAGAATTAAACTTTAGTTGTTAACAAATTTAAGTGTTCATGGTAAAAAAATTTAATGTAGGTAACAGTTACAAATTCAGGCGATAGCATTTCATTTTATAAGTTTTATATTCTGAGTTATGGTTTTGCATTTCAATTAGTTACTGTAGTCAGCAGTTTCCTGCTAAATATTTCTTCGCTGTGTCATAACTCAGTTTTAAAAACTTAAATAACTTAAAAATACATAGGAACTATTTCTAAAGCATGCTCACAAAATTTTCTGCAGAAAAATTGCCTTTTATAACGTCGATAGAATCATCATGCCGATTCGGGGACAATTGAGTAGGGCGATGGAGCGGTGGAGCTGATCATTCCTGTCCTCAGCGACCATGTTTCCCTCAAAATTTCCCTTTGTTACCCTAAAAAATCCCCGTTATTTTCCTAAAACAGCACCGATCTCTACATCTGCAATAACGAGCCGCATAAAGGCACTTTTCGATCCTTCGGAAGGATTTGGGAGGCTCGCTTCTCAAAGGCAGAGCAGTGGCGGCCATATTGGTTTTATAGGCATAGGATATGCTAAATCGATACATACAGTTCAGGGTCCAGAGTCAGGCCTAACCATCAGCCATCTTGGATCTGTCAGCCATTTTAACCACCGTGTTGTATGTATGTGAACTTGACCTTTGACCTTGACCCCAGTGACCTTTGACCACAAAATGAAAAATCCAAAAAAAAAAAAAAAAAAAAAAACGAAAAATTCTCAAATATTTATAAAAAAATAATTTTAAAATTATAAAATGAAAACTTTAAAGTTTTGGGCATTGAGGGGATGGGGAACCAGAGACGACGAGTCACCGTGTTATGACATCGCCCGAGCACCATATTAGATCCAAGTGACCTTGAACTTAACCCCATATACATGGTCTTGAATGACTTTAAAATCAAAAATTGCCAAAATATTAAAGAAATGTTCCATTTTTTTATTTACCTAACAGTTCTAAAAATATATGTAATAAATATATTAAAAATATTTAAAAAATTATTTAAATAATATTAAAAAATGTATTTAAAAACGTACATTTCCAGACGTCTCCCCCCTCCCCTCTTCAAGCTCGACACCAGTAGACTCCTGAGCCTCGATAATGTTTCGCATTGGCTAATTAATCAGATTCCACCCCCCACTCCCACCACCATTTTTGATTTTGTCACACCGATTAAGTTACCTGTGCGCCCCCCACCATCATACACTGTATTCATGCTCTGCCATTTCACCTCGATTTTGTAGCCTGCTGATTACTCGGTCTCCTTTAACAACCGTCTTGGGTTTCATCACTTCCGCAATCTTTGATTATGCCATATGGTTTTGACCTTTAACCTTCGAAATATTCCATTTAGTTCCTCATTCGTATTTACTATAAAAATAACTGTGGTGTATTAGAGCTACACCAGTCATGTAGAAATTTACGCAGGACCTCTCTTCGCCATATCCTGCAATGTAGCAGGTCAGGCCAGGACCGACTCGACCTTCATCCTCCTCTCCCTCTAAGTCTCAGCGTCACATTTCTACCACTTCAACAGCGTGTTTTCATGTCTGTTGCATCCAACCTGCTTCAAATGTATTGTGGTTACAATCCATTCTTAGGTTCTGTACAGTTAATTTCAATTTTATACCTTTATTACCACATTGTTAATTGTGCACATCCGCTGACTAGCCTACACAAGAAATATTTAAGTACTAAATTTCAAATCATTATATTTTGACACATAATTTCATTATTTTTTTATTATGCCCAATTAAGAGCACCATCATGTAGCAACATTTGGAAACCAAGGCTATCATATTCTCCATATCAAGGAAGTAGGCTTTTGAAAATATGTTTGCACTTGTCACATCGTTGCATAGCACAGGAAGGACCCTTCACACAAGTAGTTTATTCATGTTTCCTCGCACTTTAACTGTAGACAAATATCTTGTCACAGTAACAGCAACGAAGCCTTGACGAAGTCATCGATGGCGACACTGCGGTATGTGATACATCCGAAGAAGTCGATGGTGCTGTCGGCACCATGCCTGAAGAAGTTGACCACGACACTGCAGTATTAGCTCCATCCGAAGAAGTCGATGGCATTCCCGAAGAAGTCGATGGGAGACACTGCTGCGAGTGACCCATCTGAAGAAGTAGCTGGCTTTGGTACTGCTGTAGGTGCTGTTGCTGGACGCGCAAATTGTGTCACCATAATATTTTGCAATTGATTTCACATGCTGAGACGATTTGTCTTTCACGTCAGCTGCTGTCAAACTACGCCTCACAGCTGACTTCTAACAGATTATTATAATCTGCTCATATGCAAGCCTTTTGACGCCATGTCGACAATAAAACAATCTTATTGCACCAATAATGCATTGTGCGGACATCGACCAGCCAATCATTGAGTTGCCACGTGACTGCAGCTGGCCTATTACATGACATCACATGCAGGAGTCAGTCTGCAGGAGCCAGTCTCTGACTTCTGCGGTAGGATTCCAACCTCTTTTGGATCCAATATGGTGGTCGGGTGATGTCATAACATGGCGACTCGTTGGCTCTTGTTCTCCGTCCCCTCTAGGACTAAGCATTTAAATTTAAATTTTATAATTTTTTAAATAATTTTATATAAATATTTGAGATTTTTTTTTTTAATTTTTGAAATTTTTTTTGGGAATTTTAGGTTTTAAGGTCAATGGTCACTGGGGTCAACGTCACCAACATCTAACATGACTGTTAAGGTGGCTGACAGATCTAAGATGGCTGATGGTTAGGTCTGAATCTGGACCCTGGACCCTGTGTATCGATTTGGCATACCTATGTCTATAAAACCAATATGACCGCCACTGCTCTGCCTTCCAGGGAGTGAGCCTCCCAGATCCTTATGATAGATCGAACTTTTTTTTTCTGCAGCTCGTTTTTTGCTTTTTTTTTTTTTTAGTGAAAAACAGAAATTCTAGGCGGAGAAAGGGAAATTTTGAGGGTAAAATGGCCACCGGAAGACCGGAATGACAGAGCATGAACAGCTCTAGCGCTCCACCGCCCTACTCCCTTATCTCCGAATCGGCGTTATCAATATACTAACGACAACCCCCCAGCTTTTCTTTTGTTAAAATTTTTATTTTGTCACTTGACAAACAAGAACTGTTTCGAATTACACATATGAGTGCCTCTAAGACGGTTTAACGACCTTGAAATAAATGAAATTGTTTATATTTTTCCTTAAATCTTTTATGGTGGTGAAAAGGGAGTTTTGTGATGCTAATCGCCTTGTTTTCTTAGTAAAATTCTCGCAAGAACTTCATACTCTTTCGTGGAAGGCATTAAGTAGTTTTGCCTCGCAGAAACCACGGAGCTCGCAATTGTTTTGCTAAGTGGTTTTGTAACCTGGCGCCGCACAGATAGTCCCATGCAGGCAGAACGCCGCGCCGGTTTAGGATAGTCACTTCACTCCACTGTTGCGAGACTTAGCTCCCATCTCTCGAGTATCTTTTACGCCGGCCGACGTTGCACAATTTCCGTTTCTTGAGAGTAGAGGCCGCCTTCTTTGTTTGATAAACATTTTTAATCTATTGATTTTCTTTCCAGAGTTATTTTTGGTTGCATAGCACAAGCAGGAAAGAGAACATACCTTGTTTAAAAAAAAAAAAAAAAAAAAAAAAAATGGTCATATTAATGTCTAATATTCGTCGTATACAAGCTATTTACAGTTTACGCGTTCCCTTAGTTTCCACCCATAACAAAATAAATCAAACTTATCACGTGGCAATTTATCGAAACATTTGCAGAGAAAGCATGGCTTTGGCTTTCACGCGCTGATCCGCCCAAAACTGCAACTGTCCTTAAAAGCCGGGCTGCAACTGATTTAGCACACGCACAGCACAGGACACGCGCACAGTTCGACTCTGAAAGCTGCAATCAAAATAGCACACGCACAGCACGTGCGACAGCACAGGACACGCGCACAGTTCGACTCTGAAAGCTGCAATCAAAATAGCACACGCACAGTACGTGCGACAGCACAGGACACGCACACAGTTCGACTCTGAAAGCTGCAATCAAAATAGCACACTCACAGCACGTGCGACAGCACAGGACACGCGCACAGTTCGACTCTGAAAGCTGCAATCAAAATAGCACACGCACAGCACGTGCGACAGCACAGGACACGCGCACAGTTCGACTCTGAAAGCTGCAATCAAAATAGCACACGCACAGAAACGACGGATGTTTACATAATACAGACGTGAAAATGAAAGGAAACGATGCTAGGTAAAGTGTTTGGTAACATTGGAATGAAAAAAAAAAAAAAGAAAATTGTTGACAGGTTTGTTTACTTTGCTGCTCGTGTCGTAATTTGTAGAAATTTAATACGTCATACCGTTCATATTAACATACTTGCTTCTACAATAACAATCCCAATCAAAATAAACTTATGTTTAGATGGCGCCAAACTTCTCAAGTACTAGTCAAATTCACTACCTTCTATAACCATTTTGATCGTCACATGAACTCGGTGGTATCGATGTTCTTATTGGCCACGCACGGCGCACACGCACGGGAATTATGGGATATAGCCCTACTTACTGTGCGTCGATTCTGTGCTACTTTTCTGTGCGTGAGCTGTGCGTGACAGTAGCGAGTATCATGCTAATACATGTATTTTACTCTCTGTGCATGTGATATGTTCTGTGCTAAATTGATTATAGCCACTGGACTCGAATCCGGGATGACATAGGTACGATTCCGGGGTCCAGCATAAGAGAATGAGACAAACCCGCTTCATACATGCTTCTTCCACGATTCCGTAGGCCTAAACAGCGTCGCCAAATCAAGTTAATATTCTAATGCCACATATGTACAGTTCCTTATCTATTATGAACCCTATACACCGACCTTCGCCGCTGATAACACTCAATACTGCATAATTATATTTTCTCGAATTAATGCAAATAACAAGTTAATAAAATTTAAAACAAAACAATTCATAAGCTTTTCTCAGAGCATCAATATCTGAATCTCCTATTATGCTATCGTATATTCGGTATGGGCAATAAGTACGAACACGTTAAGTACCGTATCGTACAAATTTCGCGATATCTACGATATTTCACAATTCTAGGAAATAATGCCTCTCCTCCTGCAGGCAGAGGAGAAAAAAATAAAGGCATTACCGGCGTTGTAGAAATTCAAACAAAGCTGCTGTAACACGCTAACCAGCTGTATTCAAGCTGCCCGTAGAACATACAACTAGTGTTCAAAACTCTCTAACGGCAGGCATCTTCCATTCCGTAACACCGCATTTCTTCTGCAGACCGAGTGGAAGGGCGAAGTCTTCTGCGCAGGGAAAAAAAAAAAAACTCAGAGATACGAGGTTCTCCTATACTGATTTTATTCAAATGTATGATGAAAAACCATTGGTGGTTTATGTTTTAGTGTTAGAGATTCGGCCGAGTAAGAAATGGGAGTATGCCTGATGCAAATGAATAGTGAATGAGAGGCGAATGGCGAATGAGTCTGTAGTCCATTCATAGTTACTTCAAACTTTTTCGAAGCTCTGCTAGAGTTCTACTTTAAGGCTATTCCTCCGCCTCTTGCAAACAAAGCTTAGCAAAGTATACAAAATAACATCAAAGGGACAGCACACCGTATTCTTGAGCACTGAGCTTAATATTATTTTGCATGAGAACTATTTCTTACTAGGCGTTACCAACTCATCTATTTTCTCTCTATTTTCATATATATTAATTATACCTCAGTAAAATATATTACATTTTATAAGTAATATACGAATAAAAGTTTAATTTAACCAAAAATATGATGATTTTATGTTAACAGAAGTATAAAACGCTTGTGCTACATGCCATATTTAGAAACAACTAAACACATCATACACAGTGTGATTTTCAAAGGTTTGATTCAGAAAGGTCGAAGATACCATGAGTAGACTCTTATGAAGTAAGCGAGCGTACGACGAGCGCTGGAGGTTGTCTGTGAGTTTGGGTGCGTGCGTGAATATGATTGTGCGTGTATGTACACGGGGCAGCTGTCTTCCAGATGACGTTCCAGATTACGTTAACAGTAGGGCAGCGAGATTCACCATGTGGCGAACTTCAGCATCAAGCCTTCTTACGTTACAATAACGCAAATGTGGTGCGTAAGATCTGACTATTGTAAGAAAAGCCACCAGATATTAACGTTCGGAATAATTACTGTTTGACAGCGACCACACAAGGCATATTTCTAACTTCTTTACTACTATTATTTTTAACAAAAATGCACTAGTTAGCATATTATTATTGTTACTAACACATACTGATTCATTAGGTTGAGCTTGAATGTACCTTCTCTCTTCACTCCTACGTTAGGATTATGATTACTGCTTTTCATAAGAGTAATTAAGAAAATACATATTTTATATTATTATTTACGTTTTAACAAATTGGTTGGTCGAATTTGAACATCAGCCATTCTGGGCACTAGCCGTCTCTCATATCGGACCGCACTTCATTGGAAAACCGATTTTGGGTTAAGGAATTGTTTTGATTTTGACGAAGAAAAGCCTTGGATCACCGAAATCCGATAGCATACTCGGAAGGTGGGACACTTTTTCCTTCTTTCACATGAAAAAAAAAAAAAACCTGTCTCAGACATGTATTCACAGTTAGTCTGTGTAATTTGAACCAGCAAAGTGAGCTAATATGATAGTGGCTGTTTATGCCTTTAAGTGCTGTGGTGTCACAAAGGTCCATAATAATGATGTTCATGGAGTTAATGTGATTTAACAGTACTGTCACAACACACAAGCTACTGTCTGCACGCAAACTAAACGGCTACTGGTTCTTACTATCCTAAAAGTGTCAGTTTCTGGCCTATCCGACAATGGCCGAATGTCAACTCATTTCTCTTGCCGACTCAGTGGAATAAAGCAGAGTTTCGACTGTATATTACTCATTTACAGCCAGCAAGATATTGTGCAGTGGGTATCAAATGGGTCTTTATTTTCGCATTCAGCAAAATGGTAATGGGAAAAATAGTGCTAAGATTGTGAAAGTATTAATTGAGCATTTGTGGCAGATTTTTCTTGATTCACCACATTCATCAGAATCCACCACAGCCTTCCAACCCAGTCTCTCCAAATCCCATCCAAGGATTGTATGAAAGGAAGGGAAGCATGTCTGTCCATTAAATCATCCCTAATTATAGACCCCAAGAAAATAACGCTTGACTTCTTTCCCAAATTTTCTAGGAGAAAGGCAGTTGCTTAAAAACACATATCATAGAAATATTGTTAAATTTTGAAATTTAAATGGCGGTTTCATCAAAAATTTATTTTTGTTTAATTGCATACAATTTAAAGTTACAGGTTCACATATTCGGACAAAGGCCCAACCATACACACATCTTACTTTATCATATATGCAATATTTTGCAAAATACACTCATTTGAAAAACAAAGGATCACCCTGAAGGTGCCATCACAGGGGAATGTACGTGGGTCCAAGCACAGGACATGTTAGTGTGTGTGTGTGTGTGTATATATATATATATATATATATATATATATATATATATATATAACAGAAAACATCAGAATATTGTATCGCACCAAGAATGTATTGCAGAGGACCATCACTTGCAGGATGCACTTAGTATGGTGCTGGACCACTCATAGCATGGAGATAGGTGGCAAGACAATCGGGCATGGAGACGTACATACATCGGATTTTCTGAGGAAGATCCTGTTACAGCTGACACAATGGGTCCTCAAAATCCACCGTAGTTGTTGCTGGCCAAAGTTGCTGTCAAATCTGGTCCCCAATGTTCTCGATGGGCAAAAGGTCTGGGGACCTCATTGGCCAAGGAAGCATGTTGATATCACGAAAGCAGGCCAGAGTAACCTGTACTGTGTAAGGCCCGGCATTATCCTGCTTGAAAATGGAATTTTCAAGCTGCACATGGAAGGAGAATTCACATGGTGGCAGAATTTACCGAATATATCGACATGGTTCCTTCAATCACTGCCAGTGGCGTGTGGGCATAGTAATAAATGGCATCCCACGACATGCAGCCTATTGTTAGGGCAGTGTGCTGCTCTACAATAAAGCATGAGTCACAGTGCTGAGCAGAATGTCTCCTGATTAGATTTCGGCAGTCGTCTATATCCAGACAAAACTGTGATTAGTCGTTGAACACCACTCGTCACAAATCCATAAGCTGCCGTGCGTCCAATTCCTGGCAGAAGATCATGTGTGCTCGGCGATGCTAAGGTTGTAATGGTAGACATTTTAAGGGACGCCACGACGATATATCCCACTCTGCTAGCCACCCGGATACGGTACTGGAGGACACATGTCCCTGGATGGTGTGCAGCGATACCTGTGTAGTGCTTACAGCATGTTGTACGATGAAACGATCCTCCCTGCTGGTGGTCCGCTGGGGTTGACCTGAGCCTTCTCGGCGGGTGTGTGTACCCCCCTGTTCCCACTGCATCCAACATCGATTCATAATGTAGGCAAAACAGTTTAAGTGGCGAAAAATGTGCCGCAATGTCCAACCTGTCTCTTGGAGACCGACGATGCAGCCTCTCTTAAACTCATCCATCTGGGCAAAAACTTGTCGAATGGGACATCGGGGCATGCTGAGCGTTCATTGAATTTGGTTCTGTGGCTTACATTGCTCACACTTTTACTAAGGCATTATTCGGTGTCCTACAGCTATGATTGATGGAGGGACATGAATGCCCCCTAGTGGCACAGCCATGAAAGTAAACCTCATGAAATGTAAATGGGACACATATTGGGCTATGACGATAATGTGTGCCAACCTTCATTGTACTTGCACGATTCGTTCATGGTTGTATTTTTTTTTAAATTGAGTGTAATATCTTAAGAATTCTTTATTATACTAAAAATTCTAGACGAGAGTATGCTCTTAAAACCATAAACCCTTTCAGTGTGGACTGGACCAAAAATGTTCTCAGGAAAAAAATAAACTGATGCTAATTGAGAGGCTGTAGAAAAAAACCGAGCGATCATAGCACTCAGGAGCACTTCCAATGTAACTGTCACATATGAACTGGGTCACCTCAAAATATATTGCCTCCAAAAGACTCCTCATCCAGAGTAGCCCGGCATATACTCTCATGAAGGACTTCAACTAGTCTCTCCAAAGAGGGAAGCTGCATATACATTCTAGAACATTATAATAGTGTAAACAGCCCCAGTTGTTGTTTCCTCAGTCTTGAATAGCCAATAGTAAAGGATAGTCCCTTGATATACATCAAAGATGTAGGTTTCACACAAAAGTCGCTTGTTCACACACTCCCTCATTCTCTCTCACACAAACAAGAAAAAATTCTCCAGTGTTTTAGTCCCATCACCTAGATCACCACCCACCTCACAAGATTTTCCTATTGGCCTCGCAATTTAAATTCGCACTGTACTGTAAGTGCGTGTACAAGACCCACTTTAAAAACTCCACTTGAATGTATATTAGTACCGAGAAAATCTTTCTTAATCGTGTATTGAAGTCTAACATTATTTCAAGTTTCTTCCTCATTCGTAGACTTCTCTTTCCTTTCACTCATAAAAGAAACTCATAAGACTTCTTTCGACTAAGGTACAACTGGATCTTCCAGTAAAGGTTAAAGTCCCATACTGACGCTTAGAATCTTCTCAGACAGCATAACTCTTTTCCTCATGCAGCATCTCCCTTTGTGCCAGTAGATGTTATAAGTCAGGTTGCTGCGGTGTCCTCCCACTCTTCACACGAGGCGCATGTGACATCGAGTTTATTATTATTTGTTTTTAACTGGCGGGCCTCCAAAACATGATATGCCAGTGTGAGCCACTTCACAGTTCTGTGGACTCTCCAGCATTCATGTTAGTAGCTAAGTTTGGTTCGAGTATGGGAAGCGCCTCAGGACAAGCCTTATATACCTCGGGTTGGATTTATTATGTTAAAAGCATCGCGGCTAAAGCAGGATTATTTGGTACCATGACTACAATTGTCGCCTTGAACACACTGCAAAAGAAGAAGGGTCTTGATGGTAGGGTCAGCAAACCAACAAAGAGCTGATATAGTACTGGGAAAATCTGTGTGATAGTCATGGCGGTAAAATATACAATCCTTTACTGTACTGGGTCGGGAAAAAGTATGGTAGATTGTTAGTTGCGAAGATGAACTTGTGTGATTGCTACCACATTGACTCCACATCTTCTCATAAACTAGATCAATACAGTCAGTCTCAGTTTATTCAGATTTCGGTTTTCATTAACTGGCAGATTTGGTTTTGGACCTCAGGAGAATAGTGGTTTTATGCGGGAAAATGGAGATGTGAATAATTCCAGGTAGGGAGCCAGCTCAGTGAGCACGAGATGTAGATGGGGGGTTGTGACGTCGTTGGTCCATCAGTGGCCTCCCCTGGTGGTCCTCTGTCCTGGTGATGCTGGTATGCAGATGATGATGTCGGCTCCCGATATTAATACAAGCACCTGGGCTAACACAGGGTGTTGACCCCCTGGTCACACCAATCCCAAGATATTGATACTCCGTTGAATTAAAATCCACAAGGCCTAAGCTAGTGATGGCTGTCTACCTCCCTCAACGCATTCTCACTCCCATGGATACTGTTACAGGTCATCTCCGAAACTTTAATTAATAAGATTGATAATTGTAAAAAAAAAAAAAAAAATGGGTTAACTGCTGTGAAGTGGATCACATGTGCGAAAAATAATAATTAAAAAGGCCATTTCAAAAATACATTTCATTGACACAAATGTGGTATGCCACACCCCACTATTTCACACATGAACAATTTGGGAATTACCACTGCATGGGAGAGTTATAATAAATAAACACACAAGAAATAAATTAAAGGGTCATGGAAATAATGATGAAAATATGTGACGCCCTTATCCCAAGGGCGTGGCAAATGTGCAAAACAGTGCCCAAAATCCAATTAAGAACAACTATGTATTTTAAAACCTTTCTCAATGCAACTTCAAAGGAGTGTTAACCTGCAATATTTCCAAAACAATCTACAATTACTGAAAAACAGAAAAAAGAACACTTGACTTGGATTATTATTTTTACTTATTCCAAAATGTGTAGCAAACATGCAAAATATTATTGTACTACAATTCTTATATTACTACCACAACATGTGGGCAACTTTAAGCTCTAAAGTACCTGACTAAAGCTAAAAGTTATACAATTCAGTTATATGCGCACCACGACGCAAGGCTACTTTGATTTACAGAATTGTTTCCCAAAATTACAAGAGAAAAAACATATGTACCACGACATGTGGCTGAATTTTAATACTCGCAATTTTACTGTGAACTATTTTTAAAGTTACAAAAAACATACGTGGACACAAAATTTCAAATTCAATCTTTGGTGCACCAGTGTAGGTGCAAATTTTAAATTCTTTTAACAATATTTTTGATGTCCCACATGGACAAAGCTTATGAACACAACTTTCAATATAAATGGACACAACACGTGTCTAATTTTAATAACATAAAACTTTAACATAGACTATTTTTAAAGTCACTAATGTCAAATATATTTATATGCACGCCAGGGCACATGGCAACATTGGATTCTTTAAATACGCCGTCCAACCCATATGCAATGAAACTTTGACAAAATTAACTGGCATATAGACAGAAAACAATAAAAGATCATTTTCACCTAAGTAGGGTGACATTATATTAGCATAAAGTACATAATGGACACAAATGAACCATGAAAAGGTCAAACATAAACCCAATCTAATACCACTTGGGTAAAACCTTTTCTCATTTGCATGATTCCATTTCTCAAATTATTTTTGGCAAATACTAAAAATTAACAAATAAAAAAAAAAAGCTAATTTGTAGGCAATGCATGAATTTCTATGGTACATGACCTAAGGTGCCTACAATAATGACAGCAAGTATATTTATTTTTCAGGCCGGTTAGGCCATTACTCTATTTAATTATAACATTAACTTGTTCGAATACTTAGCTCAAGTCGGAGATCCCAGGCTGTCCATGTCTGATCTGCCGAGGCCGTCTCCAGACTGTTTATATATGAAAACTTACAATTACCCCTATCGGGGTACAGCAAAAAGGCTTGTCCAATCAGGGACTGTGGAAGGTTCCACCAGTTTTTTATTTTTGAAACACAACTGTCAACTAGCGAAAATGGCGTCATGGGCCGCATGCTCAGTGCTTGCATATTTATTGCTAGTCCAAGGATCATCTTGTTTTAGGCCAGCCTAACTTTTAGTACGGACTGAGGGTAGGACTAACAAAGTATTAAGGCCAAAAAGAAACATGGCGATCCTAAAGTACGATAGTTTTGTTAATATTTCTTGCCAGTGGAAGCTAGATAAAGTTCACGAAACATAAAAATTATGTTTAAGGCCACTTCTGTCAATCTGTGTGCAAAAGTATGCTGACCTTATGGATGAAATTGACATGGGAAGGGTCCAGGGTTGACTTGTTGCAGCACTGCCCATCCTGAACTTTCAGGCAGGGGCAAACTGTGTAGCGATGCCCGGCGCCAACTCTCATAGAGCGATGTTGGAGGTCGTAGGCCGACGGCCGAAGGGATCCCTGGTAAGTTGCTGTCACTTGTTCGTGTTCATGCACTTGCCGGCACAGTTTTACACGTTACTCTTGGTTCCTACCATGGAACTGTCTTGTGCCGTCCAACATGACGTGTTACACTGAAGCTAACACTTACCGAATTGTCTCTGCCACTCTGAACGCTGCAAAAGAATACACGAGGTACCCTGGGCATACTGCATTAAGGTGTAGCACCTCATGTGTTCTTGCAAACAACAAAATGAACTCTCAATCGTTCAGTTTTAACGGTGGCGATTATTCGTTCAAACATTATTACACGATCAAGAGGTGATGCGTGTAATGAAGCGGACTCGGCACTCATGGGTCTGCTGATAGCTCTTTGCGGTGAAACGGACCGAAGTCACAGGAAACTTAGTGGGTGACTTAAGTTCCCTGAAGCGGGAAAATGGAGTAGGTCCAACCCTCGGTACTAATAGAAAAACTGTTCCAGAATTAAATGTTTATTGCTGTGAATGTGAAAATTGGCCTAAATGTTGCTTACCGAGTGTGGTTGTGGAGCGAACCTCCCACGTGTCCGGAGTCTATGAGTGCCAAGTCGAAGGTACCAACATGGCATCGCAATCCACGCCAAGCGCTCTTGCCGATGTTAAGATGACTTTTGATGAAATGAGATGGGCACTTTCTCATTAACTAAAATGGTTACATGATGACACTGATTAATTAAAACATATTGGTGGCACCCACGTGTGAAAACAAGCGTCTCTTTGTTTTTTTTTCTCAATATTACTTTAACGGGGAGTACCACCATACTTAGATGATTAATACTAACTATTGGGCCTTGGTAGGCAGTCTTGGCTAGAAAGAAAAACATAATACACTTTGCATAATGACATAAGACCCTTTTTCAATATATCGCCATAATCGAGGCATTATCCCTATTATGTGGCCATTCTGCAACCTTCTGTGACGTCACATGCGATGGGGTGTTCCCTATGTGTAACAAGGCACTAAGTGTGGCATCACTATACCACTTGTTTTACAAAGAAATCATTGCATATTTTCACTATCTTTCTGACGTAACTGCTAAGGTGGTTGGAGAATGCTATTCCCATACTATATACATACTCACTGGGGTTTGCAACACTATATTTGAGCCAACAGGCTCGCCGATGTACCATAAATTAGAGGGGCATAGACCACTGCTGTGCGGGCAGCCACCTTGTTCCCTCCAATTACTTGTGCACCCGACATCTGTGACCTTGTGGGGACGCTGTATCAAACCGCTTGTTAATTTCTCCTAGTAGTTACCTCTTGGAAAAAATTAGACAAGTTCAAATATTGTGAGTTATGCGATTTGGATCACCGCGAAAGCAACAGGCTGTTCCCGGCGGCCCGCACCAATGTACTCCTGGCTGTTCTTGTCGCCCTGGCATGCTCTAAATTATATTGTTGACTGTGCAGTGCAAGTGGTCAGGAGAACACATGTGAGCGCTGAGTTCACGTCAAATGCCCCCCCCCCCCCCTTCAATGGTGACCATTTGAATACTCTGTCCACAATGTCCCATCACATCAGGTGAAAAAGGTCATTGGTGCTTACAGACGATGGCGTGGTCTCAGCTGGTAGGGCCTGCATCGCTGCAATGTGACTCCAGTGGCTGCTTGACCAGGATGATGATCCCAACGAGGACAAAGTGGTGGAGTATGTGTGAATAAATGGGGTGTGTGGCCACCCCAAGCCACACATACTGGGTGTGCAGTCGGTGTGGCCGCATGGAGCTGCACTGGCTGAAGTGCGAACAGAGGGGCATTGTGAAAGCTGGCAAGTGGGGAGGAGGCGGCACTGGCGAAGGGCTGCATGAGCTTGTTACGGTCATCCCGTCTCTTGATCCAGCATCCCTCTGTGTGATGTCTGCTGCCGATGGTACTCTTGAAGGTGTCGCAGATGATTCCTCCAGCGAACTGTCCTGTGGAGTGTACATGTCCGCAGGTGCCCCCCAGTATCTCGCTTTAAGCGACATCTTGAGTGCTTTAAGTTGCAATGTTTAGTGTCGCAATTCGGCAGTCTGACTACCACTTCATTTGTGCCTGTAGTAGTGCTTGCCTCTATTTCTGGCGGTGGTAGCTCTGCACTGGACTCTATTTTCTCCACGTTCCTTATGGGTGCTTCGAGAATGGATGTCGTCATTGGAAATAATCGCCTGAGAGAGTCCCCGTCGCTTCCAGAGCCTGGGATTCTGGCAGGACCTCTTGGCGCGAATGGCGTTGCTGGTTCGTCAGTATTTGGTTTTGGTTCAGGTGTAGTTGTAGTGTCTTCAGTTGCTTGTGACTCTGCCGGTGTTTCTTTGCTGTGCGCTTTGAGTTCCAGTCAGAGGTCCTTGTGGTGCAGGACGATCACACTGCTACTGCTCATTGGGACGAGGCAGGAGACGTGGGCCACCGGCCCTCAGGATGGCTGCTGCCTGTTCCCTTGTCAGCTGTTACCTCTTGTGTGTTAGTGCAGTTTGTTGTCGACACCACTCGTTTCTGCGCACATTTTTACCCGAGATTGGGATTTTGCCTGCAAACCCAACCAGTCTGCTTCGTCCTGCCACTGTCTTCCCTTGGGTCGCGCGTTCTGTAGGCATTTCTGCCTGTACTGGCATTTAAAATGCCAGTGAATGCCCTTCTTGCATTTGCGTGTCTTGCTGTTGGTCTGTGCCTACCTGGTCGGTGGCACCACCATGTCTCTCACAGCTGGTTTGCCAGACTGCTTTCAGTGGCGTGACTGGTGCGGCACTGCCTGTTGGATGCTTCGAGGTGGGCGGTAAACATGTGTCGTGCTGGTCGTCACTGTTGGTGGGTCAGTAGTCGTGACACGTGGAAGTGATGCTCGCTGAACGAGAGCTGCCACTTGTGCCACCCACTCTTCCGTGGACATGCCGAAAACTGCAAAAACCTACATGGGCAGCTGTGTTTGTGGTGGGGGTGTCATCAGGATGCCTTCCCCTGTTAGTACTGCATTTATTCCGTCATCTTCCAGTGGAGTTAGTGTCATGACATCTGTTAACTTTCGTTTCTTTGCCCATCGCTTATCTCTTCATTCTTTCTGTCTCTGTGCTTGTGGTTGCCTCTTGCACCGACGTCGTGTTGGCTCAGCAGCATTGGAAAGGTGAATGTGCACATGTGGGGTTTGCTGAATAAAAATAGGTGTTAGAGACTGCACACTGTCTTTACACCTACTGCATGTTATCCACCCTTCGTGGATGTTGGTCAGCGCCAAGTCGTCCGAGTCTACACATTCGTGATGATATCGGCATGAGCAGACTTGGCAGTGAATAATTTTTGTTTCGGTCCCCAGGCATGCGAGTTTTGGGTACCGGTTGTGCAATGCTAACTGCAGCCATGCGGTTGCAAGTGATGTGGGCATGTACGGACAATTACACTCCGGGTAATCTGCGGTGAGTTTGCCCACACACTTCAATCGGTTGCACCTCGGGCATGTTATGATCTGCATATAGAACTGGTATCCCCTGCTGTTGTGTCTCTTAACTGGAATTAAATGAAATGAAATTTAATTTATTTTGCCCAAATAATTTTCTTGATATCTGTTGCTGTTGAAAACTGTTCCTTATTTATAGTGCACCAGTTCAGCCGGCCTCTGTTGTATGCCCTCGGACATAAATATTACACTGAATGTTTACAATTGGCATTATTGAGTGTTTTCCATGGCGTGCAGCAATGCACACATGTTTACTCAAATGTCTGATAACCCTTGGAATTTCTCGCTAGTGACACCATACCCCAACCATAGCATGGGAGTGGTACCAGTAGGAAACGTCACATGGAACGAAACTACAGGGTTTGGCGCAACCAGCACACCCTCAAGACCGGCTATAGCAAAGACATGCAGGGAACCGAGGTCACTGTGATGAGTCACAGCTGTGAACATGATGGTAGAACAATCCAAAGTGGGGCCTAAATGGCCCAATGGCTAGAGTGTTCTCAAGTGGTGCCACAGTGTCCCACTGACTAGAGCGATACCAATTGGGGCTGTATAGGCCCAGTGGCTAGAGCCATTCCAAGGGGGGGGGGGCTATGGTGTCTTCGTGGATAGAACTGCATTAATTGGGCCTGCAGTGGCTCATTAGATAGAAATATATAAAGCGGGGCTGCAGTGGCCCAGTGGCTAGAGCAATCCGAAGTGAGTGGCTATAGCAATTCCAAGTGGGGCCGCAGTGGCTTGGTGGATAGAAATATATCAAGTGGAGCTGTAGTGGACCAGTGGCTATAGCATTCTCAAGTGGTGGGAAATGAGAATGGTCTGGGACTGAGGCCTGCCAGAATGTTATACTTCCCAAGTGTGCCAGCACAGAGAGCAAGAGGATGAAGGGCGTGTGGTAGATGGCCCTGAATGTGGCCTCCTTTGATGATCCAACATCAGATGTTCTGTAATCCTAAGGCCTAGGCTAGTGAGAGGTGTTTATGGCCCCTCTCAAAGCTTTCTCACTCCCGTACGAAAACTGTTCTGGCCAACTCTAAGCCTTGTGGTTTGAACGATAAAGTTTGAAAAATAAAGTTCAACCATGAAATAGTTGAAGAAAATAATAACATGCACATTTCAACTGATGGCAGTTTATTCTCCGTAATTCCCTCCGAAGATGCACTTACATTTTTACAGCTCCACTATAGCTCAGAGAGCTCTAAAACTGCGAAAAATAGCGTGAAGCCAGCATGGTATTTAAAATGTGAAGTTATGCTCAGCTGGGTAAAAGCAGAGAGAGTTGTGGGGCCGCAATCTCTTACCTGGCGCGGGAGCCAGCTGCCTTGCACGGTGAATGATGATGAAACATAAAATTAGTACACACTTTTATAATAGAATGAAATAACACATGTTGACACTGATGAAAATATGAACCAAATGAACACTGCGTACATTTGATATAAGTACTATTTTATAAAAACAATAGTTAGCACATTGTGCATAAACATTTTCATTAAGGCATATGTTGCAATATTATGGAGGTTTCAGTCTGAGCTTGTGTCACTCACTGGTTTTTTTTATTTATTATGCATGTGCACCGAGCGAGGTGGTACAGTGGTAACTCACTGGACTCACACTCAGGAGGACACAGGTTCGATTTCCAGTCCGGCCATCCTGATTTCAGTTTTGCATGGTTTCCCTAAATCACTCCAGGAGAATGTTGGGAAGGGTCCCAATCCTTCCCCAATCCCTCTTCCTTGTTCAACTTGCACCATCACTAATGACTTCGCTGTCGATAAGACATTAAGCCCAACTACCAATCTACCTATTATGTGTGTGCTATGTAAGAACATATACATCAAACCCTGAAAAACACTTAACCTATACGAACAAGTAATAATGTGCTAATGAGCACATGGTTAATGCATCATATGTCTTGCACACTATGTTTGTTATAGTTTGTCTATTAGCTCGTATGCAGTATTTAGGTGCTATCTTTGGTGGCACTGATTATGACGACAAAAACACTCCACAAAAAGTAATTACACTAAAGAAAATATTTAAAATGCCATAAGAAACATTTGCTATTGCATGATACACTGAAATACACACCACTGAAGTATTGGTCTGCCCTCATGCAGGCGAATGGTCATGCACTCTCCTGCTGGATGCAGGGGAGGGCGATGTGACGAACAGTCTCAGGGAGACATCACAAGGAATACGTCAAATGCTCCCCCTTTGCCCATTGTGGAGACTGTTCATTCATCAATGCTGATTCGCCGACATCCTTAGGTGCAGCAGGTGGCCGGCTGTCAGATGTTGCCACTCGGTCGGAGATAATACCTGTAGTGTTGTTGTTCTTGATGGCATCAGGACCTATGACCCTGTGATGACAACAACAATGCGATGGCCACCTTGAACACTGAGGTGTACCTGCATGCCATTCATGTGGCATGCCATGTGCGATGAGACTGTGCATGGCATTGGAGACGTGGTATATCTCGATGGCTTTGTGACATGGTCAGGTGGGAGCATCATCTGGTGGCATAGACCATCGTCAGGTAGCCCAAATCACGAATCTGGCATGTCTTGTGTGTTGGACACTTCTGGGTAGTTGTCCGAAGCTTCAGCTGCAGGTGTGATGCTTGTTGATGGTGAGCTGCTGTTTGCTGTAGTGGTGCCATCAGAAGAGGTCCCTGTAGGAGTGGTGGTACTAGGCACCTCTACTGGGAGCACACTTTGCACAATATGGTCTTGATGTTCTGCCGCCAAAGTCTCGGCATTGGTGAGTGGTGCTGTTGCTCGACTGCTCACATAACCACCTGGTATTGGTGGGTCGATGCCGGGCTTCATGATGTCAGCATCTGCTAGCCGCAATACATCACGATGGAAGGTGGCAGTTCTCTTCTTGCTCAGCCACACCAGGTAATAGGCATCACTTAGCGCCTGGGAAATTGTTTGAGGACCACTATACTTTGAGGTGAAACAAGCACAAATCCCCTCGTAGCCTGCAGATTATGGGTGCATGTGGACATACATGCACTTGTCAGGCTGGAATTGCGGAGGCGGGCGAGTGTAAGCAGGCACCCACTGAGTGGTGTAGCAGCACTGATTTTCCCTTACCTCTTGCCTGGGGGAGTCTCTCCTGGTCAGGGGAAACAGGCTGTGCCAGGCTATTGTAAGTCATCCCCATCTACTCATCTGTTGGACAGAGTCGTATCAGATGAGCAACCAGCCTGTAACAGGTTGTGGGCTATGAGCTTCAGGGTAAGGTTATGAGAAAACTATTTAAAGAGTTCTGTAGAAATTCTGGGGTTTGGGCACCAGTGCTAGAGAGCACAAGATTATATTGGGGTCGTAATCGCCGAAGGCCCATGTGGCCTTTCTGGTAGGCATGCCACTGATACATGTGAAGGGGCAACCAAGTGGTTATCATGCTTACTCCCCAATATGGCGATGATCTCTGCAGAGCTATATCCAATGGTGACTGGACTAGTGGGGGCTGTCGGCCTCCCCCATATACCAATACACACATATATGTGGGCTGTTGTGGCCTCCCAATGCCATTAATATCTACATAGTCAACATAGGTTACCTCCATACACAGCCGAGAAGCGGCTAAATTAAACAAACACATCGATTACACAGTCATGTGATTTATTCAATTACTTTCCTCTATACAAAGCACTTACAAGAAAGGTTCGCTGTTAAAGCAAGGCGAGCTCTTAAATTGTGCAAATGGCCGAAGGCTTACATAGAGTTATATAATTAAATATATATCCCAGCCATATACAATAAGGCTGGGTTGTGAGGCGGAGCTGACTCCGGGGGAGCAACAACAAATGGCTCCGGTCATAGTAACGTTATAAAACAGAAATTAAAATATGATTGGTGAAAACAACTAGAATTTCCCGGAGCTTCGCGGCACTGCAGCCACCTCACGTCGAGCTGAAATCCAGACTGACTAAGCTTGGGCGTGAGACCCTCTCATTGGCTGCAACCGCTGCCAACATTTCACATCAGTTGCTATAGATTTAATATGAAAATGATAAATGAATTAGGATGCCATGAGGCTGATGAGATGGGAACACTAAAATATACTTTTATAATTAGCAACAACTTACTTATAAATTATAACATATACCGAAACTCTGTTCATCCACTCCACACACGTGGTTAACTATCCTCACGTTTGGGGGGTTGTGTTTAGGCAGTTTCTAAGAGCCAGAGTTCTTCCCACTCTCAACTACTATTTTAATAACACGTAATATTAAAAACACAACAGCTTATAGATAGGCATTGCCTTCAGAAACATACATAACAAACTTAATTGCTTTTTAGAAATTACCAGCCACGTGGTCAGGCGCTCAATGTGCATCGATCGGTTCTGCGAACCGAACATTCTATGTTGCTAGTATTGGCCAGTATTTTAGAACTGTCTGTAAAGTTTAGGGTTGTCTCTGTTGTCCACGCGGCATTTAGCCACGTAATTGTTATTTCACAAATTTACAATTAATATTATTACTTGCATACTGTTTGTGTTTACCTCTTACGTGTGTTTGTTCCCAAACATTCAGTATAGAGGGTGCACTGGCCGTTGTGAAATGTGATCGATTTGACTCTTCAAAATAAACACACATATAGGCGGTTCATGGTAAAGTGAGCATGTTTTAGGCACTGCTAAAATTTTCCTTTCAACAATTTTCTAACTTTCCGCCACTTTTTAATATAAACATTGCAATATGACTAATAAACAGAGTGTATAAACTTCACCACTTTCAAAAGTAAATGTCTGAGGCTGCAATAACATATATTTATTAGGTGTAATGCATTTTGAAAGAACCTTAAAAAGTGCTCACTTTACTGCGAACAGCCTACACAAATTACACTACACATATAACCCTACAATTAATAAATAAATAAGAGACTGTTTTCCTCAGCAAATATGTGTTAGGTACACAGGAAACAATAATAATAAATAATAATAAAACTCAACATTACATATGCACTGGAGTCAAATACCCTAAATAAAAACATGACACTATAATGAAAACAATGGCTTGAATCGCATGGGCGATTTCAAGCAACAGGCTCGCTGACTTTATTCATAATAATTAAATAGCATGACTCTCAAAATAAACATGCCACTGAAACATAAACACTGAGAAATGAACACTGGTACATGGGCTGGATCGCACGGGCGATGGCACAATGAAGCACTCACTGAATTTAATAAAACTAATAAAATCTACCATGAATAAAAATAAAATAAATACTTTATACTGAACTGCACCACATTAGACACATTTGTGTACATACGTGGGATGATGGCTTCAGCTATAATGCCCACGCATGGCACAGAGATGGTTGGCGGCTGTCGGGTGGCCATGTGGTGAATAGGCTTAAGGCTGGAGGATGCAGTCAATGTCAGAGTGTAAGGATTAGTCCTGGTGGATAAACACTCAATGCTGAAGAAATGAGTGCATGGTCCTTCCAACTCGCTCAAATCTGGCCATTGTGAGTGGCAGTCGGCTGCTGCACACTCACTAGTGCCATGGAGATTAAGTGGGAGTGCGTGACGATCAGTTGGCCCCACCAGGGGTTTTCTCTGGTAACCAAACTTATGAGGTTGGACCCGTGCTGGCAGTGGTTAACCCCGTATTCCGGGGCGGAGGGGGGAGAGAGAGAGGCCCACTCTCGATGTAAGAGCAGGCAGTGAGCAGGCACGCTAGTCCAGCATCCTGAGGGCCGATTAAATACACGTTTCTATGGTTGCAATGCAAAATTCGCACTTGCTTTGCACCAAAATGGAATAGAATATGAAAAAAAAAATGGTGCAAATATTTATGCATCAATGCAAAAAGCAGAGAAATCTGCACCCAGGTAAATACCTCGGCGCAAGTGAAATTGCTCTTGCTGCGCATGCTCAATCGACACATGTAGATATAGGCCGTTCATGGTAAAGTGGGCATTTTTGAAGCCTTAGTTACTTCTTCCTTCAATTAATTTATATCCTTCCACTATTTGTCAATGTAAACACTGCCATATAAGTAATAAACACAGTGTATACATTCACCATATCCAAAACCAAAAGTTTGAGGCCACACTGAAATGTATTTATTGGTTATTATGTCTGATGAAACAGCTTCAAAAAGTGCTCACTTTACTGTGAACGGCCTACAACGAGCAACATGGCTATAATTTTGTAATTGTCAAAAAAATACGTTCAGGTTAATTTTTTCGGTGGCAAATAGTGTAAAATACTAAATTAAAATGATTTCAACAACAAATTGAAGCGGGTAGACTGGAGAAAGGATGTTTTCTGAGGGTGCTTTTGGCTTAACTTTTCACATAAGATAAAACACTTTTATTTCCATCAAAACAGTCCAAAAATACATTTTTATTTAAGTGCTTAAAATTTTTTCCTCCAAATGATGTTGTAGGCTTTGGTTTTACCCTTTTTGCAGGAAGGGGGGGGGGGGGATTTATTTTGCAACACAAAAGAGCCTTGTTTCATTAACTTTCAAAGGGTGCAGTGCCGATTGGTGATAAAAATTCTTATGGCATGACATACAACACGAATATATTTACAAGTCTGTGATTGTAACAAATTACAAACATCTTACATAATAATCAACTTCAACACTGCAACGATTGCATTTGCGGAGAAAATATCATCCGTATGGAAATGCATAATGAACTGAAAAATACGCCATGAAGAATAGCATGTTTTCTAAACAACAAAATAAGTAAACACAATTTTAGGTAGGTTACACTTCAAACACAGTCACAAATCGTATTTATGCTTATAATATACGATATCACATCTCTTCTTTAATGTAAATAACACGAAACACACAATCTCAAGCATATCTAATATGTCGCATCATTAAAATTTTAATTTCTTCTGCTAGTTATCCTTTAGGTTATAACTACTACAAAATATCAATAACGTTAAGGTACGATAAAAAACATTATTCATGGCCACTTAAAAATACAGTAGCGCATGTACAATATTTGCAACTTATGTATCCATGCGGCAGTGCAGACCTTGGAACAAATTATTTCATTGGCCACTGAATATCGGATAGTGGAATTGAAAATGTGTGGCTAAAAGAGCCCCGCCCACTTGCATTCCGTTTATCTTAATTGCAGCCATGGTTATGTGTGTGAGTGCAGTGGAGTTTTATTTTCTTTACATTGCCCCGCTGCAAATGTTAGTTACTTATATGCAATCGATCCCCTGGAAAGGCGCTAGGAACTGTTAAATTATTTCCTTTAACACTCCCTTTAGGTATATTGTGTCCTATATATTTTCCACTTAATTTTTCAAAGGCTCTGTTGATTAGTAGTTTACTATCCGCCATTATACAGAACAGGCACAAAAAGTTAAATATATAATTTTTTTTAAACGTGAATAAATAAAGAAAATATTTCGATAATAGCTAAACGAGTTCCACTGTTTGACATCTTTTAAAACAGTAAAAAAGAAATATCACCTAAATTCAATAGATTTGAGATATTTTAATATCTTGAAATTTCATAAATTTCTAAAAAATAATTATAGTTTAAAGATTACTCATAAGGTGGTGTTAACATAATATAAATATTGTACAAGTCAAATATTTTTATACAATCATTATTATTTTTTTCTGTAAAATTATGGATTTATTTGTAATAAATAGTTTTTGTAAAAATAATATAGCTTATTATAAAATATTTATATAGTTAGACAAATACTATAATATTCTGTTTAAGATTTTATTAATTTTACTTTTAGTTATAAATAAAACATTTCTAATGTTTGAACACTTCTCGATTTGGAATCATTTAGATTTATTTTGCACTTGCACTCTTATCTGCAAGAAATAAGATACAATCATGAGTATCGTATCGTTATTTGAGGATAACAGGTTACTTTGATAAGGTATGTAACAAAGTGTAAACGTTTACTGTCCAACTTCTATGTTGTTATAATGGAATCCGCTGTATTTTTTTTTTAAATATATTTTAGCACACGCGAAGACCATATCATGCGCTATGAGATGCTTAACATTAAAAGAAAGTAAAGAAATATAAATGACACTATATTAATTATTATTTTAATATTAATATTAATTAATAATTCTTACATTTAATGAAGAGTCGGCAAATTGTTTATAGAAACCGGATGTCAAATTAGAGCAATATATGTACTAAAGATTTTAGTTAATATCTTTATTTCAAGCAAACTTAAACTGACGGTCATTTTCTTTGTGATCTTCCTATGATAATTGAGGATATAAGATACTGCAGGGTGTTTAACTGAAACAAGTATGCGTAAATTAATTATTGTGTTCTTGTAGGAACATTTTTGCTTACACATGTCAAATGATGCAATTCATCATTTGCTAAAGTGAAAAACTTCCATATTTCACTTGTTTACGCCGTTTAGATTCATACATTGTCGAAATTATTTCACAACACCGCAAAAAAATCTACACGATATTGTAAACCGTTTTCGTTACTCCAGAAGTAAAACTCTGGGAATGCTAAACTGTTATTGAATTACTGAGAACGGTTTATAAAACGTATTCGACACAGAAGATTCGAAGCTTGCATGGAAGCGTTATTTAGGACGTTGTTAAGGAGTTAAAAGAACAGTTGTTACTTGCGACGCTAGGTAGTGCTAACGGTAAAACCATTATTGGTAAGATTTTTACTGGACTTGGGAACAAGAACGGAACCGTTATACTTTTATAACTGTTACTTTAAATAATCGTGATCTTACGTGAATTACGCTATTAAAATATGAGATTCACAAATAGAATAATGCTATTCCATGAAATAGAGGCGGGAAACTATCCATAGTTTATGCTATCGATAGTATGAAATATATTTTCGATAGCTATCAAAGAATTTTTATCCCTCAAATTAGAGCATACATAAATAATAGTTTTGCGTTTTTGATATTCCAAAATCCAGGATGTCAAAAACTAAAACAGCCAGTTGTTCGCGGTCATGATCAGATATAATATTAACAATAAGTTAAAAATGAAAGTTTTGTCAATAAAATCATACTCAAGAAGGCAATATTGAGAGAGCTAGCCTTACCAAACATGAAAATAGGATGAATAATAATAAAAACAGAACCCTTTTATCTAGTTTTGCAACCAAGCATTATGGCTAATGAAGACGAGTCTGTCCACATTTTTGGCTTGATGTTTGAACGACATTCAGATATTTCAAATCCTGTTTTGCTGAAAATCCTTTCCGATGGCACTGGTGTAGCTGGTGTGCATAGAAACTTTTGGCACATGGGAAGTCATTGCCACTTACCTTCCAAAACAGCATTTTATCAACGTCGTTATAGGTATTGTTCCTCTCAAGATACTGGCGCAGCATTATGATGTTGTCCACAGTCCTAGGAAGATTGTTCTGTTTTCTTCTTTCTGCTTTTTTACGAATGCAAAAAGATATGATGTAGGCTTAACAAACTTCTTTGGATTCGCTTATTCTGCTGCTGCTGCTGTTGCTGCTGCTGCTGTTGCTATAGTTGTGATGGTTACCTCGCCCTGGAGCAGTGTCTTTGCAGCCTTGGAGTTCTTGGATGAGCGAAAACCTTCATTCTTCATACAAGGATCCAAAATTGTGGCGAGGCGAGGTATGGTGTGTTCTTCACACAGAAACAACCTTGCATGGACTCCTTCTTTCATTGCTTCAAGGAAAAGCTTTACCTCGTCAGAAGTTGGGTTTTGGTATTATGAGGGACATGGTGACATAGTCTCCTGAAACCTTGTTTGTAGCTTCATCAAATACATGAAGAATGCATATGTTGTCATTCAAAATAGAAGTCTCTTCCAAAGTTAAGCCAAATGGAGCTTTTGAAATAGGCAACCAAAGTCTTGCGTTGAATGCGAATAACATCAATTCCTTAAATGTTCAATGCATCTTGAACCACTAAATTCAAAGTGTGTGCAAAACATGGCCGGTGACGCACTTTCAATAACTGGCAAGCTTTTATCACGGATGCAGCATTGTCTGTGACCATGCAGCATACTTTTTTCTCCAGATTACATTCTTTAGAGATCTTTGACACATCTGCTGCAATATTTTCGGCATTATGACTGTGGGTCATCGTGTTTGTGGACGAAACCATATTTCTTATCTTATAATCGTCATCAGCAAAGTAGCAAATCACTGTTAAAAAGCTGTCTCCTACTCTCGACGACCATAGGTCACATGTCATTGAAACATAGCTGACTTTTTCCAACATTATTAAAAGCTTAATTCTGCACTTCTCATAAATCTGGGGAAGAAGCTTGTTTCTCAGAGACGTTTTGCTGGGAAGTTCATATTTTGGATCCAGTGACTTGACAAATGCCCTAAAACCTTTGTCCTCGACAATGCTAAATGGCTGAAAATCACAAGCCACCATAAGCACAAAATTTCTGTCCAATTCTGTTTTCCAGTGGCTTTCGGGACCGTAAAGGTCCTGCCTCTTGAAAAACGATGCTATGGTTACTGTTGGTGTACTTACAGAAGATGATGACGAGCAAGGATCATCTCCATCTTCACCATACTTTCTTGCAATGGTGTACTCTGGATGAACTCGTTTGAGGTGATCCATATGGTTGGAAGTATTTCCACTTGTTTTATATTCTTTGTCACATTTGAGACACTTCGCAATTTTTTTTCCCCTTATCTGTCTTGAAAAAGTTTCACACGACTGAACCCTTCCTTTTCGGCATTATTTACTCACACATGGACAGACACGAGTCACGGATGAAAGCTAGTCAACAACAAGAATTGCCTAGTATGTTTTAACTGTAGGCAATGGAGAAGGCATAGGGTGGGACTGTCCGGCAAAGTTACCAACTTGGAAACTTTTCAAAACTCGGGTATTCCCCTTGAGCTGTCAGATGGAAATTATGTTCTATTTCAGACTGGACATAAGTTAGTCATGTAATGACTTGGAGAATTTCATAAAAATTGGCAACCCTGCGGCATTCGGCCCCGGTAATAGAATTACTTAAAAAAAAAAATATAACCTACTAGCAAGAGCAACACTGATTTTAGGTCGGTTCACAATGGCAACATGTGCATAAAGAATATGTGAATAACACCATATGCATATAAAGAAATCAAAACAGTGGCTTACGTCACCATGTACTCGACTAATACTAAGCAAATCACAGACCAGTTCAGGCCATGTTCTAATGGTAACTTTTTGATAAACTGGTCACGTGACCCGACATTGTCTGCAAAATCAATTACATAATTTCAGATTTTCCATTTGGTATATTGTACGATGCTACGCATACAAATTACAAATGCCAGGCTGAAGTACAGTAATAAACAAATGACAAACGAATCGTCCCGACTGGAATTTACAAAATAAAATTTTTTAATAGCAAATTACAAAGATAAAATTTGACTATCAAAAACTATCGATTGTCAGTTGACAATTATCGATAGAGATCAATACTTCATCTAGAGTTTCCGCGTTTACAATGAAAGTATCGGTACTGGGATCGAAAGAGGAATCAAAATAATGTTAACCATACTCATTTAGATATTCGTATCAACAGTATTTTTAAATCAAATTGCCAGTCTTCTACTTTTTATCAAATATTTTTATATCTTTACATACATAGTTATATTTTTATAATCCAATACTTATATTGTTCTATCATTTCGAGGCATATACAGATATGTATATTTTTATACGCGTAGTTTGCTTTAAACACATTACATAGCGCAGCAATTATTAGTATATATTATATTTAGTCTTCATTTTCATTATAGGATATATATATATATATATATATATATATATATATATATATATATACATATGTGTACTGCTTTTTAAATTATAATTGTATAGAGGGCAACATAACTTTTATTTGGAAGGTAGAAAACTAACAGCTAGAAGTAATTCCAAATATAAGTATTGGTTTCGAATCATTTTTGGATATAATACTGAAAATGTAACGAAATAAGAGTATCGATTTTAAAATACCCGGTATCAAAATGATAATATCGATACCAGCATCATATCTGTAGTATCGCAACTTTGCTATTAACCAGTATTCCTCACCAGTGAAGTGAAAACCAGTGACATAGGTGATGTCTCTGAAGATAGGCTAGGCACTTTTACTATAGATTAGGCTCTACTCTAGCCATCATCTTGAATGCAGCCTAAAAACATTGTGTTTAAATTAGAATGACAAGACGGAAAGGTTACATTCGAAGCATTTATGTTGAACAAAGAAGATGCTCAATAAATAAATTTATATTACAATTCACATGGAAGTTTTACTAGTTTATTGTTGTCTTGTGTTAATTGTGCAATTAAATAATTTCCTCATAAAACTACCGATTGTGAGAGTGTGTACCACGGCCCAGCACTGGGTTATGTGCGACAATAACCACATGTTATAGATATAGTGCTCATATAAATCAGTATTTGTGGAAAACTATTTTTTAAATAAATGATTAAATAAACTATAGCAAGCATGCTACCATTGTCATGTAATGTATTGCAGTGAGCATGCCGCGTACCCCAACCCAGAAGTCCGTTTGCCCGCAGCACCAAATTATCAAAGAACTCAACAACGCAGTGAGTGTGCGCACTCTACGCAGCCGGTGGTGCAGATGCAGCGCAACGACATTGCCATGCGAGCAGCAGTGCAAGTGCATCGAGCGCCGAACGCACACGAATATAAAAGGAGATCCCATAAATTGTATTTTATGTTTCTAAAGGAATTAACGGCAAGGCAGATATTATACAAGGACACATGTACACTAAACATACCAATTAAATGCCTTAACACCCTAGTATATACTTTTAAAGTGTTTTACTTCACGTACCATATTTTTATTCTCATGTGTAACTATCCTCCCATTATATCATTAAAGTGCATGTGTGATCTTTTATTTTGCAAGGGTTAGTAAAGCAATGTGTGGGATCCTCCAGAGGCTAGTGGGACAGTATTTTAAGGCAAGTGTGTTGTTAGCAAGTAGTTACACGTGGGGTGCTAGCCCATCAAGCTGGCCAGCACGTCTCATTTTCGAAGTTAGTCATAGTCCGTCTTGCGAGGAGTGCAATATGTAACATCGTGAATCGCATTTCGCACGCTCAGGTGGCCATCAACTTTTTGCATACTCATTTTAATCAGTAATAGACTTTGTAATTAACTGGAAACATTGTTCACTTGCCACCCGCCTCTCGTACCACACAGAGTTTGCATCCCTTGAGTGGATATCATTTGTACAAAGTAACCATTGTGACGTGACTTTTATTTGGTTTAACCCATGTTGACAGGTTTTGCTCAGCAAGAAAGTTCCTCACGTTCCAAACATTATTCTGCAACAGCACTAATAACAATTAATTTATATCAAAATCACTTAATAAACTTAATTAAAGTGTAGTTGTTTTTGCATTGAACCCAAGATTATCTCGGAGTTTATAATATCAAGATGGATATAATTAATGTGTTTAAACAAAAATCTCTAAAAAAATTTAATAGGGCATCTAAAATTAAAATATCTATTTATTACAAACTAGCTTTTACCTGTTGCTTCCCGTGCGGTCCCACTATTGGATGCTCTAGCCAATGGGCTACTGCTACCCCACTATTGGATGCTCTACCCAATGGGCTATTGCGACCCCACTATTGGGTTCTCTACTTACTGGGCTTTCTGCGGCCCCACTATTGGGTGCTCTAGCCACTGAGCTACTGTGGCCCCAGTATTTGGGGCTCTCGCCACTGGGCTACTACGGCCCCCTTAAAGGATGCTCTACCCACTGGGCTATGCGGCCACACTATTGGGTGCTCTAACCACTGGGATACTGCGGCCCCACTGTTTTGTTCTCTACCCACTGAGCTACTGCGCCCCACTATTGGGTGCTCTAGTCACTGAGCTACAGCATCCCCCTTAATGGGCGCTCTAGCCACTGGATTTAATATATCCTGCATTATTTTTATAATGAAATTTTTTCAAACATATTTTGTATGATAATATTTATCAGAAAATGGTCTGTATTTAATTTTGAATACATTTCATTTTGCGATAACAGTTTAATTTCTTTAAAATTCTCTTCTGAATCCATGCATTCACACCGTTCTGATTAATATATCTAACTATTTATATCTGACACATTTTCATGTACATGTAAACTGCTCTTTTTTATCTACATATATTTAAACTAATGCATATAAATGAATCTAAAACATTTAATTCTAAACCTTTATTATTTTTTTTAGAATATTAAATAGATTTATCTTAATTTTTAGCAATATTTTCAACATCATCCCCTAATTCTTTAACAAATAAGCATCAAAACTTAATAAATATTGTCATAAGATGCCAGATGGGCATTTCAGAGTTCGCGAGGATGGAGGTCTTACTAAAAATAAAATAATTAAATATGATTTTTAATTTATTGACACACATATTATTTTCAAAATTAATCTATTGCAACCAATACTCCTATTATTCACAATGAGCGAAATATATAATGTATATTTCAATTCTAATTAAAGTCCTCAGTGTCTCCATATTGTTTATACCATACCAAAAATTTTCAACAAAACATACAAATCCAACAGAAATTTCAGTGTTTGTAGAAACATTATTATAATGTTTCTTTTTGTTTCTTTTGTTTTCCAATGGTCACCCAGTAGCTTGTATTGGATTCCAATGGTTTGTATTGTATACAAATTTAGTGAACAGTGAACATTTCATGGTTTTCTGTTGGTTCCTTTTGTTAGAAAACACTAGAACCATTGGTTTTAATTGTTTTCTATTGGGTACAACTTCTTGTGGAATAGGTTGGTTTCTGTTATCAATTTATCTGCTGGTTTGTGTTGTATTCTGGTGGTTACCATTGGTTTCTGTTGTGTTTTATTGGTTCCTATTGTGCAGTTTGTTTCTGTTGGGTTCTAGTGGTTTCCATTGATTATTGTTGGTTATTTTTTTGTTGTGTTGTGGCCAGTTGGTGTCTGTTGCATTATAGTGATTTACATAGGTTCCTGTTGCATTTTGTGGGTTTATATTGTGCTGTAGCCAATTGGTTTCTGTTATATTCTAATGGTTGAAATTAATTTCAATTGTGTTTTATTGGTTCCTATCAGGTTTTGTTGGTTTCTATTGTGTTTTGTTGGTTTCTATTGCTGCAAGCTTAGTTGGTTTCTGTTGTATTTTAGTTGTTTATATTGTTCGTGTTGTGTGCTATTGGTTTCTGTGTTGCTTTAGCGGCCTTAATAGTTTTCCATAGTGTACTGTTGTGTTTTTTTTGTTTCTGTTTGTTTCTGTTGTGTTCCGTTGGTTTTTGCTGTGTTTTATTTGTGTCTGCTGTGGTTTGTTGGTGTCTGTTTTGTTTTGTTGTGTGTCATAATATTTTGGGTTCTATTGTATTAAGATTGTTTATATTGAATTCTTCTGTGTTTTGTTGGTTTCTGTTGTGTTGTATTCAGTTTGTTTCTGTCGTATTATAATAGTTTCCATTGGATTTTGTTGTGGTGTCGTTTTATACTTTCTGTTATATTCTAGTGCATTTGGTTGGCTTCTTTTGTGTTCCATTGGTGTCTGTGGGTTTTTGTTACATTCTAATCGGCTCCATTGGTTACTGCTGTGTCTTTTTTGCACTATTTTGTATTCTGATTGTATATTTGGATTTGCTGTGCTTTGTTGGTTTCTATTGTAGCGTTGACAATTGGTTTCCATTGGTTTGTGTTGTGCTTTATTTTGTTAGCATCTATTGCAGTCTTCTTGTTTAAATAGATTGTTTTATAGCATGTTTACTGTTTTATATGGTGCTATTTCTGTTGTTTTTGTTGTATTTCCCATGATGTCTGCAGCAAACTTAATAATAATAATAATTGCATAGGCCTAACTGTCATTCAAGTCATCTCATTTTTTAACAATTCTTGTGTTGTTGCGACAAGAATAACCGAATTGCAAACTAAAGTGAAACAACAGTGATAAAAAAGATATAACATTTACTAATTTAAGGATACCACTGCTCAAATAAAAAAAAAAAAAAAATCAGTTTCCAGGAATTAAATATGCTTAATATTTACTTGAAATTCAACCCTTTAAAATATTGATTTTATTTTGGGATAATTTATAAGTATATCATTAAGTAGCTTATTACATTAAATATCAATACATAAATATTCATTTCTATATGTCTTTTTTTATCCACACATAACAGAAAAAATATAAAGTTATGATTTTTGGCGGAAAATAATTCCAAAACTATGGCTACAAAAAATGTCATATCATAAGTATTTTAACACACATCGTGCATACGAGAGGGGCCAATTTTAGTATTAATATAATATAGGCAGAATATAATGAGCTGGATGGTATCAAACTTACAATAAGACAAACTGAAATGAAAATATTTCATTTAGGTGAAACAAATTCGAGAATTAAGAATGTGCTACATACAACTTCTAAAAAGGCTGACTCGCGGCGTGTGAAAAATTTGCCGGGGGGGGGGGGGGGGGATGATTTTGAGTGGAGAAATTTGGGCGGTTCTTAACAATGAGTTCTTGAGAACCGATGATGGTGAAATTAGGTGAGAATGGATGAGCATTGCCAGAATGCAAGGGCGAGGGGAAAGAGAGGGAGATCCTCGGGAAAGCCCGCCGACGAGCGGCATCTTCCGGCAAGATTCCCACTTGCGAAAATCCGCTAGTGACCCGGCCGGGAATTGAGTCAGGCTCACCATGGTGGGAGGCTAGTAGTCTAACCGCTCAATCACTGTGACCCCGGGGGAAGGACGGAATGTTAATAGAATAACATTTTGTCAACCACGACAAACCTAAAAAAAAGTATGAGTTTTTTAAACTGGAAATAATATTTTAGATACTGTGGTATTTAATGGGAATGTAAAGCAACTTGGAATTTTGAATAATGGTGTGGAATAGTCGGATATATAAAACATCTAATAGATGTTACAATGTTTAAAAATGAAAACACAGACACTACAATTGCACATACAGCAATACATACAAGCCCAATTGTATACACTAGACATATTGTGAATTGTATACACTAGACATATTGTGAATTATTATATGTTCTGTTCTGAATTTATTTGACTTAATGAGGTACTGGGCTTCTTCACATCCCCACATTTCTGCTGTTAGGTTAATCGGAAGTAGGTAACGTATTTATAAACTATACATACTAACAAATAATTTAAAACAACTGAAGAACGTCAATGTCTCGCCCAATATTAAAAATCACAATCTTTCTCACTCTAATCAGACACACGATAACTATTCTTTTCAGGTTACTTGTTTCCAATGAATTATCTCGCAGTATTTGTTAACCTTAACAGGAAATTACTGATAACTATTCTACATTGGTGAAAATAAATTTTAGTTAATTTCTCAGACGCTGAGATGCCAGGTATGTGTTGATGTCTCATTGACATCAATATCATCAGTGATAAAAAAAAACATGAGAAAGAGTACCAAGACAATTAAAATACGTACACGAGTAACTTATCCGGGATTCAAATCCAGAAAAAGTCTTAAAATTAAGCTAGCGTGCAATCAACTGCTTCGCGGAGGTGAAATTCGGGAGCATCAAATTCGGATGTAATCAGTCTAATGTTTGAATGATAGGGTTCACTAACCTGGAATATTTAAATGGCAATAATGTTGAAATTAAGTGTTCGAGCCACTAAAAACACATAAGTTTACATGGACTTCCATAACGCCACTTGAGTAAAAATAATTGGTGGAAAAATCCGCAGATTGGTTTCCGAGAAATGACATAAAAACTGTATTTTTTAAACAGGGATATCTTATAAAAACTGCCTAAAAAGAGTTTCTGTATAGGTGTTTCCACTGGATACTGTCAGCAAAAATTCTGATTACATTTGGTTAAATTGTTAAATAGATATACCAAACATATCTAAATATTCATATCGCCGCCATTTTGAAAATCAATGTCTGGTCATATTTAAATCATGTAACTTTATATGGCTTCTGTAGCTGTCTCCAACTACCTGTCCAATGTCCCGCGCTTGTGGTCTGACCGATCAACGTAATAATAGGTTTATGATTATAGCCTGTTCGCGGTTCCTTCACACTTGTTAAACTAAACCTTTGAAAAATCACCCCATGTACGACATGATTGTTGGTTTACGAAATAATGCCACATATCTTAAACTTTTTAAACCTTTTGGTAACGTAAAAAAAAAATTCTTGTTCAATCGAAATTTTTATTATATTTTGTCTGTAAACTGTATTATTTCGTTTATAACTAAAATGCATAAATACAGGGAGAATGTGCATTGGTAATATGCAGTAAGAAGTCATTCTTATGCAAATTATTACATTAAATCGAGTGCACACGAACACGGTATGCTGTCTCTTAGGTGTCATGTTCTAGACTTGGTTAAGCTGTGTTCGCATGAGGTGGAGGAATATCCTGGAAGTAGAACTTTAGCAGGGCTTCAGGAAAGTTTGAAGTAACTGTGAATGGACTACATTTCATGAATGAAAAACGAGTGCATGAGAACACGAACGACATTTTATTAGTGGTTGTCCAAAGAATTTACTCGTCTTGCATCCAGCCAATCGCACACCGTTGTATATTAATATGGTTTTAACAAATGACTGCTGTGTTACTATACTTAAACCAATTTAATACTCGTGTGGCACCAGCACACACCAAATTCCAGCATTACTGTTATGCATTACAAGCCAATCTTTACCTACTGCTGATCATCTATATTATACATATGTTACAACATGTAATATATATTTCAAGTGAATCTAAATCCGTCTCTCATCCATGGCATATATATAATTTATTTACGGCTTCTGCAGTTGGGCCAGTGTAATCTACTCATTACTGGATGTAATGAACGCAAGCGGTGAAGGAAAGAACTGTTTTAAAACTATGTATATTTTACTGCAATTGTGCCTACTATGAACGTACTGTTACTATGAGGGACATAGAAAATCAGGACAAGTAACCGCAACATCGTTATCCTATTTTAATATGAGAATATAGGGCCTGGTTCATGGTTTACCTGCCAAGGGAACTTCTGTTTTAAAGCAGGATTACACATTAGTTTTGTAGCAAGTTATTATTATTTTTTTTTTTAGAAGGAAATACAATTATTGAAAACCGCAGCTCCCTGGTTCAAAGACTTTTGGGCTGGACTTCATAGTGGAATATACGTTTCTACAGGTTCACTCTCTTGATGCACGATATGCAAGCAAACACGCACAATGATCACAGGGGTAGGCCGGTGTGCCAGTGAGGAGAATTTTAAGTTTTGCAACAAGCGTATTAAGTGTGCGCCAATTTTCTAGTGTGGGTAAAAGAATTTTCGGTATAGAAGTAACTAACGTTGTCCCATAGATTTATATTAAAGAATAATGGTACTCAAGCATTTAGAATTAACGGCATTCTCTTAGCTAACATCACAGATAAATCATACACAGTATCGCAATAATCAATGATAGTCCTTTCCAGTGTCTAAATTTTTGCGGTAGAAACATTTCAAGGTGCCGTATGACGTGAATCGTGTAGTAAACTCGTGTACATATATCGGACACATGTTCTATGTTGATCCACAGCAAGGCTCAAGACTCTAAACACTCGACGAGATATTTATGTGTGTCTTTCAAGTCTGCAATACTATTGTTAAAAATTTCACTCACAATGTTTATTCTATTGGGAGTATATAGCTGAACGTCGTCAGCATACATGTGAAATCTAAAGTTTCAGGCAATCGTGGAGGTCATCAATGAACATCGCGAAAAGTAAAGGTCCTAAAACTGATCCTTGAGCTTCACCTCTTAATTCACAAATAACCATGTTGACAACCATACTTCCACTACGACTAATTCGAAAAATTAAAAAAAGAACTAAGTATAACTAGTGAAAGAGAACGTGTTAACAGTGATGGGCATAAGTGAAAAATAGAATAGTCATAAATTTTTATATATTCCTGGTCATGTGTGTATACAGGTAAAAAATGCAGTATCTCTGACTTATTAACAATAAGTATTTTACATTTGAGCACAGGATCGATACAAGTTGTTTCTTGCTGAGGGGTGCTATTTTCCTTAACTATCTGAACATTGACCTGATACAAAGATGTAATCATCTTGCAGATCATATACAATGGGAAGATATCTTTGTTCGCTAGCGCCTTGACTATTCGATCTCTACCCTACTCTTGGTATTGTGATTTGAAGTAGTGTTTAATGTCGTCCCAATGGTTTTTGGTGTATTCGGCAACATTCATTCGCCTTATTTGTGACCTTTAAGATGGCTTTTGCTAGTGCTGTGTAAAGTGAAGTGCATGTAAACATGTTTTCTTTAACTGCGTAAGGAGTGTTGTTAACTGTAACTGTACATGTGGGCACTTGAGGGGCAGTAGTGATTCTGCTTAGGGCTTCGGGGAGGGTGTTTAATTTACCTCGTACAATATGTGCTTCAAAGTCGTACTCACTGAGGGCTATTGCCATTTTCTGTATTCGGATATTGTGCTCCGCTGACTGTGTCATTACCCACATCGCAGGCCAAAATAATTTATTTATCCTTATCAAATCTTTGTTAGCCAAGGGCTTGTAAAATAACTTTTTTCAAATTAATGAATGCCTCTTGACGGACCTCAGCCCACTTAAATGGTTTACTATGTTTTGACGCCGCCTAACAGCGAGCGGCGCAAGAGCCCATGACAGCGCTCACCCCGCACGTGTACATGCACGTGCGCAAAGAGCCAATAGTATGAAAAATCCACAGGAAAATTATAAAATGTAAAACAGTATTTAATTTATTTGTGCCATTTTATTTACATGATAAAATATTTTACTCGGTGTGCATAGCCCTTCCGTTTATAAGTGAACGCCGTAGGCAGCCATGGTAGGTCCATGCGACGCTTGCCTCTGGACAGTCCGTCGAGGAGAGCTGGCGAGGTAAGACATTGTCACGTATCTACTACAACCTTTTGTCCACTGATGTAGATTTCAATAGTCAAGTTAGTTTACCTGTCAACCTTTGCTTATGCATGTTTTGTCACACATTTCCCTAGCATTATGCTTCCGCTTTACTAATTTATTTCGCCCTTGTGGCACTTTAAACTTAATCAGGGAGAAGGAAGAGAAAAAAGTCGGAGAGGTCACGCGACCAGTGCAACTTGAATCAGGCAACATCCGCTTATGTTAGTGGAGTTTCATTGTAATTTCTGTATTATTGCTACACCAATTTTAAGGGCTTTGTTTTCATGTATGTATTTGAGCACATTTCAATGTTTGAACATTTTATGGCAACATCATTTATAACCACGTCGCTGACCGACACCAAGTATTTGTATACGCCATCATTGCGTTTTGACAGCTTATTTATGTCATATCGTATGTGCAATATTTTATTCAGGGTTCGATGTAATTTTCACGTAAATTGATGCTTTTTGTACTTGACCCCGCAGTCATGTTAATGTTCGACTTTACCGCCATCAGGCATGTTACAAGCCTACAATCACTTATATCGTAAAGAGAATAATTATCTCGCTTCGAATAATATTTTTTCTGAATTTAATGCTGTTTTCACAAAGAAATATTGCAATTCCACCTGCACCACGTGATCCGCTACAAACTTCATCCAGTGGCTTTTGCGCCACCTAAATTTGTTTTCACACATGTGTGTTTATTGTGAATACTCATCTCGTGTCCCATATTGTTTCATGTATCTTTTGAGGGTTTATGTAATTTTGTAATTTGTGTACAGTGCAATTACTCCCGTCCTAGCCTGCTCTGTGTATAGGCCATCACTACACTACCCACATGCTCGAGGGCGAGCTCCAACGAGTGCGCATGAGTGATGCAGAGTAATCATACGTGTCAATATGTATCATCAAGGGTTTCATTTGTAATTCAGTGTCCTGTCTTCAGGGAAAAACCGTCAGTCCACCCTAGTGGCTGTCGGCCTTCTTGCCTTGTGAAGGCTGTGCTTTCACGCACCTCAGTGAGATCATCCATCTAGGCGTGCCCTAGATTAATTGCAGGGTGGGGAGCACCCAAGCAGAATTGTCTAGTCATGACCGAGATAATCATAATTTCATTGGCACATTGATGTGTACAATGAAAACAATTCTACAGTGAACTTACCTTTTAATTTAGAGTAGTGACAGTGTCCTAGCAAAATATATTTTATTAAGTTTTCTGATGTTTAGTAAAAGTTTAGTATTGCCTATGTGTTTGTAAGTACACATGGGTGAGACAGATACACAGATCCCACAGCATCTCTGAGAACTCAGAGACTCAATAGTGCGGTGATTGGGAAACACCGCTGGCGCCCATATTACCAGTAAGTATTTGTGTCATCATTCATCTCGTGTCTCACTTGAAGGCGTAAATATGTACAATGTGAAACAAATAAAAACTTTACCAAATTGTAGAATTAAGAGAGCTCTTATTAAATTAAGATTGTCTTGTTAGATATATAGGGAATATTCTCTAGTAATTTTTGTTTCATGAATATTGTGTATAACTACATGAATAATTTCAGTACCTTTAAGCACAGGTTTATAATGTTTTATTCCTTAATATGCTAGAAATAAAATAAGAAGTGTGGAACTCTTTGCAAAGACACCATCTCTGTCATGAGTGACTACCAAGGTAACATACATCAAAGGCCACAGAAACATGCAAACAGTGTATTACAGTTCACTGAAAGACATCTGCATAAACTTAAAATTATTGTTCCTAGCTGTTAATATTAAATTGTAAAAATAAGTTGTCACTTCTGAGGTTAAGTATCTCTACATGTAAAAATTTCTACTGTTCTTAAATTTGTCGTCTAGCGAGACTATTGCTTCTGTATGGGACTAACGAAAAAAAAAATCATCATCTATAATTGTAATATGTCTAGTGTAACGAAAAGGTGTCATTAATATATATGTTTAGGTGTTTCCTGTACTTATCTGATAAGGTTTTCAATAACTAATCAGGAGTGTAAGTAATGTTGAATTTGCAAAAAACAGAAGAGCATGACGCTGCAAGATGGCAAGCTGCCAGCTCAGTGGTAATATTGCTGTGCAGTACTTAACAAAACACGGCCTCCCCATGCAGCACAGCCAACTTCAATGTGCAAACACAAACTTTCCTACAGGTAGTAAATTCCCTAGAATCCAAGTTTTCCTTTTCAGTTTAATGTTGCCTTCTTAAAAATTGGGTCTAGTATTTCAATCAATACCAACTATAAAGTTTCAATTCCATTTTAAGCCAAATGGCACATTCTACAAAATCTTCAAATTGTGCAAGCTGGTAAAAAATGACTCCCAGGCATGTTGTGAGTGAACTAGTACCACAAGTGTGCACAAAAATTTGAATTCCCTTTTACCCACATTCACCGCCTAGTCTAGTCTTCGGGGGCTTTTAACATTAAATGTGGCTTTGGCTGTACCTCCCTCTATCCCGTGGTCTCGCTACACGTGTATAGGCCTTTTTTTTATTACTGTGTTCAAATCTTTCAAATGTTAATTTATAATCATACATCTTTCCTACCTTGTCATTTATCAACAATTTCCAATTGAGTTCAAACTCTCTGTCGAACGGTGCCTTGAATTTAGTCTTTCATCAACGAGACTGCCATTATGTATAATCGCGTATGCCAGCAATTGACTACGAGTCGACGTTTGTGCGTGAGCTCCTCTGCCCCCACAATTTCAACTCTGCCTTCCCAGGATGACTTCCACTGGCAATCTACTCTACAGTAGCCAGAACGGACTGCTATTTCGACATGGCGGGTAGTGTGGCGGATGCTAGAGGGCCGCACACAACAAGCTAAGGCAGCATGCACTATAGATTCCTTGCGAGCCCCCTGTTTGTACAACAAACTTTGACTGACCCACTACCACCTGTCTATAAAAGATTAGCGTGCAGTACCTCCCCCCTCCAGACTTGCGTGAGCGATCAAGAAGAGATGACGTGTAGTGCCAGAGCGGCACAAAGACGAGGGCAACTCTATCCCAGGGCCTAGAGGAGGTCTGGCCGCACTTCTTACTACAATTCATGGTGAGCATAACTTCGGCTAGGCGACATCCTACATCTCGAGGCTCCGTTAGTACTTTACAACTAATTACTATTCTGGCAAGGCTAGGGATTAACTTCACCTTTCGTTAATCATTGAGAGTGACTTGAGTATACGAAAATAGAGTAATTGATGTTTATTGTTCAGTATAAAGTTAAATGTATTGTTCTGTTAAAGTATAGTGATTGTTATAATAAACGTGTTTTGTATAAAGGAGCTATACTCATTGGTATAGCTATCGACAGCTACTTACCCCTGTAGGTCTCCCAATCCTAAAGTGTTACATATTAACGCATTGAGAATAGCTCGAGTCAGTAGGACTGAGTAGTGGAGATATAGTATAATTATTATATTAGGAGTAGAGAGACGCTACAGGATGTTGACTAGTCTTGATGGTTGCTGTTTCTTTGAGCCTACCCACCCCAATTCTCGATAAAAATCCACTTGAAAATGCTGGATGAGAAGTTTCCGGCTATTCATTCATTCTGGGGATGTTCTTCGTACTCTCTGAAGATATTTTTGGAATTATATGTTTGGAAGATATATGTATTTGTGTTGATGTCAATGCTGTACTGTACGTTTTCATTGTGTACTTCAACATGTATTATCCTTCTTTCTTTCTTCAAGAACTTTGATCTCTTCGTGTGTACTTTATTTAACTCTTCTGCGCATTGTGACTGATGTACTTGTACTGTATGCGGTTACCAGGGAAGAAATAGGCTTGCCTAGGAATGCTGGGTATGTCTTTGGCATGCAGCACCAACAGTGACCACATTATTTCATCTATTTCGTTTTACTTAACATTGAAGATGTCATTAAAAATATATTTTGAACATCAAATTATAGCACTACCACTCGGAGATAACACAAATCATTTGTTTCAATCCAAATGAAATATGCATTCAATAAAAAAGGATGTAAACTCATTATGGGAAAGAAGATTGAAAATACCGTAAAGTGGACAGAACGACTGCTGGTAATTCAGTGAAGAATAAAGAAATTTACAGGAAACAGAGCTGCTCACTAAATTAATATGATTACTCAACAAAATGTAGTGTATAACGCAGATGTTTAATCACAGCGTTATCACATCAAGGTCAAAGATGATTAACAAACATGTCACTTATGCAACCACTTATTATATTGTGCATATTTGCAGTATCTTGACTACACAGCTAAACTACTTTCACAGCTTCCTCTCATTGCAATGCACACCAACAATTATTTTAAAAATAATTCAGTAATTTTATTTATTAAAATTAATGCACATTGCGACTTGTTTTAAAAGTTTTCTGATTTAACAAGTAAAACTACAAAGTGATTACAAACAGGAGCAGGTGGGTCAGTTTGTGTATTCTAATAGCTCATTGCATCAGAAAAATGTCACTATGTTCTTAAACAAGGAACACACAAAAATTGCAGTGTCAGTGTACTTCCTGCATTCCCTCTCAACACTGATTCCAACCAAGATTTGTACAAGATTACATCATCACTTATAGCGATTTCCCCCAAATTTTTGTTTCAGTCTCTTAACTGCTTCTGGTTAACCTGAACTTATTTTTCATAATTACTATTCATATGCCAAGGACTAATCATATTGTGTCATTTAATTAAATTTCAACATGCTTATATAATATAAAAGAGCTTCTTTAGTACTCCCGGGAAGAAGTTCTGTGTATGACGAAACTCTAGTCATTCTTATACCATTTTGACTTTTGATTATGGTTGCCAGATGTACAGATTTACCCAGAACAATTCTGATTTTGCTCATTTTGTTCTGCATACTGTTCTTGTCTTTAATAGTATGCTCAATGTTCTGATTTTTACGATCAACTGCACAATCTAACAAAAGTTAATGCAATTACAAATTAGTTATCGTACTAATGATTGAAAAAAATGTGTATATTCTTTTCATAGTACATTGTTGGCATTCAAATAATTTTATTACGTATGTTTTCACAGCCCCAAAAGATGGAACAGAAAACATATTTCCAAGTACAAAAATACAATTTAATATAACCCCTAAAAGTATTTTCACAATTAAATGTATGTATTATAATTTTTCTCTTTTTAATGACTGTATTGGTATGTCCGTTTGGGGTAATTCTTAAGAATAGGGACTTTCCTGAAAAAAAAAAATTGGGAAGTAGTTTAATTCCTCTTTACTAATTCCACAGAACACAAATTTACTAGGGGCATCAAAATTTGACCAATAGAAACCCCAAAAACGATAGTGGGGAGGACTATGAAGATCAGGGAAATTGTGGGGTAAAAAAACTACAAAAATGTACATTTTCATTATAAACTTTTACCCCTCAATTTTCCTCCAGTTCACAGCCCTCCCACTATCATATTTTAAAATTGTATTGGTAACATTGTCAATTTAGGTAATGTTCAGGTCAATCTTTTTGCAATTAAACATGTTTTTATGAGACAATATTACAGTAATATTACAAATAGTACAAAAATTTGTTAAATTGCAAAACATATACACATTATTTCTCAGTGCAAATAGACTACACATGACGATCATTTATGGGGAAACTCCAAGCTTCGCTCACACCACCTAAAAAAAAAAAATTACAGGAGCACCTTGAATCACTGTTTTGGAAACTTACTTCCCTGCTTCGTGCATAATGTATGGCTATGCTTGTACAGTATTTTTGGAATCTAACATATTTTCATCAATAAATATTAAATTATGTACATATGTTTCACTCGTTTTACCCCACAATTTCCCTGATCTTCATAACCCTCCCCACTATAGTTTTTGGGGTTTCTATTAATCAAATATTGATGTACCTAGTAAATTTGTGTTCTGTGTAATTAGTGGAGTGGAATTATACCACTTCCCGAGATTTTTTTTCCAAAAAATTAATTTAATTTAGTTAATACTCACCAAATCACTCGTCAACATATGGTGTATACGAATACGCATTCCACAATGTCTGTCAATTTGACCACACTACACAAACACACAAATTACAGCACATATATTATAATTTACCTTTTGCCTTGCTATAATAGCATAGAAACACTCGTAATTTCACTTAATTATTAGATTTAACACTTCAAACAACATAAATTAATCACTCGTAAATCCGAAGCCTCCGACAGAACCGGTGCACTGCAAACCAACATCCGGCAATTTCTCACAATCCATCTGTCGTCAACCAACAAGGATGCTCATGCGTAGTGTATTAAAAATAACATGGCGGTATACGCACATGCGCAGTGTATTGAAAATAACATGGCAGTATATATCACATCCAAAGATAAACACAGTCTTTATACGGGCTCTGTATCATCTACGATATCTATATTTATTCTACTAGAAATACTACATTTTACCCTCTCATCAATATAGCCCAAGTCTTGAGTAATTCACCAGAATCACATAATTTCGTGACACTGCTCCATACCTGTGTTGCTTACCTGTATAACCTCAGCACTGTGCTATAAATATACCACGCAAATGACGTTTTACGCATTAAATATTCATTGTAAACTGTATTCTTACATATAAAACAATTTAGCGACCCTATATAAATATATTCAATGTAAATTATACGTATTTTATTGCATAATACAGCAATCTTGATCACCCATCTCCCTATCACGTTTTATTTGTTTTACAGAAAACTAAAAGAAGTCCCTCCAAAATTCCTAGTAATTATGATTACTAATAATCATATCTAACATATCCAGGCATTGTTTTTCCGAACTTCGAAAAAGCCCCTAATCTTAAGAAGTACCCAGTTTGGTTTATTAAATGTGCCTCTGTTTGTGTGTGTATTGTATATGTATATGTATATATATATATATATATATATATATATATATATATATAATATATAATATATATATATATATATATATATATATATATAATATATGACCTTGGTTAGTTTAGAATGAGTCGAGAAAGCAATGTCACCAATGTGCCATGTACTGATTTTCCTTTCTGAATATCTGGCAATTCTACTTGTGAAGTTATAACTCCATTTGCAATAAATATACAGTTAATTCTTCATAGTCAGCCAACAAATCATGATTAGGGCAAATACTGAAAATATCAGCTGTACACATTTTTAACATGAATCAGAGGAAGACTTCAAACTTCTGAAGAGCACACATCCAAACTACTAGAAATTATAAAATGTGTTTCATCCAATGTGTCCATCAATAATAGCTTTTACAAACATTTTACAACCTATCCTTACTAAGTACCCACAGAGACTTCAATATCATTATTCAAATACAATCAAGTTTAAGACCAGAAAAGCAGTGGTAAAAAATTAAAAATATTTAGTGTACTTAGGTGTGATGTTTATAATTAGTTTATCAAATGCTAAAAATTTTATAAACAATAACATCCAGTTTTAAGACATGGAACTGTAATACATATAAAAACCTATAATAAAATTTAAAATAATTCGAATTTTTTATAGGTACAGAACATACACATTATAATTAGGGTGAAGAACATATGTTGATGTTGCAGGCAAATAAGGTATATTTGAAATAATACTTATATTGGCTATGCATTTAAAAAATATTTTTAGATACTTATTGTGCACGTAAAATTTCTTACAGACACTAAGCATCACTGGATAAAATTCATAATGACAAAATACTGTATTTTTAAATTTAACAAACACACAACACAATTTCTATGTTGTTTAATCAAAATAAATTTCTTTCAAAGCTAAGTCAAAACCAAAAAAAAAATAAGTAACATTTCCAGCTACATAGATCAAACACAAACACCAACAAGTAAAATTTGTGACAAATACCAGGTACATAAAAATATTATTCTACACAAACACACACATACATATTATTTCACAATAAATAATAATTCAGGCTTACAATACGACAATTTCACACCAGGGTGTCTACTGACACTGAGAATACTGAAAAACCTAAGGGTTGGTGGGGGGAGGAACTAAATTTAATTTTTATTTTGAAATCAGGAAAAACATTGAAATAACAGGGATTTTTCTGCTTTATGTTAATAGAATTTAGTAACAAAACAAAAATAAATAACTAACTGAGTATGATTCATTGTTGCATTTTTGATAAAAGTGAACGAAACATCAAAGAAAATTGATCAGTTCATGTACTATATCTAGAAGTAAAATGTTACCTTTTCAATTAAAGATAAGTTAATTTTAATATACACAACTGATACATTCCTGAAATAACAAGAACATCCTGGAGTATCTTAGAAATATAGTGAAATTTTTCCCAAGATGCCGTAGACACTATTACATAATTATTATTATTTATACAAACAACAACAGTATGTAATTAATCAGACATACTCAAGCTCATCACCACTCCTGCAACTGATGTATACATAATTTCAGGCTGTTTTTAATTTTTTTTTCCCCAGAGCATCATTGGTAATAGATTTCTTGAAATATGAAAACATATCAATTGCATACATAGCACCAGTCATGTGTGTATAATACATCTCAATGAAAAAATCTTTGAGCTGATGAGTGTGATTGAAAACTATAAGCTTGCTATGAATGTATGTATGTGTCAGCATTTATGCAACTCTCTGAAGTACAGTATTTATGAACAATTAAGGCATCTCTCCTCTGGGAGAGTCGACAATTACATCCAATGCGTAATATCAATGCCAAAAGAGTAAATAACTTCTCGCAGCACTGAAAATGACCTGCTAGTAATAATGAAACAAGCATTACATAAGAAGAATTGCTAAAACTGTCAGCAAAAAATCAGTCCCCACAGCAATAACTACATGCAGAGCAGCAAGTTGGGTGTATGCTATTCATGGTAAAGTGAGTAATTTCGAAAGCCCTCTTTTGGAATAACAGTGAATAAATATATTTTATTATTGCCATAGACGCTAACTTCTGAGTACAGTGGAATGCACACACTGTGATTACTACTTATAGTCCATTCCAGACTGAAAGATACTTTTGAAAACGAACCTTTGAAAAATCACTCTAGGCGTAACATGTTAACCTGTTTTTCAATAACCTGTATTCACAATTATATAACACTGTGTTAACTTTAAAGTACTGTATTATTAAATAAATGAAACTTTACCTTAGTATCGTCTGTAATATTTATTTCGTATTAAATATGAATTAACAACAGCGAGAGCAGTGATGTGTTGGCAATGGCTAGTAAGAAATTATTCACAGATAAATATTGTTTTAACCTAGTTTATTGGTATGCTATTTTAAATTACACGTTGCCATTTGAAATATTTAAATCTATAGGCAGCCCCGATGGAAACATATTTCATTGGTATAGTTTAAAATAACAGCACAAAATATTGTGCATAGACCCTAGTGACACAGTGTTTGTTTTATCGACTGGAAAGCAACTGTCGGCTGGGGAGGCTTGTCGCTTACTCTCACTTTTTCTCCCCCCCCCCCCCCCCCCCCATCGAGTAGAAGTTTTGCATCGTAAAGTAACAAACAAAATATACATGTTTAAAATGTTAGCATATTTCATAATTATTAAGCAAAATAACGATGTTTTGAATTTGTAATTTACAACTGAAAAGAATTTTAATATTTGATTACTTTGTGTGCATGTTCACCGCTATCTTTTTAAATTGTATGACAAAAAATAAGCGACACAAGTTGCGTGCTTGAATTTAATGTGTCTTTTTCGTTGGACTGGTTGTTTCTTGTTTTAATATATATTCCAACTGAGGCCATCCTTTTAAAGAAATGACGTAACAAATATCAGTAACAAAAGGTTAAATACTACAGTTCTTTACCCCGCAGTTGTAACAGTGTTAAACACAGTCACGGAAAAACATTAATGTGCATTATGTGTAATGTGCTATGTCCTGGAAAACAAATATGTCAACAATGTAAAATAACTGTAGGTACTATCGTCAATTCAGGCATTTTTAAAACATCATAAAACTGACATAAATAATGTTAGAGGCCTAAACTGTGAATATTCGTACACAATGGTTATTGGAATATGACAGAATTCTTTGAAAAGCTGTAAACAGTAAACAACACAATTAACAGGTATAAAAGTAGAAGCCACATATCAATGTTTATGTTTAGGTGTAGAGAAAGTATACAAACATATGTACACACACAATGAAATGTAGATATTGATTTTGACAGATGCTACATGGTAGTCACATGGCAATGTTTGTTTACATTTGGCATAAGGATACGAAACGGGCCTGCAAGTAGATATTTAGCAGGGCTCCGAGAAAGTCTCTTTCAGTGGGAATGGACTATACACAACAATAATTTTTTTTAAAAGGTGGTAAAGGATAAAAAATGACTGAAAGAAAAAAGTAGCTAGGGCCTCAAAAGAGCTACTTTACAGTGAATAGCATATACATAACTTTGACACCCCACAGAAATCACCATTCAAATAAACTTGATTAAATTAATGAAAATCTGTGCAAGGTATACGTTGGAACTAATCTGTATTGTGGTCTACGAGTGAATGTTGACTATTCACAAAATGTCACCAATTTAACAATCTACCATGTCAAAATTCTCATCAAGTACACAGCTAAATTGAAAATTGTTCCTGCTTAAATATTCCCCCCTTATTCCTTTCGCTGTTTGTCTGCAGCCCTGTAACAGGAGCATGATATGCAAGACACCTTGACTAATAGTGAAACACATGCACATTAACAATTACGAGGATTGCTTATCTGCCACTTGAACTGTACTGCAAAGTGTTTAAAATATATGTTTTCTCATGAAACTATTAAATATTCACCTGATGCACTGATCTTAGAAAAAAAAAACACAAGACATCAGAAGAAGCCCGAGTGCTATCAAAATGGCACCCCATTCAAAACCTAATTTTGGAGTACTATTCCAACATAGTTAAAACAAACTTTTGCAAAGCGCTGTATCTCAACATATACGGGCCAGATAAACACAAAAAATACTCAAGGACCCGGCATTAAAACTTGCTCCAGAATTTTCACCAATAAAACTAAAAAGTCATTGCTTAATCCCATAGGTGTATGCAGCATGACGAAAAGCGTACATGTCAGTTCAACGCCTTGTGCATTGTGGTGATGACACATTTGATGTGTGTAACAGTGTCACTCTCATTGCTGCCTTGCCTCGAATGCGGAAAAGAACGCCGCACAGGGGGTTGCCTTAATGACTACAGCACAAGTGCTCTGGGAGAATAAAATCAATGCACAAAGATCCATCATGATTTAAATTCTCCACCTGCAGTCAACATACAGTTTTCTCATGCTATACAGGAAAAAGAAATTGTGAATGTTTTTAATTTTGAAGATGTGCACAGCTGTGTCGCCAACTACTTACAAACTAAAGGCACATTTTTCATTTTTACAACACTTCTTTTATCAAATTATAATAAGTTTAAAAAGATCATGGAAAACAAAATTTGCATGTATAATAAAAAAAGGCAAAACCAGTACCGGTAATTAATTTGAAAGTAATATATCTCAAGTTCTTTGATTCCAGAAGGAAGTCCATAAAATGAGGTCATTAGGAACAGTGGGATGAAAATAAACAAAACTCTATAAATTAAAGTTTGAAGTCACCCGACTAAAATTTAAACCAATGAAATTTGAAAGTATTATTTTTAAAAAATTAATAATCCTGTCCTAGTTTATCGTTTTGTCTTTCAGTTAGATGACTTCAAACCTATTTCAAAATATTTGTTCCTTTTCACCCCACTGTTCCTGATCACCCCATTTTACAGTACATTACAATCAGAAATACTGACACACATACAACAGAATCATTTCAAGTCAAATCAGTTGGGAGCGGAGCCAATCCGGGACAACGAAAATCCAGTTTAACTGGAGAATGTGGAACAAAAATCAATAAAAGACAACATATTTACAGAATATTTCCTTTAAATACAACAATACATATTTTAAACATATTGTTACGAGCTGTGGCGCACACCGGCCACGAGCTCCAGTTATGTGCGCGGTCCGGCTCTGTGGGGAGGTGACCCACCTCCCCTTCCTCTCCCCCAGGCAGACATGCTCGCCACTCACCCCCCCCCCCCCCCGCCAGGAACGAGTAACAGTGACGAGACCTAGCTGGCATCACAGCCCCTCCTCTCCCCTGCTGGAAAAACTGACAAATGTACAGTAGGTGCAAGAATATTCTGGGAATTAGGACCTCGGCGCAATGCAAGATTCAGAGAAATTTCTGGGTGATGGCCTACGACCCTATAAATACTGCAGCGGTTCAACGGCCAGCAGTCAGGCGGACATCTGGCAGAGTGCGGGAGCAAAGTGAGCTGCAGGACAGTGGCGGTCAAGGTGTTCGAGGTGTAAATGGATGTGAGAGTGTGAAACCCGACAAGTGAATACTACTGTGCATGAGAACGCTCTGAAAACACTAAAACACTGCGGACTGGCGGGAAATGGACTAATCCGAGATGGGACTGAATGAACATGATTTTATTGGAAACTAGCTGACCAGTGCGTCTTCTGTTCGCAAGAAATTTAGGACGTTTCTTATTTCTAAAAGAGAAATTTCACTTTGCTTATTTTTTATGAAGTTACTAAAATAAAGCCCACCATAGTTTCACTAAGGTTTCATGTTTAATTTGGTAATAACTTTTTGCTTCTTTCAGGTTTAATGGAGTTATTAAATTACACCATGCCATTGATTCGGAAATGTTTTATGGTTTTAATGAAGTAGATACCTATATACCTAGCCACTGGGCCACTGAGGCCCCACTTGATATAGTTCTAACCACTAAGCCACTGCGGCCCCACTTGTAATCGCTCTATCCACTGAGCCTCTAAAGCCCCACTTGGAATCACTCAAGCCACTACTGGGCCACTGCGGTCCCACTTTGAATAGCTCAATCCATTAAGCCACTACTGCCCCACTTCGAATAGCTCTAGCCATTGGGCCAATACAGCTCTTGGGAAGGGAAGGAGAACAGCCCATAGACAAAAAGAGAGGGAAAATGATGGAACTTTTTTTATCAATGCTTTTTTATGCAGTAATCCTAAGAAAAGTTTAATCCAGTACATATGTACATCCCTGATCACCATCATATTTTCGGAACCGTTTGAGATATCCAATGAAACAAAGACTACGATATGGCTAGTAATCAATTATACTATACGAAAAAATAATTAAAAGTGGAAAATTCGAAAATTGGAACTGTCAAATATGGACAAACATAATGTGAAAAATAACTGAATAGGTTTTGATACAGTCTATTAGGACTGATTTTTAATTAGGGCTATTTAATTTGGTTGATTTCTTTGAGTTAATTATAGAGTGTATTAATTGAAGTCGTTAATTGTAAACAGTAAGTGATATCATTAATTTATTGTGAGATGTTGAAACAAGAGAATTTTGTTTGTATTTGCTGTACATAAAATTAGGAAATTATAATTAACTCTTTTATTTAATTAAGACCTCCATCCATTAACAAACTTGTTTTAGCCCACTGACTTTTGAGAAAGAAATTGTAACACTGGTGTCAGAAGTGGGATGGAGAAATTTTATTTTCAAACAATAATTGTAAATACGATCACAGTATAATATAAACTGGTGATATAATTTTGTAATGATAGGTCCAGGAAATATTTTGAAAATTATTTGTGAATGTAACTAGGATAATGTCGGAGGGGATAGAAGCCCTCCTTGCTTTGATTGAGGAACTGGGTAGCCGAATAAACAGTGTTGTAGGTAGTGTTGATGAATATGTACATAGTCAAATTAGTAGTGTTAATGAAAATGTAAATAGTAATATAGATAGTGTAAGTGACTCTCTAAATAGCCAAATTATTAGTGTTAGTGAATTTTTTCTGATAAGAAAATAGACAGTGTGAATGAAAATGTGGTTAGTAAAATAGACGGTGTGAACGAAAATGTAGACCAAAAGATAGAAAGTGTAAGCGAATTAGTGAACAATGAAATAGACCGTGGGGGCAAGAAAAATGGCAGTCTTCACTAAATGTAACATATTCTTTGATCCTTTGGCAATCGAGTAGTGTAATTGAATTTTGAATGTAGACGTTAGATTCGGAGCTGCAATGCCAAACTCTATACCCCGATTTTGTTATCGTCGGATTTTCTGGATTGCCTCCCACTATGATTGCAAATTTAAAGACGTATTCACGTCAAAAACCATGTTATTTACGTATTCAAGGCTAAAGGGACGTTCCTAAGTTATATTCTGGATTGGGCGAAACTTAAGTCATAGCGAGACAAATATTGGATTGGATTGATAAGGGCTCATTAAGTCCCCCGGTGATAAGCCTGAAGGCTTATCATGGTATGGCTTTTAGCTTACTGATGACCTAAATTCAACTAACACCCATGTCTTACCTGGGATTCAAACCCAGAACCTGCCGCACCCCAAACCGAGGACGGCGCACCAACCGATTGCGTCTCGGGAGGTTGGCGCTAGGAAAAGAGGACGTTTTCATCGTTGTGTAACTTAGTATTAGACGAGGGAAGTAATTTAGCGTAATTATGTAGTAAGGTACTCTGGTTAAAGGCTGTTTACGATAAAGTGAGTACTTTTGAAATGAACCTCCACTGTCCCTGCCTGCATATATTTTAACGGGCTCACTCAGTGACATGCGTCCAGTAGAGTTGGTAACACGGGATGTAAAGTAGTTCCATATCTTAGCGTCGAATAAAAAGTGTTAGGTAACCATTTATGATGCCTTAAATTATTTCTATCTGTTTTTTTTATTCTTCGACCAGTAAAAAGCAGATTTGTGAACTATTTACCTTTCTAATAATTTCACAGTTTTACTTGACCGACGTATGAATAAATTCATGAGGCACATGACAATGATAGTTTTAAATAAGGCGGAAGGATACACAGCGTGCGTACAATCAGATCTCAAGCAAGGCTTTCAAAAGTGCTCATTTTACCGTGAACTGTCTATAACAAAATTTCTCATTCACCATCGCTCGCCAGTGTAACTAACCAGGTAGGAATCTTCCATTTTATCATTCCTTATTTAGTACTTATTTTCGCATGTTTTTAATGTCACCGGAATTCCACAAATAAATTTCTTCGTAATTCATAACGTGGTTGGTCTATAAATTTATTTTAAATTTACGACGAACTTCAAAACTTACAAAAGCTAAAAGTAAAATCCTTATTGTAGGCAAGCTAAGTGTTGTACTTCAAAAAAATTGATTCGTGGAGGAAGTAATTATTACAAAAAAAAAAGTTTATTTAAGCCATGCCAAATAAATTGTGTTATATTAAATTTAGAATTAGATTGCAGAAAAATTTTGTCAAAAAATTACTTATGAATCATATTGTGAGTTAGCAAAAGGGTTTATTTCCATTTATGCCTAAATGACTTTTCACTCGATCCTACTAATTGAATCCAGTCACTGAATTAATGTAACTGAATAGCAAAGAAAATATACTTTGTGGCGGAAACAGAAAGGATATATATATATATATATATATATATATATTATATATATATATATATTATATATATATATATATATATATATATATATATATATTATTTGGCAACGAAATGTTTTTGCTCTTCACCCTACCAAACTTTTTTGTCGTGAACACAAAATTTTTTTCTAGTTGTCAAAAATGAACTTTGTTCGTCACTAATAATTTATTTTGTTGTGGCTACAAAAATAATTGCGTTATCCACAAAAAAGTTCGTTAAGGTGAGCAAAACATTCAGTTTTTCTTTAGGGATTAGTTTTATACTCAGTTTGTAAACTGTGTTCGATAAATATCGGAAAGGAGTCACAAATTAAAAAAAATAAAAATCATAGAATTTTTAACATAAACTTGTTCCCGTCGCAGTCATTTCTTGTTCAAACTAAACTGGCTGTGTCATAACATTAGAGCGACTTCTCTTCTGTGCTGCGCGCCGATTGGCTGCTACGAAGTAAATATACTAAACTGCCTTATCAAACTGGAACGGAGCGGAGAGGTTCTGGCGGCTGTACTGGCGAGGTGTTGAGAGACGACGAGGTTGAAATGAGGTGAATGTGGCGAAGCGCCGGGATGCAAGGACGAGGGAAACGGTAGATCCCCGAGAAAATCCGCCGGCCAGCGACACAGTCCGGCACGATCCCCACGTGCGAAAATCCGGAGTGACCCCGCCGAGCATCGAACCCCATTCGTCTTGGTAGGAGGTGAGAGCCCTTTCCGCTACACCACCGCGGCCCCCTGACATAAATAGGTGAAATTTCCTGCGTTCTTTGAAATAAAAAAGAAAAGCCACGTCAAATAGCGACGTATTTCGTATTATCACAGTCAGAACAAGGTTGTGTAACGCATGCATGCGCAGTGATGTGCATTTTATGTTATCTATTTTTATGAAATTTGGTTTGTGTATTCGAGTATTCGTTTGTTGTTTTAAAGATTTAAAGGATAACAAAATTACACGTGACATCGGCTTAAATATGTTTTTATACAATCGTGAGTATTTGTTATATATATATATATTTTTTAATGTTGTAACTTATATTCTTGTTGCATAGAGATATGCACTTTATGTAGGATGAAATAGCATTTTATATAGGCAGAAAGAGAGTTAAGTGTTCCATAAGCTGTTGATTTTGGTAACGATTCAACGAGCGTGTACGTTTGGTTAACTTGGGATGTCTCGACCCATAGAAAAGATTTTGAATGACCACGTACCAATCATCAGTGAGGATTCTAGCATGACTGTACGAACCTAAGTAGGATCAGGCCAGTGAGGGCTAAATACAGTGCACAGCATAGTTTCTTAAATATTTATATAAATGTGCTGAGTTGTCAGCAAATACTCACATATTTAATGTCTTATGTAACAGAAACGCAATCAAGAATTATGTTTTCGTGAACATGTCCTTTAGAAATGAGGATCTCCGAACTATCTCTCTTCCTCCGTCTAAAGGCAACAACTATTTAGCCTATCGTATTACAATTATAAGGCGAAACCATATCAAGTTAGAACTAAACAGTAATTTGAAATTTTACGTGAGATAGAACTGACATTCTGGGTCGAAAAATCCTTCTTGCGAGCCTGAACATGGCAGTACTATGAAAGAGCAATACCAAATTACAAAATGTGGCTTATACTGAAGCTATTTTCAAGATTGGTTATTTTTAATGGGAGAGAGTTTCTTTGGCACCTCGGTAAAAACTCGGTTGCTCCTTTGATCAAGTAGAAACACTAGGGCGGCAGTATAATATACAAGGTGTATGTACAGTGAAAGGAAACATTTTCCGCTTCTAAACCTAAACATTCTCTTTTACTCGTGCCGCTTTTCTTGTGGACCATCGAGATGAAATTTCCATCGAGACTATACGTAAATTGTGGGTGGCAGTTTTGTGAGTAGATGCCCAACTTAGGTGTATGTGAAGTTGGATATTATGTCCTCTAGTAATCGCAACCAAGACGAGCTTCTTATTTGAAATAATTAAATTGCATGTCATTTCGGAAGGGGGGGGGGGGGGGGAGATGCTACCTCCTACAGTACGCCGCTGGATTAAACTATCTGATAAAATAAATTACATTTAATGAGTGATTTATCTTCCGTATAACTTATTTTACGACGTTTTGTTGATTGTATGTTAATTTTTATTTTATAAGTACATGTGTGTAGGTGTATATATATGTGTGTACACACATAATATTTACTGCTTTATGAATCATAAGATCATAACGGCATGATTGCAGATCGTTTACGTATCAAGGAACCCCAAAGACGCCGCTATATCCTTCTACTATCACCACAGGCTGTGGAGTGGTTACGAAGGCTCCATGGAAGAATTTATGGACGCTTTCTTGGACGACGTCGGTAAGTTAGCGTTTAGTTAGCCATATGAAATGTGGTATTAGTCGTGCTTCAACTGCTTTAATTCGTAGACTCATGTGGCGAGGAAAACGAGTCGAGGTTGGTTCGAACTCAACCCCCCCAAATAACGTAGTTAATTACTAAGCAACTAATCGGTAACTTATTTTGCTCAAAACCCGGTAGTCAGGCGTTCCGCATCGTTTAGCATTTGAGTGCATAACCGTGTGATGTTCAACGTAAATGTTAAATTTAAAACATATTAGTGGATTTAAAGGACAAATACACTACAAAATATTTAATGTATTTCAGCAGATATAGCTCAGTTGTTCTAGAATTAAAAAAAAATAATATTGTAGGTTTACAGTTCTCTATCAAAAACTTGTAGTGATGAATCTATAGCAATACGCGTGTTCTCGTATTTTGCTGAGTATAATTCTTTTACTAACCCAGTTTTCTCGACTGATTTGTAACCACCTACCTACATAGAAAATATTGTTTATTTTATTTTCTTTGTTACTTTTTTTTGGATCATGCAATTAGTTATATGCTATTCACGGTAAAGTGAGCACTTTTTGTGAAGTCCTCTCATTTGGAATAATAATCAATAAATATATTTCATTGTAGCCTTAGACGTTGAATTTCGAGTCTGGTGAAATATATACATTGTGTTTACCACTTACATTGCAACATTTATTTTAACAAGTGGTGGAAGGTTAGAATGACTTATAGGAAAAAAGTACTTAGTGCCTCAAAAGTGTTCACTTTTCCTTACAGGTTTCTTAGAAATAATACTGGCAAGTGTTATCAGCTGCTACTATCTTAACGAACGTAAAATAATGGGAAGGGAAAGTGTGTGTCGTTAGTACGTTGCCTCTACTGACTGAGAAAAAAAATCCTATAATAAACAAATTCAGGGATTCCAAATTAATTGGTGAGACACAAAGCTGTTGTGGAGGGGGCGAAAACAGAAAGGTTTCTTTAACAAACCCATGTCCGAGAATACAAGTTTTTTTTGCCGTCACAGAGAGTCGAAAATTCGTTACGTAGTCCCTGTGAGTATGCAACCAAATGAAACCAAAATCAGTGTAAGTTGCGGCTATCGCAGACGCTAAAACAGTACGCCTAGTGAACTCCTACAGCTGTGTGGCTGGCTTGACGGATATTGCACATTTTCATTCAGAGATAATGTATGATTTGGTTAGGAGTTACCAGGGTAGCAAGGGACTATTTTGGAGTCTCCACTGTGGACAACGAATGCAGGGTGTCGTGGTCCATTGTTAAAGGCTGTTCACGATAAAGCGAGTACTTTTGGAATCAACCTTGCAATAAAGTCACTGCCCCCTGCCTGCGTATATTTTAACGGGCGCACTGAGTGACATGCGCCCAGTAAAATTGGTAACGAGGGAAGTTCCGTATCTTAACGTCGAATAAAAAGGATAAGGTAACCATTTGTGATAACTTAAATTATTTATTTCGCTTACTGTTTTTTTTAAATGCTATGAAGTGAAAAAATTAGCAGATATGTAAAATATTTACTTTTCTAATAATTTCACAGGTGATTTTGGCCGACGCATCAACAAAGTGATGAGGCCGATGCAATGTTAATTTTACTTGAGGCGGAAGAATACAAAAAGTGCATACAAGTAGATATTAAGCAGGGCCTTCAAAAGTGCTCAGTTTACCGTGAACAGAATTTACCTGTATCTGACTACCTCACTTCGCTCAACTGGACGACCTACCTAAGGTGACAAATAATTCCCAACTATAGGTAAACTGAACGCTTTAGAAAGCCCTGCTTAAGATCTACTTGCGTGCACGTTTTGTATTATTCCATCTTATGAAAAATTAACATTGGCATGGGCCTCATCGCTTTATTCATGCGTCGGTCAAGTAAAATTGTGAAATAATTATAGCAGAAAATATTTTACAAATCTTCTCAATTTTACTCTTCGATACATTAAAAAAACAGAAAGTGAAGTAAATAATTTAAGTTATCAGAAATGGTCACCTAAAACCTGTTATTCGAAGTTAAGATATGGCACTATTTGCTCTCCATTGTTGCCAACTTTACTGGGTACATGTCGCTCACTGCGCCCCTTAAAATATATGCAGTTAGAAGCGGTGACTTTTTTCTAAGGTAAATTATAAAAAAGAGCTCCCTTTATCGTGAACAGCCTTTATAGGTTGTCCAAGGAGCACTTTAGAAACCAACCATTGAACGATGCCACTGTCCATACCTGCACATACTTTAACGAGCACACTAACTGGCATGTACCCAGTTAAGTTGGCAACAACAGAAGGAATGTAGTTCCATACCTTAAAGTTGAATTAAAAGTGTTACGTAAACATTTGCGAGGACCCAATTTATTTATTTCGCTTTCGGTTTTTGCTAATACATGTAAGTTTAAGAATCAGCAAACTGGTGAAATAATTTCTTGTCTAATAATTTTTAAAGTTTCACTTGACCGTTGTATGAACAAAGTGATCATGCCAACGACAATGTTAATATTACACGCGGTGGATGAATACACAATGTGCACAGCAGTATGTTTTAGGTAGGGCTTTTAAGAGTGCTCAGTTTACTGTGACACAGCCATAAAGAAGTTCTTTAAAGTAGTTCTCCCTATTTTGGGGTTTTGTTCTGGTATATGGTGGTGAGGCCAGACCTCATCTATACCTGAGAGTGTCGGTAATTGATATTGTATACCAGCCTGTACATCGATTAAACAATTATATTTTCATGTTGCAATACGTCCCATTTAATGCACACTAGACTTTTTTTTTTCCTAAAAACAATTTACTTTAACACGAATCATTTTGTTGTTTTATGTACGTGAAACGTTTATACTGTTTCAGTTGTGTCGAGCCCCTTCTGGGACCACGTGATACAATACTGGAAGTGTAGGAAAGATGACCGCATCCTGTTCAACACATATGAAGAAATGAAAAAGGTGTACTTTATTACGGAAATTCGTTTGTTAGGTTATATTTACAATTGAAATGCATGTAATATTCGCCTTATCATTGGATGAACTAATCACGAGACATGCAGCTGAACAATCCAGTGACTGCTTGCTGGCGGCCATTTATAGAGCTCGGTGGAATTCATTATCTTAATTAAATTAACTAAAATTCTCTTTCAAAATATTAAACGAATATGGCATATTTAATATATGTAATATACTCCGTTTGTAAAAAAAAGTAATTTAAGGTATTCTTAATATGCATCACTAGTAGTAGGATTATCTGCGTTTAAGCGCAAGGGTGTAGGGTCGTGAAGCGTCGGAGCTATTCATGCTCTGTCATTCCGCTCCCCCGGCGGCCATTTTTCCTCAAAATTTCCCTTTTCCCCCCTCAAGATTTCTCGTTTTTACCTCAAAAAGCACTGATCTCCCCAAACTACAAAAACGAGTCGCAGAAAGGCATTTTTTCGATCCATGGGAAGTATATGGGAGGCTCGCTTCTCTAGGGGAGAGCAGTGGCAGCCATATTGCTTTTCTAGGCATAGGGTATGCCTAATAAATGCATAGTCTCCAGGATTGTAGCCGGAGTTCATTTCCCTTTAAATTAAAATTTAAATAAAAATTTTCTTTCAAAAAAAATTAAAAAGAATATGGCATATTTTAAAAATATGTTAAAATACTCCGTTTGTAAAAAAAAGTAATTTAAGGTTTTTCT